>OY735202.1:52117280-52722650 GCA_963457665.1 Thysanoteuthis rhombus
CATCAGTGTATCTTAGAGTTTTGCATCTGTTGCAAGTTTGGATAAATTCAACAGCTGACCAGTGCACATATTCAAAACCTGTTGGTTAAACATGATTTTCATACTGGAAATTATAAACTGTGGTTCCCAACCTGTATGGGCGTGGACCCATAAAGGTCTACAAAGTTATTACTAAAAAGGGTGAAAAATATTTTCAAGTTTCCTCATTTATTATATGGCCAGAAAATTTGCTGATTACTCAATTTATTTGGTATTTCAATTTACAACTAAAAGGTAAATTTTTGCTTGAAACTTATTTCTTACCTAAAACCAAATAACCTTTCCTTTTTTTGATATCTTCTAATCCTGATTCAATCTAGAAATCAATTTGAAAGTGTGGAAAAGATGCATTGATTGAATAGAAAGATTCAAATTGGTATGTGATGAGAAAAAATAATGTCTATGATAAAGTTAATGATTTTAAACATTGCCACACAAACTCACTGAAAGAGAAGCTTTGACTCAGTGGTGGAGTTCTGAACTAAAGACAAAGGCACATGAGATTTATATAATGTAGTGAACATAGCAAAAAGTGAGGTTGAGGTTTGTAATCCACTTGCTTGAAATGATTGCTGTGCAAACTGAAGGACCAATTAGACCCAAGATTCAAGACGTTATTTATAAAACAAACACACTTATTTGTGTGCATGCTCACAACTCATTTAGAAATGCTCAACCAAAGTAAATTCAAATAATATAGCAAAATTCAACTGTAAACAATTTAAAAGCAATTCATATAAAAAAACTAGAAAGCACTTAAAGAGTGTGTACATCTTCTAAAGCCATTGTTGGGGGGAAAAATGGTGCATAGATCTGCCCCCAAATGGAATCAATCTTTCTAGAGCCTATTGTCTACACTTCCACAATATCATTAAAATTCATTGAGAATTTTTTCAGATATTATGTGGGCAAACATGAAATTATGGCAATATTATGTAGTTTAGTCATTATACTACGATGTAGGGGAGATAATCGCGCATGGAATCGTTCAAAAATTTGATCAATTTTCCTGTAGCCTATTGACCACACTTCCAGAGAATATCATTGAAATTCATTGTGAACTTTTTGAGATATGAGGATGGTCATGAGCATGTATATAAATGTAATTGGAAAAAATGGAAAAATACCTCACAAGCAGAAAAATATTCCTGGATCTGCCCCCAAATTTTACCATCTCTTTATCACTCCATTGCCCACTTTTTTTGCAAATTTTCATTGAAATCCATTCATTACTTTCAGACATATTGTGTGGACAGACATGGAATTTTTGCAATATTATATGGTTTGGACATATAATTACAATGTAGTGGTGGTAATTATGAATGGATCTGCTCCAAAATTTAATCAGTTTTTCCAAAGTCTATTCCCACTCTTCCATAAAGTCTGATTGAAATTCATTGATAACTTTTGGTGATATCTTGCAGCCAGGAAAAAATATTGGCAATATTACATGGTTTTGACGTATGACTGCAACATAGGGGAAGTAATTAGGCGAGAATCCACTCCAAAATTCAATCAGTCCTCCCATAGCCTATTGTTTACCTTTTCACTAAGCTTCATAGAAATTCATTTAGAACTTTTGGATTTGTTGTATGGACAGACATGAAGTTTTGCTGATAATACATGGTTTGGACATATAACTACTATGTAGAGGAGGTAATTATGTATAGATCTGCTTGAAAATATAATCAGTAAATCCATAGTATATTGTCCATCTTGCCACAGAATATTGTAGAATTTGAGTGTGTACATAAATGTAATTAAAAAGATGGTAAAATATCTCTATCAGGAAAAATTCCTGGATCCATCCCCAAATTTTGCCACCTATTCCTTATCCCATTGCCCACCCTTTTACAAATTTTCACAGAAATTTGTACTTTCGGAGATATCCTGCAGACAGATGACACAACCAAATATATATATGCCTTTTTTCAACTTTGTTAACAGAGGTAAATAAAGAGTAATTTATTATTAAATAAATCTAGTTTGAAAGAGATACATCAAATTAATATACCCTGATTTTTAAAATGGTTCAGAACTACCCAGTGTGCCAGTCATCTATCTTCAATTAATTAGAATTTAATATATATTGATTGTTTTTTTAATATAAAATATTTGATTCAAAAAATCATAACCATATTTTATGTTTATTTAGGTGTAAATGTATACTATTGTATGCATAAGAGAGAGCTGAGAGTGTGTGTACTGTATGCAAGCCCATATACTTGTATGTATGAGTACATCAATTTGCACATTCATTTTATAAGAGTTGTAATGCTAGAATATAAGCTCCAAGTAAGTATGATTGAGTATTTTAAAGAAATCAACCGATCAATTGTGCATTCAGCAAATACAAAGAAACACAACAAGATATTAGTTACCACAGTGGAGACAATTGACAGTGTGACTTACCTGATGAGATGTGCAGCCAAAGTAACAAATTTCTTGCTAGCTAACTTTTAAACAAAACCAGTCCTGGGATGGTGCACACCCTTTAAGTAAGGGTTTCAAGTCTGGTCAGGAGACAATTAAAAAGAGCTGAGATATTTCCTATGTATATTGCTATAACTAGCTATTGACTCTAAATCATGCTCTCACCAATATTAATAACAATGGAGCTGTTTGTACCCTGAGAGTCTAATCTGAAATTTGCAAAGTATTTCTCTACTCCATCATGAAAAATAGATATGAAATTTGTGACTGGATATTAATATATATCTCAGTGAAATAGACTGATTAAAGTTCATTTGGTGCTGTACAACATAGTTGTTCTGATCAAGACACTTAAAGGGTAACAGTGGGAAATGCTTCCATCCAGATTTGGATATCTGGAGGTGTGGCTATTAAATAATGAAACTAAGCTCATGTAAGTCAAACCACAGCGCGCATCCATGAACCCTATGGTGTGCAGTGATCATTGACAAGCTGTCAGGGGCACACCCAGTGCCAGATTTAAATTTGTCTGGCCCTCATCCATATTAAGCTTGGAGGCTCTGTGTTAGAAAATTACACCAGATGGTCTTACAAAACTTGAAAACATATATGTCTTTTGAATTCTTTTAGGCCCTTGAAGATTGTTAGGGTCTAAACTGTAGCCTATTTTCCTTATGCATAAATCCAGCCCTGGGCATACCCATGCACACACTGTGCGACAGAAAATGCTGAGAGATCTCCACCAAATTTTGCTAGATGATGACGATGTGTGAACATATTCAGATATACACACATACAGCAACACATGCACATTTATAGATGCTCAGAAAAACACAGTGATATCAGTCCTATGTGTACCCTGCATTTTTGAGCCAAGTTGCAGTTATGCCCAGCACATGTAAATACATCATCTCGATATTATATCAGATGCTTTGCTAGCCAAACACAATTTTTAACTAGTATCTATTTCATCTTTAATTTAAGTTTCTTTTCATTGCAACTACTCAGGCCCTCAGTCAAGGGTAGTGAAGAAACAGTACAGATCAGAAATAAAGAATAAGCTTCCCTCAGGGAAAGCTGGTCAAGTTGGCCTTCACATTAACTTCAGCAAAACAAGGGTCATGTACAACAAACATGTTGGAAATAAACATACAACAATGAAAAATTTTTTTTTTAATTTTTTAAATGAAAATGCAAAGCTGGAGAAAGTAGACTACATCTAACTAGGACAACAAATCTCCATGGAATCCTCAAAAGAAAAAGAGATCAAGTGAAGAATCACTCTAGGATAGAATAAGCTCAACCATCAAGAACAAGAAAATCCCATTAGTCCTTTAAAGAAGAGTACATAACCAATGCATCCTCACGATAGTCATCTATGGAACTGAAACATGGAAGCTAACCAAGAGACAGACCCTCAAACTGAGGAATATGCAATGGGCACATGAAAGAATCATCCTCAACCTCACATGGTGAGACCACAAGACAGTATAGTATATCAAGGAAAAAACAAGAGTCCAATACATTATAGAAACCATTAGGAAACTCGAATGGCAATGGGTTGGTCATGTTAGTCATAGCAGACATCAAATGTGGAACCGAGACCAACAAAATATGAGATGGCGAAACAAACTGGATAAATATATGCTCCACAACGCCCATGATAGAGAGGTATGGCAAATTGTGGGGAAGGTGTATGTCCAACAACAGACAATAAAAGACTGATGATGAAACCTAACAGTTAGCAGAAGATCAAAGCTAATCTTTAAACCTACACTTTATTTTCCCCTTATCTCTCGGCACCATATTTCTTATTGTTTTTGCACTTAGTAGTATTAGTAACAGAAATATAATTGTCATTTATTTTTGATTAGATGAGGCATTGTTAACCATTAACAATTTTTGACTAGTATTTTCTTCCATCTTAATTTAAGTAGCTTTTCATTGCAAGCCGTCCGTCCATAGCAGTGAGTAAACAGCGTGGACTTCAATCCAGTCTATAGAAAAGAGCACATGGCTGTGTCGTCACACATCTCCCTGGTATTTCTGCTGCACCAATCTTTGCATTTCTCCTCAAGCTGAACTTCTGATTTCCTATCTTCTTTTTTTATCCTTTTCCAGCTTTACTGGTTTTTCTTTACCTTTCTGATGGCTTTTCTTATCTCTGACTCACACAGTTGTTCACTCTGTGGAGTCGACTTAGTGGAGTTAGTTTGGCACCATAGAGACTAACACTATAGCCATGGTCATTCTGGAAAGGGTATGTAAAATATGTGCATGTTCCAGCGGATATGTGCAGATAAGCGATGGATAGCTGTCCTTAGTAATGTCCAAAGTGATATATATAAATATGTATATATATGATTTGAAATGACCTCCTGTTGTTAAATGGAAAACAAGTCACTTGGCCTAGACAGCATAAACAGAAATAAACAATTTAAGAAAAATGGGACTGCTGCAGGAATCAAACCTGCAACAGGTAGTCACTTCAATGTAGCATTGCTCTTACCATTGAGCTAAACAGCCCTATGGAAAGACAGAAGCCCTAATAACTGCTTCATACCTACTGCTATTGTCTTGTTCATTCTCAATGTCCATGTCTAAACTGTTCTGTTTTTAATGCTGACAGTCATATTTTCAAGTGAATGTTTATTTCTATTTATGCTGAGGGACTTATTCTCAGTGTAACAACAGGAGGTCATTTCAAGTAGAATTTCAAATAATATAAGACATTGATAAATATTATCAACATAATTCAGTGGTGAATAATACCAATCACGTAGACTGAACTTTATAAATTTCAGATGAAAATTTAGTTAATGTCTACAGGTCAGGTCAAGCAGTGAATTTATTGATCCTGTGTGTATAGATAGATATTGATATCATATAGCAAATTTTTAAAGTATACTGATTTAGCTTTTTTTAAAGAAGAGAGATTGGGTGATCGATTCTAAACCAATAATAATCTCTATTAATTAAAGTTCAAGTTTTGCAAATTCAAAATTGCTTTCATTTAAGGATTATTTGCAATTTCACCACTGATTCTAAGCTTCAACTTTAAACAATTGAAAACAAAATTTGTGCACCAAAATGAAGATTTCAAGTCAACAATTGTGTAAAGAATAAAAATTTCTATCAAATTTTCACCAGTTCTACAAAGAAAACTTTTGAAAATATTTTCTATAAACTGTTGAAATGTCAATGACAATTAGAATAAAGTGATGATTATCCACTGCTATCTCACCTTTAGTTCATGCAACTAAAGTCCATCAAGCTGACACCTAATTGGTAGTGACATGAGCTGACAGTTTTTCTTACTAGTCAGTCTGTTAGTACCTGAAAGCAATACACATCAGCCACTAGGCACCTTTTTTATCGTCAGCATTGTAATCTTATCCTTAAAATCTACCTTTCTATTATCTAACTGTTGGGTTTCTGTATTCATTTATGTTAAATAAACAATTTACATTTATTCAGCCTGATATAATATTTACTATTCATCTGACATGTTTGTTTGTTTTTCATCTTTCTTATGCTAGGAGATTATCAAGAATTAAGTCTGAACAATTCAATTAGATATCATAAATTATCATCATTATTCAGACATCTGCATGGTCACACTAGATGACAAGTGGTCATTGCTAGAGACTGAGTGATAGCAAGTCTCCTCAAGTCTCCAGCCCCCCTATCAACATACCCACCATTCCCAGCAGTATTGTTGTTTGCACTTTCTCACTAAGATATCTGGTGGTCATTGCTGAAGGCTGAGTGAAGGTAATCTACTCAGATTTCCAGCCCCCCTCTCAGCTCCTTGTAAATGAATACATGTACCTCTTTTCAACTTGGTTAACAGAGGTAAATAATCATATGACTTGAGAATTGAAAATGTCACTTCTATATGAAATCTTCAAGTTTCACGTATGAGATCTGTCTAGAAAGTATTCAGCCGTTTGATATTAACAGAAAAAATAGCCTACTTTGGACAATGGCTCTCTAATTCCTTCAAAATACTCCCCATAAAACATCACACAATTATCCCAGTGTCTCCTCCATTTTTTAAAACTGTATACAAAGTCCATTTTCAAGATGATCTGCCTCATCATGCTCTTCTTGACCTCGTCCATGGTCTGAAATCTCTTTTCTTTCAGCAGTAAAAAGTAAGAAGTCATAAAGAGTCACATCTGTACTGTAGGGGGACTGACAGACCTGAGTGATGCGGTTTTACTAAAAAAAACCTTGCATGGGACATGAAGAATGGGCAATGGTCACACAGTACACAAACTCAAATTGGCCTCTTATTCATAATCATAAAACATACATTTCAAGGATTGAGAAAAAAAGAGATTATTGGACAAACAGTCGATATCTAGTTATATGTGAAAACTTTTAATCTGATTTCTCAACATTCTTTAATTTTTTTTGCTGTTTTTGTCCTGAAATAGAGACAAGATGTTTGAATCTTGATAATAATCATTTTTCTGATTTCTTTGTGTCAGAAATGTATGGAAAAATATGTTCATTTGTCTCTGTATATTGTTCACTTCACAAGTCATGTGATTTTCTATCTTTCCAGTGTCTAGATTTGAACTTCATGGGACATTATTTCAGCTTGGGAACAGACAGAATCATAAAATAGATGCTTCAAGGCTAAGAAAAAACTGGTATCAGAAAAAAATCAAGGGGTTTCTCATAAACCTACTTTTTTGACTCTACTAAGCAACTAATGAATTGAAAAAATTGTATGATTCAGTGGGAATGTAACAAAAAACAGGACACCAACTTTCAAGCTTTTTGTGTTATATATTCATGTTCACATCTGTACAGAGTCAATGCCAAAACTTGCTAAAACAAATTTTGATTTTAAAAAATGAGAAGTGTGGTGCTTTATTAACAATTTTTTCCCTTCTATCACTTGAAACATTGAGATTGTGCAGAAAATTACTGAAGCTAAGCAGGGAGATAATGGAGTAGCAGTGAACTCAGTGGATAGAGGTAAGAAAATTCAGAACCTTGCCAATATAAGCCAGGTTCAAATGCAGTTGGTGCTAGAAAAAAACAACCATGATTATTGTTCCATTTTTTCCCCCCACAACCAGCTTTTGCCATGTTGCTACATATGTGATCATTAGAATGAATAAAATTTTTGACATATTTGTTTAATAAATCCCACCCATTATATATGTGATCAATAGAGTGAATGAGATTTTAGACATATTTATTTAATAAATCCCACCCATTATATATGTGATCATTAGAGGGAATGAAATTATTGACATATTTGTTTGATAATTCCCATCCATTATATATATGATCATCAGAGTGAATGAGATTTTAGACATATTTGCTTAATAAGTCCCACCCATTATATATGAGATCGTTAGAGTGAATGAAATTTTCGATGTATTCATTTAATGAATCTTACCTGTCACATGTAATTATTCAAGTGAATGAAAGTTTTGAGATATTGGATAACATCAACCAAAACTGTCAATATAGGTTCCTTCAGTTTTTTAGTTGGTCTGGCTGGCTATCTATATATCATGCATACAAGATGCACCAATGGAGCTAGATGTATGAAAATTCAAAACATTTATCCCTTATTATGTCTATTATAAAAAAACATTTTTCTTTTGATTTTTAAAAAAATTAGCCCCCAAAATAGGTTTTAAGTGGGGATATCAATTTGAAATGTAAGTTTATGCTAAATTAGTTCCTGAGTTTATGTAAAGGAGTACTCATACTAGTTTTTTGAAAATTCAGACTTTTACAGTGATCACTGCTCAACAAAAGGTGAGAGAAGTAACTGATTCATTGATCACCTCCTTTTCCAATTTTTTAATTGATCACTCCTAACATGGTATGCTACTTAAACACATTGGCCCTGTGGTGCTTTTTATTGTTTTTTTAATATATTCTACCTTTAATATCATGGATTACCTAAATAGGCAGAAAACTACAGATTGAAAACATTCTAAAATCATTCAGAATTCAGCTGTAACTTAGAGAGATTTTAGGGACAAATAACTATGTAAAAAATCAAATAATGCTGTTCAGATCAGATCTATTTCAGTTGTTTTTGGCATCAAGTTTAAGCTCCCAAAAGATTATAGAACTTCACATAATTTATATTTGTGTTTGAACCTTTCTCAGTTTGCTCAAAAGAGACCAAAATAAAATCTATTTGTACAACTCTATTAAGAGCTATCAAAGCCTAAAATAAATTTTGTATATTCACATCCAGGATGTCTGTTTGTGTCCTTCATCTCACCAGTAAACTTATATATTCAATAGCTACTCATCAGGTCTTATGGCATTATTGTGATGGACAGTATCCCTAGAATACACAAAGAAAGTTTTTAGTAAAACTAATGAAATTAGGTGCAATTTATAGATAAAGAATTTCCAGATGATATAGGAAGCTCTCATTTTAGAGTGTTGTACCTGGAGAAGGCTTTAAAACATTAAGGAGGAAAGCTAACTGTCATAATAACTAATTTTTTTATCTAAAATTAAAATCTATTATTCATGTCTCTTGAACCTCGAATGAAAAAGTGATTGTGATTGGGGTTTAATAGATGATGAATAAGTAAAACTCCCTTTATCGTGATGATATAATTGTGTATCAATATCTTCATCTTTGTTATATAAGATATGTTTCAGCTGGTCTACTCTCCAGCTGTCATCAGTGAAATGTTATATCCAGTGACTTTCAAGAAGCTTTTATTTAACTCATGCAAGGATGCTGTTCTATTCCTTTGTTTTCTCTCAGCTGAAACCAATTTTATGCCACTCTTTGCTTCACGTTTGTTTGATATTGGTATTTATACTATAATGGAGATATGAGCAACATGCATTTACACACACGGCTAAAACTTTATAGACTGACTATATCACCCTTTGGTACAATGAAAATTTAATTGAAAACCTCCAAAAATCTTTAGTTATTCAATAAATTGACTCAATAGGATACATAATGTTTTCAGTACAATTCAAACCTGTAATTTCTGGTTTATAAGACCAGTGATCTAAATCTTGACCCAATAGTGGCGTATGAAATAGATAAAATAGTATTGAAGTTTTTTTCCAAGGAGGATGTAGGCAGTCCTCCAGGATTGGGTGGAACCATTAAGAAGATGTTTACCCAGCTAAATTTGGTCTGGCACAAGGCCATAATTGAAGGATAACATGTTTTTCATTTCACCAGATGTGCACAAAAACTCAGCCTTTTTACTTGTTCATCACTTTCCATAATTTCACACATGAAATGAAAATCTTTTCTTCTTATTATATTCATATTTTGACAAGACCCTTAGGGCAGTTTAAATGTGCATTTGATCAGTAAAAAACAAAGGCTGTTCTTTACTGAATCTAAATCTGATTTCTTGTTCTCTTTGCCTATGTTTACTTGTACACAGAACTTGGCATTTCCAGACTTCTAGAATTTCCCTTGAAGTGTAAATCATACACTTTCATTTTGCTAATGCACATGGTAACGTTGTTAGTGGTATCATTTTATAGTGTTGATTTTATTGCATTGAATTAAAGAAGAGTGTTTTGCTTTCAAAATCCAGCTCTATTTCTCAAGACAATAACTGGTTCACCAACTACTTGAGCACTCAAAAGGGAATCATTAAGCTTAGCTTAGTATGGCACAAGACCACAACTGAAGGGAATGCAGTGGGGATCACTCTCTACAGTAAAACTATCTCAATAACCAAATCTTCATGGTGAGATGACCAACTTATTGATTATATATACAAGATACTGCTCAAAAGTTTTAGGAATTTGACTGAAAAAAATGACTCAACACTTTGTTTCCACCATGTCCTTTGAAATAGTCTCTTTGGGCATGTTTAGAATAATCTTGTGAAGGATACTGATCACAAATTACAGATGCAGAAGTCTGTAATACATACAGTGTGCGCAGGCTGTTGAAATTCCCTAAACTTTTGAGTAGTATCTTATATATATATATATATATATATATATATATATATATATATATATATATATAAATATATATATAATTATTAGATTGCACAGTTTATGTCCAACAGAATGTGATGATTGTAGAAAATTTACTTGGAAACATATGGAAATAACCAAGTAGCAAATCAAACTGCCAACCACGTAAATGAATAAAGAAAATAAACACCATGTGCAACTCGAACTTGTGCCCACCAGGAAGCACTCTTAGCATGATTCTGCACTATCAACTGAGCTAAAAATGCAGAAAAGAGAGATGGGCGGTTCAAGTGTGCTATTTCAAACTCTTGCTTAGCAAAAGCCTTGTTGAATTCATGCTTTTCTTCAAGTACATTAATGCAAAAGTGATATAAGTCTTAAACATACATAATTTAGATTAAATGTATACATCAAATAATTTGAATAATCTTATAATATTTTTATTTTTGTATGATATGATTCATTACATCTATCACTAGTTGTTCATTTAACCTGTGATATCATGGGTAGGACTTATTGAACAACTTTTATTCATTCTAATGCGCAGTGGTGCAGAGGTAGGATACCGGCCTCCGGGTCTGAAGCGAAGGTTTCAATCCTACCTCACGGTACTGGATGGGATTATGAATAGTCTATAGCCACACTGTTGAGTTGTAATACAACAAAACAACTGTCTTTGGATGACACAATAATATATATATATATTTCATAGGTATTTACCAAACTTAGCTTAGTCTGGCACAAAACCACAAGTGCGGGACACCCAGTGAGGATCAAACTCCCTACAAAGAAGTAATGGTCTGCTTGACTAACTTGCTAACCATTATCCCTTGATGAGGTGCCCTATGTCTAATTATTATATGTGGCTGGCAATAAGAATTGTCATAATAAAAATGTAATTTTTAAAAAAGCTTATATCAAAGCAAAATGAATACAAAACTTTAAAAAAATTTATACTGTATAAAAAAAACATTTTCATCTGAGCTGGATTATATGACTTTCATACCCTGAACTAAGGATTGAACTCACAACCACAAGGTAACTAGATGCACTTAACCAACACTTTTATCCACTTGACCTATAAGAAAATTGAATGGACTATAACAACCAACACTAGTCTGAATAGATCAATGCATACTCTATATGCGAGTATATACGATAGACATTTAATTTTTTTCAAAATTTGCCAATAATACACTGCATCGAATGTGCTGCTATTATGATTTAGATGGATTGTCATGATTATGGTATTATTTTTTTTTTTCTTTTGCTATTTTCTTTTCTGTCCTTTTCTTCTTATCAAGTCTGTCTAGAATAAGTTATGGATCTTTCACAGAGCTACTGCCAACAATGTTTTATTATCTCCCGTACAATGATACTGCCTCCAAGTAAAACCAATGATTGTACTGGAGACATGAAACAATAATCAAAGAAAAATTGCAAATTATTTTTCAATGTTTTTTTAGATTTTTCAGAACTCTTCAGATATATGTTGTGTCCCCAAAGCTCCTTCCCCCACATTTGAAGCTGTAAAACCCTACATTAACACCTAGTGATAGTCTTGCAAAAAAAATTAATATCATTCCTTCTTAATTTCGATAAATAGTACTTTCTCTGCTTTCCATTTGTTTCTATGCGTGTGCTGCTAAATGTTTGTTTTAAAAATAATTTTTCATTGCTATAATTAATTTGACATTTAGCAAATTGATAAAATGTTTGGAATTCAAATAAGCTGTAAACATATCCGATTTTGTGAATATTAATTTTTATCTTTTTCATTTATTTGTTTACCTTTAGTCACCCTAAGCAAAGCCTTGCAGCACTTTTCACATCAAAGGGTTAATCAAGAATGAAGTTATTTATGCCATAGAATTAAGATTAGCAAAAAAAAAATGTTTAAAAAGCCTATTGATGTTAAAATTATGAATTTGGAAACACTGAATGTTGGAAATGAAAACTTGAAAGACTAACTTTAGATAAGACACTTGTTCACTTTTCATTCGAAAATGTCAAGATTGTATTTGCCAGGAAATCATTAAGAAGGGAGTTTATTTCTCACAGCATATAATCTTGTGAAGAAGCTATTTGGATGGAACTTGCAGTGAGTCCTTGATGAATCTAAGAGTATGGATGTTCCTTCATTGCAAACCGAGTTTTAACTAAAAGTTTGCAGGTAGGAGGGACTAAGGAATGTGATTCATCTGAACACCTTCCATGGAAGCAACTGCAGGAAAGAGCTAAACTTACTGTGGTTGGAGTGTGGAAAAAAGCTCTTTACCCACTTAACCATGCATTTGCGTCTGAAGACAAGCCCACTCAAAAATGTGGTTTTTGAAAACAAATGTTTTTTTTTTAAAACTAAGGGATAAATTATAATGTTTGGAGTTAAGTATCATTAACTCTCATTTGATATGTTGGCTAAATCTCATAATTCCAGCAACAACATGATAATGGTAAAATTTTTGAGAATTGACTGTAAGTACGAATTAATCTTTGTTTGACTTGGTAATTTGCATATGAATTAAAGTCCACTCTGTCAACCAATGACAGGCAACCATTGAGTAACTCTCTTGAGTATAAAACTTTAGCCTTGAGAAGGAATCAGAAGGGAGGAGGAGGATACACAGCAAGTTGTAGGAGCAACCAGAACGAGTCAACAGTATTTCTAAGCCTGTGTGGTGTGGCATAATGGTTACTGGCACTAGAAATAGAATCTATGAACTGAATTTTGAGTTTTTACCTTGGCTACTTGTGTCAACTTCACACTAATGCCCTTGGAAAAGGCATGAACTCATTTCTCTTCCCAGCTGTGGCAGTCAATCTAAGAGAATGTTATTCAGACAGAAAAAAAACTGCAGTTTGGGTATGAAGTTAGCAACTCCACCCTGTAAAAACTTAGTTGCTATTGAAACAGCAAAAGTGACCCTATGGTCTATAGAAATAAAAAAGCCCTGTAACAAGTGAAAATATTGCATCTATGGCTACATAATTGCTATGATTACTGAATGATGTTGTATCCTTATGATAGTTTTTTACTTCTACTACTGCTACTACATCATCATAATAATAATGTAACATTACATAATAATAATTTATCTTATATAATAATGACTAAGCTATTTCCCTGTCACCTTCTTCCTATCCCCTTGTGAGTTGTATTTACATCTCTGTCACAAGACACGAGAAAACAACAAACTCTTTAGATGTGGGATCCATGTGGGAGCCATAGTTTGCATAGTTGCTGAAGGCTATTCAATTCTTTGTTCTAGAATGACCAGTCATCATATTTTTCAAGATTCCCAACAAAAATCAGCTTAAGTAGTTTGTTTTCCTATTGAAATGTTTCACACTTTGACATTTGTCATCAACTCATTTTCTACGACATGTTTTATTTTCAAGTATTTATTATGAATTCCATAAATCTCATAGGTAATCTTGTAGATGAACATAGTTATGATTTCGTTAATATCTATGCGATTTTTCTTCATATTTTGATGCATATTCTTCCATGTGTTTATACTATTCTGAAGATATGAATAAACATCAAAATATTAGCAAAATTATTTATTCAATTCTCTTTGATTGGTTTATGTTAATGAGTCAAACAGACTTGGCACTTGAGATGAAGTTTCAAGCATCAATTCAAATTACAAGTACTAACGACTGTAGCAATCATTTTGACTACAGCAATACTCTGTTGATTTTGGGGGGTACTGGGAATGTAAGCTTTGGTATCTCCACCCTCTTTTCAAACATTTTAGCTCTGCCAGTAAGTACAGAGCTAAACACTCTGTGAGTGTAATTTGCAACAGAACAGGTAGTACAGGGACTGTTCTCTAAATTAGAAGGGTTTTCCTCTTCCTGTCAGATTGTAATAACAAAATCAATCCAAGCTGACATTTAAGACCAAACCTTTTGATCTTCAGGTCTTTCCTGTATTATTCAAGCAATATCAACAAGTACCAGATTTTATCCCGGAGAATATTGCAGATTCTTCCAGCACAAGGCTGATAACAAATAGGATCTTTTCAGTCAGTCCATAATTAGAAGTTTTCCACTCATAAATAAGTTTTGTGGTGAGGAAGATAATCAGCATTTCAAATTGACCATTAAGTCATTCCACTACTAACTTGATTCTTAGAGGTGGAAGAGAATTTATTTTATCACTTATTGATTTCTGTATATTGAAAATCAGAGTTTGCAAATGCTCTAATGATCTAAGAACAATGAGCTTGGAGTATCAAAGACTTTTTATAGGCAGAGTGAAGAATCAACATTCAATCAGATGAGCCTACACCTTTATGCAAGTAATTCTATCTCTAATAAGAGGTGCAGAGTGGCATACCAGTTACTGGAAAACAGAATTGGTGAACCATTTTCAAGTCTCAGCTAAAGTAACTTATGTTCATTCTACACTGATGCCCTTGTGAAAGGCATGAATCCACCAATGCTCTCGTAAAATGTAAGGGTAAATATCAGGGCTTCAGCTCTGTCAGGTAGTTCATCTAACAACATGGCAATCACCATAACTGATCCCAAGTGAAGTTGAGAAATAAGGTGGGTTGAGCATTGACTCAATACTCCAGCTTCATAAAAATCCACTATTGCAGTAGAAATAATGAATAAAGAATTTCCAATAGAGACAAAAACCATTGCCCAATGTTATATTGGAAGACCTATTATTATCAAGTTGGCATAATTTCTATCTTTCATATTTGATTCATTCCCATTCATGAGAAGACCAACAAATCCAGTACTGATTACAAATCCATAGCTGCAAGAAATAAACTGATGACATTCTTTTGTCCAGGTGTCCCCAATCTCCCAAGTGATCTGCTTGGGTTTCCGACTTCATTCTATTTTGAAAATCCAATTTATTTTGCACTCAGCAATAACTTTATTTTTCTTCAGCATTTTCAGGGGAAACCCATTGTCCAGAACATTTGAGAAGATTGACGAGCTCGATCTTCAATTTCTTGTTCTAGACCCTGTGATATTAAAAATCACAAATTCAATCAGAAACAGGTCTGGTTAGCGACTTAATAGAAACAGTCACAAGACCAATGCCTTCTGGCAGCATACCCTGTTGGGGGTGATTAATTCAAAAACTGGAGAAAGGGGTGATCAATGAATAAATCATTTCTCCCGCCATTTCTTAGGCAGTAATCACTGAAAAAGTCTGAATATTCAAAGAAACAAGTGTGAATGCTGCTGGACACAAAATAAGGGACCAATTTAGCATAAAATTACATTGCTAATTGAGCTCACCATTAAGAACTTATTTTGGGGCTAAAATTCCAAAAAACAAAAACATAATGAGTAATGTTTCTCTGAATTTCGTTACTTCCCCACACCTACCAGATGATACCTGATGAAGGCTGTACAGTACAACGGCCGAAACGTTGTATGAAAAACAACTAAGATAACAACCGAATAATAATAGAAATAATAATGAGTAGTGTTCAAGTTTTCAGCTCTCTAGATCCATTACCTAGGCCTACAAGCATGATACATATATACACACACACATAGCTAATCCTCCGGTCACACTAACTTGAAAATTGAAGAAAACAACATTGGCAGTTTGGGTTGACGGTTTCTAATACTTAAAATTAAAAACAAAATAAATTTAAAAAAATGAAAACAACTTTATTCCAGGTAAATGTTATTTCTCTTGTGGTCATTCTAATAGTTGTGAAATTCCATTGTACATACTAAGTCCAATTATCAGTTTTTAATCATGGTGATTTATCATCATCATCATCATCATCATCAGTCTTTTAACGGCCGTCGTTGGACATAGACCTTCCCCAGGATTTGCCACACTTCCCTATCATGGGCATCACGGAGCCAGTACCTCCTGAACTTGTCTAGCTCGTCTCTCCATCTAACATTTTGCCGGCCTTGGTTGCGCATGTGGTCTCAGGGGATCCATGTTGTGAGTCGCGGTCCATCGATTGTCTGCCATTCTTGCAACATGGCCAGCCCACCGCCATTTGAGATTTTTTATGGATTCTATGATGTCCCTAACTCTTGTCTTTTCTCGGATGTACTGTGCTGTTTTGTGGTCTCTCCATGTGAGGCCCAGCATTATTCTTTCATGTGCACGTTACATGGTTCTCAATTAACGGGTCTGTCTCTTGGTTAGGTTCCATGTTTCAACTCCATAAGTAACTATTGGGAGGATGCATTGGTTATACACCCTTCTCTTTAGGATCAATGGGATCTTTTTGTTTTTGAAGGTTGAGCTAGCTCTGCCAAAGGCTTGCCATTCCAGTATGATTCTTTGCTTGATTTCTTCTTCTTTTACTGTATTCTATATTGCAATTCAGCCATTTTTAAATTTATGATCCTTTTATTGAATTTCTCTACTTGGAAAAAAAATTTGGGAAACTTTCACACATGAATTCTTGTGAAAAAAAAGCAATAAATATAAAAAATTATTTTATGATTAATATTTCCTCATTATATACAATAATAGGATTGTTTGAAACAAATGCTAACACTAGAGTATTTGTATGAGAACCTTGTCATAAAACTTACTGTCAGAAAGCCACCTAACAAGACTTTCTGTTCTATTCAAAGGTATTTTTTGTCCGTATTAAAATATCACAATTTTCTGAATTTATTTTCCAATGATCTTATAACAATCAAAATTTCAAGATGATGAGAGCTTACGATGGGGCCTATGAGAAAGAGAGAGAAAAAGTATTTTTCATTGATGCATTCAACTTATTTGGCAAGGTTTTCATTTTTTGTAAAGACCTTGGCTGAAGGTCAGCCTTGAAGGATTTCTTTTCTATTTTGAGAAAGAAAATATACATTAGTTTGTCTTCCCCTGTAATCCCTCTGTGCTTTTGGGAGTTGTAGGGACAAATCACTCAGCAATGTTGTATAAAATTAATGTTCTGTGCCAAAAGTATTCAGTGGACAGTCAATTTAAATGGCAAAACATTTTATTTGTTGTATTTGTTAATCTTTAGGTGATGCACAAGAAAGTAGCTAAAGAAAGCTGTTCAAAATCTATTTATATGTAAAATGGGTTACTTAAATAGTAGTACAATGATTGCGATGAGAGAAGGTATATATTTTGTGAGGACAATTATCTGAAGTCCCAAGATATCATTTCATGGAGAAATAATGTGATAGCTTATTTTTCTTTTTTCCTTTTTACAATACTTTGTCTGATCAGTCTTATAACCTTCTATAGGTGAATGCAACATACAGTGAACACTTATCCATTTGAGGTATTAGAAATGTTATGAATTAATCAATTTTAAGACTACCCACTAGGCTCATTTGCCACAAAGCTAGAAAACTGACCAGCTGGAACTTAGGTAAAAGCAATTGAGAAAAAGGTAAAGTCAATTGAGAAAGGGGTTATTCCAATTAAGAAATGCTGTACAAATTAATTATTAATCTCACAATCTCTTGACAGAAGTTCTAATCTTGACTGGATTCTCCATGAATTTAGCCTCGTGCTGGAGTTAACTTAATCTAGATAAATCAAAATGCTCTATCAACCATCTTTCAAAATAATCATTTTCCAGGATTATATTTTAAACTTGCTAATTTCCTTCAATCCATAAAATGAATGAAAATCAGAAACTGTCAACCAAAACTGTCAACATAGTTTTTTTTCCAGTTTTCACATTGTATGCCTATGTATGTACATATCAGATGTACAGGCCATCCTAATGGAGCTATAGGGCTGAAAATTTAATAATTTCCTCCTTATTATGTCTAGAAGAAACACTTTTTTTTGTTTACAGAAATTACCCCATGGCAGGTTTCTTGAGGAGGGTAAGATTTGTAAAGTAAGTTGATGCTAAATTGATCCCTTAGTTTGTAATCAGCAGCATCCATGCTTTTTTTAGTGATCACTACCCAACAAAATGCAAAAGAAGTAACTTATTCAGTGATCAACCCTTTTCTAACTTTTTAATCGATAACCCTAAACATGGCATGCTGCCAAAAAATGTTGATCAAGTGATGGTTTCTGTTCAGTGACTAATAAAACCTGTAGTTTTATGGTCCATCAACTCCTACATAATGATCACGATCTCTGAACATGCGCTTTGACAAACTAGCAACATTTATCTTTCTATCTAACTTTACTAATACAATCATTTTTCTGTTACCTTTTATGAACCTACTGACCAGATGAACAAAGGTGCTCTAAATCATATTGTGACAGCTCTATAATCACATGATATGATTGACCAATCACAGGACTCTAGTGTCGTTGAAATGTCATAGTGGAGTTGAGTTGGGAATCACATAATCCACTCCTGTAAATTTATCATAAGTCACAATGCAGCAAAACTTTTGTATCTTTCAATCATATGCATGTAGACCATCATTGACAACTGACCAGAGATTATTCCGCTGATATACATTTATGAATATTAAAGGTCAGAGAGACTTAATTGTTGGCAGTTGCTTAGAAGTCGGGTGAGGATTATTGCCCAGATGAGATGAGGTAAAAAATATTATCATTTTTTGACGTATAAATATATTACCCCCATAGAAGGTTTTAATTGAGGACTTATATTAATACATATATATATATAGAGAGAGAATAGTTAAAAAAAACATTTCACGGAGAGCAACAAAACACAAGATTCTCAACAAGAACACAATTAACATGTTATAGTTGTATGGAAAAAAATCAAAAATTATGATAATCAGATAAACCAAAATGAAAAATGCAATCGCAGAAGGCCGCAGGGATGTAAATTGAGAAAAAAATGTCCAAGATCAGAAACAATATCCTGGGCAAAGGTTTCCACACTGGAAAATCTGAATGAATCAAAATTTTACTTAGGAATTTCACAAACCCTCTTTAAAACTAGACTAGGTAACTACATAAAAGTATAGGAATGGCACTTGTCTCTCCAACTTTTACTAGAAACTCAAAAATAGGGGAAAAACACCAACTGTGAGGTGGAAACTAATAGGAAAAACAACCACTTACAAAAGCCTATTCTGAAAATGTCTTCTATGTCTCAAAGAGAAATTCAATATGAAAGAAACAAATTACTGAATTATAAATCAGAAATAGTGGTAAGGTGCAGACATAAATAGAAATTTATTATTCATTATTGCACAAGTAAAATTGAGTCAAAAATCATCTAAAAACAGAAATAGAATTACCTGCATTGATTCTATCACTGAGTTATAAAATTGTGATTATAGCATTTGGCTTTCTTATTTGTAAAATTGAGTAAAAAAAATATTAAAAAATAATAAAAGACAAGAAAGCTAAATAGCAGTATCTCATGTATAGACGTAAAAATTAAATAAAAATGTGGCTTTTTTATATTTAAAACTGATTATAAAAAAGCTCAAAAACATAGAAAAAATGTACTTGAAATAACAAAATCTATAGCAATATGAAATGTATAGCCATCAACATGTAAAATTGAGTCAGAGAAACCTAAATATCAACATCTGATGTGGAGACATAAAAATATAATCGAAGATAAATAATATAAACAGCTAATTGTGAAGAACTGTCTTAGTCAAATTTTTAATTATTGCCCGTGACTTTTTCAATAGAAAACTTAGGATGCAATTATTTTAGAAAAGATTGGATATGGTAGCATTCACAGCAATAACGTGATGATCTGTTGGGTCGCTTCCTTTCAAAAGCTGACTTTCCAACCCTCAGCAATTGAAGATCATATAATTCTTGGAGAAAAAAATCTAGAAAACAGGAATAGAATTACCTCCCTTGATTCTTTCACTTCTGAGGAAAAAAACATCTAAACAGAGGAAATACACGGATGTTTCATTGGATATTAACCTGTAGGAAAGCCTGAACTGAGTTTTCTTTGTTTATACATCATTGAAGGATTTGTGCCAAGAAACAGTTAAGAAACAGTGACGTTGCTTCAAGACAAATAACCAAATAAACAATCTCTCACACTTATTATATAGATATATATTTTTTAATGTATATTGCTTCATTCTGGCAGATTGTTTCATTCATATTTTCATCTTTTCAAGTCATTGAATGCTTTAATATTTAGAGCACTCCGTATTATTGACAAATAAACAAAAACATAAGTATATTCATGCATATGATTATTGATAGTTTCTAATTTTATTGCATGAATTGCACTACAGCTTGGCCTGTTGCTATTATATTTACTCTTCCTCTTAAGAAGCCTCTATTCAACTCTAAACACTTTTTTTTTGCTCTCTGTACACTATCCTAATTATAGCCTTCCTTCTCTCTTTGGTGTTAAAATCCCAAAAACATATTGTATGTACAATATCAGTGAGGGAACAAAGATTGTCCCAATATATCCATGAGTTCAAGTGTTAAGCTTCAGTAAAAAATATAGTACTATGTTGAGTGTATTTGCAAAATCTAATCAATATCCTGGGTAGTAGGCATAAAACATTAATTAGGAAAAAATATTCAACAATGGAATGGTGATAATTCAGCATGGGGAATATATCAAACTCCAATTTATATTATTTCTTAATTTCAATGACTTCTTAGACTATCAAAGACATTTTGATTTCTTTTATGAATGTTTGACCTATAAATAAAATTTTCTTTCAAAGCTGAATAGTTATGAAACATGTTACAAATCTTGAAATGATGTTATATACTCTGTGGTACTGGAAAATATAGAGCTCTCCCAAACTTTTGGAATGAACATTACCGGATGCAAATAAATGCAGATCATCTATAATTATGCAATATTTGTACTGCAAAACCCTAATGGAAGTTTTTTCTTTCAGCTATTTTGTTAGACTTTGTTGTGATAACCTGAGGATACTGTCTGTATTATTTGACAAATTACTTTCCATCATTTTTTCTCTTTCTTGTTTATTCTGAAATATTATCATGACAACCATTCAGAGTATTCTTGAACAAATATTTGAGTTATTGCCAGGATTGGGATCAGGTATAAAAAAAAAGTAAAGAAAAATTAACAATATCATTGTCCCATTACATCCATTTGTTGTCATGAACCCAAGTGTGTGGATTAGAGAGTGGGAAAGTCAGGAAAATCAATTGGAAAGGATGTAGAAAATGCAAGATGTAAAAGAAAGAATTAAGAGGGGTAAAAGAGAAAGATGAAGATAAATCATAGAAAAGGAAAGAGAATGAAATAGAAACTGCTGCTAGAAATGGCAGCTATAGGGAGAGATAGTTGAGTGAAATGGAAGATGAAGAAAATTATAAAACAGAGAGTGAGCAGAAAAGTGCCAAGAAAAAGACATATGTGTGAAGATATGACAAAGAGAGAGGGGGGAGCAAGCGGAAGAGAACCAACTTTGAATTTTCTTTCTCTTGCAAATGAGAGAGTGTGGCTGAAAGGCAAGAGAGAGAGAGAGGAGTTAAGAGAAATAGAACTGTGGAATCAAAGAAAGAGAAGGGATAAGCAAAAGAAAGGGCCTCAATTCTACACATTGAGTTGGATAAACATACTCTTTGTATACATATTCACTTCAATTATTTTTTTCCTTTCTTCCTTTACAAACTGTCTCCAAGATTATTCCCAAAGGAAACACCGAAACCAGGAGTATAAAAACGTAAAGCATACAAAGATACAATCAAACAAAGACATGAACATTTATACATTTTTGATGTACACTTATATACACATAGGTAAACACAAACATGCAAATTACATACTCATAAGTGTGAATTAAATATATGTACACAAATGATGCTTTTTGTATCAAAAATTACTTTCTGATATATAGATATTATATACACACACAAACACACATACACATGTATTCCACTGGATGGAACAGAGAATTCTCACCATAAATTGGACACTAAACTCATTGTAAATGATATTCATTAGCTCTGTATAAAAATATTGAGCACTCTAGAATAAAGAAATTTGTAATGTATGTTGTCTTCTATGTATATCTATCGCTACATATATATCTATGCATTATTAAGAAATGGATATATAATCCAACTGAATGATTATAAGTTACGTTATATTATATTGAAACTCTTTTTGAAATGATCTCCCGTTATTATCAAACAGCTGCCTGTAATGCAAAGTCTCAAATAACTCGATGGTAAGAGTAACGCTACATAGTGACAACCCTATTGGATGCAAGTTTGATTCCTGCAGCAGCACAATTTTTTGAATTGTTCATTCTATCTACATTGTCTAGGCCAAATGATACATTCGCCATGTAATGACAGGAGATCATTTCAAATAGAGATTCAATATAATATAGCCCAACTAATAATCATAAATATATATGTATATGAATAAGATAAGTTGAAATTTTGAAATCTATTTTACTTCCCAGTAACTTGTTTAAACACATTGATGTATTTAATAATTATGTTTTGGTACATTTGTCTGTCATTCTGAAGGGGAAAAAACCTTTTTTGCTTAAATAATGTCTGTTAAAGTGGTTTTCTTGAAGTAGAGCAGACGGAAATGGGTATGATGAAAGGTTGAGGAGCAGTTAGGTTAGCAGACAATTTTTTTTCTGGGATGCAACTCAGACCCGGACTCCAGACTACTACACTGTCAGGTACCACTCCAAGGGGTTAGCAGACCCTTATAGTCAGCACATATCTACTAATTTTGGATTGTCTATGATTTGTGCCTAAAGTTACAGACCAACCATTACTATCCTGTAAATCTGTGCCTGAAGTTGCAGACAGCAGTACTGTCCTGATTCACCTCCAAGGGGTCTGTAGAACTCTATAGCCAGCTTGGCATCTAATAATTATGTAATATTCCCTTCCTGTGGTTCAATTAACTGGTCAACCTAACTGTCAGAATATTCCAACAAAGGGGCAGCAAAGGGTTAATCCTGAGCAAGTTGCACTTCATCTTAAAACTCCATTGCATGAAGGCCGTGCTATTGATGGTCCTACTGCTGTGTCGAACCCTTCCAAGAAATCTTTGTTCGCAGAGCAATGCCATCGTATATATACACATATAAACATACATGCATTAGATACCTCCGTAAGTCCATAGTCCAATGATAAAAACACATTTATTTCACAAGACAAATATCTACTTTTCATCATAATCTCATTCCTTATCTAATAACATGATTTAATGCTTCTCCATGGATTACCTACATTGAATATCATAGAGCTGTAATTTCTGATCAAAATTGAGCTGCTGTGTCAGGCTGTGGACTTGTTGATCCACCCTCATCTATATATATATAGATATATATGTATATATGTATATATCCTTTCAACCCAAATTCTCATCTTGTTCATTCTCGGTCTATTTGGTTTTTTTTCAACATGACAGTTGTGTATTAAAAAGTATGTGATCCGACAGAATGAATTATAAATTGTATTACATAATATAGAAACCAATTTGAAATGATCTCCCATCATTAAGCAGTTTATGTATCACTCACCCTTGACAATATAGATAAAATAAACAATTAAAGAAAATGGGGCTGCAGCAGGAATCCAACCTGCCACCGATAGCGTAGCCACTTCAACATGGTGATGCTCTTAACATCGAGCTAAACAGCCGCCAGTAATGCAAAGGCCCAAATAACTGCTTTCAACCCTCATTCTCATCTCGTTTATTTGAAAAAAGCATTTTCTTGACTCAACAAATGATTTTTCAACATACTCTCCTTCCTTGTCGATACACTCAATCCAGTTGAAAATATCTATCTCACCTCAATCATTTTAGTTTTTCCTTTCACGTTCATATCTTTTTTGTTGACCCTTATCCTCCCCCCTTTTTCTATCTTTTTGGCTATTCTTGTCTGACTCAAGTCCAAGTTGGAGTTGATTTTATTTCCCTCAAAAATACAATCCTCACCAAATTTAGGGGAGTAAACTCTTCACTGCTTGTCTATCCTGTCATGATGAACCAAACTGATGGATAAAATTAACTATACACCTTCCGTGATTTGAAATCATGACCTAATAATAGCTCAGCAGCTCATTTACTAACTGATCCAAACTGACAAGTCTTATTTTTTTATGAGTTTATTTATTATATATACATTACAAAAGTTGCAGTAATCATCTTCAGGAATAGAAGTAGGAGTGGAATTTGATACTACAGCAGCCAGGCTTGTCTTCATCTTTTTTCCTCTTTACCTTTCCTTTCAACTTCCTCCTTTTCCTGATGTGGTCTTCACTTGTCATTCCTGTTTATCAAATCTTTTCCATTTCCATTTTTCAAATCCCTTCTATTCTATTCTTCTTCTCTTTCCTACTTCATATCTCTTGTTTATTTTTTCATTTTGATTTCCCTTTCATTTTATCATCTCATCCCTTTGCCTATTTTTGATGTATTTTCCCTCTTTTTCTATTCATCTTGGTCATCTTTTTTTCAAGCTCTTTTTATCTTCCTATTTGATAACACCTCCATTTTGTCTTCTTTCAGCATCAGTATTCTTCCATCATAATCAATAAAGACATCATGAGAAAAGCAATTTCTCCATTTCTCCAGGAGTTTTCATCATTTTTAATTGCTAGCCATTACAATTGCGCGAAAAAATTACTGACAGAAATAAACTAACCTGTACTTAATCGGTAGTAACTTGAGAAAAGAAATTCTGGCATTTCGAGTTGAGGCTAACATAGATTATCTCCCTTGAAGATCAGATTTCTCATATCGATACTATCCCTAATTAGTGCATAGAATAGAAAACTAAAAACAGGAATATGAAAGAAATTTCTTGTGGATTTGGACTGAAGATCATTAAAATCTCACAAACATATATAAATTATTTAAAATGTGGATTATCGTCTATATCTACCTGGTAAGAGGTATCTCAATTGATAAAGAGAACCTCTGTATATTATTACTCTTGTCTATATTCACTTACACACTTATGTTTTGCCAAATTGGTTATTTAGCAAATCATAAATACATACATGGTTTTGATTTGATCAAAAGTTCATTTAATCAAAACAGGGATACAAAACAAATATTTTTCACAATCAAAAATTTTTGTAATGAAAGTGAAACAAAACTTTTTAACAAAAAATAAGTAAACTTCACTATTAAGGTAATTTCACCGATTCCATGTTAAATATTGAGACATTATCCAAAAACATTATCTTCTGCCAGTTTTTTTTAATATCATTAATTGTTTAATTAGGTTATTGGCATGCAAAAGCTCAAAATCATTCAATACAATGCATAAGGCCTAAGACTAAAACTTTTAATATGATTGCTAGGTACTTGATATTTGTTACATTATTTTTACATTTTTTGGACAATTGTCAGTTGAACCACTCCTTTTTTAATCTTTTGACTCTATCCAGTGCCTAAAATGGGTCAACTAGGCCCAAAATGGTTGCACATGTGTGCAAAATTCACATATGGTTTTCCCTTTCGCAAAATAATCTGTGTGGTCTGCAGTGGCTCTCACCCTGATAATAATGATCTGATTTCCATCTATTTCTATAAAATGCTAAAAGTCTGATTCACCCAATCCAATCTGACATGCATACTCAATGGACCTTGGGGAAGGTTTTAAAGTCAAGTATATATGACACCAAAAGGCAAACTAATAACCATTATTGAATCACTTTCAACTTTATTTCGCTTCTTTTCATAGTCACAACATTGAAAAATATAAGAGACTAGTTTGACCAATTACTGAAGAGTACCAAATTTGTAAATGAGTAAGCAACTATTTATAACTGCAAATTTTTTTTTTTCTGAATTTATAAAATGGGTCAATTAATTAGTATTTTTTTCTTGAAATACCATCTGCTGTGACTATTCAAATTTTACATTTTTCATAATTTTACAAGCTTAAATGGATTTTGTCAAATTCTGCTTTGGTTCTGGGATGTGATTTATGTAATTAGTGCTGCAGCCGAGGAGGTGAAAGAGTGACCAACCCCTACTTGTGGTAGATTGAAATGAAACTGGTCTCAGATGTAAGGTATGGCTGTCTATTATTAGAATATTGGGTTTGTACTTATCTAAAAAGTGCACAATCATGCATCTTAACCCCTTTTCTACTAATGATCAATTACTTTTAACCACAATTCCATTATGCTTTTCAAAAACATAACTTTTTGTTCTTATCTAAAGAAGGCACAAACTTACATTTTATCCCTTTTCCTCTCAATGAGATGTGGCTTGCTTGAAAATGGTATATTGACATTTTGTCCTCTTCTATCCCAAGATAATTTTTGTATTTCACTGTTATGCTTGAATTTCTCACAATAGGACAACCTAAACAAGACATGATGGGGGGCTAAATTACCATATTGATAATTTTAGGATGGCATTTTGGACATTTACTGACAACTTTTCGAGAATCTTTTGTCATTTTTCTATAGAAATGCTCTATTTGCCACTGTAAGGCACTGTTTTCCATGAAACTATTGATATTATTGATACATCGATAATTACAAAGCAATACAAGCCCATCAATATGGAGAGGTCAGGTAACAGAGAGGCTCATCCATAAAAATATTGGTTTGGGATGAGTTGGTGTAATAATCATTCATTTTCCACTTTCTTTTCTATCATAAAAATAATAAATTACCCATCAATGAAATCACCTCATGTAGTAGTTTTAAATGAATCATGTTTTTAACTAAATTCATTATGATAAATGTAAAAGTGTTTTTTTTTCAATAAGTGATAATTATTCTTAATGTGCAGATATCAGTAATATCAATGTTTCATCTCAGTCCTAAGAATCCAATAAACAAGATGGCTCATTTCAACAGTGTTCACATTTGAGTCCTGCTTGGACATATGCTTGATTGGAGACTTGTTTACAGTCACCATCTTTTAGTATAAATGAGTGATGTCTCTGGTGGATGTTGTTTCTTGGGTCAAGTCCAGGGGTTTCATGGAACCATCTACAATTGGTTGGTTCATTCAATGCTGGCTTAGTGACACCAAATCAATGACTGGTACGTGGCTCTGTGAGCACACTATACAAAGGCATCCTCTGAGGGAGGCAGCTGCCTTATCTTTAGTAGTTGCATAGAAATGCTGTAATTCGTCTAGTGTCTTACACCTTTTCCTTAGTCATCATTCCTTGGCTACAATAGCAAAGAAGGATCACCCGGACATTTGCCTTATCATACCAGATGATTGTTTGCCAATACTCAGGGGCCAGATGTACTGCATGCAGGACTATTCTGGCTACCTTCTCGACAGCTGAAATAATCATTGATATTCTTAGGACCATCAGAAGATACCATAACCACTCTCTGACTATCTTTGAACCCTCCTGCAAGTATAAGCAACTTTCCGCTTAGGATGCAATCCTTGGTAATGCCCACCACGTATATGCTAACCAATTCTGCCAAATATGGTTGGTTTCCAGCTCATTTCAAAAATTGTCTGAAGTGTGGCACTGTCCCGTCTTCAATGATACAGTGGTATTGGGTTGTGAGCATGTCTGTCGCTAAGGCTGCATGACACTAATGCCCATCAGACCTAATTGATGAAACCCATACATGTGAAACATTAGTATGAGCATGCTGACTTGGTAGGTATGATTTTTCAAAACTCAAATCAACCTTTTTGTGATTATTTCTCCCAGATCATTGAAAGTTTTGAAGTGATTCTTATTCAGGGTTTGAAACATGGCCATTCTATCAACTATGTTGGCTGAGTTGGCATTGTCTTAGCCAGATAGTAGATGAA
This sequence comes from Thysanoteuthis rhombus, assembly GCA_963457665.1. Classification (NCBI taxonomy): domain Eukaryota; kingdom Metazoa; phylum Mollusca; class Cephalopoda; order Oegopsida; family Thysanoteuthidae; genus Thysanoteuthis; species Thysanoteuthis major. Next base: position 52,145,342 of record OY735202.1, read on the forward strand.
GAATCTCATTGGTTATTGATTTTAGTTTCTTTGCCAAATCTGCTTTTTTGGTCTTCCTCCAGCACCATCATCATTAAAGAGACATGGAGGGATGCATGGTAGCTCATATGAGAGCACCTTTTTTAGATTAAAATCCCTGATCCTAGCAACTGCCATCAAGTGTCAGAAATGCAATTTTGTATTTGTGATCTTTTTCTCCTTGTCAGAGCTTAAGCGCATCTTCATATCTGCAAATATGAAGACCAATTTCTTTGTTATAACTCTGCTTTTCTACTACAAATCTTTCATTGACAAACTTTTTAATTGCAATTGTTCTCTTCACTGGTAGTGAACAGAGTGATTCCTTGACCACAGCTGAAGCCGCTTGGTCACTGATGATATTTACCAGCCATTCTGGAACTTCTGTGAGGTTCAAATGGAGCCTGGCAGTAGTCCAGGATGAATCCTTCTTCTTTAGATACATCGGTTGCATCCTTGGTCATCCTCACATTCTCCAGCTACTCATGCTCCTTCCTGCTTTGTTTTGAGATGCACAAGCAATTGAATGCCCCTGCATATTCGCAGGTTACAAGTTATATCAGTAGCCATCATTCCAAAGTCATTATCACCTTTAGCTTCTCAGTTTATGATCTACTCTAAGGCCTGGTCTGTTGAGACACGGTTGAATGTGGTTTCATTCTTTCTTTTAATGACAAATCTAACATTCTTCATGTGCTGATACCTGGCACGATGAGTTGATTCCAACTTCTTCATCTCAAGTACATAGACAGGGGTGTACCTGATGTAGTTGACACTCCCATCTAAAAAAAAAGAATGGCACCATCTTCAAAACTGAATCAAGATGCAGCCAAAAGTCTGCCTCATGGTCTGCTGTCATCAGTCTAAGCAGTACTCATACAACTTCAAGGTAATTGTCCTGAAAAGCAAAAGTAACTGATTGATCCCTACCATCTTCTTAGAACCCTGTTATTGTACCCAACATCACAGACATTTGATCTTCAATTTCTAGAAATGTAGCTTTCACCATTGCTGAGTCCTTCTTGTGGAAACAAACATGATGAGTCCAATGGTTTTGTTATCAACCTAGAGTAGCACATTGACTCTAGCATTTATTTCTGCAGAGATCTGGTAAAGGTGCATCAATGCTACATGTACTATCTTCACTTAACAAAGTGCCTGTGCGTAATGCTTTCCTTGAAGCATTTGGATTAATGATGATGTTGGAAAAAGCCCGGAAGGAATAATCTCTTGAAGGTCACCATCACTGAATAGTTTACTTATTGAAATAATGAATGTCATGATCAGATGCATACAACCTAATCTCATAGTCAGCTTACCATCAAGCTGTTCTAGATTGCTCCATAGTATATGCTGCACCTTGCTATAAATTGCCATATCTACTGTCACAAGGATATGTTCTTGTTGTAATCAACACCAATTTCAACAGTATTGTGAAAATGGTTGAAAAATTAGATGGTGGTGCATGACTGAATGGCAGGTATCTGATAGTAGTCACTGAATTGTAAATGGAAACATAAAGTATATTAAACCCACTCTATCTCAGAACAGATGACTTCTCACTCTTCAATTTCTATACTCCCATATCAAGTCCTTCAACTGAGATAAAATGTAGTTCTCATCTTTTTGTGTCTCGGATACAGAGATATTGGATGCCCTTGGTAATTTTTCTTTTTTTTATTGAATTCGGTATACTGTTGTATGTTAGGTACTTCATACTCTGTCACATCCAACGACTTATCTCCAGTAAGTGCTGGTGAAGAACAACCACCATGCAATGGGTAGAGGATTTGCCATCTATTATATCTTCATTACAATCGAATATGTCAATTGCTGCATCTTTAGTCAAATCAAGTCCTCACTGTCAAATAGTTATATACGTAATGGAATGTAAATTTCTGACCTGGATAGCTGATCTTTTGCTACTGAAGTAACAAAACACAAAGTTTCATTATACAAAACAGTGTAACCAATATTCATCAATGTGTTCTGATGCGTGAAAGGCATTAATGTACACCGACAAACAAAATCAAGTAATATGGCTGGCACAAATGCTTTGTATTAATCAATCTTAAGATGTCCACTCAGTAAATACTCAAGTGGAAAGATTTTCCTTCAACTACCTTTTTCAAAATTCCTGCTGCTCTGTAACACTGCCTTCTTTCAGTTTTGTCTATATTTACAAAACTTACACACAACATAAACCAACAAAGAATAATAATCATTTAATCATATATTTAGTGGATTGGGAAAATAGCAGGAATAAAATTTTAAAAATTAAAACAATCAGAATTTGTGATACACTCCGTAATTTTTATCAACTAAAATGAAAAAATTCAGTCAGATCTAGAGAGATAGCTTATTTGGCAACCCAATCCATGAATACCATCAAAAACAATTTGCTATAGAGTTTATCTCTGTGCCACCCTAGACTTTACGAATCCACTCCCTCAACTTGGTCTCTTCAGACAGTGATACAAAGTAATACTTGGGTTATCAAGATCGAAAGGCGCCAACTCATGACCTGGAGTTGTCAATTTCAGATGGAGATGGGTTACCAAACAAGTACGACATAATGTATCTCAGACAAAGCATAGTTGCCAATATAGCTCTTTTTGGAGCTAGATCTAGCTACTTTTTGGTACATTTGATTTTCAAGTCTGTAACTAGCTCTTAGCTTCTTTTCAAATTATTGAACATTTTTCTTAGTATATTTTCCTATTTATAAAATGATTTATTAATTCATCAATTTTGATTAAGATTGAAAATTAAATATATTTTCGGCTACTTTTGCTTGACTCCCTGACAAAGATCTCCCACTGCAGAAGAAGTGTTATCAGTCATCCCATGTCACCCCATCAACCAATATCATTGCACACCTGCAAACCCACTCATGAGAGGTGATCAAATTGCATATCCCATGCAAAACTGACCCATTCATGTGATCTCAACTTCTAGATGGAAATTTTCTAAGCCACTAACATCTGTTTCCACATGGGCTGACTCTAGGGGTCATCCTTTTCAGCTGTGCAGATGTTACATCTAAGTATTATTGAACTCAGGACCAGCTATTCACACAAATATTTCAAATTTAGCTTTTAACTAGCTTGAAAAAACCCATTATATAGATTAATTCTTTTTGCATTTGTTAAAAGATTCAATTCAATTTTAGCCAAAATACCATAACAAGTATTCTACTTTTTTTTTTTTTTCTACAAATCTTCTAAGACACCTCTGTACTTGCTGTATATTGGTATAGTGTACAATATCCATGGTGTCACAATTATCTGACTTCTCATCTAGAGATCCCTCAAAATTGATTGATTTTTATGGCTTAGTAATTATCAATATATCAATAATATCAATAATTTTACTGGAAATATTACCTTACAAAAGAAAATAGAGTATTTCTATGAAAAAATGATGTCTAAAATGCCTTCCTAAAATTATCAATATGGTAATTTAGCCCCCCATTATGTCTTGTTTAGGTTGCCCTATTGTGAGAAATTCAAGCATAACAGTGAAATACAAAAATTATCTTGGGATAGAAGAGGACAAAATGTCAATATGCCATTTTTAAGCAAGCCACAGCTCATTGAGAGGAAAAGGGATAAAATGTACGTTTGTGCACTTTTTAGATAAGAACAAAAAGTTATGTGGTTGAAAAGCATAATGGAATTGTGGTTAAATGTAATTGATCATTAGTAGAAAAGGGGTTAAGATGCGTGTTTGTGCACTTTTTAGATAAGTACAAAAAGTTATGTGGTTGAAAAATATAATGCGTTTAAAATCTTATTTTAGTCAATATAAACAGCAAAAAGTTTTTGCAAAGATCAAATTATGGTTAAATTTAACTGCTTCAAACCTAGTATCCATACCAGCTTACCATTTACTTAATTGCTTTAAATTCCTTAGACAAAATAAAAACAAAGTTCAAAGTATTTAATAATATCTATGAGCTATGAGAAACAGGGTAGTAGCTGGAGATTTGAGGGCTAGTGGGTGTTGGTTCTTTCAGGATTCTCTCCAACATTTAGTGAGATCTGCTCTTGTATAATGTTAGTAGGAATACAGTAGGGGAACTACTATTCATTAAGTTTTTGTCCACTTTTCCATTTGCTTCCCACTCCCCATATTTAGCTAATACCTCACTCTGAGACACAACATTCATGCATCTTCTGAAAAACAGGAAGAATAATATGAATTATTATATTATAGTGCGAAATAGAGCATTTCTAGGAAAAAATAACAAGATGTCCTTAAAAAGTGGCCAATGAAGGGTTAAAATGCAGTCCTAAAATCATTAATATAACAATTTAACTCTCATAGTGTCTTGTTCTGGTTGTCCTATGAGAGAAATTCAGACAAAACAGTGAGATGCAAACATTAATGTGGGATAGAACAGGACAGAATGTCGATATATGATTTTGAAGAAATCCATGACTCATTAGTAGAAAAGGGGTTAAAACGATTGTTTGTACACCTTAGATAAGCAGAAATCCAATAGTCCATTGATGGACAACCACACCTTTCATTTTTCTAAGGCTCTTTTTGAAGCATGGCTGATGCACTGAATTAATAGGAAGCATTGATTGAGAATGAAGAAGCTTAAGGAGTCAGCGTGTATTGTCTTGTCAGTCAGGTGCATGCGTCAGGCTAATATGAATGTTAGCTCCATGCAGTTTTGATTAAAAAGGTGTTAGGGAACTTAATTTGGAATTGCCTGGGTACATAGATGGTGGTATGGTTATGTCTGTGTACCTAGTACTGCTGAAATTGACTCATTTAGTTGGTATATCCATGATCATCTTTTTCTGTAGCAATTTTCAAGAAGAAATATGCATGCCTCAGGGAGGTGTAATGGTTAGAAAGATAGTCTTGCAGTTTTCCATGTATCTATCTATATAGTACTGAAAGTCTGATTCCATTTATCTGTATCCTGAACTATTGTGTCCCAGCCAAATACGTTCTTGTCACTGGCATGCCTTGACATTTGTGTCTGGTGTTTCTCTGAGTCCCACTCATTTGTGTCCCACCATATCTAACTATTTAGCTCATGTTATAATTGTAGCAAATGGGATCTTGTCCAGCATGCAATATAGTGGGATGCAAATAAACTGTACACCCAGTCTAGGCATGCCAATTACTGGGACATATTTGTCAGGAACATAGTTGTCAAGAACGCAAATGGCCTGCCACATTACATTAGATTTTGGCAATGTCCACAACTACAACTGCACATTTGATTTTTGTACAGGTTTTTTACAAAACTGACTTTTAAGTGTCTAAGGTATGGGAGCCCAAAATTGGTATAATTATTTGTAAGGAAATCTGGATTCTGTTTATTGATGAATATCCAGAAGTTCCTACACATTCTTCAGAATGACAATGCAAGCACACAGTAAGTACTATGTACTTAAGTGTAGATCAAATCATTTGGTTGGAATATCTTGCTATATCCTCCCAACTCAAACAGCTTTGCACCTTAACATTCCCATGTAATCAGATCACTAGAACATTTTATTATTGGTAAAATTTTTCAAGTAGGGAAGAAATCAATTCAGCATTGTTAGAAACTGTCAACCAAAATCATCACCATATGTTTCTTCAGTTTTCAAGTTGATCTGGCTGGTTAGGTATGTATCATGCACACAGGAGAGACCAATGGAGCTAAATACAGAAAATTTACACATTTACTCCTTATTACACCTAGAAATTTTGTTCTGTTTTCCTTCAAAATCCCCCCCTATAAGTTTTCATTGGGGTCAATTTACAATGTAAGTTTATGCTATTTGGTTCCTTAATTTGTGTCATCATTCAGACTTTTTTTTTTTTTTTAAATTCCGACATTTTAAATGATCGCTGCTCAACAAAAGGCAAGAAAAATATCAGAATTTTTGTCATCTAGAATTCTACATACTTCTAATGAGAAAAAAATGCTCCCTTGTTCACAGTGGGTTTTTGTCATTACAAGTATTGTTGATTACGTTCTCAGCAAATTAAACTTTTGCAACATTTGGGTTTGTATTCCACTCCACTCTTGTGGCTTTCAATCCTTCTCTTTTTAGGCGTCAAAAAAGAAAAAAAAAAGGAATTGGATGGGTTCCTGATTCTTTCACATGTGAATGGATGGAATCAGCAGTCAATTCTAAATTCAGACACACCCTCAGGACTGGTGTTTCTCAAAGAACTGCAGAGTGTTATGAATACTTATGCAGCATTCTTCAGTGTGTTGCTTTCTCTTTCTTTAGGCAGGACTGGATTTCAGATCTGACTATTTACTGCTTTTTGGGATTTGTCCGCACTATCTTACAATCTTTTTTTCTACCCTACAAGTTTCATTGCAGTGTTTTTCACTTTTCATTTTATTTCAGCTTTCCACATTACATCAACATATCTACCTTTAGTGGATTGATATTTCTCACAAAGACATAACACAATCTGAGAATTAGTCAGGGATGTTTGATTAGACCAGAGCTTTGACTTGGATATTCAGAACTTCGATCTTTGGGTAATATCATGATTGAACAATTTTTCAAAATATCCCATGGTTTTTTGTTTCACTTTCATTTAGTTAGTTTTGAATACTTCCTTATGTTTTTTTCTTAATTTTTTGTTTTTCCATTTTTTATGCATCTTATTTCCATTAATTTCCATTTTTTTGGTTATTTTTTGTTTGTTTAACTCTATCTTAATTCAATGTTAATCTTTTTGTGATATTTACTCTCTCTCCCTCCCCCTTCTCTCTCTCTCTCTCTCTACATATATATATATATATATATATATATATATATATATATATATATATATATATTTGTGTGTATGTGTGTGTGTGTGTGTGTGTATAAAAACATCTACCAACATTATATTCATAGCCAGATAAACAACACACATCCACCAGATGAATAGGAATATATATTTTTCAAATACTGTTAGTTGGTCCTATTGATTAATGGACTCATACGTTTCAATCCAGGAATCTGATTCATTCATTAAATAACAGTAAAATAAATGTAAATATAGTAATGTAAATAAATATAGATGAGTGGAAGTCAGACAAAAGAGAATACAAATATCCTAAATTAAATTTTAATGTTAAATACAAATGAGATGGTTGTGTCTGATCAACACAGCTTGGAGAAGCCATGGTAAAATGCCTGAACTGTTTTTAATTCCCCCAAACAGATTTGAGGTTAAACAGTTGATGATCTCCAGTATTATATTCAACATACTACATTAGAATCCAAAAACAAACAACATTGATAAAATTAAGTATTTTGTGTATCACACTAACAGTGACCCGAAAGTAACTGATGTGCACGACATGACATCATAGGATGATATGGAGGACTGTTCTATGAAAAGTCTGAAATTACTAAACAACTATTCTTTTTCAGATAGAATTTGAAGTTTATGACTATATTCTCACACACACACACACACACACGCGCACACACACACACACACACACATACACACACACACACACACACACACATATATTAATTATAAAAATATCTACCAATAAAATACACCTCCCGACACAACTAAAATTCTGGAACTACATGAAGATATGTGGATTAATAAACTTGAAACTCTCTCTCTCCTAACAGACTCAACACTAAACCTAACAACCTTAACCCCACCGAGCCCTAACCCCATAATACTCCCACTCCTATTTGCTTACCATACTTACCTACTCAGTCTCTTTATACCTACACCTAATGCTACACTTCTACCGTGGCCCATAAATGTGCTTGATAACACCCCTACGCCATAACACATCCCAATATACATATACTTTTATTCTCCACAATAGCACCACCGATACAATCTGAACCCCAACCTACATTAATTATTGTTACAAACTTATCTTACCGTAACCATACCTAACTCTTTTTTTATGTATATCAAACATTGGGAACATCACACATAATCACCTAGACCCCTACCTACTGACACCTGTGTATGGTTCATTTTACTTGTACTACTCCAAGCTATCTGACTTTTCACAACATTTCCAATGACCAATAAGGTTACAGAACATGGATTTCCTAACTGATACTTGATCATACATTACAAGAACCCCCTTTAACTTATATCCCACCACCGTGAAGATTACAAGAGATAGCCTTGACCCCATAACCCACCACTGGAATACTCTAAAATCATATCTAACAATTCACCTACATTATTACCAAACCCCCACCGTATACACGGACATACTATTAATACACCTGCAATTCTTCCCCACCACAAATATCCAATCTAATAAGGTTATGTATGCACCTATGGGCAATTTAAAACATAAACATATTTATGCAAGGACTCTATATCTCTTAACTAAGTACCTAAATAGGTAAACACTGGATCATGACCAAGATTTCCATGGCAACCAATTCTCAAGAATTCCCACCTGTCTGACCAATACAACCAATAAAATACTGATAACTGCTGCAACTATTTCCAGCAAACCACTCAAGATCCCTCCACATTCATAAAACGGTCCAGACTCACCACTATGGCCTCCCATGGATTTCCATTTTTGATTTCCATTTTTGCTTTCAAAGCAAAACATCTGATGCTAAATTTGTTTTCTATGGAAACATTTTAACCACTAAAAGGTACACACATGCTACCGAAGATGGGAACATTTCCCAAAACTTGTATAGCATAGTAATGAATAAACTTGTAAATTAATTAACCAACAAATAAAGTCTCCATATACTTTTACTCCATGTTATATATACATATATATATATATACATATATACATATATATATATATATATATATATATATATATATATATATATATATATATATATATATATATATATATATATATGAATTATAAATTGCATTATATTATATACAAACTTATTTCAAATGATCTCCCATCGTTACACGGTTAATATATGTTGAAGCAGCAATCCTATCATTGGCAGGTTCAATTCCTGTGGCTACCCCATTTTGTTTTATTATTTATTCTATTTACGTTGTCTAAATTGAATGATATATTAACCATGTAACAATGGGATATCATTTCATATGTATACATACATATTATAAAAATATTGACCCATGTCATGTATATATACATATATTATAAAAATATCTACCCATGTTATATATATATATATATATATATATATATATATATATATATATATATATAAATCTAATCTCTCTTTTCAATCTTAGCTGTAACACAATGTTTTGACTGATTCATTTAATGGCCTCCTTCAAGTATGATAATGATGGGAAGAAGAGACTGAATTGTCCAAACAATAGAATGTTAATGACTCTTCCCAAAGTCACGGACAATAGTTATACCTAATACTTGAATAAAGATAGAGTATTTTTTTAAATTTTCAATCTTACAGGATTCTTCATATTCCAGTTGTCAATCTTTCATCAAGGTGAAAATCTAAACAGATTTGATAGGTTAAAGAATGTTGGCATTATTCCTCATAATGTAGAACAGGGCTTCTCAAAGTAGGGCTCAGGACCCTTCCAAGGGGTTGCTTAAAGATTATTACTGGTTACAGAAATATTTGAAAATCTTTTTTTTGGAATGATTCTGTAACTCAAGTTTCTTTTATTATCTCTTTACAAAAATGTACTCCTCCTGGTGGTTATTGTAAAACATCTCAATGCTATTCACTCATTTTTTTAAAACTAAATTTCTTTTTGTTACATTTTAGTAATCTATTTCGAAGTTTTTTTTCTTCAAAAAACTTGATATAGTTTATAAATAATGCTGAGTGAGTGAGTGCAAAAAAGATTGTCCAATCAAAATGATGATGTCTTAAAATACTGTTTTTTTCCTGACTCTCATCATATATATCTAAATGCTTTTTATAAGAAAATTGTTTGCCTTCAATATTTGGCAACTGAAGGAGCATGATCGCAGGAAATGCATAGCGTTTGATTTGAAAGCCTGTTGGTTTATCCAAGGTTTTAGATTAGAGGAAAATTACAAGCAGTGCATAAATCCTCAACTGATTCGTTTTATGTGTATCTTGAAATACTGTAAATACTTTTACAAACTACAATCATCAGAAGAAATGAATTGGGAAAATGGTATTGGGAGTGTTTGATCAAAATGCGTCCTTCAGAACACCAGCGATTTCATGTGGGAGTAAACGGCTAGAGACCAAGAGTTCTAGAGAGTGATCAGAGAGAATCATATGCATCCCTGCGTGAAGGCAAGGTAAAGAAAAGTTGACTTAAAAGGGATTCTTTTTTTGGGTCATTTTTTTTATATCGGTGTTCACATTGAGCATTAGATCATTTGAGATATTTTTTACTTTGCATACACAGATATGATGAGGAAAAAAGATATAGAAAGTAATTGATAGCATGGATATGAAGATTTAAAAAAACAACATATCAGGGCTTTTGAAAATTATGAGAGAGTATTATCAATATATTGGGAAGTATAAAATATATAATCTGGAATTATATCAAAGTAATTTACAATGGGATACACCTCTCTTGTCTATTTCACTTGGGAAAAAATTAGTTTTGTCAGCAATGTTTCACTTAATATTGCAAATGTATAATTTATATTTCATACAACCAAAGTTAGGTCTAAGCCTTTTTTCATATAAATCAATTTGGTATAAAAAGTGCACTTGTAATCAAATTGATTTTCTCGGAACCTTCTTAGTTATTTCTTTGTGGGGGGAAGGGTTCATGCCTCTAATTAGTCAACAATAATTTTTAGTTGATTGGGGAGACAGGCCTCAAATTTGCTGATGAAGTTTTTAGGCTTACTGGGATCTGTTGTTGCTAAGGACACTCACCTGCCAATTGATAACCAATGTATTTTTGTTTTTGGAAACTGGAAAAAAATGACCATTCAAACATTTCAATCATGTTTTCTTTACAAAAAATATGAGTTTGAGTGATTTTTTTTGGCTCTTTGTTCAACAAAAAAATTAATTATTTTGATATTATTGTCTTTTTTGTGAAATATTGAAAACTAAGTTTTTACTTATTTCTGGATATATAGTGAAAAATGCATTTATTTACCAGGTGGAGTTATGACAAGACCTTTAAAACTAGGGAAGAGATCAGTTCAGCAGTATCAGATTTCTTTTTGATAAGAATCCCAGATTCCTTCAACAAGGAACAAAAGAATTGTGATAAAATTCTTGGCAAATAAATCTCTTTTTTTGATGCATTCAAACATGCTTTTAGTATGTTTCCAAAAATGTGACATTACTTTTCAAACAACCTTATCAGTTCGAGTGTGAAATCTTCATTCAATACTCCAGGTCAATGGCCTTGTATCAGATTTAGTTTAATCTAAATAAATAGGTTTATCTGAATGGTTGCAAACTTGCCTACTGGTGTTGAAGTTCAGATAAAAACAGGTTTCAAGTACAGAATTTGATGGGAGACTGGTGCTTCCAAGAGAACATGACTGTGGTTGAATTCATTAAATAACCTGATGTATTAACTGGTGGATCAATCAATGTACTCATGTTCCTACCAATCTACAATGAATTTGAAACAATTTGCAAACATTAAATCGCTAGTAAATGTATGTTGATTATTCAAGATGATATATGATATAATAATATAGTTATAGTCAAATAGTTGTATGTGGTTGTGCATAGGAATCGCAATAAAGGTATCAAGTAAGTAAGAATGTCATAGATATTACTTGAGTAACAATGATTTACAGGTTTAGTGACAATAGAATACATAATTGAATGTGCCGATACAGGGCCTTTATAGTGAGTTGTTAGCATATATGATACGTACCAATTGTCAGTGAGTTTAGTAATAAGCTTTTTTTTCCAACAAGTAGTAGAGGTAATGTATCAACTATCCAACAGAAGGTTGTACGAAAAAAGAGAGAAGAAGAGAAATTGCTTACTATACATGATAAAATATGTGGTTTGAAATAAATATTCTAACAAAATTGGGTCTAAAATAGAAAAGGCAATTTTCTTTGGCAGATTCTGTCAGTTTTTAGCTGAAAGTGGATCAAGCAAATGTCTTAGAAGAAATTTATCTTCTGTCTGTCAAAAATGAAAGATTGACTCATGGCATATTTACACTTGCATAGTAGACATAAAAAATCACAGGATTATTTATGTGTGGATTGGTATTCTGCCTATGATCAGAGTTTTTTTGCTCTCAGCCTAGGATCAAAGTGTTGCTCCAAGTGTAGTATCTGTGAGCTCTGCCTGGAATCAAAAGATTGCTCCCAGGTACTTCAGCTTAGAAGCAGAGTGCAGTATTTGTGTGCTCATTGAAAAGTCTTATATATATATATATATATATATATATATATATATATATATATATATATATATATATATATATATATATATATATATATATATATAGGGAGAGAGAGAAAGCAAGCATTTTATATATGTGGATTAATTTAATGGTAGGAATGTTGTGGGATAAACTTTTCACATATCTAAGCATTTCTCTACACCCCTACTGTCATGAGTTTTTTTTTCGCTCTCAACAGATTTGTTATTGGTGAACTTCAACAAACATACCTTCAGCATATTTTAGTATTCCTATGACAAACATTTCTCTTAAGTATATCAGTCTAGTCACACTTACCAAAATTGTTAACTTTCACAAATTTTTCACTGAGCACTAATGATTTTATTGAGATGAAAGAAAAATCTATCTTTATTAAATGATTATAGATAAAACTTATGCCAAACTTTCAACAGCATTGATTTATATAAGCCATCACCAGAACTTAGCCATAAACAAATTGATGCCCGTGAATTCATTTCATTTATCAACCATTTCCTTCAACTTTTCCACAAGTTCTGACCAATGTAGGACTAAGCTACCTTTACCTTTTGAGCCATTTTGAGGGGAAAAAGTGGGGTCTTATGCGCTGTCAATAACAGTACTTTTTCCTCAGCCTAGTCTATACTTTATGCAAAATTGCTGACTGACCATGTAACTAATATTAATAGTTGGTCACTTACCTATTCAGCAATTACTATGATTGTCTGACCCCCTGCAGACTGTCTACCCTGACTCCTTTCCCACTTGGCTACATAATTAATGACCAACTACTTGACTTACCAATATTTTGATGTAATTGACAGCTTGACAAGTGTTTATTGAAATTTTTGTAACCGAACAAGGTCACAAATATGTTGAGTTCAGCACTCTGAAAGATTAGGAATTGTGTCTGAAGCCAGTATTAGTAACTGATAGCCAAAAACATCACCCAAAATTTCAACATAGGTTTCTTCAGATTTCAAGTTGGTCTGGCTGGCTATGTATGTGTGTATCACACATATCGGCTGCACTAATGGTAGAGGGCTGAAAATTTAAGCATTTACTCCTTATTATGCCTGAGAGAGATTTTTCCACCCTCCCCCATCTCCATAGATTCACTTTTCTTTTGAAAATTCAGACTTTTTTTCTGTGATCACTGCCCAACAAAAGGTGAGAGGAGTAATTTATTCGTTGATCATTTTTCAAAAATAAATCATCCCAACATGGCATGACAGTTTCTATTGGGTGACAAACCAGACCTTTTAATTCTTTCTTTCCTCTTTCTGGATCAGTAAAATAAATCATTAGCCCCATAACATATCATGGCTGCTACTGATACTATGTGTGATAAACACAGCTATTATCATATCTATGATTTACCAAAGGACTCATGACTGAAATTATTTTCATTTCTCTTTTACAAAGTAAAGAAAATATACTACCATTCTTCAAGTATCAATCCTGACAAATAACTCTCTGACAATTATATGATAAAATCTGATTGTATTAGCCATTGCATCTAACTATTTGATTAATTGAATTAACATTGGTACTTAATTATTTAACGGATAACTATTTAACAAATCAAGAATTGTTTTCAAGTATTTTACTGTTGACAATTTTATTGAATTTATGACATTTGTATTCAACATTTGTTGTGATTATCCTTTATTTTTTTAAAAATTGAACAACTGTCATATCTTTTTATTTTGTCCTTTTTCACAAGTTTATTTTCAGGTTTTTTTAACTTACCTTTTGACTTATTTTCATTATTTTTAGCAATTCCTCTTAAGCTTTTGCCCAAAAATTAAATAATCAACAAATTAATAAAACCAATCAGAAAGTTGTACCCTCTGGCATTAGTTTCTCCCTACTTTCTATTTGCAATAAGGTTTCTTCTGTCTCTAAAATATTTTTAAAGGAATGATACTACAGGTGTTTCCTGATATAACACAGTTTGTTGTAGTGTGGTTTACAATAAAAGGTAAGTGGTTACTGAACCACAACTTTTCTTATATCATCATCCAGTTGTCCAGAAAACTGTGAATAAAAACAGAATTTTTTTTTGAACCAGTAAAAACAGTATAATATTTAATTCCTGTACATATATTTTCGGGTGGAGCACTATTTTACTACATTGTAAGCACATTTGATGACAGAAGTATCACGACTCCCACTTCAACCCACTAAGAATTATATTTGACTCGCACTGCCAAACATCTTGTAAAAATGAAATGAATTGGACAAAAACATTTCAGTAGTCAATTAACAAAATTTTTTATCAACACTTTCAATTCTACTTGCTTTTTACAGTTATACTCTTTATTGTACTACCCATTTCCTTTAGACCACCAATGAGGCAAGAAACTGGTTCATTCAATTACATACAGTTAAAATCAAAATCTTTGTACACAGCAGTTTTGACTAAGGAAAGCTATCTATGAAGATCTTTCTTGTTGAAAGCACTGAAGGCACTGCTGTTTACAGGTTGAAAGAGTCAAGTCATTGATGTAAAAATGTAATTATTTTATTTTTAAATAGTTTGGTAAACTTTGTAATATATTGTGGTTATTTTGGTGGTATTATTAAAAAACCAAACACTGAAGAATGCCATTTTTTATTTGTTCAAATCTCACTCAGTTTCTGTAAAATAGACAATGTTCACTATCTTTCATCTATCACCCACCCTTAAATAACACCCTTACCAATCCCACAGTTATCATGGAAGTTATAAAAATAATGGTTAGAGCAATTTATTCACATACTTTCAACTTAGTATTTAATAACCCATTGAGTAATGAAAAAAAGGAAAAATTGGCAAAGTTTGTTCTCATGTAAGAAAAATCCATTGAAGAATATAAAAATATAATCAGATTAAATTCTGTTTATGGCGTGACTGTTTTTTTTCTACTGAAAAGCATCTTAAATAGAGTAAAAAAAAAATCTGGAAAGCTCTAGATTCTGGAGAATTTAGAAATGTTGCAAACAAAATTTACTGAAGTGTAAAAGAAAACGCGTCTTGAACAATCTCTAGCATAAAATATGTAAGGAATCTTTGCACTTTTTTATTGGAAAATCCTGTGTAATTCTTGCAGGTCATAAAGAGTAATTGCATGTCTATAAATTCTGTTGCAAATTGGCAACTGATTTTTTTTTAATTCAAAATCTTTATCAGCTTTTTCCAAGATGATTAAAAAATGAATAGTTATAATCATTAGTGATTCTTAATTTAACCATTTATCGCATAGGATAAAAAGTAATGGAAAAACAGTAATGATTATGGTTAGGAAAAGAGTCATAGGAACTCATAAGTTTGACTCAGAAAGAAAAGTAAAAAGAAAAAAGAAGTCAAAATTTTGGTTTCTGACAAGGGATTAAGTCATCAGAAAAAGTCATTTTTAATTTATAGAAATTATATCAACTGATAAAAAAACTTCTGTACTGAGAATGTCAAGTATGTGGGTAAGTATGTATGCATGTACTTATATAGTCAGTAGTTAGTTGGTGAGCTATTGGTAAGCCAACTTTTAGGCTTACACTAACCAGGAACAAAGTTGATGTAAAATATTATTGAGCTATCAAAGAACACTCAAAAGAAAAGCGGAAATATCAAAAAAAAGAAATCAAATAAAATGGAGTAGTAGCAAGAAAGTTTGAATGTAGATTGCTGGGAAGGAAATGATATAAGTTTACACTTAGTCCTGACCTAATCAGATTCACTTGCTTAGATCAAGTGGTGACAAAATCAGAAAACTTTTTCGGTTTTATTGGAAGATAGTGACACCAGACAAAAATTCCTGTTGATTCAATTTGTGCCCAGTAAATTAGTTAAAGAGTTGTGTTGAGTAGAGTTGCCAATTTAGATTTTTCAATTTTTCAATTGGAAAGTGGAAGTCACTCTCAAATTTGAAAAATTGAAAAAAGAAATATCTGAATAAACAACACTAGACTTCAAAACATGAAAAAATCTAAATTTTTCCAACAATATTCGTAAAAATGAAACAAAAAAATCATTTAAATAGGCATCCCTGGCATTGAATATAGTATGATTTCAAGTCAAGGGAGGTAACTCGTCATTGCACTGATCAATTTTCAAGCAAAAATTCGTTTGATGGGGAAGTAACTACTTGCTTCTTGATCACATAATGTGAAATTTCTACTGTCAAGGGAGGTAAAAAAAAAAGAAAGGAGATTACCTCCCCTTGAAATTTGAACAAAAATTCTTAACTAGTCTAGTTAGTCCATCAGCAGAAACCAGCACATAACCAACGTTTTTTTTGCAGCATGCCGCGTTTGGGATGATCAATTAAAAAATTCGAAAAAAGGATGATCAGTGAATAAGTAACTTTTGTCAATTTTTGTTGTGTGGGGATCACAAAAAAAGTCTGAATTTTCAAAAAACAAGCATGAACACAAACTAAGGGTCTGATTTAGCATAAAATTACTGGACCCTACTTAAAATCTATTTCGTGATTATTTTTAAAAAAACCCAAAATATTTTTTTCTTGACATACTAAGGACTAAATGTTTAAATTGTCAGACCTCTACCTCAATAGGTGTGGCCTCTATGCATAATACATACATAAATAGCCAGCCAGCAAACCAGCTAGATCCCCTTAAAGATTAAGAAACAAGTTGATGTTGACTATGTTGATAATAACAGTTTTGGTAGAAGGTTTCTAAGAATTCATTGGTCAAACAAGATTTTTAAATGATTGGAACAAACAAACTCTAAGATAATTTATTGGGAAAAAAATATCTAAAACATGTGGATACAAGCCAAAAAAAGGTTGCGACAGATAGTTGATTTTTTGAATGAATTTAGCAAAATTTTTATTTGTATTAGAGACATTTATGTTTTTTAATTTTTTGTTGATTTCATTTGTATAAGTATTTATTAAAAATTTGTTCCAGTATTTTTTCGAAGTTTGTTCCAGTATTTATTAAAGATTTGTTCCAATAAATCATTTTGCTTAAATTCATTCCAATACTCAAATCATTGATTTAATTTTGATTCTATGAAGTACAGAAAAGCTTGATATGGTGTGCAAGATATATCCCAGGCCAAGAGCATGCAGGGAGAATGCATGGAACATTTTCTTACTAAGATTCAGTAGAAAACTAAGATCCCAAGCTTTTTATGTGTAACAGAAATAATTCTATGTTATCAAAATTCATCTTAATGTTGGCAAAAACTTTAATTTTAAAAATTTCTGTTTGATTTTGATAAAGCAGATGAAAAAAAAATTGCTCTCAAGAAACATGTACATTAGCCTGAGTTGTGCAGTGTAACCAAAAAATATTGAATAGTATCAAAACTTTATGAGTATCTTACTGAAATAATAAGATTTGACAGAATATGAGTTTCACTATTATTTCATTTATTTGTCATGCAGATACTAATTGCAACTCAACTTAGTGTCAAAGTTGGCCTTAAATATTTTGTATCATCCTCTTATATATCCAAAGCCATTGCTTTAAGGTTCTTTGCTGATTTCAAAAACCTTAATAGTTTTTCTAATTTTTCCTCTATTTGAATCTGCATTATTTGACGGAAAATCCTGGTTAACAAACAGTTGTCTAATAATGGAGTGATTTAAAATGTTTAGATAGTGTCTTGCTAAGTGAAGCATGGATACCATACTGTTCAAAGCAGCGGTATGCTGTAGCCAGTATTAGAACAAATTTTTTGCGTGTACTTCTAATTATACAAATGTGCTAGTGTGGTGTGTGGTACTAGGCTTTCCTGTATTTAAAATTCTATTTGTTCCAATAATTCTAAAATTTTGTTCTTTACAATAAGTTGAATTTTTTTGTTTGAATTATCAAGGGAGATAATTTTCAAGTTTATTGAAATTTTTATTACCTCCCTCGACAATAGGAATCTGAGACGGATTTTAAACCCTTCAAGTAATATTTACTAATTATTCAACATATATTTGATTGTGGCATCAATTTTCCCAAAATTTGTAGTGAATTCAAAGGATTAGCAGAGACAATTCTGAGATGGGTTTTTTTTTTCCAAGAAACACTGGTTACTGGTACTCTCAATTTGTGATAGGTGAGGCAATAAGTATCGCTGTTAGTGAAAAACAGGTGGCAATAGTCTCAGCGAATGAAGCCAGAGCTCTGGTTTTAAATTCGAGCCAGTCATGAGAGTTATTTTGCTTATTAACCATTTGCAAACATAATTTATGACTAGAATCTGAGAATATTAAATGCATTGATACACAAAAATGAATTTCTGTGTGTGTTGTGGTATCAATATTTTTTGTTACAACCATAAGTAAGGTATACTTATAAAAATGTAATTTTTATGGTTGGTTTTTGATAGTTAAATTACCCAAGAGTCTGAATCTCATAGTATCGTCTGCATAGTACATTAAAAAAACTTATTTATGGCCACTGAGTTTTTTTAGGTTTTAAATAAATCAGTATTTAAATAACATTTTTTTGACAAAAATTCTTTAAATATTGATGTATTACTGAATAGACAAATTACTTTAACAGATAGAAAATTGACAATTCTATGATTAAACAATGATATTCAATTGATATTCAATTGATATATCTTTGTGTGCAAGGAAATCTTTTAAACCCTAAAATAACGGGAAAATGAAGTTCGAATATATGTGAGGCTTGTTACACAATTCACACTCAGTATTCATTGATAAAATCCAACTGAAAATCGATTTGTTGACTGTGACAGAAAAGTAAAGAGAAATTCCAATAAAAAGAACGTTTTACAGGTATTTTATACGGATTTAAACTTCCATCTATTGGCTCGTGTTCGTAATTATTCAGTCGCTTGTTGGTACCGCAGTGTAAATAATCATCATCTTCTCGGCGTACATATTTGTTGAGTAATCTCCCCTACATTGGGAAACTCAATTGAAACAGCTCTGATAGAAATTGACGGATCATTACACAGCACTAGTCCACAAGTGCAGGGTATCCGGTCAAGGTTGTACTCACTGTAATAGCAGTGGTCTACAAGACCAGGTTGATAACTACTGTCCCAAAGCCAAGCAATTAATCAATGAAAGTTTACGTTAATGGAAAATATGATCTATATAATTTATACCATAAATGGCTATATTGGCCAACAGCATTCACTACAATTTTCAAAAATGAATTTGATATGTTTGAATTGTATTGTAAAAAAAATGGTCTTTCGGTGATACAAAACTTTAACACAGCCATAAATAGAAGAGGAAAAAGTTTTAAACTTTTATTTTATATATATATATATATATATATATATATATATATATATATATATATATATATATATATATATATATATATATATATATATATATGTAGACATTCGCCTGAAGAGGCCCAGAGAGGGCTGAAACATGAACTAGTTTGTGTAGCGAATCCACATTCTACTATTTATTTC
This sequence comes from Thysanoteuthis rhombus, assembly GCA_963457665.1. Classification (NCBI taxonomy): domain Eukaryota; kingdom Metazoa; phylum Mollusca; class Cephalopoda; order Oegopsida; family Thysanoteuthidae; genus Thysanoteuthis; species Thysanoteuthis major. The sequence continues at coordinate 52,165,047 of OY735202.1, forward strand.
CAGCTCTACTCTAGAACAACTCAACTTCGAGAGTAAAATGTCGTATGTATCGAGCACTCTATGAAATAAATCCAATACATTTCAGAAGTGGCTTTATATTATTGATATATAATTATATTATGTTATACTGCTAGCCTAATTTGTACTACATATACTATGTATATATATATATATATATATATATATATATATATATATATATATATATATATATATATATATATATATATATATATATATATATTTAAGCTTGTTTTTTCTGACACTCATCAGACGATGTCTTGTCAGAAAAATGTTTAAATGTGTCGTATGGAAAAAAAACATGTTGAATTTTTTCCCTCCCCTTTTTTTGCTTCATTATGCATCAACTAATTACGGCAATGAAGAAGGAGAGTCTTTATCTTGATTTTAATCTTTTTTAACTGATTTCTAATCATTAAAAAGATAATATTTATTTAAATACATGAATTATTTCGTTGACACCTTCTGAACAGTGGACAGATAAGGCTTACATTTCTTTTGTGCCCCTCCTTCATCACCATTATCACCAACAGGGTATTTTGCTCAGGGGAAATAACTCTTAATAGCGAAATCCAACAAATACGTAGTAATTAACGTTGGATATTTGGAATACTAATGACAATGAACTTCCTTATGCATCAAGTGCAAAATCTGCTGGCTTGACCGTTATATGATCGGTGGTTACAGTGTTCTCTTAAACGTTGGAGGAATTTTTTGGACAGATTAAAAACACGAATAAAACACTTAAAAAATCTGATTAATCGATTTAACTAGAACGCCCAACTAAGAAAAGACAAAGGTTGGCATCTTGTGAACCTGATAACCTACATCAGATCTGACACTTACCTAAAGACCAGTAGCTATCGTGGTTTCCATGAATATTTTGATGAATGTTATGTTTTGTACATAAATTACAATGACATAAACCTAGATTTTTACTTAGTCGCCCCGGCTTTATGATAATAAATAGGTTATGCCACAGAAGAGAATAGTTAGAGAAAATTTTGTCTAAGGCTTTGATTTGGTCTGACCTTGTCCCATTCTCCTTATCAACGTGTAAATTTTCCCAGCGTCTCGTACTTTTTCCTGACAATTAGTTTATCAAACTCAAAAGAATGAGACTATTCCTCTTCAAAATGACCTCCTTTCTCAGAATACCACGTTTTACCATCTTATCGACCCAAGAAAGATAACAGTTCATCAAATCTAACACGACAGGCTTCATACTAGATACGTTGATGTTATTCGAAGGTTCTTGTTTGGTTGATATCCAGAGTGTCTCGTAAAAATACATCAACATTCTGTTTTCTTATTGCTGCTTTAGTTCTTAGATAAAAGTTAGATAGACTCTTCCATACGAAAGACTGAAAATAGAATGAAACATGTGGACTTTCGTAAAAGTTCAAGTAATTTTTAGGTAAGAACCAGAGTAGCTATTATCAAACAAAATGTAAGTACATTATTTTGAGATAACCAGTATTTTAAAAGTACATACATACACTGATGAGCCAAAACATTATGACCTGTGAGATATGGCCAGAATGACAGCTAATGTCTCATAAGAACTGTGCATGTCAGGGTCATAGCTATACAAACAAGGAAGCTGGCCTCGCAATCATGGACAAGAAGAAAGTTGAGTGACTTTAATAGTGACCAAATAGAAGATTAGGTTACAGAATTTCCAAAAAAAGCTCTTGTTGAGTGCTCACATTCAATTGTGTTGAGAACCCACTGAAACGAGGAGGGGAATATGACCAATCGCTGACAAGGCATTGGGCTGCCAAGACATCGATAAGGGAAGTAAACGTAAGTTTTCATGTCAAGTATAACAGCCAACAGAAGGGCTACTGTGGCCGATACATTCTATCAAAGTGAAAGAATGAATGCATCACGACACAGTACATCGATCTTTGTGGCGTATGCAGATAAGTCAGTGTAGCCATGCTAACTAAAGTCAATCACCGAAAGCGTCCTCAATGGGCATGTAAGCATTATTCAGTGGAAGCAATGGCACATGATTGGGTAGAGTTTATTTTGCAGAAACGCCGAGAACTAACACTAAATTAAGTAACTGGCCATGATGTTTTGATTCATCGGTGTATTCAAACAATTCAAACTTTATATCTGTTATGTTATTATCTATTATGAAGTCTGCAAACAGCTGACAAGATTAGGGTTAAAGAAGCATCTGAATAGTTCTCTTGAAAAATTGGAGTCGGACTGCAATAAAGAACTGTTGGTTCTTCTTGGTTAATATTTACGCAATAGTCAATATGCTTAGAACAATTTCTGCATTGCACCAAGGTACACAGAAAAAAATCTCGCCATTACACGTGTAGTGACCTATATTTTGTATGATTTTTGCCATAGTTTATAAATACATAAGTAACTTTTATACAATTTCCACGGCATTTCGAGTAATGAGTCTCATACAGTATACATATCAAATGCATGGACGTTTTCATACAAAATACAGCCAGATAAGTTTTATATTGAAATCACAGAAGCAAAAATGAAATTAAGAGGGAACAAGCCAGGTTGCTGCAGGATCAAACTCCTCTTCTTTTTCTATTCGAACTCAAGATAATTACTACAACTTTTGTATTGTATGTGTGATGAATAAATTCGTAGATGTGTAAGACTTGCCAGTTCAGTTCAGTTAGTGAGAATCGTGTTGCAATCTTTTGGTCGTGATTTCAATCACGGTAAGAAATGTTGATTATATATATCGGTTGGGTTTAATGGGGTGAGATAGACGACTAGTGGAGATTTCACTCCCCTGAATTAGGTTTTCCTTATTATGGGGGGAAAAGTCCAACTTGGACCAAGTTTAACAATTCGAAATTTTGCTGCTACTGGCAAAAGGTTTTGAAACATATAAGTTGCTTACAACTACGTCTGCATCTTTTGTAAACAAAGAGACGTGCAAAAATGGTTTTTTTTACTCAATTTTCACCCACTGTTCTGGTCAAGTGCTGCCCCTCCATTTGTAGGCGATTAAAATTGATTAAATTGTTTTGCTGACGTAGTATACTTTTCTTGATTCAACGTTTGCAATGCAAAACCCGTATGCCAAATGCAAAATAATCTCTGGAACACTTTCAGGCGTTTGCATAACAAACCTTTTGAGTTCAAATGTCAAATGCCTTATACCGAGACTTCTATAGTCTTTTTGAAGCTAAGTATCGCAATTGTATGTGAATTGGTTCATGTTAACTCTATTGATCACCAGCGTGAGAATTCACCAACACGCATAAAATAACCAAATCACTTCACATTTCTCAACATTGATGACCAAAAATCACCATACCCACAAAGGAAACATGGTGAGCATTGTAGAATTCATCCTTTCATACGCACACATCTGGCACACAGACACCTACATACATTCATACAGTGGGTGCAATAAATATTCGTACGGTAAGAAAAATTGAACGTTTAATCTTATCCCTTTCTCTATAAGTGCTCAACTAAGTTCAAATTATGCCTCAAAAAAGATACAACATGGATGATGATGCACACAAAATATGAAGTAAATATTGAAGGAGTTTTGTTACAATATTTTTCAAATAAACGAACGAAGTACTGGTACAGCATTAACATCCCATGAAGAACTGAGCTTCAGTAATCATTCAGTTAATATACTTTCGCCAAATGTTCCAGGTAGTTATCCAAATACTTTTGGCAATTTGCGACGGAAATTTACTACGTTCTTCTCTACTGCTAAAATGTTCTTTAGATTTATTTTCCAAGCATTCATTTCTGATTCACACCATAAATTTTCAATTGGAATTAGAACAGGTGATTACGAAGGCCATAGAAAAACACCAATCTTTTCTTTTTTCTAATCGTTTCGGTCACCAGCTTTGACTTATGTTTGGGAACATTGTATCGTTGGAATATCCAACTTCTTCTCATGCGGAGATTTCGAGTTAAACTCCTCGCTATCTTTAAGAATATCCCGAAGTTTTCTTTTTTTTTAAATTATCTTTCGATCTGCACAAGATGGCCAACGCTTTTTGCACTAAAGCAACCCCATCGCATAATGGAACTTCAATATTTTATCCAAAAATTCTTCATCTTTGTTTTGGTGCTCCTTAGCTTTCAAGTACATTGGACGCAGTGAAGGTTTTTCCTTTCAGTCCCACACGGCGTAATATATACTTTGCTGTACTGTAACATCCACACCGTATGATTTCAAAGTATTGTTCTCGTCTTCCCATATCATTCGTAGATCTTTACCAACGTCACTGATTATCTTATGTATGAGTCTTGGTGAAACCTCACGAGGACAACCAACTGGCAGAAGATTTTTCACGTTACCAGTCATTTTGAATTTATTTACCATGGACTGTACCGTTGATTTTGCAACAATTCTTGGAAACATTACCATATGCCTTTCCTATCTCGTGCTTATTAACAATTAATCGCCTTAAATCGATACTGAACTCCTTTGTCCTCGCCATTATGGAACAAGTTGAAAACAATTTCTGTATGAATAATATGAGGCTCGAATAATGAAATGAATAAGATGTGGCTCGACGATGCAATGTTGCATGCTGCCAAAAATATTGATTAAGTAAGTTATTCAAGTGCGCCAAATGATTCAATGAAAATGGAAGTAAATTAATAACTGCTTGCAGGATCCGTGGAAATTCCTCGAATGTTGACAACTAAGATTATCTTCTCATTCTTTTCCAATTCTTGTTGTCCGTCTCTGATTTTTCTAAACGTTATACAAACAGCAATTAGTTTCATTTGCGTAAATTTTCATACACCTCAATAAACTACCTAAGTTTCTTTTCTGGCCTCTCCCTTGTCATCTTCCCAATAAATTTTCTTTTTTGCCCTCCCTCTCTCTCTCTCTCTCTCCACCTATTCAGACACTACGAAACTTTTTCCACCTCTCTCTCTTCCTTCCCTCTAATTAATCTACTGAACCTCTTTCTTACCCTCATTAACTACATTTCTATTCCTCTCCTATCTTTTCTTTCCCTCATTAAATTGACTCTCTCTTCTTTCCCTTTCTATACCCTCCATAAACTCTCTGACTTTTTCTTCCCCCTCTTTTCTTCCCCTCTTATTAATCTGCATAATTTCCCTTTCTCTCCTCTCTCTTCCCACCTCTTCAGTAAACTCCCTAAAACCCTTTTCTCCCCTCCGTCTTCCCCCTTTTTTTAAGTACTCAAGTCAAGTTTGGGGGGAATAATTCCGACCCCATACTTATGTTTTGGTTCGGAGAGAGATTAATTCCGGATCGCACATATATATTAGGGGGGCTCAATTTCGACTTTATTTAACCCTAATCCATATCTCGAGATCATCTTTTCTGAACCGAATCTGATCCTGAACCGAGCCAATATTTGGAGTAGGAATTGGAATAAGGCTTGGACTAAAAGATTCTACCGTACAGTCAGATTGTCATTCGTGGAGATCATACACTAACCCTCCAATCAGGGTTGCCAGATATCTTTTGCTGCACAAGAACAACTTTGAATGCTCAAAATTCTAGATTAAGTGGCTTCAGTACCAAAATAACAAAGTAACTGAAAATCTATAAGGCTAAGCTTACAAAAATTAAAATAAAATAAATAAATGAATAGATTAAAATACATATTTTTTATTTATTGATTAATTGTATAAGATGAAGTATTGTAAATCATTAGCTATATTTTTTGCTACTATTTACCTCCATCTCAATTTTTGTTGCTTCTTATTTCAAGTAAACTTTGGCCAGGACCGAAAAATTTTCAATGCAGATCGCAACAAAAAATAAGTTTTGGATAAGAATCGAAATTGCTACCCACGAGGCCGGGGAGTGGCTCAGTTAACACCCGACCATTCTTAATACTGAGGAACAGGAATCAGTGGCCAACGTGGGTCCAAATCAAACACTTGATTTGATCCTGTATCTCAATGCGCCATGTTTATTATTTACTGGTTGTTCGGGATCGCTCATCAAATTTATTCCTTTTTTTAGATGAAGTTTTGTCAGTTACGGATAATAATCATGATTATTAATTTTTGCCATTATTTACTTTCATTCCAATTTCTGCTGCTCTTTATCGTAACTGCTTTCCTTCGGCAGTCAGTGAATGAATTAACAGCACAGATTGGAATAAAGAATGAATTCCGGGTGAGGATTGAACTTACGAATAAATAAATTTATTAAGAGCTTGAAAGCTTCTTTGGGGGAAATGACTGGGAGAGAATGGGAATAAACATAAATGGAGAATATTTAAACCACTTAAGATTTGCTGATGACATTTCCATGGTGTCAGAAGCATTGGAAGATTTACAAAACATGTTAACTGATCTTACGGATGCGAAACATGAAAATGAGCACAACAAACTGAAGACCATCTTGGAATCCCAGGGTAATGGGGAAAAGATCATCATATAACTGAGGGAGATCTATTATTATGCGAATAATAATAACAGCAAAAGTGATGAGGGGCTAGACACTTAACGAGAAGAGATGAATCACTGATGAATACCCGATTGGTGCCCATGGGACAGTGAACAGTAGAAAAAGACAAGACACAAGATGAAGGGATGTTGAACGTTTCGCTGGTGAGATACAGCAAAGGTTAGCACAATCACGCTTGTCATGGAGAGAGGTGAGAAAGGTGTTTGCCCAGCAATGGACTTACAGTGGCTTTATTTATCCAAACCCCCAACGGAGCGAAATGCGGCACAAGGTCAAGCTTAAGGTGGGAAAATGGAGCACCCCATCAAAAAACAGGTCCAGCCAGCGCGACTGAGGTTGTTCAGGCAACTGTGGTTGCCAAAGCAAGTGAGGTCGCGAAAGCGTCCGGACGAGCCCGACCTGTCCCTCTTGGTGCAATGGGACAGCATCGCCCCGGGGTGAACTTCTTCCCCACCGCTGAGCCGAGAAATAGACGAATCCCAAGGTTTCCAATGCACTTAGCAATGTGCCCCCTCATTGGCTAATGCATTGCACCTGCACACTCAGTCTTTGATACTCACCACAACACCATCTCTGGCCCATTCGTCAGGCTTTATTTATTTGCACCCCAACGTAGTGAAAGGCAACACAAGGTCATGCTTAAGATGGGAAAATGGAGCACCGCCTACGAAAATAGCTCCAGCCAACGCGACTGAGGTTGCTAAAGCAACCGTGGTCGCTAAAGCAACCGTGGTTGCTAAAGCAAACGAGGTCGTGAAAGCATCAGGACGACCTATTCCTCTTGGTGCAATAGGACAGCGTCGCCTCGCAGTTGGGCCGAGTAATAGAAAGAAAGCCTAAGGACGGGTCCAAAGGCTCCTGATTCGCTTAGCATTGCGCAGCCTCAGTGTCCCCTCATTGGCTAACACATCGCACCCGCGCACTCAGCAGGCAAACACCTGTACTAGCGCTTCAGAATATGCTGTGGTACATATACAACACTTCAATCCATGCCAAAAGGCCAGAAAAATGGCAGTGACTGCCGATGATCACGATTGAAAACAGGAATGCTATGTCACATGGTTTTTAGTGACTTTTGTGGTAAAATAAAGGAAAATTTCAAATTGAGTTAAGATTCATGAAAAAAACAAAGTACAATCATAATATCGTTTAAAATTGCAAACAGAAATTAACGCTTTGTTTCGTGAGAAGAACAGTCCGCAAAGGAGACATTCCGATTTGGAACACCACTGTTCTGATGGTACAATCATAAGCTTTACCGTTCAACTCGAATCAATGCTTGAAATATAAATTTATGAAGGTTATAATTATCTTTTATGATTTGAACTACTCGTGAGTACGTTTTTTAAAGAAATCATGACTTTAAAATAAAAATTCATGCTAAAAAATCAATTTCCCAAGATCATCATCATCAGTCTTTCAACGTCCGTCGTTGGAGATAGAATTTCCCCAAGATGTGCCACACTTCTCTATCATGGGCGTCGCGGAGCCAGTACTTTCAGAATCTGTCTAGCTCGTCCCTCCATCTAATATTCTGTCGGCCTCGGTGGCGCATGTGATCACGGGGGATTCATGTCGTGAGTCGCGATGTCCATCGGTTGTCCGCTATTTTTGCAACATGTCCAGCCCACTGCCATTTGAGTTTTTTAATGGATTCCATGATGTCTCTGACTCTAGTCTTTTCCCGGATGTACTGTGCTGTCTTGTGGTCTCTCCATGTGAGGCCCAGCATAATTCTTTCATGTGCACGTTGCATAGTTCTCAGTTTGCGCATCTGTCTCTTGGTTAGGTTCCATGTTTCGTAAATGACTATTGGTTATACATCCTTCTCTTTAGGATTAATGAGATCTTCTTATTTTTAAAGGTTGAGCTTGCTCTGCTAAAGGCTAGCCATCCTGGTGTAATTCTTCGCTTGATTTCTTTTTCTTTTAAGGGTCTCATGGAGATTCGTTGTCCTAGGTAGATATATTGATTTACTTTCTCCTGTTCTGTGTCCTCGATTTTGATCTGTGTTTTTATCTCCGATGCGGTTGTTACACATGATCTTTGTCGTGCTGAAGTTCATGTGTTGGCCGACTTTCTTACTCTCTTCATTTAATTCATCTAGCATTAGTTGGTGGTCGTGTAGGTTCTCTGCGAAAAGGGCAATGTCGTCTGCAAATCTGAGGTTGCTCTGATACATGCCTTTGATTCTAATCCCTTTACCCTCCCAATCTAGCTTTCTGAAGATCATCTCGAGGCAGGCTGTGAAGAGTTTTGGTGAGCTGGTATCACCCTGTCTTACTCCTTTCTGGAGCTGAAAGGGGTCCGAGTTTTTATGTAGCCTGATAAAGAAGCTGCTGTGATTGTATATATGTTTCAGCACTTCGACATATACTGGATCTATACCTTGTCGTGTGATGGCCTCAATGACCTTCGGAATTTCTACTGAGTCGAACGCTTTTTTGAAGTCGATAATTGCTACGGCGAGTGGTAGTTGATATTTGCAGCTTTTTCTTTGAGCTGATTTATCGAATGCAGGTGGTCCATGGTCGAGTAGCTTCTTCTGAAGTTAGCTTGCTCTCGTGGTTGGTTTTCATCGAGAGTTTTTGTGATTCGGTTAGTGAAAAGTTTGTATACGCAGTTGAGTAGGCTTATAGGCCTGTAGTTGTCGAGGTCTTTCGGATTTCCTCTTTTGTATAAAAGCATTGTGATAGTAGTGTTCCGGTCATCTGGGACTTTATTGTGTTTTAGACACAAGTTGAAAAGGACGGCCAGTTTCCTGGTGATGATCTTACCCGCTTTTCGGAGTAGGTCAATGGTGATGTTGTCTGGTCCAGAGGCAGTTCCTTTCTTCGTCTGTTTAATGGCTTCTTTCACCTCCCACGGGGTTACTTCTGGGAAGTCATCGAGTTGATTGCTCACGTCTTGCGTATCCTGTTTATTGTTCTGTAGTCCTTGTTTTGACGAATAAAGTTTTTGGTAGCATTTTTTGGCACGTTCGACAATCCTGTCTCTGTTTGTTGTTAGATTTCCATTTTCCTCGAGTATGCTAGTTATTTGCTTTCGTACTGAGTTGAGGTCTTTGTTTATAGCTTTGAAACCCCGACCTCTTTCAAGATTCGATTCAATGACTGCCGTCGTGTATCTCCTTCTGTCTTCCTTTCGTTTTTTCTTGATTAATTTGTTTAGTTCAGCCTCTTCAATTTTCTCTCTTGTTGTCGGTGGCTCGAGGTTTCTGCGTTTTTCCATAATATTTCTGGTTTCGTTTGAGATTTTAGTAATGGGTTGTGAGCTCATTGGTTTGAATATAGTAGCGACTTCTATCGTAGATGCTGTCATTTGGTTAAGTTCGTTGATGTTGGTATCGTCTCGTTCAGTAAAAATTCTGAATCTGTTTTTCAGTTCGAGCTTGAAAGATCGAGCGTGCTCTTTTGGTATGTTTAGAGGTTGCGGTTTTGTGTGGAACATTTTCCTGCGTTCTTTGTTGGTGTTCACTTGCATTTTACATCGTACCATTCTGTGGTCGCTGCCTACATTGACTTAATTCAAAACTTGGATGTCCTTGATGATATCGTTTTTGTCTGTTAAGATGTAGTCTATTTCATTCTTTGTTTCGTGATTGGGGCTCTTCCAAGTCCATTTCCTATTGGGTCCCTTCTTGAAGAAGGTGTTCATAATTTTGAATCCATTAGCCGTTGCAAAGTTTACAAGATCTTCTCTCTTGTTCCGTACTTTGTATTCGAATTTGCCGACGCGATCTTCATTTTCATTTCCTTGTCCTTACCTGTGCGTTGAAGTCTCCCATGATGACATTGGAGTGTTTTCTGGTGTCTTGGAGTAGGGAGTTCAAATCATCATAAAAGTTGTCGATTTCCTCTGGCGAAGTGGGAGCTTAGACTTGGATTATATTTAGTTTGTATCTCTTTGAAAGTTGTATGGTGACGCTAGCTACTCGTTCAGATATGGCTTTGAAGCCGGTTACATTGTCTTTGAGGTTCTTATTGATGAGAAAGTCTATTCCACTTTGTTTTACTTTCTCTTTTCCGTAGCTGTAAAGAAGATGCCAGCTTCTCAGTTCAATTAGTTCTTCTCCGGGTCTTCTTACCTCGCTAATGCCTATGATATCCCACTTGACATTTTTTTTTTATTTCTTCCCAAAATGAGGGATTGATTTATTATTTCAAGTGTCACTTTGACGAATTGAAGAAAAAAAACTTTTAAAAAGTCATATACATTTGTGTTAGGATTTTATTAATCATGTTTTTCTTTTTCCATCGAGTTTCAATTTAAAATTACGAAACCAAATTCACAAATATTTTTCGAAGTACATAAACATACCAAATAAATGTAAAATGAAATATTTGTGAAATTATACAAATTTTGATCATAATCTAATAATTTGTAAAATAAAACAAATTAGGCGAGTCTTTCTTCTGTACAATTGATGAAAATCAGAACATTCCACTATTTCAAGTGTTTTATCTTCACTTCCTTTCCTTTTCCTTCCTTTCCTCCTTCCTCTCTCCCTCTATCTTCACTCCCTCCTTTCTTTCTCCTTTTTTTTCCATAGCTGATCACACCTGACGTATCTCCCTCTTTATTTCCAAACCTTTTTCTCTCTCCTTCTCTTTCTCTCGTTTTCTATCTTCTCTTCGTTTCTTTCTTTCTACTTTGTTTCTTTCGTTCTTTCTTTCTTATCATTTCATAGAAGTAAAAGAAAACGCCTATGGCGTAAGAATTTACAACTCCGACGCTCCGCTCAGCATTTCCTCCTCCTTCCTCTCTCCCCACATTTATTTCATATTAATTCCCCTTTCTGTCTTCCTCTGTTCCTTTTATATCAACATTCAAGTTCCGTCTCCCTTTGTCTATCGTGACACTAATAGATTAAAACTTGAGAAGAGGTCTGTATCAGTGTCACTGCCGTGTCTTAGTTATGGCGTAATTCAAACTCAGTAGAGCACGTATGAAGGTTATTGGGTGAAAGGTGGAATTTTTCACACCGAGCGAATACTTGTGGTCCCTACTTAACTTGAACTATGAAACTTTTCCAGAATATCATCCCATATGATTCGCATATGAACTAATTGTAACTCTTACATCTTATTGGCAATATTGCCTGTCCGCCTTGTAGTGTATCTTTTTTGTTATCAGTCTTTGTAAGACTTTACGAAAGTTTCCGAAATCTCGAAGAAATACTTTAGAATTGTCACCGTTGCCACAGCATGAGTCTTCCAATTTGTATCAGCGAGGGATTTTGATAAACTTCCATTTCCAAGACTAACTTCAAGAATTTTCTTCCGATCGGTTGTGGCTGGAAAAAGTATATAGAAACTGTACTATTGAGGAAAAATCACTGCCACTTGACAGCAGTCAGTCACAATATGGACAAGCAGATTTAGTTAACGGACTGCACCTAGCACATAAATGGCACATTTTTCCCCCAAATCTTGCTGTATCTCCATGTAAGGCCCAGACGTGTGAGCAGCGATGTCCTTTTGAACAATTTCATTTTCAAATGTGATGTAAGTTCTGCAACACCTGGTCTGACACCTAGTGTCACTTCCTATATCTAGAAATGTAATAGATTACTCAATAGGTAGCCCAACTTTTATGTGTAGAAGTAGGACATTCAACTGATCTATCGCCTGAACCAACCTGTAACACACAAATGTCAAAATAGAAAGTCTGATCACATTTCTCCTAAGAAAGCTCTCAAACTCTCTCAAACTCTCTCTCTCTCTCTCTCTCTCTATATATATATATATATATATATATATATATATATATATATATATATATATATATATATCCTTCACAATTCATTTGGCATTTTTATTCTAAAGGGGTTTCATTGACCCCCTTTGAATGAGCAACTTATGACGATTCCCTTTGCCAGGAAAAGTCTGATTACTGCAGTCATTTCGTTCATAAAATTTTCCGAACTGATCCAAACCCCACAATTCAAGGTTTTATTATATTTTAATGCGTATTTTCCAGCTTATACTTAGTTACATTAATTTGTACTGCAAAGCTTCAACCATATAACTCAAAACTGCTCTATTCAAGGTATTCCTGTGCAAGGTAATTTAATGAATGAAAAACCCAGGCACCTTCGTATTACTCCACGCAATCCGCATGGCACCAGACGTTAGAACAGACACATCGTGTTGATACTGCAAAGATCTGGGCGATGACTGAGAGGCGAAGGGATAAACCTAAACTATTTCGGATATTCAGAAATGCCTTTGAACGCATATACAATTAATCACTCAATAAAAACCGTCACATGACCGATGTCTTTTGGCAGCATGCCGTGTTGGGGTTGATCAATTGAAAAATCAGAAAAAAAGGGTGATCAATGTGCAAGTTACTTCTCTTGCCTTTTGTTGGACAGGGATTACCAAAGAGAGTGACGATTTTAAAAAAAACAACAAGCCACTGCTGAACGAAAACTAAGGGACCAATTTAGCATAATCGTATATTGTAAATTGAATTCCCCCCCTGGAAGAATCTTTTAAAAAGTTTTTTTTTCTATACATAATACGGAATAAGTGTTTCGATTTTCCATTAAGTCGAATCATGATCTCTGGTGAATCTCTGGTGATACCCCTCTCTCTTTTGGTACCTACTAGCACGTGCTTATTTTGCTTAATGATTAATCTAGCCCTGGCAATATCGTGGGGTACAAATTTAATACTATACAAACGACGAATATTTATTTATTTACTTGCTTGCCATTATTTTTATCGCTGGACAAACGGTTGTACTTTAGGGGTTGTAACTATCTCTATAAGGCTAACTTGACCCTAGGATTAACGTAGGCTAGGTGATGCTGGCCAAGAGGTTCATAATGGTCATTCTAGGATCAGGTCAATTTACAGTCCGAATTACAATTTTGACATATTTTTAAATAGAAGGGAGGCAAGTGATTTTTCACCAAATCAATTTAGTTATCTCTTTTACGTTTGTCTTGAGTGAAGTTTTACGTATATATATATATTTATTAATTTCAACGCTTTCATTTCATAATTGTGGTTTTAATATTTGCTTTCTAGATAGTTTCAAGAGAGTAGTGTGCGTGGCCGACAGGGTATGTGGGCGAGCACCCCCCTTTATTTAATTCATGACATTCACGAAAAGGAAGGGATTGAATTAACTTCTATTTGCCCGACTGGGGGAGGGGGTGAGTGCACCCTCCGCCTCTTATTCATTTATTTATTTATTTTCATGTAACTTTTACTGCTCTCCAGGAACTTGTATCATTTTTTGAAATCTCTATAAAAAAAAATCACTTGCTCTCCCCCATTGTTATATTTGATGATTTATACCGGGCAACGCCGGGTGCTCCAGCTAGGATACCCATAATTTCATTTATTTTTCAGGGTTAATCTCATTCAAATAAACACAATTTTTACACAAGCGAATTTGAATTTGCACGAATACACTAATGCATTGTCTGAGTGTCAGTTTTGTACTCTGCAAGTGACGCCACTGAAAGGGGGCGTAATTGTCCTTTTTGTATTTTTGCTGATAGTTGTTGTTCGCAGCAGTATCAGCTTTATTAATGATAATAATAATAATATGATTGTGTAGCATCCTTCTTTTTTTGGATAAACTTTGTCTTTGAGCTCGGAGGATAAGGAGAAAGTCTAATTGCATGACTGCATATATTTTTTGTGGGAGTTGAGATTTTTTTTCTTTTATCATGTTTCCCTAATCACTTCGGTTGGATCTTGTTTATAGAGTTTCTTTTGCTTATATTTGTTGTATAGACTTCTTTTCTCGACTTTCCTTGGTTGTTTCGAAGTGTCTTGATCAGATGCTCTTTATTGGGGTATTTAGTCTCTTTTTTCAATCCGTGTTGGAAATTGGAAACTGTTTTCACATTCTTGGTTGTGTTTGTGTTATTTCTATCAGAATTCAAGCCTTTCAGTTGTGGATTGAAGATATGTTACAGGTGACAATCGAATCCGTGTGCCTTTTGTTTTCGAAGCAAGCTGAAGTTTATCTTCTCCTTTCATCTACACTTTTTAATTTAGTGTTAGAGTGTGGTTTAGGAAAGTGCTCAGAAGTTGCAAATTTAAACGTGGTTTAAATTTCTTCATATTTCTTATCATTCTGATAAAAGTCTTGCAAAATTTTAGTCTTCTTACTGATTCGGGAAATTTGTTTGGTCTTCCCATGTTGGTAGATATCAACAATGTTTTCCGCTCCTTTTGTTATGAGACTTCCTTCTTGATAGCATTAGGAGATTTGTAAATAATCTAGTCAGTAACTAGTTTCTCTTTGATGTCAGAATTATCCTTTGAAATTGCCAGACGATGTTATTCTGAAGAAGTAGACGTTAGGATGTCGTTACCTCTGAGTAGTTCGGAAGAGACTTACAAAGATATTTTGTCTGAATACCTAAGAATCTTTGCAGGTCTTGTTTGCATCTTGACAGTAACGTGATAGCTTCAATTTTGGATGAATTGAGTTACCAGGTATGTGATTTGAGATTGAGCAAAGAGGAAACTGGGGTTTACCAAAATCTGTTAGCAGCATCCAGTATTTTGGACCATGCATTTTGGAAAATATTTCATCAGCACTGGGAAATACTCTCGTTTTATTGTCCCGTTTAAATCACGTGGGTCTAGACATAGGTCAAAACATCATAAAAGTCCAAAAGCAATGGTCCAAGTACATAATGTCCGTTGCAATTGTTCCAAAGATGAAATGTCCAAAATGCAAAAACGTCCATTGTTAATACATCCAATGCAAAAGGGTCAATGCAATAAGGGCCAATAATGCAAACACGTCCAATGCAATGAGGCCCAAGACTCAAAGGGCTAATGCTAATTAGGACGATTTATACATATATAAACATGTTACATACGCACATATGTATATGTACACGTGCCTCACACCACCCTCACGAAGCATTCATTAAAACCGCTTCTCTGGTGTCGCTTAAATTGTGATTTCATGTGTAATGAAAAGTTTTTTTTCAACTGACTTTGATGTTTCAAGTGGCTCGTTCTTTTTTATCGATGAAATTGCCATTTACAAGATTTTTTCTTAGGTGTGAATGTAGTTTTGAATTTTGGCAAGTTTTTAGTTATCAGGTCCAGATTGGCAATTTGAAATGTTTCTAGCGCCTCTCTATCTGGATTGACAGCTACATCAATATTTTGAACTTCTGCTGAGGTGACTAAGATCTCAGCCTGACGTCTTGTTTCTTCAGTAGCATGTCTTGTTCGGATGGCCTCGTCTAGTGTAGGTTCGAGTTCCCTCAGAGGACGTTATCTTAGACAGGAATCCGAGATACCATATGTTAAAATATATCCGAAAAGACAGAAATATCTCTCAATTCGCATTGTGATGATCTGTGGCAGAGTTCAGTGACAAGAACCCTTGTCAATCTGTTTGCTCGTAAGCGGAGAATTTGAGTTGAATTCAACTAATACTGTCAACCAAGAGAGAAGTTGAATTCTTTCTCATTTTTTAAAAATCTGGTATTGGTGTTCTTGACTTCTCACACGATTTTGTATATTGATGGATACTGTATGGATGAGTTGTGATTGGATTAAAATGGTCTATAAAGAAGACACAAGAACTACATTGGGTTTAGATAGAAGACATCTTTGATACTTTGTGTTGTGCAGTTAAGTGACGTCAAAGTAAAGGGGGGTAATTGTCTTTCTAGTATTAGTGCTATTAGTTGCTGTTAGTAGCAGCTTTGTTAGTAGGAGTATTAATATGATTATGTAGCTTTCGTGACCTACTAACATTTATTCTTATGATTAATTTAGCGACCAGCTGTGCACGCACACACGCACACACACATACACACACACAAACATTTACATCTTATTTTTCATAGTGGGTGTAGAAAACAATGGAACTATCGACTGATGTTGTATTGTCGATAAGATATTGCTGGTGGCTCTATTTCTCAATCTGTGATGGTCAATCTTTTGTACCTCGACTGTATCTTTCTGGGTGTTGCCGACGACCCCAGTCGCGAAGTTACGTTGTCTTTCATTCTCTTTCTTGCCTTCTCGTCTGTCGACCCCGACAACTTTCTGTCTTCCATGCCTGTCATTATATTTCCTCAAAACCTATTTTCCAAAAACCTTACATAGGTGCCACTCAGAGTTACATAAAGTGATCCCCTTGGGCAACCCAGTGCCTCGTGGACACGCCTAACCGGGTGAAAGAAGACAGAAACTTTTTTTTTATTTCCTTTGTCTTTCTCTTCTATAAAATGGTTCATATAAAAATTACCACTGGATCGAACTTATTTCTGAAAATTAAAAATCCTAAAAATCTTTGTGTATATTTCATTTTTCAAAAATTCATAACTTAGAAAATTTTCGGTTAAACTTGCTTATCCAGTATTAAAAAAAGACTGCAAAAAGGTATCAACTTTGATGGCTAAAGATTTTATAATTTCACTTCATGTAAGAATATATATAATTATTAATTGTGTCATCCATACACAATTCTTTTGTTGTATTACAACTCTTCAGTGTGGCTATAGACCGTTAGGTGGGGTCGAAATTTTGACTCCAGAACCAGAGGCAGATGCTCTACCCCTACCCTACGCAGAACTGGACGGTCAGTAGGACCGATCTAAGTAATATATTTATTTACGCATAATTCTTCATCTACCAGAATGCTCAATTCCAGAGCTAGAAGAGCATTGCATAGTTGCTTTTTTGCAGATGGGTGCCCTACCTAAGAGTACTCAACCCTAGAGGAGGAATTGTTATAATATATATATATATATCTATAAGCTTCAAAAATATACAATAGTATGACTTTTAGATAATATATTTATGAAAATGGAATTAAAGATTCATTAATTAATAGGATATTTAATATTTCAGGAGCCTCCTTCTGAACTTTCGAGTGTACTCAACATTTTTAGATATAAAGATACACACAGTAGTGAACTTAATACTCTAGGAGCTTGGTTGAGTTTTGTGTGCATTCATATATACCCTAATTTTTAATTTTGATATTGATCACATAGTCGCCTGGATCATCGTCACTTAACCGCCATGTTGCTCAAATAATGTCCAAAATCCTTATAAAAAGATTTTGGGGTGAGGAATTCAAAGGTTGTGTTTTTGACTGCTATAAAACACCACTTGCTACAAAACTTAGGATTTGAAATTGGAATTTTGGCAAATTTTCTTGTTCTTACGCTCTAGATACCAGATGAAAGATATCTATTAATAAATATGAAATTAATAACATCGATTTAATAAGTTCTTCATTCCAGGGTAAAATGAGAAGTGGTAATTCACTGACACTGTTCACAAGTCTAAAAATAAAAAGTGAAATCTGTAAATTCATTTTTGTCAGGTGAAATTTGTAAAAGTCTGGTAAATCATCATTATAAAGCATTGTTATATTCATCAAATTATTTGAAATTTAAAGAAATGTATGTAAGATGAAATTCAGATCTGCAAATGTGTTAGATGGTAGTTTGAACACAAAAACAAAATTGAACGTGCAACAATATAATGCCAATTTCAATTACTTTATTTATTTTGATTTATGGCATTACATTTGCAAAATTAATAGCAAGAGATGTCCCTCAATCTGCAGATACATACATTTGATCTTGCACCTTTAATGGTGTTAGAAAATCTGGAGGTATGGCATTATCAATTATGATGCTCTTCCATAGGAATAGAGCACTCTGCTGGATGAGGAATTTCTGTGTAAATAGATATATCGCTTAAATTCAGCCTTACTGACCGTCCAATTCCGTAGTGCAGAGGTAGGATATCGGCCTCCGGACCTGAAGTGAAGGTTTCAATTCTGCATCGCGGTACTGGATGGGATAATGGAAAGTCTATAGCCACACTGATGAGATGTAATACATCGAGAAACAATAATATATACATAATATTGGGTGACAAAATTTCTTCGCTATCTGTATTCAGTTGGATTGAATGAAATCCTCTCAACAATTTGAGTATAGATTACAGTGATAACATTGTGCGTATGTACGTTATATGTGCAATGATATGCTATCCAAGGTTGGAAGAAGTTTAAAGGTGCAACGTCAACATCCTCAAATGTGCATTGATCCTTGATAAACTTCATAAATTGTGATTTCTTGTTCGATCATATTCCATTTAGATACTGCATCTTTCTCTGTGTTATGCCAATAATTCCCCCATCAACTAGTTCCCTGTTTACTGTTGTCCATTTCCAAAGCTTAATCCATTGAATCTAACCAGATTCAAAGACCGCTGCTCCTAGCTGGGGTCGAATGATGAACTTTTTAGCAAGGTAAAAAGAAAAATCAAAATTGTTTTCAATTGTTAAATGAAACCCCAAACCTGCAGCAAGAACCAGACGAGTACAACTGAATTTGCCGTATTTATTTATTTATTTATTTATCTATTTCATTCACTCATTTATTCATTCATCCCGCTTTGTTCCAAACGTGTTGCTTGATTGTTACTATGTCTATCTACACTACCTTTCACCCTAATCTTTTATCTCTTCTCCCAACTTCTATCAGAAGGGTAAGCAAGAGCAGGGCTTCAAAATTTCTAAATGCACATGAAATTCGATTATAATATTCCACTAAAACCCAAAACGAAGATTGATCTAAAAACAACAGAAAAAGGGAAACCACCTTAGTCCCCTCCTACCCCTGCCTAAGGCTACATTGGCCATAAAAACAAATCATTAGATTTGGGCGTATGATCGAGTTAAAATTCAATATGGCGGCTAACTGACGACGATCGAGGCGACTACCACAAGATTTTTTCACCCCTTATACCTATGTGATCTATGTCAAAAGTAAAAACGAGTGTATATATCAATGCACACAGACCTAAATCTAGACCCTAGAGGTCAAATACTTCTATAACATACCTTCACTTAAAAAGACATGTATGAATGGGTTCATATCCAGAACATACAAATAAATCCATACGTACGCATTCGCGTACCAATTATTCAAAAAGACACATACGTACACCAGCCATAGGCGTACAGGAACACTTGCTATAAGGGGAGTAAAAAGCTTCATTTGCCCGAAATTTTCCACGGTTTCGCTCGAATTAGATTGATTAGCCCAAAACTCAACACGTTTCTCCTGAATTGGGAGAGGGCTGCCCAACCCCCTGCCCTTCTTGCTCATACGCCTGTGACACCAGTACTAGTCAGGTGACTGGCGCCCTAATAGTGAACTTGGATCAGACCACTTAACAAAGTTCCAATGACTTGAAAACTGGAAATTTCCGTCAGAAGTTAGATAAGAGTTGGACTTTGAAAACGAAAAGTATAAGAAATCAATTAGAAATTTTTTCATTAGTTTTCAGAAATTGCAATATTTATATTTTAAAAAAATTAAAACTAGAATTGAATTATATGATTTTAAATGTTTTTTCCAGAAATTTGATTCCATTATGTTCATGGCGACGAATCGATATTGAAAAATAAATGTCAACTCAAGTAGCGGCTAAAATATGAAATATGGTTTTGGTGGGGAAAGGCTAATTTTATTTTACATTTTTCTAAAATAGTTAGAAACCTATCTAATCATGTTAAATTAGAACATTCTGAGAAAATTTTTAAAAAGTACTTTTAACATTATATTGACGTTTGAAAGGAGACATAGATACAGCCTAGGCTTTATTTATAATCTTATCTCTTATATATATATATATATATATATATATATATATATATATATATATATATATATATATATATATATATATATATATATATATATATATATATATATATATATATATATATATATATATATATATATATATATATATATATATATATATATATATATATATATATATATATATATCAATGTCCGCTGTGTAAGTTTGTAAGCTGCAATTGTGCATCTAGGAAACTGAACTTTTTAGAGGGGGTTTCTACTTAAAACGTAACTATAATACCAAACTGTATCCTGATTTTCCGTTCGATGTACAAAACTGCAGATCTCCCTTCCTTTCAGTGTTTATGCCAAGTATGGCAGTATCTTTCTTCTCACATTCTGACCTCTTTTTTCACTTTAGAACCTGTTTTTCTTTCAACTTGAAAGATTTTTGTCACTTTTTTGGACATGAGGCCTCCGCCTATTTTTCCCTTATGGATCTCAACCCCTCCTCATTTTCTTTTGAAACCTTAGCTCTACCACCCCGTTTATTTTTTTTAGAACTTAGTCTCCCACCGCCTTTTCTTCCTTTTTGTATGGTGGCCCGCAATTTGTTTTTTTTTCATTTCTAGACCTTAGCCTACCTCCTTGTCACCTTTTGTTCCATTTTGGACATTAACCCTCTCAGCGCTGGCTATTTTCCCCCTTTTTGGATCTTAACCCCTCTGCCTATTTCTATCATTAGTCCTTTCTGGACTTCAGTCCCCGCCCCTTTCTATGCCCTTTTTTAAACATTATCACAGCAAGTACAATTTTTCTCTCTCTGGGACCCTATCTGCCTATTTTTTCACTTTTGGACGCGAAACCCCCTAGCCCCCGACCACGATTTCCCTCCCTTTGGGATTTCAGGCTCCTCCCGTTTCTCTCCAATTCAAACTTTACGCCCCGCTTCCTTATTACTATTTAGGGACCTTTGCCTTCTTGGATATTAGCTCCTACCCCTTTCATACAAAATATTCCCATATTTATATTATATGCACATGAAATGATTAATATGAGATTTTTAAAAAAATAATCTTTTTTCTTAACAATGACACGAAGATTATTACGAAAAATTGAGATGCTACAAGTGTCAGGGATGTATAACGACATGTCAACAGTAGTGTTCTGGATATCTATTAGCTTTTCTTTTGCAGTTGTTTGAGAGAGAGAGAGAGAGAGAGAGAGAGAGAGAGAGAGAGAGAGAGAGCTAGCTGAGACACTTTAGTAAAATTCAAAAGAGCAATATATTTTGATGAAAAGGAAAAAAAAAACTACGCCGAGTAATGTCGCGTAACTCTGCTGGTTTTATATATTGACCAACTACAACCCAGAGTATGATCTGTGCAACTGCTGACAGAAACTTCCTATGGATAAAAGTACCAGCAATCAGTGATGTAAATGGGTTTTGGGAACTAGGCTTATGGTGAGGCAGGGTTTGGGGAAAATTGGTATATTATAATGTCTCCTTCAGAAGAAACTGAACATACAAAAGGCCTGGAAATTGAAAAGTGGTTATACGTTGTAGGTTGTATTTATGGCAAAAGGCAGTCAGGAAGTTCACCTCGAAAAATTCAAACGCTTTGGGTTAAGATCAGTTTTTACTCGCAGTCTTACATTTTGCATATAGACTATTGGGAGAAGAGATACATTTTCTCGCTAATAACAAAGCGTACATAATGGTGGAAAAGTGGAAAACTTGGAAATTTCAGTGTTGCAGAAAAATAATCGAACCAATAATTAGATTTCATATAATTGGCTCGTCAAACATTGACAGCTAAACGCTATTGAAAACAGTATAGTTTAGAACTTAACAACTTATATCTTCATTATTGATAGGTCAATTGCACACTGGTCAACTACGTACAGGATGTTTGCTAAGCGGCATTATTGTGTACCGGTTATTTGCATACCACGATGTATAAATATTAACCTCATTTTATAATTGAAGGCAAATGAGGATTGCTTCGTTTGCGACTATAGACACGCTGAATTATGTTGCCGTAATATTTTTGATAAATTCTTATTCTTGGGGTGTGCTTCAGTTTTCCGATGTTTTGAACAATCATTACCATCACTATATTATACTGATATTCACTTTCATCTAAATTTTTCAGTTATTTCTTTTATAATTGCAACCTTAATCCTTTTCTCTAATTTACACTGCTACTGCTTTGTTTTCAAACAAAGTGATAATGAAATATTTTTTGTTCTAATTTATACGATTAATTATACAAAAATCTCTTAAATAGAAATAAATATCTTTTCCCGAAAGGAAAAAATACTCTTTTCTCAACAGAAGAGAATATTTTTGCAACGAAAAGTGGACAATATTTCTATATAAATACTTAAAAAACGGTATCTCTAAAATAAAATATATCAAAAATATGATTCCATTAAGATTCGTGACTTCAATCAAAGCTGAAGACCCTATAATAAAATTTCAGTAAGAAAATACCTTAGTACCTTCTCTATTTATATTGAATCTGCAAAAAATATAATTACATTAGTAAATCTTTCCTTTTAACATTATTCTCTTCTAGATAAAAATGGTGTTTCATTTGTAATGACTTAATATTTTATCAGAAGGGGCTTCATTCTTGTGAGTTATGTTCACCATATCTACCAAATCAAATGTTTGTTTTTGAAAAACTAAACTAAAAAATTTGAACTTTTGAAAATTTCAGCTGATCAAACACGTTTACTTCTATAGTTCAAGTACCAAATTTCTGAGTAATTTCTTCCATACCAGGCGTATTTTATGCTTATCAAGTATCGAATTTTAATGTTTGTCATCGCATTAATTTTTAGCTGGTAATAAAGTTCTCTCTCTCTCTCTCTCCCCCCTCTCCCTCTCTCTCTCCCTCTCTCTCTCTCAATATATATATATATATATATATATATATATATATATATATATATATATGTTGAAACGATTAAAATGCGTAAAAATAGTACTTCAAATTGAGAATTAGGTTTTAGGGAAAAAGGTCTAGTTTTAGTTTTCTCTTTTTCTTTAGGCCATAGTGATATTCAAAAGAATCGTCCAATCATCACAAATCACCAAATAGATAAAAAAAAAAATTCAATACGAATAAGTGGTTGTGTCATTCATTGAATTAGAATTTAGGTTGGAAATATTTCTATACGATTACGATTTCTAGGGCACAACTATTATTAACACTTTATCACATAAACTGGTGATTATTTCAGCAGGATACTCAAAATTGGGGTCAAGATTCCGGTGATACACTGTAGATTTCCATTTTAATTGACCTAAATTGAGTATAATATACTCTTTGATTTTAGGTCGATCATTTTATCAGTTATCTAATTGGGGTTGACAAACTTAAAAAACTACGCCTTATCCTTTAAGGAAAAAACCTCAGTTGAACAAACTTGACAGAAATTTTACTTCTTTTTTTGTCAAGTTTCGTTAATTTTTAATTTCACACCTTCCTTTTTCTTGTTATTCGTTGATTTTTTTTCGTTCAGGTTTGTAACGATATAGGACAGGCATCATACGACGGTTAATTGAACCGTTTTGCATCACTGTTCATGCGAATCTTGATTGCTATGATTATTATATCAAATCATAAATATATTGAAAGCTTGACGTGTTTTCAGGGCTGTTTTTTGTTGTTGAATTGTTTGTAGGATTTTAATGTTGATTTAATACAAACTTGACCCACCGGCACAAGCAAAGCACTTTGAAATTTCTAAATTACAATAAAATCAGGCTAAAATTACCAAATGTTTGTAGTGACATCTAATTTGCTAATGCTGTTGATGAACACCGTGGGCGTCTACCAAAGGGGTGGGGGCAAATGCCCTATTTGCGCTCCCTCTCGAATCAGACTTTCTCACCGAGGATGAGGAAGTTTGAAAGTTGAAACCTCATTGTCAATAAATGTTAATGGTGCAGTTCAATCGTTCTACGTTATCCCAACTTAATGTCCTTGTATAAAAATACTGTGTCATTATCTGCTGTTGCTCATTCTATTGTGTCACCCAATGTCCAGGCCATGCATCTCCACCAACGATCAAGTGCAATATCTAAAGTCTGGATCACAGAGTGGATTGTGCTTACATTACAAATGGCGAGTGGAATGCCTATTGTGTGACAGAGTTAATGAAACTAAATGATTTATCACGTGACCTTTACATGCAATGGTGCATCTATTCATTCTTCCTCTCTAAACTTTTTATACGTATCTTTTGTTCTAAAACCTGCTGCAAACTGTTTCCTGTTGATTGCACATCAAGCATTGTCATAGAAAGGTTATTATTCAGCGAGATCTTCCAGTCATACAAAATGTATAGATGTATTGATCTGCTGACTGTCAACTATCCGACGAAAATTACTTTCAAGTTTTTATTTTTAAAGTTTACAGAAAAATAAAGTTTGAGACAAGTGAACTTTCCGCTTATTGATAAAGTTTGTTGTTGTCAAATACTATTACCTTTGCAACGTATGCGGCACACTGGATCGGGAAAATGATCTCAGTTAGATGCTAATTTTATTATTATTTGGGTCAAGAAGATCAACTCTGTTGGCTGTGAGATAGATTATATAAAGATAAGAATTTCTCCGAGTTAGCAGCTAGGTGACACTTGTTCTGTTTTGTTGGGGTTTTTTTTTGGGGGGGGTAAATTTATTCCTGATCCATTCTACTCTGGTCTCAGTGAACAATGAATCAACATAAGATTGAATTATTCAAAGAAGCCTCATAGTGAAACCACCGACACATTCTATTGAAGTATCGTTGAATTGTAGGAATTGAAGGAGTGATCATAAAAAATCTTTCAAATATTCATTGGCAAAGGTTGGGCACACTAAAGAAAACATTTAACTTCAAGTCATCATTATCATCTGCCTTTAAGCGTCCGTCGTTGGTTATAGACCTTAACCAAGATTCGCCTGATCTCTCTATCGTGGGCGTCATGGAGTCAGTACTTTCCGAACTTATCTAATTAGTCTCGCCATCTTATATTTTGTCGGCATGTAATCTCTGGAGACCCACGTTGTCTAGCGGCTGTCAGCCATTCTTGCAACATGACCAGCCCATTGCCATTTGAGTTTTCGTACGGATTCTATGATATCTCAGACTCCTGTTTCTCCTCTAATCTATTGTGCTGTTTTATGATATCTCCATACTATGTTGAGCATGGTTCTCTCTTGGGCACATTGCATGGTTCTCCGTTCGAGGGTCAGTCGTTTGGTTTGGTTCCGTGTTTCAGCTCCATAAGTAACTGTCGGGAGGATGCATTGGTTGTATATCCTTTTTAGCACTGGCATTTTTTTAAGATCTGGAATGTTGAGCTTGCCCTGCCGAAAGCTCGCCAGCCTAAAGTGATTCTTCACGAATTCTTCTTCTTTTGAAGATTTCATGTTTTTATCTACAACACGTTCGTTGTACATGACATCTGTTTTACTAAAGTTTATGTGGAGATCAACTTTCTTACTTTCTTCGTTCAGTCTGTCCAGCATCATCTGGAGGTCATGAAGTTTCTCAGCAAAAAAGGACGATGTCGTCTGAAAAACTGTGGTTGCTTAGGTATTCGCCGTTTCTTCCGATTCCTCTATTTAACCAGTCTATGATCCGGAATATCAACTCGAGGTAGGCTGTGAAGAGTTTGGGCGAGCTGGTATCACCTTGTCTTACCCCTTTTTCAAGCTGGAAGTGGCCCAAGTCTTCAAGTAGCCTGATGAAGGAACTGCTGTGTCGGTCAAATCACATTCACACAAAGAAACGAGATCTGGGTTAGAATAGAAATATAGTATTTAATAACAGTGTATATACATGCGTGGGAATCTTGATTCGTGCTCTCGAAGTCAACCACTTCATGTTCCGTTGATGTAAATCTTGTTTGTACGAGATTACGACACTACAGCTTTCTTATTTATGAGCAAAGGTCTCTTATAAGTGGAGTTTAGTCCTGAGATGAATAAAGATGGCCGAATAGAGTCTTAAAGTCTGATGTAATGACGGAATTCCGGTTTTTGCTGGGATCCAATTCATACTAAATTAGTTCAGGGGTGGACTTGAGTTGAAACGAACAGCATGATTGATTGTTGATGGGACAATGAAAGTGATGATCTTTGAGGGACGAAGTGGGTTGATGTATAGCGCGCCGGCCCTGTTCTTGTGGAGGGAGAAAGGGGTGTTAGGAAGTGTATGAAATGCGCGCCAAGTATGAAGTTGGACGTGCATTGATATAAAGAGGAATGAACACATACAAGTATTATAGCTAAGGAAAAGACGTATGTTTAATTGGAGAATGAAGATGAGGTACATGTAAGGATAACATAAATATGATCGATCGTGAAAAGTAATGTTAGGAGAAGAGATAGAAGAATTGATGGCGAAAGGTGGGAGCTTTCCTGTCTTGGTAGTACTGGCATCGAGGTCGAAGCGGAGTTTGTCTGAACTGCTTAGATACCGTATGTTTGGACCATTCCAAGATAATACGTGGAAACCAGGTTTAGTGTGCGAGCCTTACTGCCAAGTAAGTGAGTTAACTTGGGGGCTATTCTCTGACGCGGATAGACTCTCGACGAACAGACCATGAAAGATAGAGCACATGGAGTTTTATCCATGCGTGTTTACCGAAGTAAAGAAGTTCAGGAAAGATTATCATGACGATCGGATAGTAAAAAGACCTTGCCATTTTGCTCACGAGAGTGAGAGGTGATACGCGTTTGTAGCACGTAGTGAAAACAAAGTAGCGTAGACGCGAGGCTGTGCGTATGTGTGAGGCTCGATATCAGTGAAGTGAAATGGGAAAAGTTAGTACAGAGATAGTTCAAGGAGGAAGAATGGTTGAGATCGGATTTACCAGTGGGTCAGCGAGATGATAACGATCTTAGAGAGAAGGAAAGAGAGAGGAAGAGAGTGACCGGCCGCAAAGGCCGGGGCCAGAGACGTAGCCAGCTAGGAATACTGGCGCTAATGAGTATTGGACCATGTGCGTCTCGGAGTTTTAGAGGCAGCTTTTTTTTTTAGGTCATAACAACAACAATAACAAAATAACCAGACTTATTTAGCTTGCTACTACTATATTTTACAATAAAAATCCAAACGTCAGAAAATAATAATTTTATTGCAATAAACGCTTTGTAATTATTAAGAAAAATGGTTATTGGAAGTTTTTACGAGGAACTTATTCCCGTAAACAATACGATCCCGGGTTAATCTAGTGTGTTAAAAAGTTAAACTTTGAAAAAATGTGTGCAACGATTATACAATTAAAACAAATATGCTACCTTTTAAAACAAAGTTACATCCAAGTTCATGTCGTTTACGGAAATAACTACGCGAAACTTTCTATGATCATTCTTCTTAATGATTACAGAAAAATTTTTCTGTTGAATCATTTTCGCTAGACTTGAGTCGTGCTCTTCTTCCGTAACGCCCATTACTATAAAGTTGTCAGACATGTTTTATGCCCCTGGACACTTTCTGATGACTTGGCTCATCATATGCTGAAACTTCTCTGAGGCCATTTGTAAAAGCAAGATCCGGTTTAGAGTACAAATATAGTATTTATTTACACTGAACAATCATGGAAACATAGGCATTATCTTGAGTCGTATTCTCGTAGTTAACCAGTTCAGGTCTCGTTGATGTAAATCTTATAACTGTAAGTCTTGTTAGTACGAGATTACGACACTACAAAAGAATTATACAAAGCTAAAATTATGATGTCTTTTAGTTTTCTCCTAAACTACATGAAATGAATTGGTAAGATCGATTTTAATTGAAAGAATTGAAGAGGTTCGGCCTCAGAAGTGATCCACTGCACCCCGATTTAATGTGCCCCACGCATACCATTCAGAAATATCACACCTTTCTAGAAAGCTAACAAATTGATTGCAATTTGGATAAGAAATAATTGATGCAATCTTAATTTCACCTGATATAGCACAATTAGAAGCTTCTGAATAATTGTGGGTCTGTAATGAAAGTATGAGTACCTCTGAATATTACTACTGGCTTTAGCTTGCCAACTATACAACAATGCTCAAGCAGGCAAGTCTTTCACAAAAAAAGATGGCGATTGGGTTGACTTGAGAAGAGGAATTAGTAGCCACCCTGTTGTGTATTCACATTAAAATAACATTATGATTCACTGTGCCCTCGTGATCCACTTTGCCTACGTGCTAATATAATAATAATGCCCAGTTGTTAGACATAGTAAGCTAAATAATCATTAATTCATTTTACAGGTGATAGAAACAATTGTTTATATCAGGCTAGTTAGTGAGTTGTAGAACAAATACTCTGACTTGATAAAGTGTTTCCTCCCCCACACAACCAAACAGTTGTTTTAGTTCTTGGTGGAATTTATTTTGCATTTGGATCTCCAATGAATAAAAAAATGCATGAAATACATAAAGAACACTAGCAATCAATAGCAGCGAGTATATGCACCTCTTAAAAACATTCTCAACAATTAGCCAGCAACGGGCAAGGTACAAAACGTACCGACGACTAAAATTTTATTTACAGTTACAATGAGCATACTGATGATCACTCAACTTTCGTTTTTCAAAAAAGAAACGAACATGAATGTCAACTTTCTCCTTCAGTTCCCCTTCAATAAATGTCATTTGTTTGATAACAAATTTACATAACTTTGTTTCTTTGAAAGGTTGGTGGTGGCTAATGGGCAAAGAAACCACAAGGATTTGGTTGCTCAGACAGTTTAGCCCGTCTGCAGCGACCGTCTTCTTCCTTCGAAGACTGGAAATTGTATAACAAAGACAATCTATACAAAAAGATCGGATCAACCAGGGATGTCGCAAAGGGGTTGGGGCTACTGCCACCCTATCGGAAAATCCTACCCTTTCCCCGTCTGGGAATTCCAGCTCACCAGTCGGGGGATTTTTTGAGTTTTGACAGCCGTACCTGAAATTAACAGGTTTCTTCCCATCATTCTCACTCTCACAAAAACTATCCACACACCGCACTACTAAAGCTCAACATCACTTGGAAATCTTGACGAACGTTCGAAATAACTCTTCTAAAGTATTACGAACTTCTTATTTCAGAATATTGTTGTGCAAATAATGATGAATCTTTTGTTGTTGTAACCATTTGGTTCGTATTTTTCAACTTTTTTTTCTTTCCAAGCTTAAACACCGATTGTTTGGTCATCAAGTATATTCAATTCAACAAGTACTAAATTCAAATTCCAAATGAACATTTTCCGACTAATCAAATGAAACGAATCGCTTGAACATGCAACAAAAACTGTTTTTACATAAATCTTTTATTAGCAATCCATTATTTTCTTTATCTAGCATCACTACACATACCCTAACCAAGTATCACTGCTCTTTAAGAGTATGAGAAGATCGTTTAACAGCATAAAAGATGCATCACTACCTCGGGCTTTTCATAAAAGATCTAGATAACTGCATCGAAAACTCAAAAGTCTACGAGCGATTGCAGATTTTCTTCACTTAAAGCAGCGTTTCTTAACCTTTTTTTGCCCATGCGTCTATTGGGTGATGACTTCTGTTGAAATGAACAGCGTGATGGATTGTTGATGGGACGATGAAAGTGATGATGTTTGAGGGACGAAGGTTTTGGATCCTCGTGGGTTGATGTGTAGCGCGCCGGCCTTGTTCTTGTGGAGGGAGAAAAGAGATGTTAGGAAGTGAATATAATCTGCGCCAAGTATGAAACAAAGTAGAATGAACACATAAAAGTATTATGGCCAGACAAGAGATATACGTTTAATACAAGAATGAAGATGAGGTACATGTAAGGATAACATAAATACGATCGATTGTGAGAAGTGATGTTAGGAGAAGAGCAGAAGAAGAGATGGCGAAAGGTGGGAGCTTTCCTGTCTTGATAGTACTGGTGTCGGAGTTGGAGCAGAGTTGTGTGAACGCATGGATTCTATATGGTTGGATATGTCCAAGATAATACTTTGGAACCGGGTTCAGTGTGTGAGCCTTATTGCCAAGTAAGTAAGTTAACTCAGAGGCTATTCTCAGACGCTGTTAAACTCTCGACGGACAGACCATGAAAGACAGAGAACGCGGAGTTTTATCCATGTATGTTTCCCGAAGTAAGGATGTTTAGGTAAGATCATCGGGACTATCCCTTCATTCTTCTTATCTCTGCATCCTATCCTGGTAGATCCCTCCACATATCCGTGCCAGCAGAAACTCCAGTCCTAATTTATTTTAATTCACTCATGAATTAAACCTGGCACTGTTAACCTCTTTGTTTGTTCTTATTTCTGCGTTTTGTTAACAATCCAACTAACTGTGTACTAACCTTGTTTTTGTGCTTAAGCTGTGAACACGCTACTTAAAAGGATTTATCTCCTCAGATCAATTCTTGTAATTTGTATTTCAGGGGACTAATATAATTAGCTGCCCTAAAACTGGTGGGATAGCAGAAAAGCTTTGCCATTTCATTCACGTGAGTGAGAGGTGATACGCATTTGTAGCACGTGGTGAAAACACGGTGGCATAGACACGAGGCTGTGCGTATGTGTGAGGCTCGATATCAGTGAAGTGAAATGGGAAAAGTTAATGTAGAGATAGGTCACGGAGGAAGAATGGTTAAGATCGGATTTGCCAGTGGGTCGGCGAAATGATAACGATCTTAGAGAGAAGGAAAGAGGGAGGAAGGGAGTGACCAACCGCAAGGGCCGTGGCCAGAGGCGTAGCCAGGAGGAATACTGGTGCTAATGAGTATTGGACCATGTGCGTCCAGGGGTTTTATAGGGGTCGTCGTCGGAAGTGACGTTTTGGATATCTAGCTAAAAGAAGAGTTTCGTACTTAAATCGTAACTAAAAGTATAGGGGGCACTACATGCCCTTTTCACCATAATTCAGAATATCATTACCGCCAGCAAATAGTGCGTCCCTAATAATCGGCATTCAATAGTTGAAAACTATTTGATCATATCTGTTTTGAGTATTTTTTTCTTTTTGAAATTTTAACAGTATATATTCTGTACCAACGACAAAACTTCATGTCACCAATCTGGGCCCAATGTTGATGAAATTCAAAAGTGTTCAGACTTTAATTGGTCAAAGTAGTGAATAGCATCGGATCAGTCTGAGAATTAGCTTCTAACTACAAACATCTTAGTTTTTCCTTTATTGTTCTTCGTCATATCAACCACAATATAACTTTATAGTGCATTTCATGAATCGTTCAGATGATCCTGGGCTTAAATAGATCAGCTCACATGGTTCAACAAGAAAGCAGTCAAGGGGCGCATTTCCCTGTCAACTTCATAGCCAGGAGCAGTAATTGTGTATGGATCAGCATCAAAATTGAATGACTTTTCCCATGGTCCATTGCCAACTCTTCTACAATATATAATATGATATATATAATACAAACGAGAACTTTTGGAGATATCGTGGATAGAAATTAGACTTTGATGATATTACGTGGTATTGTTACGTGCAGGAGATAACTGTGTATGAATCTGCTCATGTTTTTTCTGTAGCCTATAGTCCTACCTTCCAGAAAATTTCATCATGCAATCAGAGACTGCGTACCTCTGCCAACGCCATTGTCAAGGGAAGGGGCAATTGTAATATATATATTTCCTTCTTACTTCACACTACGTCATATCATACCCTTTTCAAGATAGAAAAATATAAAGTACAAGGGGGAATATTTGTTGATAACGTAATCGTCGCGTTGAAAGAAACAAATAGATCAGATATGGGCCGTGATTAAACAAAAAAACGTGTATAACTAGTGTATACACTTCATTTGTAAGTTTTTCCTTTCGTAGTGAATTATGTTGCATTTCGGAGTTTTTCGTTTTATTTGTGATGCAATGATTATTCATTTTTGTTCTTGACATTTAAACGCGGATCATCTTGAAAAATCAATTGGAAACAAATAGATTTATTACAGAAACAAACGTAGACAAGTATTGCCAGATGCTGTCAAGAATTGTATATACATCGTCGCAAGTTTCGTTTTTCTTTGATTTCTTCTAAAAATATGCTAGCCTGGGGTGCAAATATTCGCCTAAGTTTAATAATATCATCAACGGACTGTCATTGTAATAATTTTCATTGGTCATATTTAACTACATTAGTAGCAGGTAATAGGAATAATTATTAGACTATCTTAAAATTAATGCTTTACTGTGCTCACATCCTTGTATTCACTATAATGATATCTTTGGAAAGAAAGTGTTGGGGTAGTTGAATGTTTGGAGGTTGTTGTACATTCGTTCTGCTTCAACACCAGATAGCATGATAAAATGTACGGTCACTGGCACGTCCCAGTGGTTTACGAAAAAGGGAATAGGTTAGTGATCACTTGGGCAAACTACTCTTCTACAACTATCTTACCTGCTCAAGCAGAAAAAGTACAAAACTGGTAACCTCATTGTCAATTTTGACAGGGTTCAATCTCTGGTGTGTATAATCTTGTATATTTACTAAACTCAGATTAGTACAGTGCAGAACCAAAATGGGAATGTGAGAAGATTGTGCAGCAGCAATTTTTCATGTGAGGAGGGACTACTTTTCTTTAAAATCAACTTCCGAATTCTGACTCTTACCTGGACTCAGACGCCTACTACCAATACCTATGTTGAACAAATACTTCTGCCACCAAGCGAGTTTTATCGATCACCAGTCACATACTCCTCGTGTACTTTACTAACGATATACCAATGGGTGCAGGGGTGGATTGGGAACCCAAAATGACCCATTTATGTAGGTCGTGATTCTGGCAAAGGCGGCGGGCCCATATATATAACAATCAGTTCATGGATCAGAAATTTCTCTACTCACTATTCTTATGATAGCACCAAGATCTTTCACAAGAAAAAGATTGTTTAAGTTATGTGCGTTTTCCGACATAAACTTACGAAAATTTAGCGCCAATAAAAAAGATTATTAGCAGTTGAAGTAGTATTAAATAAATAAAAATAAATGATATTAGATAGTAATACAAACCAGTTGAAAGTAGATAGAGATTGCCCCTGGCTTAAGATTTTTCAACTTACGATATTTAAGAACATATTTTCTTTTAAGCTGTGAATAAAACTAAATAAACTGCTGTAAGATTTTTCTACCAACTCTTATTTTTGGTCCCTGGAATATGCGCCTACAGTTTAAGTATAAAAGTATTTTATTATTCATTTTTGTTTGATGAAGTGTTGTAAACCTTCATTATTAATATTTGACTACTCTTTACAGTCATCTGATTCTTTTAGTTGTCTTTTCAGATTCATTTTCGCAGTAAAAGCCGAAACCGTATCTTTGTGCTCTTAATCGATTCGAACTCACTTGCCCCTGGCAGTGGCGTCCCTAGGGCTGGTGTCACTCGAGCAGTAACTCCGGGTGTCACTCCCACTGTTGCTATCTCATTAAATAGATGAAAATGGCTAGATCTGGCTGAACTAGCTTGAAAATAGCACTAAAAGTAGAATTATTGCGATGCCAAAACAAGAGACATGCTAAATTTAGCATAAAAAGCGCTTTATTCGCAACGCCGGTCACCCAGAACTTCGCTCTTTCTCACAATATGCAGTATTTTGGCGATCTTTCTATACTTTAGATATACTCACCTCAAAAGATACTCTAAATTTCATTTTTACATAAAATCTGAGGGTAATTTTTCCCTAGTAACATCCCTTCCAAGGGGGTTTGAATGTTACAAGACAAGAAATGATACTTTCAGTAATAGTTGAAGTTTTTTTCAATACGTTACTAAAAGGCTCACAGATATATCCATCCCTAAATTTCTCAGCTATCACTCTTAGAGCCCTATTTTTATTTTTTTTTTTTTATTTGCTTCTCATTGCACCACGTAAATTGTCTCGAAAAGGTTTTTTAGTTAGTACAGAGTACTGAGAGTTATAATATCATGTAGACAGATCTTCTGCAAACCTCACAAGACATCTCCCTTTCTGGTACCTGTTTACCATTGAATTACTATTAATGATTCGGTTTCGCACAAATTTTCTGTTTCAAGTAGCAAAGATGATATTTATCACTCATAAAATGTTGAACTTGTGAACCTGAATTCATGTCCACAAATCATAGGAGAGGTTACGTGAAAAAATTGTATTGAATTGTATATACAATATGAAGAAATGCAATCGTCAGCCGTTTTCCAGAGAGAGATAAGTATTGTGAAAATGAATAATCAATTTTGAATTCAAAGTTGGTTTTCAAAAATGAAGTGTCTTTGTATCTTTTGAGGTACCATGTTTCTAAGATACATTCAGTGAATCTTCGCTATAGCGAAGGGTCATCACAAACCTTGATATAACGAATTTTGGCTTTAACGAACGCATGGACTATAACAATGGTTGTAAAAAGAAAGGTGTACAACCAATGCGTCTTCCCGATAGTCACCTATAGAGCTTAAACATGGAAATTAACCAAGAGACTGACCCTCAAACTGAGAACCATGCAACGTGAACAAGAGAGAATCTTACTCGACGCCACATGGAGAGTCACAAACAGTACAGTACATTAGAGAAAAACAGGAGTCAGGGATATCATAGAATCCATCAAGAAACTCAAATGGCAATGAGCTGGTCATGTTGCAAGAATTTCAGACAACTGCTGGACATCATGACTCACAACGTGGATCCCCAGAGGTCATATGTCTAAATTGTGGGCTGCAAAATGAAAGATGGCGTGTCGAAATAGACCAGCTGAAAAAAGTATTGGCTCTGCGACATCTATGATGAAGAGGTCTGTTGAATCCTGGGGAAGGTCTATGTCCAACGACGGGGGCTAAAAGGCTGCTGATGATGATGATGAGCAGGGGGGGCTCAAGGAAGTTTCCGACAAGTGCAAATTTCTGAAACTATTTCTAAAAATGGTTGAAATCGGCTAAAGTTTTTAATTCCTATCTACATTTATAGCTAGAAAAGTTTTATATACCCATTTAAACTCAACTCATCAAATAAATAAAACTCTACAACAAATTGTTAATGAGGATAAAATTTTTACTTTTATCAAATTTACTAATTATTTGCAAAAATGGCCGGATAAATTGGAAAAAAATCAGCTTGAAGTTTGATAGGCTACAGATTTAAGATACAGTTGTTTTTCTTAATTTTCCTACCAATAAAGTATTGAGAACTTGAAAAATTCAGAGATTTTATTTTATTGTAAGAAGCAAGTAATTGTATATCACATCAGAGTCCACAAGGTCAGGTCAATTTTAATTCATTAAATCAACAAATGTATTAATTGATGCTGTCATCCGAAGCATACGTAGACCACTGATTCTTGGAAGGTGTCAGTTTTTTTTAAATTTTCGGGTTGGATTAGGGGTGGGTGTATCGATTCAACATGTAACTATGATGCTACAATGGACCTGTATTCTTCGTCTGTAGTACGATCGTCCGAAATCATATTTCCAAAACACAAAAATTCATGTGAAACCAATTAGAAATGAAAAATTCTGCACGATGGAAGTAATCAAAATACTTCAAAGCTACAGTTTTGTACTATGGGTAGAAAATTTGGGTCCGTTTCAGCATTATTGTAAATATAAGCCGCCACACGATAACTGAAAAAAAATGGTAATACTTTTTAAAGAGTTAACGGAGGTCTTACTTATTGAAAGTACATAAGAATTCTTGGAAATTTTTTTTGTCCACAATTTTCGGCTTTTACTGATGAAACGAATCTTAACTGTCTATTTCTTCATAATTTAACCTAGGTCATCAATCTACGACTGTTAGTAATCAATGCGAATCAGAAGTAAAGAATAAACACTCGGTATAAATTACCATTTTTCATATTTTTGTGTTGCGTCAGAAATATATTGAAAAACATATTTTCCACTGTTATCTGGAATTTGAAGTTATTTTTCTCCGGGCAATGTCGGATATCCCGTTTCGTTCTTTAGAAGCTACAACTCAATTGTCAGTGAAAAATGTTGTATCAGTTTATTACTTTCTTGTTTTTGTAGTTTTTAAATTTGTTTCCCTTTTCAGGTATTTTATAAAAATGAAATTTTGGATCGCATCCTACTCAGAATCTTTGATCTGTCCCTATCATTTATATAAATGATTGCATTTTAAAGTGATTTTTTCTTAAATATAGGAAAAACTTTTACAATTTCATTCATTTATTTTGGAAAATGTTGAAGAAATATAAAATGAAGAAAAGTATTTTTTTCACAAAAATGTACTATTTGCTTTTTTTACTATGAATTAAAAAAAATAAAAATATTATTCATTTTATTGAAAATATTTTATTATTGAAAATTATATGAATTCAAATATTACTCATTTCATTTGAGATATTCTCCCGTTTACCTTGAAAGGAAGAGGGTAGAAAGGATAGTTAGGTGGTTTACTGAGAGGGTTAGAAGAGAGAGAGAGACGGTAGGTAGAGAAGAAAGCAGGTGGGACAGATTTAACATATGAAACTAATCCATGCTTGTATAACACTTACATGAAATCATTGATTGGTAACGAAGTTTGGAAGGGATAAAAGACAGAATGAGAATAATCAAGCAAAAGGTGAGATAATGGATAATCTTAGTTGTCATTACTCGTGGAAATTTCATGGGTAAAACTAGTTAATAATGATGTGATATAGTGGAGTCATAGATAGTCTTTAGACGTGTGCATGAAATAAACTTTGGAATAAAGGTCTGTGAAAAACGAAGATACTTCTGATACACCCCAAAGAAATCAACCACATTTGTGATGGCATCTGCAAGAGTCACAAAACTTTGGATCTGCACCCGGGTAGTCTTGCAGTTCTTGTGTAGTTTGTCGGCACCCAGATTGTCTAAACTATTATAATGAGTACTAAATCTAATTTTGTCAACGATTTCGCAAAATTCATTTTTTTAATACCTAGGGATGATGATGATGATGATGATGATGATGATGATGATGATGATGATGATGATGATGATGATTGTTGTTGTTGTTGTTGTTATTACTATTATTATTACTTTGTATATTTTGTATTGTTAAGACACTGGAAATTGCAGAATTAATAAAATGAAATGTCAATTTCTTTATGTATGAGTTTTTAAGTATGGCCCCAAATTTTCCCGAAAACTCGATGCCCGAGATTTAAAAAATGTTAAACACGTATAAAAGATTATTTCACCGTCAAAATCTTTGTGTTATTATTAAGAAGAAAGATTGAAATGAAAGCCTGATATGATCTTTCTGTGAGAAAAATCTATCGAATCGCAGGAATTCCTGAGAACCGTTTATCTAAACAACTTCACACTCAACAGTGCACTTTCATAGGCCATAAGCACCAAACCTACCAGATTTCAACTTAATATTGAGCACAGTATCTTCATTAGGATGGAGGGTTCATTCATGCAATATTTGTCGACTCTTTGCTCTCATTCGGAACATATAGACAATCAGAACATTCATTCAATCTGTTGAATTCTTTTGTTGCAATTTGTGAGAAGTCAGATTATAATTTTACTGGACTATCATGCGACACATCAATTGTAAAAATGTAATGAATTACTCAAAACCATTTCAGTAGTCATCAAACGAAACTCATTAGTATACCGATACACGTACTCGTCACCACTTTTCCTTTCACCTATCGCTAAGAAAGTTGAGATCTGACAAAATCTTGTGATAAAATCACTGGATTGGCAAATGTGTAGCGAAGTGGAACAGACATAATACCCGTCCTGGATACGTCAAAGGCTTGAAAAATATGTTTGCATTTTGGGGGAAAAATACGCATTACACTTCGGAGATAGTTGTTATTGTTTCATTGAAATCTATCCAGTACTTTCGGAGAAACTGTGTCGACAGACCGTCCGTTGATAATATTGCTAAGCCTTGATTTGAAGATTTGCATTTTACTCAAGCATACTTGTAGATACTCAATTATGCATACATTCCCTGTCTGATTCATGAACTTGAATTCTTTATATTTGTGGTTATAAACGACTTTTGTCTCGTACAGGCGAATTGCTGCTCCTCCCAACTAGGTTATTTTACGAAACACGGTAAGACATAACCAAATACATATACCTCTCGAATATCGTTGACAGAGGTACCTTGTAAAAAGCTATTCCTATTTTGATTTGCTAGACTCTTTTCAACTATTAATTTATTTCTAATAAAAATTATTATATTGTGATGGATAATAAGTATGTTTTTAAACAAGTTCTGAATATT
The DNA here is from genome assembly GCA_963457665.1 of Thysanoteuthis rhombus. Classification (NCBI taxonomy): domain Eukaryota; kingdom Metazoa; phylum Mollusca; class Cephalopoda; order Oegopsida; family Thysanoteuthidae; genus Thysanoteuthis; species Thysanoteuthis major. Next base: position 52,203,314 of record OY735202.1, read on the forward strand.
TTCTCTATTTTGGAAATAATCATTTACACAATTCATTTTCTACCAGTATCAAAACTTTCTTACGCTTATCTGCACCAAATGTTGCTGAAATTCAAAAGTGTTCAAATTTGTTATTTGTGGTATCAGCGAATAGTGACTGATCAGTCAGAGAATTTACAAGGTTTTGTTTCTGTGAACTATTTTCTCTGTTGTTATTAGTCGTATCACCCATGATGTAATTGTAAAGCAGTTTTTTAAATCTGAAGCAACTCAGATGATACTTGGCTTATGCAAATCAGCCAATGTATGTTTCGGACCACATTGTTAAACGATCTAATAGGGTGGATCACCAATTCGCCTGTACGAGACGACTGTCGTTTATAGCCATGAGTATAAAGAATTCAAGTCAATCTACCAGACGGAGAATTCATGAATAATTGATTATCTACAAATATGCTTCTTTTTTTTTTTCATCAAAAAATATGCAAGCTTAGTAGACCAAATCTTCGCCAAGGCTTAACAATATTATCCACGATATTTTTTGTATTGATTTTTATTGATCATATTTAACTACTTATCACTTAAGTAGCAGTTTTCAGTAGGATCTAAAAACACTGTAGACATTGTCCCTTCCAATAAAAGTATTTTGCACGTCTGTTTTCCCTTTGTTCCTTTAAACTTATTTCTCTCTCATATGCGCAACTGAGAAAGCTGCAAAGCCCCCCCCCCCATTTCTGTGCTCCCTCCCATCGGTTCCTTCTCGTAGGGATACAAAAGTGCAAGTAAGGTAATAAGTCACAAATTGATAGAATTTTCCTATTTGTGGAATGGAAGACCGATAGAGAATGAGAAATAAGTTGATCATTGAAGGGTTTTAACATTTCTAATAGAAGCAATGACGAAGCCCTTCATCTCAGACACGTCTGAGCTGTTCAGTCAATTGTCGAATAGCAGCAAAACCTAACATGCATACTAATTTCCAACCGACAATGTCGACCCTTTAAAAATTTTGCATTCACCTTGCTTTTGTAAGGCGACCGAATATTGTTGACAGTGTAAGATTTTTTTAAAAATTCCGCACTCGCTAATTTTTTGAATAAAAATTTGAATGTCTTTAGTGAGTGATGAATAATTATTTCGCAATCTCAAATTTATGCTCTACTGCACGCACATCCTTGCATTTACTATACAAATATATCTAGATAGAAAGAGCTGCGGATGGTTGAATAAGTAGAGGTTTTTGCACATTCTTTCTGTAGCAACGCCGGATATCTTGACGAAATGTCCCGTCACTAGCACGTCTCGGCAGTTTACGAAGAAACGAATAGGTAAGTGATCACTTGGGCAAACTACTCTTCCATAACTATCTTACCTGCCCAAGCAGTGAAACTACAAAGCTGGTAACTTCATTGTCAATTTTTGACAGGGCCCAATCATCCATGTTTATAATTTCATATATTTACTAAACTCAGATCAGTTCGGCAATGGACCAAAAATGTAAAGATGGGAAGATTGTGCAGCATCAGTTTTTCTGAAAAAGAAAAACAGAAAAAAACATTTCTCGCCAGTAATGTTTGTGCTTTCAATCCATTAGACTTTCCTTTCATCAGGGATTTTATCAGTTTGAAAAAAAGTTTTCTCATGTCAAGTCATGATATTTTATTTTTAAAGATTGAAATTTAAAAATCGAGAATTTTACATATACAGATACCGACAACAAATGTAAAGTACAGTAGATCGCTCAGGAACTATGACCGTACTTAAGGCAGTGCGAACAGAGCAGTTGCAAAGGGCCCCGAGATTTTAGGACTCTCTAAATATATATATCATATATATTTCAATATTTTAATTTTTCTTTTCGGGTTAAAAAGTAAGATACGTCTCAATTGGACTTTTTGGAGTATTTATTATCATACGTAGAGATAGATTATTAATCAACGAAGGACTTCGTTTGAGATTAAACATTATAATTTTATGAATAATTCATTTTTGTTTTGATTTCATTGAAAATGATAGCTGAATATAACAAAAGGAGGAACCTGAAGGAATATACCAAATTCGGGTCTGTCAGCAGCACAGAAGTATTGAAACTATATCATTGTCCGAACAAGTTAAAAATAAGAGCGAGCTAATTGAAAAATTAGGCGAGCAAATAAAATGAGTTAACTGAAACTTGTCTCTTAATTCAATTCACTAAAAGCTCACGACCATAACTCAAAGTGTGACGACCATCGCCACCACCCCTCATTAAAAAAATGAAATTGTGTTTGTTTTTTTATTTGTTTTTTTTGTTTTATTTTTTCTCTTTAGTCCCTGATGCGAAACCCCAAAACCAAGACTCTAACTTGGGGTAGGGGATGGGGCATAAACATATCAAACCTAATAATACATCTGCTCCTATTTGTAACGGAAATTTCGGTTTGGTGGGGGTGGGGGTCAACAGAACCCCCCCAAATTGCTTTTTTTTTCTTATTTTAAACTTCTGATGGCATTAGCCTGTTTTCCGAGTAATACTGTAAAAATCTGACAACTTGACTTTGCTAGAACCCAACAAAAAAACTTGTACGGATTAGAGGTAAGAATTTGGATTAAGGTTTTTAAATGCCCCGTTTGCCCTTCCACCAGAGGATGCCCATAAACAATGATCAAGCCATGGGGTCGTATTCTTAAGATATTGGCGTTAGCTTTGGTGGGGACTTACTAAAAAAAGGCCCATGGATTTTGAGAGACAAATTGTTCCCTCACTTTTGGCTGAAACGTTTTTTTAAAATGATGTAATCAGAACAAGAAGCCAGTTAACAAAAAAAAATCTAGAAGTGATGTGTTCAAAGTACGAGGTACGGCAAAAAACAACTAAAAAAGGTTATCGAAGCAAAAAAGATGAATAGTATAAACAAAACTTTCTCCAATGATATCATAAATGTTCCATTTTCAATGAAATGTACCATTTTTCAATGAAATGTTTCACGAATTCTTTGGATGTCTCATTATTTGTCTCCAAGTTCTTTCTACCCGTACCTCTCCTAATTTTCTTTGCCATGATGATGGACTTATCCATTATTACTTCGGGGGATTTCAGGGCGTTACGTACACAATCGATAGCGTATTAATTGGTAGGAGATAAGTACATTTCGAAACATTTGCTAGATATGAATTTTATCAGCGCTTAGGGCACCCCAATGCCTTCATCCGACCCTCTGATCGGTGTGTCGGTGGCCCAACCTGTTCCTGTATGGGTGGATATCTAAAGTTCTGTTGTACATGAAAAATTCAAGGGAGTTGCCTGAAGAGACCATTCCCGGCACTTAATCAAATCATCCGCTCACAGATACTCGGAAGCAAGTTAAATTCCTCTTCATTTTACTTTCTCACCTTCTTTTTCTCGCAACCTATTTTAGTTGATCTCTTATATCAAAATCGTTATGTTTCACCGACTACCTTGACCTTAACGCCAAATAGTCTTCTGTCACGATCAACGATTCTAGGCAACGTCAAGCCTGGTCCATATCTAGAAACGTGATCGTTTGAAATACCAGGTGCCGTAAACTGCTGGGCATCATGTTCAGAGCCTCCCGTAACGATCTTACTAATCCTTCAAAGGAGGAGACCAATTTCTTACACCACGCTCAATAACACAAGCCAACACCACTCCGTATCCCGAACCCTCTGACCAGACTAACTGCGAGCAATAATGGATGAATGAATCTACCACCTTCTTGTGTACCTCTACCTTGCTTTAACCCCTAACCCTCTTCGTTTTCAGAACCTCTCCTCAACCACCACTTCTTCCAACCTCATTTTTATTTTCGAAGTGTGTCGAATGGACGGACACACTGCTTATTGTAGTATAGATTTTAATGAACAATCGGGGAAGTTGAATTATGCTATTAAAAACGATTCCCCGAGTTCTCAGCTCAAGTCTTCGTAGCCCTGACATCTGAACGCCGACCTCGGCGCAGGACCCAAAGCGCAACGATAACTCAGCGTACGATAACTGATAACAAAGAGACCAACGTAAAAAAAAATTGCATTTCAACAATTTATTGAGATATGTACAAAAATTAAAGTTATTTTTCCAATTTAATTATTTTAGTGAATCAATTTACTTGAATTTGAATTTACTTAAATTTGATAATCTATATTTCTTCAGAATAAAACTATCGAGTTGAAACAAATTATTACATAAAATGAAATCAATTTAAGTCCATGGTAAGGCTGAATATGAGTTTGTAGATAAACTATACAATTATTTATTACTATCATATTTATCATTATATCAAAATCAACTTTTACTTCGCATTATGGGTGAACGAGTCTGTGAATAAACTATAAAACAATTTATTGCAAAATATTGGATTATATTTTTACTTCGCAGTACTAGAGCTACAGTTTATAGCGGAATTAGTTTGCAAACAAACTAGAGTTTTGACTTGAAACAATTTATCACAAATGTTAAAGCCTTTTGGCTATTTTAAAAATCTGCCCCAAACGCCTGGGGAAAACCCAGTACGCCCGACGGAAGCTCGGAACCTCCGTGATGTTGAGACGTAATTTGGCTTAGAAATAATCAGATATCTGTCCTTGTTCAAGGATGAAACTGGGGTTATCTTCCCTTGCAGCACTGGTTTTTGCCAGCCCTGCTTTCCTGCAGAACAAGTGGTTTAAAACCAAGATAGCAGATTTGGTCTTATTTATGAATATATAAAAATGGCGAAGAATAAAGTGGACATGTGGAAATTCAATGTAAGATTCATGAAGCTTGTGTAGATGCGATAGTCGGAAAACAGCGTTTTTGACTGGCGTATTCAAGGAATCACGGATTATTGGCAGCATGGCATTGTTCGGAACCAGTAAGGAATGGCCCAGTGAAAAAAAGATTGGAAAAAGTATTACTTCACTGCTAATGACATAGGCGATGGAGGTAAGAAGCGTGCGACTTTATTGTCTGTAATAGGGGCAAAGAATTACGCAGTCTCACGGGCAGAGCGAGCGGACATTAGCCAAATTACGTCAATTTATGGAAAGGCATATTCATCTTGTGCAGAATGAAATATATGAGAGAGTTCTATTCTATTCGAAGGATAAGAGATAGTGAAACGACCAGCAAATGCGTCAACACGCTCAGAAAAATTTCCGAAAATTGTAATTTGGGGGACAGACTCAAGAGACAAGAAGGTGGGGGTGAGAACCGAAAAGATTTTAAAACAAACAAAAAAATTATGTCTCAATGAGAGAATATTGACCTTGGAGAAAGCTCTCGAGATATCAATGGCTATTGAGTTGGTTACGAAATTATCCAGGGAAATTCAAAGTACGTAAGGCGTGTCTGTGAATGAATCCGAGATTTCCATTCATAGTTTGCCACGGAAGCGGCAATTCTTCTGCTTTGGTAGTACCAGCCATCTTGCTGACAAGTATCCTTTCAAGAAGAGCGTTATAAATGTAGCCAGACAAGACGGTAATCGGCAACCTGAGGAGAAGGTAATGAATGAATGAATGAATGAGAGAAATGCAATGAACAACGTTTATGAAAATGGCGAAGGTTGTTGGGGTGGAACAGAGTTAGGCATGGATATGTAGGATCATGAGTGTGTCACGTCCGTCCCCCCCCCCTGCGCCAGTGGAATTGTTTGTAAATAAAAGGAAGGTCATGGTGTCAGTGGACACGGGTGCATCGGTGTTCGGTGATGAGTTTTGAAAAATTCAAGGAATTTGGTAGTTCACGAGATTTGAAAGAGAGTTCGGTAAATTTGAGTATTGTTTATTGTCGATTCGAATAATTGATTCGCACATTTTTAATTGATTTGCTGCTTGTGTACGGATGGATTAAAACCTCATTGTCGAAGAAAGGCGCAAATTCGATTACCCATGATGAAGAAAAAGGAAAATAAAAATTCAGCAGCAGCTGAGCTAGGCGTAAAAGTAGTAGGAAACGGTCGTGTGACAATTTCTCCTTTTATGGGCTAATCTGCTGGGGTCTTATTGGGAAAGTGGAGGACCTTTACATTGCCAAACATCATCATAATTCAGAGGGAGTCACAGCCAGTCAAGTCGTAGATTCGCTTTGTTGAAAGACACACTTTCACTACCTAAAAGGTGATAGCCGTCATCTGGACTCGACGTGTAACATTCATATTTCGCAGGCAAACAAACCTAAAGACACCACATCTTTCAGAGCATACAGTGAATTCGTCAACTCTGTGATCTCAACAAAAATCATCGTCATCATCAGAACTCAAAGAAAATTCCGCAAAACTCCATTGAGTTCAACAACCAAGAATCAACACCGGCAGAATTCAAATAGAAATACATTTTTCTTTCCGACAGAACTCAGCAAGATACTTCTGTCTGTATGAATTATAAAATCTTGTGAGAACCTCTTCTGCAACTTTGCAGACGTTCAACAACACTTTCAAAAGACTGTTAACTGGAAACACAATTTGTTTTTGCCGCTAAACACACTTATTTCGCAATTTTCTTTCGCAATTTTCTTTCACTATTTTGCAGTTTTCTACCTCTTTCTGCTGAATAAAAGATTGGGATATAATGGGAAAATTAAAGTCTGTGCGTTTTTCGTTTATTTCAATTGTTCTTCTAATACACGGGTATTACCTGGTATTATTAGAATCCCAACATTTTGCAAAATAAATGCTTGGTGAGACCGTTGAGTAAGACAAAGGTGCTTTTTTGCTGACTAAGGAAGTGTTTCCAGTTATTGAATTTTTCGTGTGTTCGAAGGTACAGTCTATGTATTTAGCAATTCATATTAATCTTATTCAGCACTTCTGAGACGGTGTTGTTTTCTTTCCAAGTAGCTATTCTTAGCTTAGAAAGAAAACAACGAAATTTGGAATAAGTAAATTTTAAATAAAAAAGATGAACAAAAACAGTACAACAAAATAAAGCAAATAAAAACGAAACAATTATTAAAAGAATATACGATGACTTTGAGGAGAGCCATTATCATACCAACTTTTGCAACTTAAAAAAAGAAAACACCGACTTAGAAGTACCGAATATGATCAATAGAAATTGCCAATGTAGACAGTACGTGTTCGAACACAAAAAGTGTTGATTTGTGTAATGAATTTTCAAAACTAATAAAGTCAAAAGTTTGTTGGTGAACTCATTTCGTAATAAAATGTAGTAAGGCTAAGTTGAAATGATTTCAATATATTGTTTTATAGTTTGTTTAAATGTTCACAAACTGTATAAAATGTAGTACTAGTGCTGCAGAGTAAAAGATTATCTTGATATTCCAATATATAGTTTTATATTTTGTTTACAAACTCATATTCAGCCTTACTGCGAACTTAAAATGATCTTATTTCATCTAATTATTCGTTCTGATTCGGTAGTTTTTTCTTCCGAAATATAAATTTAACTACAAAATTACATTAATTCATTGAAATAATTCAACTCAAAAATAATTTCAATTTTTATGCACATCTCAATAAATTGTTTCAATTCCATAGTTTATTTTTGCTGATCCTTCTCGTGCTGACATGTGCTCAGTTATCCTATGCTGAGTTATCTTTGCGCCATGCTCGCCGATGTCAGCGCTGTGAGGACTTTCACCGAAAAGTCGGTTCACGATTAAAAACAGAGATTTGAGCCCATATCAAGTGCATGCTTATTCAATGCATGCATAAACTATATTCGTACTATAGAATGTTATATTTCTTTAGGTGTGAACAAAGATTTCCGGCATGAAGTCGACTCCTGATAGAAAAAATCCCCAAGCATGGATGAAAAATGATTTTGTTGCCAAATTCTTGGAGCATTTATTAGGAAGAGAGATAGGGGAAATCTTCTATCAACTTTCTGTGACTAAACTCTACAGAACTAGAGATTTTTCATAAAATTTTCAGCGTGAAAAGTTGTTTTTTATGTGAACAGAAAATTGCATTTGGGAAATTTTCCAATATTCACTGACGCAAAACACGTCGATTTTGAGATCTGGCAAAAATTAATGTTTTATTCAATTTTAATAAAAATTTCTAGTACTTATCTATTAAAACACTAATTTCTTAGAAAGAATTTTCCATTTAACAATTCGGAGACGAATGTTTTTTTCGTACGATTCCTACCCATGCCCCTTATTAATTTCATAATTTAATTTATTTATGCGTACATGGATGTGTTCATTACTTTTTTTTTTTACACATTTTACGGATAAATCCTCCGAGAAATTCCGTTTGGGAAACGAAATTCATACTTCAGAATTTAAAAATCAGAGAAATTGAGTAAAATATTTCCTTTCTGGGTAACTTTTTAATTTTATTTGATTAATCGTAATTTAGGCTTCTAGCGTGGAAACATTTTTATCGATTATTTTGATTGATTCAGTATTTTTGACATGCATATTTATTTCTTCTCTTTCGTGCTCCAGCTGAAATACATTTCAAAATGATATTAATACTGAATAAGTAGATAAAGAGATATGAAGAAAATATTTACCGGGTGTATTTTTCTTGTTTTTGCTTTCTCGTTGTTGTTGTTTTGGGGTGTTTTTTTTTTTTTTTACTCGATTGTAGTTATTTTGATTTATAGCGTATTGATAGTGACTTATTCCAAAGTGGCATAATGAAGTTTGCGAAAGCAATAGTTTTTTTTCTCCTTTACTGGGATCATCATCAATTCAGCGATCTTTCGTTTTATGCTGGTAAATTGAAGAAATAAGTCAAATTACAAAAATAACATATTAGAAATAAGACGACAGTGATTATTTCACTTTAATAAATTATTGTTCAACAAAAAGCGACCAATGATTATTACAAATACCGACCAGAAGTTGGTAAATCTGACATCAACCCAACACAAAAAGACGCAGCGATAACGTCGAAGCGTAATGTTTGATAAGTGTTAAAAAAATTAGTCTTCATTGTCTTTCTAGCAAAAAGTATTAAATATATCATTCCAATTTCTGAAAGGGCACTTGGAATTCTTGCAACAGTCAGGTTTGAATGGTCACCTGAGATATTGCTGGTTGATCTATCGATCTTAAGAGGGTTGCATCATATTCTTGAACTGATATTTACTTGACCTGTATAAAATCGTAAATCCATTTAGCGTTTGAGGACCTCAGTTGCTAGAAACTGACATGCCAGTCAAGGGCGAAATTATTACCCGAATTGCAGAAGTTGTGGATTTTATCAATTTGGTCGAATTGTGTGTTATTATTTTCCGTATCATTATTGTCCGCACTGTATAGGTTCTTATGATAATTTAATGTGTTTTTTTAGCTAATGACATACTTCACCAATATGATGTCACACAAAAATATCCTGGTCCTGCATGTGTCATGGCCTGGGGTAAGACTTGAAAACTGCAACCCTTTTCTCGTCATCTTTGGCACGATTAAAACTGCAACCCTTCTTTCCATCACCGGATATTAGTCAATGTTGTAATAAGCTAATTGCCTTTCTGATGAACACTTTCCCCTCTATCTAACCTATCTTTATTTTCACATTAGTTACCATAAAATGTTATGGAAAAGAACGAGTAGATTGAAAAATGAAAAAATCGCCTTTTCATTGTTTTTCCTGTTGACGGGAGAGTTTCATAAATTTAATACACTCCAGGGCGATGGGGAAAAGGATTCAGCTGTAGTATTGCCTAGGATGATGAGGAAAAGGGGATGCAGTTTTGGTCTTACGATGAAAAAACATTTTTACAGAATTTTTTTTTTTTTTTTTACAACTGATATGCTTGGAAAGTAACCAGGACAGAGCAACTTATGCATCCACAACAACACAAGTTTCTCAAAGAAACGTCTGAGTAAGCTCTTGACATTTGACAGCTAGAGAGAACCGACGGCAACTCCAGTGTGGGTAAAGTCTTTTCCTTTATGGGCTACACGTTGGCTTTTACGAAAATCAAGGCAGAACGTAGGCCTCGTACCCGTAAGCCCTTTTGAGAGGCCACATCATCATCATCATCATCATCATCATCATCACCAGTCTTTTAACATCCGTCATTGGACATAGACCTTCCCCAAGATTCGCCACAATTCTCTATCATGGGCGTTGCAGAGCCAGTATTTCCTGAATCTGTCTAGTTCATCTCTCCATCTTGTGTTCTGTCGGCCTCAGCTTCTTATGTGATCTCTGGGGATCCATGTTGTGGGACATGATGTCCATTGGTTGTCTTTCATTCTTGCAACAAAATACGAATAAATCTGGGGTCTTGTCCATGTCGGGAGCCCGCTTGTGGAAGCAGAGAGATCTAAGGTAGGGCTGCTCACTCCCTCTGATTTGTTTCCATGACAATGTCATCGTCCAAGCCCAATTCCTGCTTCTGCGACTCCCCATAGAAGACCTGAACTGGGATTCTCACTGGGAGACACAGAGATAAAGTGCCAAATACTCTTGGCCTTGAGGTCAATCTCATGCTGAGAAATACTAATATTATCGGTTTGGGGATTGTAAGAATGACCTGGTACCTTCTCCTAGTCAAAATTGTGATCCATTAATGTCCCGCCTATTTCCATCTTTACCTGCAACTCCTCACGGTTGTTCGTCCTGGATAGTAATAACTTGGGCATGGTCCCGATCAAGTTGATGCTGGGGTGATAGGCCTCATTGAGGGAAACAGCACTATTTGATATTAACAAACAATTGTGTTTTATTACGGGCCTAAGGGGATCCAAATGTAGCCACCAAATTTACAATCATCCTATCGCTTGCCCCCTCCTTTTGTTTGTGAAAAACCTCCACGTGTCCAGATTTTCTTTAAGACTCTGGTGACTTTATTCAATATCCTGGGGGTATGTGGTTTGACAGAACCAGACCTACCTTATCCTCATGCCAAGGCAAACAGTTTCCATTTTCAAAAGTTATTGAGTCCTGGAATTCTGATCTTCTCCTGGTCATAATCGAAGTCCCTTTCTATATCAAACAGACCCAGGGACTTTATACTGGACATTTTGTCCAACTCCCACCTCACTACATTGTCGTTAAATATGTCGTGGAATAGATCTAGGGAAGTACTCTCGGGGTTCAACAGATAATACCAGAGACGTTATATGAGGGGGTTCGCGAAATGAGCGAGTCAAAATGTGTGTCCAACTCCAAATTACCTACTGCAATAGGTTTTATCTGTTAAGGTTATAAAAATGGAGAATTGCCAAAAAAGATAATGTCCTTAGGGGTCTGTAATGCAGAACCATGCGTACAGAGGATTTGTGGTTGATAGATTCGATATTTTGGGGGAGAGGTAATGGTACTTGGTTCTCTGTTGCAAAAAGATTCTAGTAGTTGCTGAGGATAAAGGAATCTGCCCTACGCGTTTGAGTTTACTGCCACATACTGACGTCACGAGCTTTATCCATGACAGTTCTTTATTAGAAAGGATGTATTAGTATGGATGCGAAGATCAAAGAAAGTTATAAATCGAAATAAAGACAATTGCAAATGTTTATAAGTACATTTAATGAGTCGACAAATAAGGCATGTATAAGCATTACATTCAAAGATGAAAAGGAAACATAAACAAGAAGAAGGCCTATTTAGAATAGATTACTACGTATCATCTCCACACTGAAGGATATGTTGCGGTGAGAGTTGATTATTTGGTTATTCCTGTACATTTGATTGCAATATAGGAAAGAACTGCAATCAGTTAGGGAAACCCATGACATGATGGGTCTAATGTCCTTTGGTTTATCTATCGATTAGTGATGCCTTTCATAATGAGAGGTGTAGTTGACCAAGCTAGAATATCAAAAAAGTGGTTGGTTCAATTTTAGGTGCAAAGAATAGGAATGAGATGGAATGAGAGAGATGTAGTGTTTGGCAGCAGAGGGGGTGAAATGAGATAAGTGAGCGGTAGTTCTCACATCGAGGAAGATTGTTGACAAAAGACAATATCTTATAGTCACAGTTGAAAAGTTATGTCGGCAGGGAGGTTAGAGAGAAGGGAAGAGAGAGAGAGAGCAATCGACTGAAAAAGTCAGGGCTAATGAGTTCAAGACTTTTATGGATTAAAGGAAATGACTTATTGCATATGTGGCTAGATTTCCATATCTGAAGATAATACTTTTCAGCTTCGTATCTAAAGATAATACTTTTTTATTTTCATATTTAACACTCACGGGTTTGAGATACTGCATTGAATCCACGCCTAATAAACAAGCCCGTGAAAAGAACACGATCATTGCTTCTGTTGAAATCAGGCACAAACCGATAGTTTAAATCTTTTATGTTTTTCAAGGACTTGGGACCAGTCTTCAAAAGATAGATCTAGATCTTGGTCTATAAGGGAAGGGCTGGTGGGACACGAGAAACACCTGGGAGTAGTTTGACGTCCAAAACTACTTCCGAAAACTTTTCAAGTTGTGAGCCCATCAAAATCCCAACTTTACGTCACATCATCACAAAATGATTTGACGCACCTGAACTTTCGTACGACCGTCAGAAATATATGATCTCTGACTTCCCAAGTCCAATAAACAATTGAATTGATAGGAGTAACCGCTCTTAGAGATAGTGACTCCTACAACAGGTAGAATGTGGGATTGGTCCTCCAGCCCTGTGTTGATGCACATATTAACATCTCTAGAAAAACTAGATTTTTTTAAAATTCGGGGCGCATGATAGAAAAGTCTTCATTAGAAGCACAATACATAAACAAACCTTAATGAGAATTCCCTCATCTTTCCGGAACAATTAACGGTATGATGATTCTCATTGGTGCAAAGAGTATACATTCTCAACTCTTTGCACCTTCTGTTTCTGGCTGCATAAGAAGCAAATTACCACAATTTAGGCTACCATGCCCGTCTAAAATCCTGAATTTACAATGTTACCACTTGACTTTTCTCATCATCATGGCATTGAAATTCTCTAAGGTTGCAGAAACTTTTGTATTTGTGTTGGGTTTTGATCCGCTTCGATATTCAAATATATTAGTCGAAGAGGAGTAATTTGTACCAGCGGTACCCTTTCAACTCATTGGGTAGCTTCAGAAATGCAGTGACAAAGGCCGTTAAGTTCAAATATTAGCATTGACTGGTAGAAAAAGCTGCATAGCATTGTACGAGCCGTAACGTCCTGAAAAACTGCCAGCAACACGTGTCCATGGAAAGAAGTAACAATTTTTCCTGGTGATACTAGAAAATGGCGGTCATTATAGGTGTTTAGTGGGTCCGCGGAGCACCAAAAGTAAAGGCCAAATTAATTTGCATTCGTGCGAAACTCAGCTTGAGCAAAACTGGCTTCAGTTCTCGGTCTCGGTGCAGAAATAACTTTACACACTGAAGTATTGAAAAATGCACCCAAAAGACAAGTGTGTAAATATTTGAATACAGAAACAGTTGATTGGATCAGAGGCATCACATGATCTCATTCAATAGGCGCGAATATGGCTACTTTTCTGTGACCTAGTTTTTCCTGAAATAAATTGTTACGTGTCATCAACGCCGGCTACACAAGACAGAGGTTTGTATTATATTTCTTGGAGTCTAAACCCAACTTGCCGACACCAAGATTGTCTGGACAATTATAATAAGTACTAAATCTACTTTTGTCGACGATTTTGTGTGAAAATATTGGAGATTACAATAAAAATAAAACATTTTCTAAATACCCAAGATATTATCATTTTTCAATCCTCATGTTTTATAATTGATCAGAATCAATAAAATTAAAAACAGCAAGAGAAATTGATTTTGTAAATTCTTATATTTTTAAAGCTCGAAATATTATATATAAATGATATTCTTCTTTACAGATATTTAAATACAATCTTCGAATGCCAAATTTACATCATTTGAATGATTACAAATGGACAACTTTTTACGCTGTTGATTTTCTGCAAAACTCCAATCTTACAGGTTTTTCTCAGAGAAAATTCACATCGGGTTTTATACTCAACACAAATATTTTGACGATAAAATAAACTTTTATACATATTTGAGGCTTTTTCTCGGGTACCGATTTCCTCATTGATGGCCTAATATTTAACCAAAAAAAATCGTAAAAGTAAAAAAGCTTTTGTATTAGATCTATTTAGTCTTAATAAAGAAGTCGTTGTTGTTGGTAGTGGTGGTGGTGTCTTCATCGTCACGGGGTTAGGTATACACGGTCAATTTCCATAAGATCCACTTCCGGAAGGCCAGATCTATCAGAGTTTCGTTCTGTTTACGGCACCTGGTATTCCCCAATGGTAACCCATCTAGGTACTGGCCAAGCTCGGCATTGCTCAACTTCGGTGATCTTACGAGAATCGATGTAGCCGATGTGATTTTCGAGCCAACTCGGTTGCTTCATTCCCTACTGAGATTCATCCTCATTTTGCATGTTTTTATGTCTTCAAAAAGCTGAATCAACAGTCCGTGGGTCGAAAGTAGATACTACCAAGACTTTACAGGGGTCCACCACAGATCCAACACTAACGGCCTGCACAGCCTGTAAATAGGTAGCACCTCCGGTGCAGCAGAAATCGTGAGCTCTCCGAATGAAAAGTTGGTGTCCAGTATCTGACGATTTCTTTTTCGATTTGCAACTTCTTTCATTTTCTGTCTGTCCTATGTGGCATTCCATACCTGAAAAATATGATAGTTTTTTCTCAGCAATACAATAGACATGATATACCACTCATAATAATCAAAACAACAACTTACAAACTTTGCAATAAACGAGGTCTTGACAGACGAACAAACTGAACTTCTGAAACAGCGCGCCAATGAGACGTTTTAGCTTGTTGTGACTTTAATGTTATGTAGAAAACACGATGACCTTTTGTATTAGGAAAATGCTTTAAACCAAGTTGGTTAGATTTGAGCAACACCTACCAGAGTTAACGTGTGTCTAGTGCACTTGGTCCTTTTTTCCACTAGTGAAACAATAGAGGTTTAAAAAGTGTTGTGCTTCGTAGAATTGCTCGCCTGACTGTCGTGAAAGTTTAGAAGAGTTAAGAATCTGTAAGAGTTCGTGCAACATGATTTTGAAAGATAAACAATTGATGTCTCGTGTTGCATTTTATCAATCTCTTAGCAGATGCGGTATAATTTTTTTGGCAACATGATGCATCATCAGTTTTTCTTTCAAAATCATGTTTCTTCGGAAATTTTGCAGACAATCAGACGACGATTTCCGCCAATCAAAGCATGCATCTTTTACTGTGATTTGTCAACGTGAAATGTCGTCAAGATTCGGCATCGTCATTAGTGGAAGTTCTTCTCGATTAGTACCATCCATGGTCACCAATCCTCCCTACAGGCTTGTTGCAACATTAGAAAAGTCTCCCAAAACGTTTTCCCAATTAGGAACACAATTCGAATAGGGCACGGTAAAAGGTTGCATTAGTGCACTGTTTCAAGAGTTCAGTTACTTTATGGACATACCTCGTATAATGGTTAGTAGCCTACTACTAGACAGTCGTAAATTCCATGCAAGTGTTTTATGTAGCGGTTGTGTTGTACCAAAAGTTGAAGCAAAGGCATTGACAAAAATACGTCTACAATTGAAATCTCTGCGCTCATGCGTGTATGTGCACTCTTTTTAATCGACAACTGGCTTTTGTAAGAAGTTGACTATCGCCAGATATATTAGTCAGCACGCAAGTCAATTTGAATTTTTTTAGATCGGTAGCTTTTTAAAAATCTAATAAAGAATAGATAATGAATCTTTTATTGAAAAAATAATATAGGTCTGAATTAAGATATACATTATCTAACTTGGTAATAGATCTAAATTTAGAGATAAAATTTTCAAATTGGCAACAATGAAGAGAAGAATTCGAAGTACCTCGAAGCCGTCGTTTCGTACGACAGACGAAAAAATATTCTATATTACTGTTATGACTGTACACCATAAAGTCCACCCCTTCCAAACATGCATCTTTGAAACAAATGGAAATTAGTATCCGACAATGTGAATGAGGAGAGAGTTTTAAGAACTAAATTCTGCACGAACCAAATTATTTACTGTAGTTAGCGAAACAACGGCGATGATCAGAAAAATGAAAAAACGAACCCCGTTTGGGATTTGAACTCACTAACGAAAGTTGGAGCAGACCAAATCTACATAGATACTATGTAGCCTAGGTCTGCGCTAATTGATTGAGCCATTAGGTTTCTGAAGTTCGGCAAAGGTAGAAATGTCACGCTTAACTCGTTCCTTCTATTCTCCGATTGCCGGCCGTTTTTGTTTGTGTGTTCTGTTAGTCTCTGAACAATGGGTATGTACGTATTTCTACATATATATATATCATTGTTCCTCTGTCGACAGTATGATAAGTAATGGATATTAGTGTCTGACTATGTGAATAGAGAAAGATAGTTTTAGGAACTAAATTTTGCTCGAACTGAATTATTTACCATAGTAAGCCAAACAATTGCAATGATTGGAAAAAAAAAGAAATGGATGAAATATGAATCCACAACCATTACCATGGGATCACCTATGTAGCCTGGATTTTCACTTACCTACCTCGAACAGGCACTCTACAGAAAATTTCTCGACGAACAACTCGTAAAAAGCCAAGAACTGTCAAAGCTAATCCAGTGGTAAATTGAGAGGAGATCCAAGATGATTTGAAAGCTGATGGCACATCATTTACTAAAAGAACTATTAGTGATGAACTACACAGGAACGGGTTGAAATCCTATACGCCCATGGAAAACACTTTTGTTGGAAAGAGAAGTTCGTTCGTGACCATTTAGAGAAGCCTACTTACTTTTGGAAGAACATTTTATATGTGTATTAGATTAATCAAAAATGTAACTTTTTGGTAAAAAAAAACGACATGAAGTATAGATGGATGCGCGTATGATTAAAAAAAAAAAAAAACTTCCCACAGTAAATCACAGTAGTGGAAGTATCATGGTTTGAGGGGGGGTCTCTTTCAATGGTATGGGGCACTTCACGTGATAAAAAAGAACCATGAACGGAGTGATGCATCGGAGTATTTTGTAAGCTAATGTGTTCTCTTCGATGTAACAGCTGGAGCTTGAAGAAAGTAGGGTGTTTCAACAAGATAACGACCTGAAGCATACAGCTAAAATAACTTGCGAATGGTTCGTTCAGAATAGCAATGATGGCAAACCATGGCTATGCAACTATCAAAATATGAAATCAATGTGTCCGAATGCTTTTTTTCTATCCTTACTCTTGCTTATATTTTATTCTGAGTTGTATTTTTGAAAATGTGCATTTTTCCTAGAAATTGTTAATTTCATATCAAAATACATCACCTGTGCAAAATTTAAATGGCAGCATTGGGAGCATATTAAAAGGATGTTTTGTAAGTGTCCAAATAGTTGTCTCTCTCCATTGCACACATATCTGAGAAGTGATATGAAAAATATGAAACTCCATACCATGGGCGCTCGCTGCTACTTTTTCAGAGGGGGGCTAAAATATATATTTCCAGGAGGATGAAAAAAAATACATCCGGAATGTATCCCGATCGCAACCCAGTTACCAGTGAATAAAACATCAAGTTGGCGTTACATAAAACAATAGTACTGCATAATTATCTTTCATTAAAAAGTTCCAAATTTCAAACACCCTCGTTGAGAAGGCCTGATCGGGAGGGGGGGGTCAGATGCCATATTTTCTCCCCACCCCTAGCAGACGCCCATGTGTATAGGATCTTGCTGCGTCAGTGAGGAGGTGATAATGTCACAGTCCGTTAACGTTCCCCAGATGCCACTGACCACTTATGCATAATGGGAGACTAAGCGCAGAATTCAAAACATTTGGGGGTTGGTCGAATAACGTAGTGAGTTCAGTAAGTTCTTCCAAGGCCATGAGATAAAGTATAATGATACCAATGAAAATGCGATTCGACTTTTATCGCTCAAGGAAACTTGTGGAGGGCACCTAATCTGGATGGCATCAGCTATAAAAGCGCCACCATTGTTGTCGTAAGATACTTATCTCGGAACTTGAATATCAACCACGTTTTGACACCTTGTTAAATCTTTACTGCAAGATACTAGACTTCAGTTTCTCTGGGAAGGAATTGACTCCTTGCCTTTTTACCTATTTTAAAAGCGGTGAAACATAAAAAGGGGGAAGAAATTATAAAACTCAGGATTGTGTTAAAACAAACAAATCAACACCTTTTATTGGTGTTATAATACATCAGCCGAGAATAAGTGGACAAATTATTGAGTTCTATTCTTTGATAGTTGTGAAAAAGAAATTTTGTGGGCAAATATATCTTTATAGTTGGAATTTTTCGACCAATAGAAACAAACCAGATTTCAAATGGCAATTTCTTTGAGCCTATCTCAGAGGATATAAGGAAGTTTTTTCTCTTCAGTGACAGCCGGGCAAACGATTTCAAACCAGAACGGAGTTGTGGGTACACCAACCAGGTGAGAGTACACATCACAAGCTGCACAGACCAACAATCTCCGTCAATCAACTCAACAAATTAACTCAACACGATACCAATTCAACACAGTACACGTTAATACTTTCCCGTCGACATGACGATACGCAAAATCAACCAGGCAACAGAATTTCTGACGCTCGATGTATCTTACGAGATACCTACCGACTCATCCGACTGGTCACATGAATCTTTTCCCTCTCAGAATTGAAACATGAAAAGATTCCGCTTAACAAGCAAACATTTTGTGAACAATGAATTTCTATATAAACTCTAGTGGTGTACTGTGGGTGGGTACTGCATCCCCATTCGGTTTAACAAACTTAAAATTATGAAAAATATTTTTCTGGTGCACATACACCAATGGTGGGTTTTAACCAAGAGAAAATGAATTTGACGAAACATAAATGTTTGCTACTTAACAGATTTAAGTAATAAAGTTTTTTTTAAAGAATTCTTCAACCTTTAAAGTACACAAAACTCTTGTTGCTATAAATTATAAACCATACTTGGCAATACTGAGACAACCACCAACATCTCTCATTCATTAAGCAAAACCTGTATTTTTTCTTTGAAGCAAAGATTGTTCATGCTCGAGAACCTGAAGATAGTTAAGCATAATGAGCAAGACGTTTGTCAATTGAATAATTCGGAGATTTCATTTTATAGTGAAAATGTTTTTGCAGTTATGAGAATTTTTTATACAGTTGGCACTTAGAAATAAATATATGATTCACCATGTCTTACGCTTTCCCCTTTTTTTTTATAGAGGACACACGGCTGACCCCTACCTAGAAAGTAGGGGGCAGCTGCCCTCATGGTTCCTCCGGCACCCCTGCCCATATGTACACTATTTATCTCCGACTGGCAAATCTTCCCTTTCCACGATTTTTTTTATCAATATATTTACTTGTTTTTCTTTGATGAGTTCTCTCATTTACTTTTATTTTTTCGCTATTATGTAATATTAATAAAAGCTCAAACTATTTACTTGGGAATTTTCGGTAAGTGACAGGTCGGTAAAGTGATAAATCGGTCAATTAGTGTGCGGGAAAACCGACATCGGGAATCTGAGAGTCGGGGGATTGAACCAGACCGCAAGTGAATACTGTTCTATTTCTCTCTTTATCTTACTGTCTTTTTTTGCAGGTAAACTTAACATTCCATTCTATGATAAACGAAGAAGGGAGATTACTACTAAATTGCGGGCAAACAAACAAACAAAAAATAGAATGAATAATGACTTCAGGTACGCGACTGACATGTGACTGTCATTCATATTGTATAGATATTGTTACATACTGCTCTCGTAATTTTACCCAAGTATTTGGATGGCTGTGGTCGCAGCACAACGATAAAGCCGATTGATAACAGTGAGAAGAAACAGACAATACGATTCTTCTCTGTCCACCACAAATAAACCGGATTATGATTGGCTGAAAGGATTGATAAAGCGGGAAACTACGTCTTCTGCTTGATATTGATCTTCGATGAGGTGTTTTGTCAAAATTTATCTTTCGTTGTTTTTGTTTCATTTTTGTGGTCTTTAAGTAAACGTTTACGTAAACAAGTTGAAGTTGGCAAAATGGATACTAAGATCCAAAGAATTACGTATCTAATAGAAAAACTAAGAAGAGAAAAAATGACAAAAAGATGTGAGAGTAGTGAGAAATGTTGTCATCGCCCATTGAGTCAACTCGGCAATTGCCTTGAACACAATCACCCAAGGCAGCGGCGTAGCTGGAGATTGGGGGCCGCCGGAGCTTGACTCCTTAAGGGGCTTCTCCCTCCAGCATATATTGCAGTATTTCCCAACATGGGGACTGCAGACCCCCACCCCCAGGTCCACAAAAGTATTCCTGGGGATACGTGGCCAAACCTTCCAAAAGCTTCTGGCCCATGAGCTTGTTCAGTAAGCAGTCCTTTCAAAAGCAGAGTTGTAGCAAGAGATTCAAGGGTCCGGGTAAGGGGATTGACTCTTTTAGGTGCCCCTTTAATATTTAATGAGATTTGTAATTGTATAATGGTAGTAGAAATGCTGTAGATGAGCTAAAACCCATAAGGCCTTTGGAACCCCTCTCCATCGGAGAGCTAAGGTACTTTAAAATCGACCACCCTTCCTTCAGCTATGCCTTTGACCAGGAGTTTTCCAAATATTCAGAACAAAACCTATTGTTTCAAAAACTATTTGATTTGGTCAGAGCCAGATTAAAATTTTGAAGGCCTCTGGGTCACAGGTACAATGAGTTCCCCAGTATTATTTTCAAAAGGAGAGAGTTTTAAGAAAAATTGAATTAATTTCTATGGAGTCAACAGCTATTGAAATTCAAACATTTGCTTTGCATAATTTCAAGGCAACATATTTCCAAATGATCAATGATCTGAAAGGTCTTGAGAAAATAGTTTTTAGTTGAGATGAGATGAAGTCTGTTTTAATCGTTCTTTAACATAATAAACTATCATACAATATATATGCATACAGTACAATATTTCTTTTTGCAGTGGTATGTTCATTTCACTCACACACACACGCGCGCATACACACACACACACACACACGCACACACACACACACACACACACATATATATATATATATATATATACTGATTGGATGTTTGTTTAGATAGATTATGCTTTAATACAGCATTTATTGATGAAATAATTTTTCACTTAATCCCTAGAGGCCCCCTGCTGGAGGGGGGGGGGGCACTGAGCTGCAGCCCCCAAAGCCCAGGCCTTAATCCAGCACTGGATTTGGTACAACATAACCTTTTTTTCTTCCCTTTGTTCAACTAAATTATCGTTATCATTTGAAAGTTCATGTCAATAAGTTACATCGGGAATTCTTTTAAATGTAGTTAAGTAGGACCTTTTACTGTATTTCCTATTGATACACATAAATACATAAAGATTGTATATACTAGCGGGGGTACCCGGGTGGTATGTTACTTCAAGCGTCGTAAATTGGATGTAATGGTAATCCTTGAATTTTCAGATGCAAAGTATGGAAGTTAAAGAGAACATTCAATGGCTCCAAAAGACGTACAAAGACTCAAAAAGGTATAGATTTACATTGTATTGATTAAGAATAAAGATGAACGCCATTCATTTGCTTTTGAATAGATACCCAGACTATCGAAAATCTTTGAATGTTCCTAAAAATGAAATTATAATGACAGTTTGGTATGTCATGTTTCCGTCGTACAGGAACTAATTCGTGGTGCGTAATATCCTGACAAAGATCGAATTTTTAGAGTTTAATGTCATCATTGTGTTAATATCTGATCAACACGTTGTATAGTTATACTTTTTTGACTTTTGGAGCCTCTGTATGCTGTGTTTTAACATCTGAGAAAAAAAGTCCCCTTCCCATACTTAAACATCTAGTTTTTAACGACATTACCTTTTCGCTGTCGCACATATAGATATTCTCTCTCTCATACATAAAAGCATATTACCCCCCCTCTCTCTCTCTCTCTTTCTCTCTCTCTCTCTCTCTCATAAAAGAACATTCTAACTCTCTCACAGACAACTTTTTTCTCTTACGAACGTTTTCTGAGTCACAATTCCATCATAGCTACTTTATAAAAATAAGTGTTCAGTTTAGAATAATACTTACATTGGAAATCGAACCCCCTCTAGTGTTGGAGTTTTCAACCCAAAAAGCCTTTGTTTCATCTTGAGGTTAGTATCCATGCAAAAATTAGAGCCCTGGCATTGAGCGTCCGCAGAGGGGGATCTGTCTCCCCACTCCATGGACTAGGCCTTCTTACCAAGGGTGAGATGGTTTGAAAGTTGAAACCTCATACTCCATAAACAATAATGGTATAGTACAATTGTTTTATGTACCCCCAACTTGATGCTCCCATATAAAATGACTGTATTACTATTTGCTGGTGTCACCCTGGGGTCAAGTCATGAATTTCCATCAATGGACAAATGCACCATCTGACATCTAGATAATACAGTGGGTTGTACTTGCTTACACTACAAATGGCGGGTTGCCACTAAGATATATTCCAAAAATTTTATAGATAACAAAGTATATTATATCAAATACCCCAACCCCTCGAAATATATGCTCTTACCTGCCTGCCTGCCTGCCTGCCCACCAGAATATATATGCTTTTGAACCCCGCCCCCGTCAACTGTCACGTGACCAACGCCTTTTGATTGTGAGTTAAATGGCCAAGTTACGATATTAATTTATATGTGATTGTACAAAAACATGTAAATACATTTTATCAAACAGATTACATAGTTGAGATAATAAACCAACTAAACATGAACATACTTGTATTTCTAATCTTTAGAGATATATTTATTCCTGATTGTAAAATTATTCAGTTAAATTTGAGATAATAAGCTTAGTACTTATAAACAAATTAAATGTACATCCATGATATGTATGAGCAAAGGAGAAATGATAGAGACTTAATACACTATTGAAAACTATTTTCTCACTGGTTGCCATCTTAACGCCGCTTGCAAAAAATGTTTCCAATAGCCAAGCTTTATTTGAAAAGCTATGGGGCTGTGACTTTACAAGCCTTCAGCTCTTAGTTGACCATTTCCCTGGTAGCTTTAATGAGCTCCTTTGACTTTAACTGTTTAACTACCGAGAAAATTGTTCTCATTGAATGTCTCTGAATGGATTTCATTCCTTTTGCCAAAATTCTTGAAACCCACCATTGCCTTTTCAAATCAGTTTTCTTCTTTTTCCAAAAACCTTACTTGTTCCCTTCATTAAATATTTCAAATTTTTGAAGGCTGCAGTTTGGTATCACATGTTTAGTACTATGCTTGCATAGTGCTCATAAAAAATGACGGAATCTTCATGCTATGTACGGATTGATGCAACACTCTTCTGACCTCCAATTCCCTCCATTTAACTTTGTGAAGTACATACTACACGCTGGAAGTAAACAGGGTAGGCTGGCGGGTAGGCTGGTAGGTAGGCTGGTAGGTGAGCTATTAAAGCTGTAATCAGCAGCAACATATCGAACGGTTATGTCACTTGTCTGCCTACCTAAAGGTTGAACGTTATAATCATGATAAAGTTTTGTTAACATCTTTCTGCTTTAGCGTGACTGAAACCAACAACCAAAAAAGTGACAGCTTTTATACAATAAGATTTTCCTGAATGCTCAGACATTTTTCAATTTACTATTTTCTCTTGTTTGTTGATTGGAATTTGTTTACCTTGTTAGAGTTATTTATTGCACTTTTAGATTTTTCCAGCACATTTGAGCCGGTGTTTATTTTTGTTTTTTTTATCCAATATTACGGTAGACTTGCTAGACTTACTATTTTTAAGACTCTAATGAAGTTAACTGGTCAGAATTGTTCAGATTTATCCAATCATTCTTATTCTTTGGTGTTGAAGATATTCCGAGGTCTAATTGCAGCAACATGAATATACAGTATTTATTATGCAAAGAGAGATGCAAAATATCACACAGTCTTGAGTCAGGTGAAAAGGTAAATATTTTCCCCAGTTTAAATTGCATATGTCAGCTTAAGGATCCTTGCAAGTTTCAAGTCTGACTAGAAATGGCCTCAGGTGACCTCAAATGATTTCTGAGGTCAATACTGACTTGCCTATGACCTTTGTCAAGGAAACATTAATCCCTATGCCAAATTTTGCTTATATAGATGCAAAATTATAGTTAAAAACTTTGAAAATTGAGTAGAAATGACTAAAAATTGTCAACCTCGCATAGCCTATTACCTTTGATGTGAGAAGGTGTGCCTGTATGCTCAATTTCAGCATCCTTGGTGCAAAATTGTGGCGTACAACTCTAATGATTGGCTAAAATAACTAAGAAATGACCTCTGGTGATTTTGGGTGACCTATGAGTTCAACTTCACATAACCTATACAGTAAATTGACCTCATAGTTTTAGTGGAGAAGAGGCACAGATAAACAAACAAAAGGCTCAAATATTATCATATGTACTCATGTACAAGTTGAATTTTTTAAACCATTTTTTTAGATTAGATTTATGGAGTCAACTATTACAAGTATACTACTTTCAAGGGGCTGAAATTCACATTACAATCCAAAATACAAAAATTAAGCAGAAGCCCATATTATCTATAATTAAATGAAAAACAAACACAATGGATTAAAGAAATAATATCACTGTTTCAACGCATCAAAACATACATCTTACTGATGAACAAATAGATGAAGATGTGTTATAGATACTTGCTCTTTTACTCCATTACACTCAGCGAACTTGCTGAATGAAAATTTAGAGCTCATAATTATAGCTTGTTATTATTACTTAACACAAAACTTATACAAACCTCGTACCTGCTTGGTGTGTCTCCATCTCATCTCTTATATCACAACATTTTCATATTCATGGTTAATGTCACACTCATCACGGATGTGTTAGGGTTACAATGTTGGGTCTTGTGTGCATTTTCTATTGAATCTTTCAGCCTTTTTTTAAAATCATGTCATTTCCTCAGGACCCTATGTTGTGCTATTATGAATTCATTTGTAATTTCTTGGTGTCCCACTTGTTGCATTTCATAAGACATCAAATTTGATACACAGCCGTTTTGGGAGAATTATGCTAATAATGATCTCCAAATAATGTTAGACAAACTAAACGAGGCAAGCAAGAAAGTTGGCCTCCACATGAACTTCAACAAAACGAATGTCATGCACAACAAACATGTTGGTGACAAAGACACAATGACCAAAATCGACAGAGTCGGAGAAAGTAGACCACAACATTTACCTAGGACAGCGAGTCTCTATTAAGTCATCAAAAGAAGAGGAAATAAAGTGAAGAATCATACTTGGTTGGCAAGCTTTCGGTAGAGAAAGCTCAGCTTTCAAGAATAAGAAAATCCCACTAGTCCTAAAAAGAAGGGTATACAACCATATATCCTACTGATAGTCACCTATGGAGCTGTAACCTAACCAACAGATTGCCCCTCAAACTGAGAACCATACAACATGCACATGAGAGAATCATGCTCAACCTCACATGGAGAGATCATAAGACAGCAAAGTATATTAGAGAAAAGAGAGGAGTCTAAGATATCATAGAAACAATTAGTAAACTCAAATGGCGATGGGCTAGACATGTTGCAAGAATGTCAGATAACCACTGGACATCATGACTTACAACATGGATCCCCAGAGATCATATGTAAAATTGTGTCTGACAGAAAGTAAGATGGCGTGAAAAGCTAGATGAATTCAAAAAGTACTGGCTCCGCAATGCCCATAGTAGAGAAGTCTGGCAAATCTTGGGGAAGACTTATGTCCAACAATGGATGTTAAAAGGCCAATGATGATGATGAATCGAATATTGATTATGAAGAAAAACTCTTTTCATTTGCAAGCAATTATCTTATGCAGTACTTCCGTTAGTTTAAAGTGCACATGCTACTGCAACTGCTATATCATTTTTCTGATAACAC
This sequence comes from Thysanoteuthis rhombus, assembly GCA_963457665.1. Classification (NCBI taxonomy): domain Eukaryota; kingdom Metazoa; phylum Mollusca; class Cephalopoda; order Oegopsida; family Thysanoteuthidae; genus Thysanoteuthis; species Thysanoteuthis major. Next base: position 52,229,087 of record OY735202.1, read on the forward strand.
GTGAATTGACTCCTGATGGAGAACTGAGGATAAGTAATAATGACATCTTTGCTTTGATAACAAACAATTGATTGTTTCAGACATAAAGGACAATTTTTTATCTGTTTACAGTAAACATATATTTTTCAAGGAAGACTGATTTTTACAATGTAGTGTTTCATTGAAATTTTATTTTCCTAAGTAACATTTTCAGTAAGTAAATAAATATCTATATCAATACATTCACATGCATATACGTTCACATTCACACATGCATGCACACATCTACATACAAACATACATACATACAAACACAGACACACCAATATATACATTTGTTTTCAGACTATTTTCAGGAATGGCTAATTTTATGGTATTTTCCTTACTAGAGTTTATTTTCATTTTTTCATATTTTCAATATGGAATAAGGTGATGGTTTGTTGCTAAAATTTTTGATTTTAAAAGCTCATATGCTAATCATGAATGCTTGTCAACTTTGTACTAATTCCCAAGATAAAGGTAAGAATCCAGTCTTACCAGAATTGTCTCAATTAAGCCTTAAGCAATGACCTGGATTTGGTCTGCAGACTGTAGTGCCAACACCGATTCAATACATGGATTTAATACATGAATTTCAAGATCTGATTTAAACATTAATGTAAACATAGGTTTAGAGAATGTTCTCTATGTCAGCTGTTTAATCATATAAACATTATTTTAAAATTAGATTTCAAAGGCCCCTAAAATCATGTGGCCTCAAGGCAACTGCCAAGTATGCCAATGCAATAAAATGTCGCAGAATTTTACCAGTGTTATGTCCATTACAAACCTATTTACTTAATCATGGCCTTGTCATGAGAGAATCACAATACTGAAAAGTTGGTTTTGCTCCAATTTTCTGAAGAATTATTTGATTTTCTTTGAATGATCTCAGGTCAGTTTTGATGCAATTGTTTCCACAAGATTGCATGTTAGGTTGCTATAGTTTTCCCAAAATTATCTGGCTAGGCAAGGTCAGAAAATTTGCTGCTATATCTATTATAGAACATAACATACTGAGAATATTCAAGTGAATGTTCATGCTGATATAGAGTGTGATAGTATTGTTCAAAGTCTTGATATACTTTTATTTTCTCCAATTTAAATTAGTAAATCTTATATATACAAAGTATGAATGCATGTGTGCATTTGGAATTATTTAAAAATTCACCATTATTTGCAAGTGTTGCTCAGATGTTGAATTGAAGTCAAAGCTTAACGTTTCATTGTAGATGCCTATATACTTAAGGTCAATACCGAAAAATCATTTGAGAGGAAAGAAATTTCATTTTTAATTAGAGCATAGCAGTTTGTCTTGTTTTTTTAAGATCTGCTATCTCCAAGTTTATGAATCTCTACTTGTGTACTGGATGCTTGGTTTGATAAAACACTCATTATTGATAAGTCTGGTATCAATAGCATTTACTTCAATGGAATAATGGCTATTGGTAGCCTTAAAATGTATTAAAAATGTCTCTACATTGTGACAAAAACTAAGATGCAGCATAGAGACCCTTCCAAAATCTTCCATCATGAAGCCAAGCCATGACATGACAGTACAGGATAGTTGACATATAAAAATCTGGGTTAAGTACAGCTGTAAGAATAGAATTTGTTTTTACCTATGGACTGCCAATACTACATGATATCAGCGTTATCTTCATCAATGTTATCGGTCAGATGGTGAACTTGACCATTGAGGGAGACACATTATCTAACCCTGGGGTTACATGATTGGAGGGGTGTCTCGTTTGCCTCCCACCCCCCCGACAGGTGCCCATGTTAGATCCATTTTCTTTTCTTTACCCAAACTTTAGTAAAAATGCATGGAGTAGAATCCAATAAGTGAATAAATCATGTAAATGAATATGACTAGATAAAGTTGTTTGTCCAGTTGGGAAGGATTTAATTTGATAGCTTTACAAAGGAAATACTATTATGCTGGCAATGTCTTGAGGATCTTAAATACTTCATTCCGGAGGTTTATTTTTTTATCACATGGTGTCAACAAGAATATGTAGTACTGGCATGAGAGCAACGGTAACCCTTGGAGATTTAGAAGGAGGAAGGAAATGCAAAGAAGAGTCAGACAAAAGGGGGTAGCTTCATTCTAGAGATAACAGAAATCCACGCTAGATGAAAACACATGAAAGTGGTACAAGTAAGCAACTTAGGAATTCCATTCTTTTCTTAGAACAAGCTATTTGAGGAAAGAATGAGTCATCAATGAAATGCAAAATTGGATTCCATGCAACAATATACATAGATACAAAGATATGTTTATGATTATTGGTATATATCAAGTAATCTACGCAGCGTTCGCAAATGTTACATGAAGATTGATTTTTACTGTAATTTTCATTTATGCAGTGGTTTTACTAAGTTTGTTTGTCAAACAAAAACAAAACAAAAAGTAAAATAGTAAAAGGAAAAAGAGATAATAGTGATGAAGATGAAGAAAATAAAATATTGTTATTTTACAGGTTCTTTCATTACTTCTTGAATGTCATGATTTACCATAATTTTGTTCTGAAGTATCTAATGCTTGCTGTAATTAAAAAGCATGACATCTAATTATCAAGTAGTATGCAAAGAATAAAATCTGCAATGGAAATAAAAAGATGTTTAAAATTTTGCCATAGTATAATTCTGATTGATAACTTTAAAGGAAATCAAAGTCCAATAATAGAACCTGATAAGGATTTGAACATTGTTCGCTCATAATCGAATCTTTATCAACTCAAATTAAAAGAAAAAATTTAATACATTATATATCAACCAAAACTGTCATCAAAAGTGTCAATATAGCTTCCTTCAGTTTTCAAGTTGGTCTGGCTGGCTGGCTACATATGGAGCTAGAGGACTGTACATTTAAGAAATTATTCATTGTTATATCCAGAAAAATGTTTGCTTTTGTTTTTTTTAAGAAATACCCCCTTAAATAGGTTTTTTAGTGAGGGCTCAGGTTGTAATGAAAGACTTTGCTAAATTGTTCCCTTAGTTTGTGTCATGCTTGTAACAAAAGATAAGAGAAGTAACTTTCATTGACCACCCCTTTTTTTCAATTCTTTAATTGATCACCCCTAACATGGCATGCTGCCAAAAGATGGTAGTCACCAGACAATTTCTATTGAGTGACCAAATAGACCTGTTTCCCTTCATGTGTTTGTGAGTAATCGTGCTGTCAAATCTTCATAACCATGAAAATATTCATCATAAATTTTACAGGTATTCCACTGATCACTTGGAGAACACATTCTCCTTTAAAAACACTAACACACATGAACACAATCAAACTTCTGGGAAAGGAGTTAGAATAATATCTATTCTTTTATGCACTAAGCAACATGACAAGTTTTAGTACTTGTATAAGCCATGACACAGTGATAGTATGAATATTGATGAAAAAATTGAGTAAGTATTTACATTACATAGGATTTTGTAAGTATCAAGCTGACTGCTGATTCAATCACAGAAAATAGCTCAATGAATAAACTCTGAGCAAGATTTAGAAGGTGTGCTAGGTAATTGAGATATAATTACTATATAAAGAAAAACAAAGATATTCAACAGAAAAAAATCAATATATTTTCATGAACATTGATACTTATGTTTAACTAAATATAAAGAAACAAATCATACAATAAAACCACCCATAGCCAGTGGGACAAACTCAGAAACAACTGCAAGCCTGGGTCAAGTGGTCCTCATTCATGTAATTATATCTACGATGATAGGCTTCAACAAGGTATTGGATGGACCATTGGTTGGTCTCTCCCTCGACAATACCCCAAATGTAGCAGTCCAGAGAATTCAAGTTACTGCAGTTGGCAGCAAGGGCTACAAGCACTGCGTGTCTTTTCATTTCCTGTGTCAGATTGGGAGCTGCTTTGTTGATGCTGTCAATACATCTGAAAGAAAAATGAGAAACTGAAAATTTGGCACATGCCACGTAACACTACATTAGATAATCTTCCATTTATGGCCTCCAAAGGTTGTCTTCTTAAATACCTGTTTCCATTCTATAAATAATGTGAAAAGAATGAGAAATTTCAACATTAATTTGTAACTCCATTTAATAAGCAATAATAATTGCTTTGATGTGTTTCAAATAAATATTTTATTTACTGTGAGTCAAAAAGTTTTAAAACAATATTTTTAGTATTTCTGAAAGCAGAAAACAAAATGTCCATTTGAAGCTATTAAAATATGTAACCATATGCATACATTTGTCCTGACAATTACAGATATTTACGGTAGCTCAAAGCATGAATACAAAACAGGTCTGGATAGTCATTGGTAAAAACTATCATGTGACCACTATCTACTGGCAGCATGCCATGTTGGGATGATCAATTAAAAAATTGGAAAAAGGGATGATCAATGAAAAGGTGACTTCTCACACCATTTGTTGGGCAGTGATAAAAAAAAGCTGGATTTAAAAAAAACAAGCATGAGTGTTGTCAGACACAAACTAAGGGACCGATTTAGCATAAAATTACGTTGCAAATTGAATATCCCTTCACCAACACAAACTACAACAAAAATCTATTCAGGGAGAAATGATGAAAAAAACAACTTTTTTCCTAAACATAATGAGGAGTAAATATTTAAATTTTCAGCCCCCTAGCTCCATTGATGCAACACACAATACATACACACATAGACAGCTTAAAACCTGAAGAAACTTATGTTGACAGTTTTGGTTGACAGTTTCTAATACAAACAAAAGTCAATGGAAAACTTAGCAACAGCTGTCATTTTTCCTGTGTGACTTTTTCTTTACTTTTATGAAACCATTTGAAACTTTCTCTCTGATCCTGGATAATACGTGTTATATCCTTATTGATTATGTTTAAAAAGTACAGAAAATGGTTATTATTCCCTTCAAACTTTGCTTTTGTGATCAGAACATTGATGCATTGATTTTGTACTTCACTTATTTTGCCTCAGGTAACTCAGGGAAGCTTCTTCAAAGCTGCAAACTTCCTATGAGTTCAGGCCCTACAATACAGTCCTGTAGAAATTTTATAGTCAAAAGTAAACTCATGTTGATTGTTGTGATAGGACCCTTGGAGTCTCGGAAAAAGTTGGGTACAAATTACCAAACAGTGGACTTGCTTCCGAATTCCCAATTTTCATGATGGCAAAAAATTTGGGGAGCCTTAAAAATTGCTGAATGGGGAGAAATTCTTGAGGTTTCATATTTCTGAAAGAACTAGGGTCCTAAAATACACTTTAGATTTTTAGTTCTGAGTGAATATCTGGACATATATTTTGACATGCATAAATAAAATTGAATTTTTGCTTTTGTTTTGTTCTATACTGTAACTTTTCAAGGGCAAAGTAGAATGTTTGAATATCCAATGCAATGACTTCTTTTTCTTCCAATAGAATGTTAGAATGTTATTTTGGAATGTTGGAATCTTCCTCTGTATTCCATGTATTCCATTGGCCTTGGGAGTCATTGTATTGGGAATTCTTCCAAGGCAAATCATGGAATAATTGTTCATGTTATTGGATACAAGAATATGAATGTATTCAGTTTGATGAAGCAATTACGGAAACTGTTTTGAAGAGGAAAGTACAAGCCAACAATACAGACCAGAACAACTGCTGCATTATATGCTTGAAATCCAAGAATTTAGTATCTACTGATAATGGTCACAGAAAGATCATAGAGATGGACAAAATTTGTAATGATCGGGTGCATCAGCATCTGCAATCACTTTCATTGGATGAAAATTTCAAATATCATATAGATTACTGGTGCTACAATACTGCATGTCAGAAAAGAACTCCAGGAGAAGTTTGAGATAGGAATGAACTTTTCCAGGGAGGTGTTACTCCCTACATATGGGTATATGGGTATGTGAGAAAGTAAGGGCACCGTTTTTTGAGCATGTGTGTCCCCCCAAGGGTAGCAAAGAGCTTTGCATGGCATCCAGATCTTACTGTGCTCTAGAGAAACAATGAAGTGGCAAACCTTTTGAGAGTTCCACAATAATAAAGTTTCAAGTATATGCTTGACCACATTAGAGACCTTTGAGAAGTTATGTTGAAACATACGCCCTGTGTCAAGAATTTAAAAGATTTAGTGCTTATCGCAGTGAGGACTCAGTGGTATGTCATTATTAAGTCATCATTACCACAAGATTAAAGCACATTGACCAAGCAGTTAGACGGGTGATTGAGAGGTCCATCTAAACTGAAAAAGTATCAACTACCTCAGATGTGGTTCTTGGTACCTTGAGAAGCTGCCTCAAGGGCACTGAGATGTTTATCAGCAATTTATGGCTGATAGGTTTGTTCTCCCAACTATTTAGTAAGAACAGACCGTTCAATGCTCCAAAATATCTCAGTAGTATTATCAGTCAAACAAGCTTATGTTACAGAGTGAGAACTAAAGTACCACAAGGTTTTTGTAATTAGTAATACCCATGCCAAAGTGAAATCAGGATATTGTGAAGTTCAGCTTCCACGACATCATGAGCTGTCTCAATCTATAAGTTACCAATTTAATGATGCCATATCTAAGGTTGTGAGAACATCAACCAGCATAATAATCCATACTAGTTATAAAAAACAGCAATCTTTACAATTTCACATGCCTAAGTAAAAGATCAAGCAAAAGAAATGTTGAAGTTACTCACACGTAGACAAACTGAGTATCAAAGTGACAAAAAGACCATCTTATTTGAAAATCATATTTTCAGCCATCAAGTTTTCATAAGCAAAAGTTACGAAGTAGAAGGGATCATTCTTAGTTTTGTTACAGATATAGATGGTGGTTATGATTGCATTGAGGTTTGCTGCGACCAACAGACCTTGCAAGACAAATTAAGCTCTAGTATTGAGGAGGCTGATTCAAGAATCATTCCAGATGTAGCAGGGACAATCAAGGATAGGTTACATAGCTTTGTTGTCCTCTTTAATGATACAGATGTGTTGGTATTGTTACTTCACTACTTTTTCAGCCTCTGGTGTTCAAGAGCTTTGGATCAAGTATGGCATTGGAGAAAAAACGTGTTACATTCCAATCTATGCATTGGCAGTGAGGTTGGGTGTAGACGTAAACAGTGTATTGCTTAAAGTGCATGAGCTCACTGGGTATAATGTCACTGGAAAAGTAAGGACGAAAATACCTGTACCTATAAAAGGAAAGTCCATCATTTAACAAATTCTTGGGTTGAAGAATTACCAGATCCGTCATCCCTGCTGCAGGCGTTCAAACCAGTGGCTTGTTTGTCATATTTATTCCTGCATAGAATTCAGGCTGCTATGACCGGTCCCATCTATGGTAGTGCGCCAAGGTGTCCCAAAGGCAAAGATAGCAGGGAAACTTAGAGACCTATCAGGAATGTCACCATTTTGAAGATTTCAATGAACTCCCAGCTGTACTAATCATACTTCAAGGCATCTAGCAAGGTCCTGACACTGCTGTATTGCTGCGCCCAGATTTTGATTCCCAATAGGCATGCCAAAATATACCTTGTAGGCCTTGCGCATCTTAGCTGAGTACTGGATGAGGCAAAGCTCAGTCAGTGTCTTCATCAGGTTACAGATAAAAAAGATCCTGGAATGCGAGAAGCTCACTAGGAAGGAGAAAGCAGCTTGATACAACTTTGACACACTAAATGGGGACTTTCAGGGCAATCACAAGCTGAAAACTATGTGAAGCCGGTTGAGATTATGGTGAATAACAACAGTGAAATAGGTTGCAGAGGAGCAAGGTGAGCACTTCCATCAGGATATACTGAACTTTGAACACCACCACCAAGGAACATAAACCGAGAACATGATAGATTATATTTTTGGTCTGGCTAATAAAAGTGAATCACAGTACAATCGTAAATTTTGAAAAACTACTCTTCACAGTTATATTTTAAAACAGGTTAATTTGGATTCATATTTTGCTGTTTTTCTGAAAAAATGTGATTTTTTTTGCATGTGAATAAAAACATGCCAATTCACAAGTTGTACAAGTCGAAATGAGTAATTTCAAAATATCAATGTCCTGGTCACAAGAGCTAAGTTTGAAGGGAATAATAGCCATTTTCCGCACTTTTTACACGTAAGCAATTTGAAAATAAGATACACTACCCAGGAACAAAAATGCATTGAGATCATTTAAATTTTCATTGAAGATTAGTTGGCTTGAAGAGAGCTGTTTTTTGTAAAATAACAAAAATATAATTTTTAATGTAGGTCTAATCCCTTGAAAAATGTCAATAAAATAGTTCTTGTTGTGGCTGATTATTATCAACTGCTAAGAACCCTATAAAATATTCTAAAATAAATGCAGCAATAACCGTTTTGTTGTTGTTGCTATAACATTTTTTTTTTGAGAAATGATCTTAAAAGGTAAATTGACCTCCTGCAATTTCAAGTATTCATGACCTAACTTCACTGACCTTTACATTGCCAAAGAAGTGATGCAAATTCCAAATGTTTAAGATCAACACAGGAAATAACAAGGAGATGGATTTAAAAATTAGTAAGAATGATTCTTTTGTTGTTCTGTCGATCATCAGAGAGTGTCAGAAAAATAGGATTCAGTCAGTTGCAAGACTTTCATGGATGCAGCATATCAAGTAGTACTGAGTTAAGTCCTGTTTTGTTTTTTCACTTTGTTGAGGCAGTCAAGGAAACTTCAAGTTCATGTTCAGCATGTGGGTACATGCATAGAGATATACATGACAACTGGCTGGTAGATTATCTAGACCAAAACTTTCATTTATTTGTATTAAGAATTACTGTAAGTTATGAAATACGCCTATCAGATTTCATCAGACTTCCAGATAATAGCCATGTCTTAAATTTGTCTGATTGAAGAGGTACAACTGTATTAACAACAAAAAGTTTTATAACAAATTCAAGCCAGGCTGCAACAGGGTCAAACTTAACTCCTATTTCTATTCAAACTGAAGATGGTCACTGCAACCTTGGTATATATAATAAATAAAAAATTATAAAAATGCATTTTTTGAAAAATAGATTTATTCATCTATTTGAATGAAATGAGCCTTTGTATATTTATAACATAGATTTCCATACATATGTAAGATTTGTCAATTTAGCTCAGTTGGTAAAAGACCAGTCTACAGATCAGTTGGTTGTGATTTCAAATCATGATTCAGCAATGTTATTTTCACTCTCTGAATTTGGTGAGGATTGTTCTTCTTCATTTTTGTTATGGTAGGAAAATGAAGTCAACTGTGGAGTTTGACTAAATTAGACCAGCAATGTTTCTGGTAAGTAAATAATGATACATATTTTGCATATCAAATTTGGACATCTTTTTAAAGTTTGTGATGAAACTAATCATAAATGTTGCATCATTCCCCAACATTTATTGATTGATAAAAAGATTTTCAGTTCAGTTCACCAACCATTGATATAAATATTCATAATGAATATGAATGTCATCACCAGCTGTTTTTACAGACGAGAAAATAATGAAGTATTTTCAATTTTAACCATTTATTTGATCTAGCAAAAAACAAATAGTTTGGGTCCATATTATAAGGCTGCTTATTTGTTTCTTGTAACTTTGGTGACTTAAATTGAAGAAATCTATCAATACCTTCTGTTATTTTGACTCAGTGACTTTGCTTTGACAGGAAAAATATCTCTTTTCTCAGAGCAACATATAATACACATTGTATTATATACTTTATACAATAAAGACAATGAATGTTTGTTTGTAACTCTGTTTCTTACTTTATACTTTCCAAATGGTTGCAACCTAAAGGCCGCAAATTTAGGTACAAGGATGAGTCAACCCCTGGATGAACATTGGGTAGGTGATAATGATCTCTAGTGATACCCAAAGGTGAATAAGGGTCAAGTCAATTTTAGCATTTTCAACTTCAAGGAGATGGCTGTAACCCATGTGCTGCAAATTTGTGTACATAGATAACTTGGACCCATGATTAACATAGGATAGGTGGTACTGACCAAGGTTTCTATAAGTCGATTTGGCGTAAAGATTAGTTTTTCTGTCCTAATATGTAAGTTTCTATTTGAAAATTTATTCATTTCTTTTTGGAATACTTGGTAGCAATATCGGTCCAGTGATTAGAGTCATAGAAAACGGAATCAGCAGACTGAGTTCAAATGCCACCGAAGGAAATTAAAAGCCTTTTTTTGTTTAATTTTATATGTTTTCAGTCTATTAGATCTTCTAACCCTCGGAAAATTTGTCAGTTATGAAACAATATTTTTTCCTTAAGTTTCAGGGACGATTCTATTTACAACATAATATAAATATTATGATATAATTTCATGGTCAAGAGTGTGCAAGAATGCAACCCCCTCATTTCATTTTATGAAATCTCAGTAAAATATTATTTGCTTTCCTGTAATGTTATATTTTTTCTCAGGCTATGCCAGGTAACCCAAGTTTATATATTACATGCACCATTTTGTTACAACATAATATATCTTCATAAGCGCATACATGAAACATTTATCATAAAAGTTACAAAATAACTCAAGAAATTTGAGAATTATAAACATATAGACAAATCATATCTTATTCATTCAGATGCTAACATTTTCCAGCTCTCCTTCTTCTTCATCATCATCATCATCATAAAGGTGAATAGTTATTTTCAAGAGTTTTACTTGAAAAATTTCTGTTGCAGATGTGATTTTTTTTTTCTACTATACTCACTCCCATCTGGAGAAAAAAGGAATCTTTAGTCAAAGTTTTTCGTAAACTGTTTCTCTCTTGCTGTATATTCAAGTGTAGGTGTGTTTATTCATACAGGTGAGAATTTCTAATTACATCCATTCCTCAAAAACATTTGTACTTAATGATTCTAGCAATTAATGTTAGAATCTTTGACAGTGGCTCCAACGTTGAGCACCTGATCATGTGATTATTATGCCATTCTCAGAAGATTTATTGGACATTGCAAAATACTATTTGTTAGCTTTTCATTTTCATTGTCGAAGGACCCAAAAATTGCTCTATTTCAGTTGGTGAGCTAATCACTAAAAATGATTCAATCATCAATTTCAAATTAGAACAAACACCCTTTCTTACAGTCAGTCTTGTTCCTAGAAAAAATACACAGCACCCTCTAATACATATGTATACAATGCTATATACTTGAAAAACATAACACTACTACAACAATAAAATAGGAATTCTCAAGTGCTCAAAGAGGTTTAATGTTGTTGACTCGTTACTTTTTTATGAGATAAGAGCTGTTCTCCCTTGAAGTGCACTCAAAATCTGATACTAGTTGTGATGGAAAATTACTTGAATGCGCACCAGGGCCAGCCTTAGGAACTGACAACTTGGGCAGTCGCCCAGGGTGCCAAGTATTAGGGGGCACCTGTGATGTGTCTGAGACAGTAGGACTCTCCAAATACAAATGGAAAAATGGGAAAATTTAACAGAATAGAAACAGTCAAAATAAGAAAATTCCCTGATGTGAAGGCAGTTTTTTCAGGAATATCTGACAGTTAGATATTTTTCTGTTGTGGTGAAAATAAGAGAAATAACTGGCTTAGGGAATTCTCATGACTTTTTTCCTGTGTATCTATTTCTGTCATTCCTAAAACTTTTGCCTATTTGAGAGACAGGTCTGGTTAGGGGTGATCAATGGATGAATTATTTTTGTCACCTTTTGTTGTATGGTTATGATTAAAAAAAGTCTGAATTTAAAAAAAAAACAAGCATGAATGCTGCCAGACACAAACTGAATGGCCAATTCAGCATAAACTTACATTGTAAATTTTAGAGGGAGAATTAAAAAAAACTTTTTTCTTTCTAGGCATAATAAGGAGAAAATGCTTAAATTTCCAGCCCTCTGGCTCTACTGCTATGGCTTGTATATGTGACACATGCATATATAGATAACCAGTAACACCAACTTCTAAACTGAAGAAACCTATGTTAACAGTTTTGGTGACAGTTTGGGTTGACGGTTACTAATCAATTTAGATCATATTTTGGGGGTCCAGTTAATTTTGTAAGTGGCAGATGTTTTTTTGAATAAATCATTATCATCATCAGCCTTTTAGTGTCCATTGTTGGACATGGACCTTCCCCAGGATTCTCCAGATCTCACTATCATGGGTGTCATGATGCCAATACTTTCTGAACTTGTCTAGTGTGTCACATCATCGCATATTTTGCCAGCCACAGTTTTGCATATGATCTCTGGAAATCCACATTGAGAGTCAGTGCAACCACCTTAAGCCTCGTTTCAGTGGGCAAGGGGGAACATCTGCTGGATAAGAGGCAAAATCATATTACCATAGCAAAGTATAGAGTATTGAGGGGCATCATGTGATCTATGAGTTTGACAAATTCACTGAAATTAAATTGTAGAATTAAGAAACTTTTGTGTATAGATTGAATATAGATTTTCAATATGAGGTCAATCAAGTCATAAATATTGGAGATCAAATTTTACTTGTGAACTAAGCCTAATATTCAACAATCTACTCACAGCCTATGGTCACTTTTATGAGGACAAAAAAAATAGTCTACATTGACAAATTAACAAATTATACTCCACCAGACAATATGATCAAATGCCTGTACTATACAAATAATTATATTGGTGGCCAGATTTATTTTCCCATGCATTTATTTGAAGAAGATACAGCATGGATTATAGAGATAAAAATTATGTAAGACTATACAACAATGATAAGGTCTAAATGTTTTATTTTATTCATATTTTTCATTAGCAAGGATATCCAGGGCTGTTTAGGGGAAAATAACAGCAAATATAATAACACAGGAAAAAATATGCTCTTTAATGCATCAGAATCCGACTACCAAAACTATCAACCTAGGTTTCTTCAGTTTTCCAGCTGGTCAGGTTGGTTACGTACGTATGTGCGTATAAAGTGTACAGCCTGCACCAACAGAGCTAGAACATTAACTCTTTATTATGAAAATTCACCAACTAAATAAGTTTTCAGTCGCGGTTCAATTCGCTATGTAAATTCATACTAAATCAATCCTGTAATTGGTGTCCATTCACACTTCTTTTTGAAAATTCAACTTTTTTAGTTGTCACTGCCCAACAAAAGGCAAGAGAAGTAACTTATTCATTGATCAACAATTTTTTCAAATCTTCTAATTGATCATTCTTAACACGACATGCTGCCAAAAGATGTTGGTCATGAATTCATTGAGTGACTAACCAGACCTGTTTCTTTTAATTTTTATTATTCATTTTCATTTGATGAAGTTTTGTAAATCATTGTCATCAATTTCTAAATTATTACTTACCTTCATCTTGATTTGTCAGTTGCTTTTGATCACAATTTTTTACTTCTATCAGCTTCATTGCCAATAGAATTGAATAGAATAGTTGCAATAAAAAGCAACTGAAAAATTAAGATGAAGGTAAATAGTAATCTAAAAAGTAATGATAACAGATCTGGTTTGTCACACAACAGAAATCATCACATGACCCATGTATTTTTGCCGCATTCCATTAGGAGTGATCAATCAAAAATTAGCTAAAGGAGTGATCAATGAACAAATTACTTTCCTACTTTTTGATAGGTGGTGATCACCAAAAAAACTATAAATTTACATTGTAAGTTGAAACCCCGCAAAAATTTTTTTTGGATGGGAATTTTCAAAAAATGAAAAAACTGGTTTTTGTAGATATCATCAGTAGCCTTTTAGAATTTGTCGTTGCACAGAGAGGTCTGGCAAATCCTGGGAAATGTCTATCATGAGCATCGCAGAGTTAGTACTTTCTGAACTTGTTCGTCATCCCATCTTATCTTTTGCCGGCCACAATTTTGCATATGATTTCTATGGATCCACATCATAGGTTGTGATGTCCAACAGTTGTCTGACGTTCTTGCAACATAGCCAGCTTATTGCTATCTGAGTTTTTTTAATGGATTTTACGATGATTCTGTCCTGTACACATTGCATGTGCTGGTGAGACATTCATCATTCATCATCAGTCCGTCATTGGACATAGACCTTCACCAGGATTTGCCACACTTCTCTATCATGGGCGTCGCGGAGCCAGTACTTCTTGAACTTGTCTAGCTCGTCTCTCCATCTAATATTCTGCCGGCCTTGGTTGCGCATGTGATCTCGGGGGATCCATGTCGTGAGTCGTGATGTCCATCAATTGTCTGCCATTCTTGCAACATGGCCAGCCCACCGCCATTTGAGATTTTTAATGGATTCTATGATGTCCCTGACTCTTAATAGAGAGTAAATGCTTAAATCTGCACCATTGGTATGATCTGTACTTGTGATACATAAAAACATAGCCAGCCAGACTCACTTGAAAATTGAAGAAACCTATGTAGGTGGTTTTGGTGACAGTTTCATTTGATGGTTTCTAATATTTCTTCTTACACAATATATCAAATAAAAAAGACACCAGAAAAAGGCAGCTGTTACTGAAAAATACTTTGATGCACAAAATGAAACAAATAATACAATCCCATAGTTTGAAAAGGCTGGGTACATAACATTAGTGCTCTTCCATTGGACACCAATCAGAAAAGGTTGTTTTTTGTTAGAATTTTTGACTGGAAAGGTTTCTCCTGGTTGCACAATGTTTTACAAACAAAACGGGAAAAAAATTAAGAATTCAAGCCTTTTAATACCTTTTGTTTGGATGAAAAAAAGTGACCCCTAGTAACCTCCAATGATCTTCTAAATGATATTCCACCATCTTTTCTGTCCAGGTCAACCCTGCGCATCAATTTATCTCAAAGAATGATCTCTGGTCGAATTTGACCTCTGCCTCCCTATCATTCGTGAGGTAAAAAACATTTTTGTTTTTGACAATAAGCTTAAAATTTTACTTCATCTAGCTAGAAATTGCATTAATTGGCTTGAAATAGCATGATGTGCTCTTCAATGATCTTGAATAACCTATGAAGTCAACTTCACACAGCCTAGGTCCTAATTTGATGTCTTGTGAGTTTTTATGCCAAAAATTATCAGTGGGCCTTGTCATTTTAACGTTATAGTGGCTATGACACACAAAGTTATGCACAAGCAGAAGCCTTTTTATAGACTCCTAAAGGGTTGCGCTGTAATCTGTATCTGTAAATGTCAATATAAGATCAGGTCAATTTTGGTGAGGTCAGGTCAATTTAGGCATTTTCAAATTTAATGGAAACTGCTTCATCCTACAGCGTACAAATTGTAAATTGACCCCAGCACAAACATAGCATAGGTGACACTGATCTCTGCTGACCTCTGAACTATTATCCAGTTTTGACATTTTCAACCTATCTGAAAGGTTGCAATTGTTACTGACAAAAGCTGTGTTAGAATTTACCACATGACCTTTCAATATTGATTGCTTTTTCCCCTGGACAATGTTGTGTATCCCAACTAGTATTTAATAAGTCTCAGGAAATACATTTATAAACTTTGCACATCTCTCTCTCTCTCTCTCTCTCTCTCTCTCTCTCTCTCTCTCTCTCTCTCTCTGGTAGTCTTATGATTCATATAAAAGTCATAAGATACTGTTTTTTTATAGTCTGTGTGTGTGTGAGTGTGTTTTCATATTTTTATGCTCTGCAGCACAAAATCTCCAAGTCTTTTGGTAAAGATCAAAAAGTAGTAACTGTTCATTTCATCAACCATTTTGTCTTGAAAAAATATGCAGCTGAAAAACATTTTGCAAGATGGGTTACTATATTTAAAAATTTCATCTAGTCTTAATAGCCTAATTAAATATTGATTCAACATAAAAATGTTAAGATGATAGATTTGTTCTGTTAAATTTAATATATATACACATATAATTCTGTTTACACAGGTGGGGGGGCTAAATTTAGTAATACATGCATAGTTACTACCACCTCTACCAACCTCATAACATGATGTGAAGTTGTCACATTGTTCAAAGTGAGCAAACTATCTGTGATATGGGTAAAATACAACACTCTTCATTGAACAGAGTACACCAAAAGACAAATACCATCAAAAAAAGCATAAATGAACCAGAAAATTAAACACAGTAAAATTGCTCACCACTTCTCCAACTATGATGGCTTTCATATCAACAGAGCTCTGCATTGTTTTGTTAATGCTTCATGGAGCCTGAGAAACACAATTCATATATTGGGTTGGCAAAAAAGTGAGTTCCACTTTTGTTGTTAGATGGCATTTGGTGCATTTAGTTTTCACTAACTTCATTCAAATGATTGAGCTGTGACAGCTGTTACATAAGTGCGCCTTTTAAAAGGTTTCCACAAAACTGGCACATTTTTGTTTATTGATTCAAAAAATTGAAGAGAGAAGAAAATGAGCAACGTTTTCAGAATATCATAATTTATTCATCATGAGAAAGGTAGAAATCAAGTTATTGTGAATGATCAAACAAGTAAAGCTCCCAATTAAACCAATTGAAAGCAGAAATAAAAAAAAAAAGAATCCATGATATTCCATTTGGATAACACTATGCCATACATTTCTTTGGTGACCACACAAAAATTGGTACAGCAGTTTTTTGTTGAGAAAAATAAAAAGTTCAGGGAGGATGGATTTATGAACTTACCTGAAAGATGGTAAAAGGTAGTGAAACAAAACAGCAAATGTGCTGAGTTACAAAGTTGATATCAAAAATTTTTAAAATTGTCATTTTTTGCAAAAAAAACTGAACAAATCTCCTTGGTCAACCAATATAATAACAACTCATATGGTAGTTTCTGAATATCTTGAACCTTGAAAATTGATGCTAACAAGAAACCAAATGATACTGAAGAATATCAATCATCAAGATTCAGCCCTCCAGAATTATCACTCTTGCTCTCCAGGACTTTTCCAGCATCAAGCAGTACATCACAAACTCAGAGTGTATTCCTTGGCAAACCTAATAGTAAATGAAAGTGCTATTCAACCACACATGACCTAACACGGTTTTGATCACTTATGATGCCAGTTTGGGACTAACTACTTGAGACAAACACTAACCAAGGACACAGCATCAAACCAATATGGCAGTGTTAATAATCTGTGTTTTTTAAGGAGGTACAAATTTTCTCTTCAAAAAAGCCAACCTGTGGATCCAGCTCCAGATAATGATAGATTTTTGAAACCAACTACACTTAACAACATGTTCTGGGCCTAGAAATTGACTCCATCCAAAATTAGACTGTGGAATGAGCACATTCCAGCTGATCACTAAAATTGCTATGAAGGCCCCATATCTTCAGAGTTCAGAAGAAAACCCATTTATCACCTGACAATGGCTGTAGAGTACAACAGCTGGAACATTTCAAACGAGAAATGTACCAAGATGATGACAATAGTAGGGTACAACAGCTGAAACATTCTATACAAGAAATGTACCAAGATGAGGACAATAGTAGGGTACAACAGCTGAAACATTCAGCACAAGAAATGAACCAAGATAAGGACAAACTGTATATAGTGATAATCCCTCATCTGAAAAATTCAGACTAAAATAATCTGTTAAACTCCCCTCTCCAGCAGACCTCCCTATAGTGCCAGCCACATTGAGGGAGGGACCAGTGATAAAATACATAAAAATAAATAGCCATGTTGACCTTACATTAGTGGTAAACATGCAACTCTCAGTTACAAGGCAAGTATACAGGTTGTCACTGAGGTCATCTTAGTCTGACAAAGGGTCACAAGTATGAAGCATCCAGAGGATTAAACTAACAGTGACAGATTTATACTTGGTGAGGCCCTAAGCTATAGAAAGCTTGAGGATCCTTTGTTGAACAATGCTAGAAAGTCTCACAAAACTTGAAAATGTACGTGCCTTTTATTTTTTTTGAGACCCTCTGTATTGTAAGGCTCTAAACAGTAGATTATTAAGCTAATTCCTAAATATGGCACAGCTTGCTACAGTAACAATAGTCTGCCAAATGGGCTTGAATTTTATTTTCATATATTTTTCCAATTGATAAAAATAATAACAAGTTTTTTTTTGATTTATCAAAACTACTTGAGCATTTCTTCTTGTCGAATTGTATACGGAGATTTCTTGGAATAAGCTTGATAATAGCCCAGAGATAATTATGATACACTAATAGTCTTATAATCTCAAGAAAACTTTAAACACATTTCTCATTCTAATCTTGAACAACTGATAGAGACAAGACATTTAAAAATTTAACAAATCATTCTGGTAGTATGTAGTTTGCCAGATAAGAAATCTGCTTCTCAGGTTCTTACCTTATAGTGTATATTTGCTTTGATTCTAACTTCTTCATTTTGTATATTTTAAAATTGTAAGCAATGACTTTAACACCATCAACACTTTGGAAATTAGATAGTAATCAAAAAGATTTAATATTTTATTCAATTGACGATATTGAAAGTAGCATTGATTATCACATTATTTTCTTTAAATTGATTTAGTTGGAGAAATCAAACTAGGCACTCTTTTGAAGAGAAAAGATCTGTGATATTTGTATGGAAAATGTTAATAATGTAGTACAAAATATCAACTTCATTTCCCTCTATTTCCTTCTAGTTACTAACAAAGAAATGGGTACAAAACCTTATCATCTTTGTCAATTACTTGAGCTACATAATGAAATTTTTTAGCAGAGTTTTTTGCAACCAATTTCACCTGAACATAGTCTTCAATTGCTATCAGTCTGTTCATCAAATCTGGGGTGTAGACATGTATCTGCAATATTCTCAGCATTAGAGCTGTTATCCCCTTGAAAGCTGTCTTAATCTTTCACGTCACTGTCATCAGCATAGATGGTCTTTTAGGTATTCTGAGATAAATTCATTGCTTCTTTTCACTTGGTCTTCTTGTTTGTTACCTTGGGAATCTGCATCTCTCAGAGATGTTCCTTTCCCAATCTCTTCTAATGCAAATTGAACCAAAGCACCATTATGCGTTGCACACTTGCTCTTGTATTAATATTGTCTCACCATTTTTAACCAAAGTTTACACCTATTAACCGTATCACTAAGTTTTCTAAGGACAAAAATAGCATATAGTTCCTGTATCTCAAATGCTTCCAGTGACAACTATAGCAAACTAACTTTAATGGCTGAATAAAGATAAGCTTTACAAAGGAAATTCCATGGAGCAGGTTGAACCACGTAACCAAAGTGGTCAAACTTGCCCCACAGCAACATTCCAGCATCCCATGTAAAATACATATGGAAGACAAAGTCAAACACAATAAAGTAACGGCCAACTGTGCACGACTCATGACAGATTAAGATATTATGAGTAGATAGTTCAGATCCTCAGAGATTAGGAAGAAATTACATCATAAATAAAAATCATGAAAATTACTTTTGACACCTCAAATCACAAAACTTACCGTAGAGAACTTGTAGCTTCTCCAAGTTTTGTCAGAGAGTTTGCCAAGAGAGGTTTCTTCAGAAGAGAACTTGGAACTACTGCTGCTGAGTTACCAAAGGAATTTCATGTTGTCCAAAGTACCAACAGGTCCAAGATGTTCTCCCTTACTATATATTATGTATTATATTATAAACTACTTATGATATAAATCAACAGAAATTGATGAATATAAAAAATCTGGAATCCTTATCATAAGTATTTTATTATATTTCTGAGAATGTAGCTGTTTAGAAAGTTTTCTTTAAAAAATTGGAATCTCTAATGATTATAAAAAATGACAGTCACTGGTCTTTTTCAGCTGGTAAAAATTCAAGTGCTTTAGGGTCAAATGTCATCAAGTCAGCGACCACTATTGGTTATATAAAAAAAACTCAAATAAAGAAATAGTCACCTGCTTTTTTCATGTACTTTTAAAATTTTTGCGGAACCCCCATGGACCTCTATTTGAAAACAGTTGGTTCGAAGTCTAAACTTTAGACCTCCTTAACTTGACATTCTGTTGGAAGTGGTGCTGCATTATTTGGAGATCTTACTCACCCAGGGAATTTTAGCTTAAACCAAAATAAACACCTCTAAATTTTATAGGTCAATTTATTTGACAGCATATATGATAAGTGCAATACAGGTACATATTATAAAGCATCTTTTAAATCATGTTAAACATATTTAGTATTTATTTCTCTATGTTTATGGGAGAGAAGAACAGATGTGCGTACAAGTAGATGAATTGTTAAAATTCAGTTTTTATTTATACAAATGATTTTGTGGTTTCTAAAAAGGAAAGGATTATGCTCAACCTCACATGGACAGACCAAAGGACAGCACAATACATCCAGAAGAAGACAGGACTCAGGGATATCATAGAAAAACTTAAATGGCAATGGACTGGCCATGTTGCAAGAATGACAGACAACCAATGGACATTGTAACTTATAACATTGATCTCTAGATCACATGCGCAACTGAGGCCGGCAGAGTACTACATGGAGAGACGACCTCGACAAATTCAGAAAAATAGATCAACTTATTTTCTCTGTGGTTGAACAGAAAATGTGTAAAAACACAAGGTCTTTAAGTTATCTCTGTCCTAGTTTATCAATACGGAAAAACTGGGGAGAAATCAGTAATCATCATTATCATCATCATCAGCCTGTTAACATTCATCATTAGACATAGACCTTCCCAAGATTCACCAAAACTCTCTATCATGGGCATCAACTCCAGCCTCTGACTCGGATTGGACCTTGATAAAATCATGTAGTTTTCATTAGTTGTTTGAACTCTTTCAACCCCCTGTTTGAATACATCTTTCAAAGAAACAATACAAAAGAATTGTTATACTTCAGATAACAAAGAAAATATATTTTACTTACTCAATGAGAAAACATATGTAGTGACATAATGTACCATATCTTGTGGCATATAAGACCCTACTTACTTTCACAGGGAATACAAGAAAAAAACACATTACCCTGAATTCTTCTTATTTATGAACTGTATGAACAGAGTCAATTTTCAGTAAAGTACATGAAAAGAGTGTTTTGACTATCATCGACCATTAGATACTCTCTATGTTTATCAATGGAAATCACAGCAAATCAATCACAATCATAAATAAAAATGACATAACTCAAGAAAAGGTATTTTATGGTATAACTTATATCATAAACTCTAATCTTGTTAAGATAATTTTCAAACTTATTGTTCAAAAATGAATTTACATGCTTTAGTCAATCTTTGTATAAAATTCAACGGTCAAAATTTGTGTGTTTACCTGTAATAATCACACTCAAGACCAGCATCTAATCAACAGTTTTTTTGATACAGGTATCCCTTGGTTAACAACCAGTTTCCGTTCCAACTACTAGGTCGCTAAAATGGTTGTTAAATGAAAACCTTGTCTTAGGCATTTAAAAATCTAGCCTTTACCCTATTTTTCATGATATTTTTCAATTGAAATTGTATTACGTCATACGATAATGTGGATTCAAACTTTCAAATCATTTCTAAGTATTCATTTCCCCACACACACACACACACTAAAAACTTATTTTAGTAGGGAATTTTCAAAAATCAAAAAACTTTTCTTCTATATGCAATAAGAGGTAAGTGTTTGAAATTTCAGTACTTTAGCTCCATTGGTGCACCTTATATACATGATACATGCATGCATGCATACATACACAGCCAGCCAGCCAAACCTACTTGAAAACTGAGGAAACCTATATTGACAGTTTTAGTTGACAGTTTCTATTGATTAATAATTTTTTTTTTAAATTTAAAAAAAACATAAAAAGACATTCTTTTGCTAATACATCCAGTACTGGTCAGCATCTTGGGTGCCATCTTGAAAATTATACCTCTTCAGTGGTCATACTGTGGTATAATATTGATCATATCTAATACCACAGAAAACTTTTGAGAAACCAAGAAACCCTTTTTTAGAGGGTAAGGTGTTTTTGTTTTTTTTCATAAACACCCTTGATTATGAGAAATTACTGTAAATTACCCATTACATAGTTGAAAAAATTGGGAATGTTTTTTCTCGACATCTGCTGTACACATACTTTGATATTTCAGTGAGATATTGATTGTGACATTATCAATTGTAATATGGTGTATTACAAAAGAGTGTCTTTTTGACATTTTTTTCAATTTGAACGTGACTTGAATGCATTCCATTTGGTTCTGGTGATCTCAAAAGTATCACCAGATGAATTGAAATTCCCAATATAGCCGGAAATGTCACTTTGAATTTTTTCAACACAGTTTGATTCCAAAATTAAACCCAGTCAATTGGCAGCCATCTTGAATTTGACCTCTCATGATCATACGAGGGCACATATGACTTTCCTCCACATCTGAAAATTAATGCTGCGATATGTATTATGTTAGAAATTTCTGGATTTTTTCAAAAAGTGCACAATTGGTCATGATTTAAGAGCTTATCCGCTGAACTAAACAGTATCCTCCTCATCCTCAACAACAACAACAACAACAACAATAATGATTATAATAATAGCAGCACATTACAATGTTATTTCATTTATTCATTTTCACTTATTTTTTCAATTAAAATTGAATTTTTTTTGTACAAATACAGAATTGGCAAATTTATCTCTTGGGTTGATGGAATTTAACCACTGGGGGTGAATTTACCCCAGGTTGGGGATCCCTGTCCTATTCCATTTGATTTGTTTGATTAGAATTATAAATTTTACATTTTGGGGGGCTATGGTAGTTTTGTATACCATGTATTTTCCAACAAGGTATGGAAGAATAAATGTACTAGAAATAGATTGCTGTTTTGTTTTTTGAAAATTCCCTGCCTAAATAGGTTTTTATTTTGGGGTTCAATTTGCAATGAAAGTCTATGCTAAATTGATCCTTAGTTTGTGTCTGGCAGCATTCACAATGTTTTTCGAAAATTCAGACTTTTTTAGTGAACAATGCCCAACAGAGAGAAGTAACTCCTACATTGATCACCTTTCTTCCAAATTTTGAATTGATCATCCCCAACCTGACATGCAGCCAAAAGAAGTTGATCACTTGATGGTTTCTATCGAGTAACTAACCAGTCCTGTCTTCAGTTATTTTTGATTAAATTTCACCAAATTGATCTTACAAAAATGAAGTAAACTATAATAACTGAGTTGTGTAAATTGTGTAATTGTTAGATCTATTTTGATAAAATATCCAGAGGAAAATCATGAACTCAAAATCTCTGAACCACATCAACATATTCACACACATGTGACCAAACTTGGTTGTTGACAAAATCAGTGTTGTATAACTGCCTAGAGGTTACTGTTTATTTCAGTGCATAAGAAGACACTTGAAGCATCAAAAAATACCCCCCAAAAATGGATTCGTCCCATAGGCCAGATTCAGAAACTGTGATTGAACAGTGAGTTAAAACCATGTAAACAAGTTTTTGTCTGATTAGCTAAGATATGCTGTATATCAACTTATTCAGAGAACAAAAGGCTGGCAGCTGATGGAGAACTAAAGAAACAAGTTTGTCACAGTCTTAATAATGTCAGAACAATGAGAACAAAAATAAAAGCTATTCATTTCTAATAAATGATCAAGCATCTGAAATCTAACTCATGATTACTGCAAATCTTTGGCATTGAAAATCTTCCTAATCTCTACTAAATTTGAGGCAAAAATTAATACAAACATAAGACTTCATTTTACTATCACTCATTGTGTAAGATGCAGTGCAAATTGTCAACATTTCTTTTCAGGAGAAATAAAAACTGTCATTGATATTAGGAAATACATTGATACTAGGAAATACATTGATACTAGGAAATACAGTTTACTCTCATCTAAGTTGGTAACTCCAGAAAAAAGAAATACATGTTGAGCTTTTTTAATTGGGGAGAACAAAATCACTTTGAAAACTTGTAACTTGTTCATGTTTAATGCATATTATACAATGATCTTATGTGTGCAATGAAACAATATAGTGTCATGAACTTTTTGGGTGTAGCATAAATGAATTAGTTGTAATATAAGTGAAGTACATTCATAATAAATAATACGATAATACAACTTTTGCAGACTGATAGCGCATTAGTAAAATGCCATTGCAACAAAATAGTGAAGTTTCAAGGGGTTAAAATTAATCTGGTTTAAATATGTACACTGCCAATTTTATTTTTATTCGAGTTGAACATGAATTGAGTAATGATAAACTGACATGAAATTACACTACTGTAGGAACATGATGAAATAAGAGAATATCATCTGGATATACTATAGCAGAATGATGGTATTCTTAAGTGAATAGCAAGTTTGTTAAAACCAGTCCAGGCATTTTAGAAAAGTACGCACACTCACACAAATTTAATATTTTGAAGAAATACTATGCACACCATCGTATTGAATAACTACCAGCAAGTTTTTTTGTAGCTAAACTTCTGTTTTCGTCCTTCAAAACCAATAACTCAGAAGTATACACAATCCACGATGCTACTCCTTGGTTTAACAGTAAAATAGTTTGCTCAAGGTATTTCGTTGATTATGGTGTAAACATTTAAAAGAAAGACCTTGTAATATATTCAGTCTAAACAATTATCCTTATCAACATCATTATTATAATATTGCTCTAATAATATTGGTCCCATCACAATTGTTATTGTTTACTTAAAAAGCTAACTCACCATCAATGTTTTTCTTGATTGCTTTAAGATAAACTGTCACTATCAGTTGATTATATAAAAGATGGAAGGGGTAAGATTTAATCTATAATGTAAGACAGAAGAGGGTGAGAGATTAGGTGCATACTAGAGATAACTAGAACTCAAGTACTCAAAATAATAAATAAATTGTTTTTTTCTATTGCTGAGCTTTTTTTTTTTCACGAGAAAATGCACATGAAAATGACTAATTAAGCCAATACATCTTTACTATAATTTGGGAAATCAGTGTGTGTGTCTGTGTGAGTGTGTGTACACTCGACACTTGGCCATAGTACGAATTTGATAATTGTTGATCAGTGCACCAGACATTGCAGTGTCAAATTTTACAATGAGAATTCATTTTGAAATGGATATAGATTTTTATCTGAATATATAAGTCACCAGCGTTCATGAGCATGGTCATATAGATTTGAAATGTCTAAGAGAGATAGCAAGTGGAAAAGAGAGTGTGAGAGAGAGAAAAAGAGAAAGAGAGAGAGAGAATCAGGGTTTTTCCTGACAAATTTTTCTGTAGAACAAGATTAAATTGAATTATTGTAAGTTTTACGTAACAGCATTTTTAAAAATTTCGATTGCTATCAACAACATCTTAAACAGAAAAACAATGTCTCATTATTTCAAGTTTACACCTCCATACAAATTATTTTTTTCTTGAGCAAAAAAAAAAGGTAAGCTATTGCTTTTATCATTTTATCTAACTACGATTGCAGAAATCTCTGCGTGTATGTACTGTTATTACTTGATAACTAACCATTGTACGAAGATGACAATTGCCAGACATATTAATCAGTTTACCAGTCATTTCATTGTCGAGTTTGATGTTGTTTGTACCTAAATTATTTGGCCATTGTTTGAAATTCACATTCAAAATTTTCTGGATGAGCAATTCTCAAGAAATCTAAAAGAAATAAAAGAAAAGTTACAGATTATAGATCTTTTATCAGAAATTATAACCCTAAATTTAGATAAAAAATATCTATATATATGCAGGCTGCTCAAGACACCGTAAATCCTGGCCTCTTCCAAACACACGCTTTTAGAACAGGCACTGTCTTAGTAACATGTTAACTTAAATTCGTTGATAAAAATCATCAAGTCTACTAGCTAGAGCACATCTTGCAAATTAATTGAACAATGTCAGTGTGTGTTAATTATTTGCACTCAGGAACACAAATATATTCCAACCATGGGTATGCATGTGTTGAGCCAATGCTTTTAGGAGCTATTGCAGTCGGCTACCTAACTATTTCATTTACTAAAAATGCATCATTTGACAACAAAAAGTACTAATTGTGTCTAAAAATGATTTTATAGTAAGGAATCTGTGATTTAATCTTGAGAATGATGATTAACAAAAATTCTGATATAAGAATTATTTGTTTTGAATTTTTAAGGCAGGGGATTAACCAAACTATGACCTCTGGTGATTTCAAATAACCTCCAAGGTCAACTTCTCATAACTTATGTTGATCTCCTGTGGGTCTACAGGCCAAATATTGAATCAACAGGCTTTGTAGTTTTAGTGCAAAAGAGGTACAGACAAACAAACAGAAGGTTCAAATATTAGTATTGTCATCATAGGATTATTAAACTCAAAGAGAGGCTACCAAGTTGAAGTTTATCTCAAAGATACCTCCTTAAGTTGTGATGAAATATTGGTAGCAAAAACAAAATTCGGCATCATCTACAGACTCTAGAGAAGGCATTTTCAAAAATTGGTCAGTTCCATCAACTTTTGCCTCAGGTGTCAGGGCATACCAACTGACCCTACCCTATTAACACAATGGGGAGGTGATGCCTGGGAGACAGATAACCAGGGATCAGGCATGCTTCAATTTTGTGTCCCATCCTGCTCAAAAACAAAAACAGGGCTGATCCCAACATTGAAGGGCTAGAGATAGAACAGGTATTAAAATACCATATTTGATGGCATATAAGATGCTTATATTGAGCAGAGAAGATTTTAAAAAGAATACATTTCCCTGAATTTCTCTTATTCATTGACCATTTTTCTCCTCAAGTTCTCATCAATGAGGGCATAAATAAGGAAAGTGTTGTAACTCTAATTAGATTTAAGTTACAAAATAACATTTAATTAGTCATTGAAAGATAATAGCATCATATTTATCATCTCCAAATAAGTTTAATTCAGGAAACAAGCATGAACCCAAAGTTCACCAAAAGCTAAACTTTGGGGTGCCAACGTTACTAAAAATAAATGGACTGCATTCATCCAACAGAATGATGTCCTTATGATGACTAATCACAAGGATATGGTTGATAGCACACCAAGTGACTAGAATTAGCAAAATTTTGGACTGATCAAAATTTTTAGTCAAGCTTTTTTCTACGCCCCAAATCTGAGTTTTTGTGGGAGCCTAATTAACTGATTTTCAGTTGATATAAGTAACCTCATCAGCCACCCAAGCAGTCAGCCTTCACTGCCCAACAGGATACATTCATAGCTCACACAAGCATAGGTACAAGTTTTTCTCTCAAATGCCAGACATTAACAACTAAGCAAAATCATACCAGCACCAGGGCAAGTAAAACTACTTACCTCTACACACATTTCAAGAAAGGACTTTGGTAACACACATGTACATTCTCAAAGACACTTTTGCCTACCTTACTCTTTCACACACAACAACTTTTACATACAAAGAGACAATTTCATATTTTACACCAATACTGACTTTTCTCACATTAACAAATCATACAAACACTCAATATATTTTTAACATTCAATTCACAAACGACTTATTCAAACACTACTTTATGAAATTAGTTAAATCAACCCTTGTTGTTTGTTGATATGAAATATGATTTTAAGTATTGTTTTTGTCAACATGTTCATTATTTGATCCTTATTACCTACCTTTTCTCCACTCCACTGTATGAATCTTGGACACTACTATCTTCTCTTCTTACTAAAGGTTGTTAATTCTTACTATTCATTTCAGGTATGAAGTAACAAGACCTCCACTCAATGCAAGGAGTTAAGTTTCAAATAAATTGAAAATGAACTAAAATTAAACAATATCCACTGCATAAGTAATTTTGACCTTCATAATATGAGGTGCGTGATTGGTGCACCCCAACATTATTACCTATATCATGGCTCATTCATGAAAAAAAAAGCGCGAATAAAAAGTGAATTTCCTTTATACCTACAAGCCTGATATTTCAAGCTAGCTCATAATTGCATTTGATAACAGAGGTGACACAACTCTCAGCCAACTAAGAAATATATTTGATATACACTGGCAAACCAACTGTGTAAAAATGGAATGGATTGCGCAGAAACATTTTTATAGTCCATAAATAAAACTTTTTTTAACATACTCAATGCTACTAGTTTTTTACAGTTATACTCTCTGTTGTGCGACACATTTCCTTTGGACCACCAATGAAACAGGAAACTGGGTCATATAGTTTCAGATACAGTGTGTGCACTAGGTAATTGAGAACAAACTATAATGTAAAAGAGGTATTCAATAGGAAAAAAATCAATATATTTTTCATAGAAATTGGTGTACGTTTAGCTAGATATAAGGAAACAGTCATTCAATAAAACCGATCTCAGCCTCAAAGATAGCCTCAACATGGCCTTGAAAGTGATTGCATGCCCATATCAGGTGGTTTTCATTCATGTTAACCATCACATTCACAATGGTGGCCTTCAACAAGTCCCTTGGTATTGTGGGGTCACTGGTTGGTCTCCTTTTTGACACATGATCACGGAAATTTTAAGCCAGCCACTCCTGAGTCATCTAGGAATGTGCAGCCTCCACCCCCTTCATTCAAGCGCCTCAATGTAGGCAATGACATCGATCCTGAGTCCTGCAGGAAGAAATAAGCGGACATGGCATCCCTTGCTCATGAACCACCAGGGCCATCACACATGAAGGAAATCTGGTGTACCCCACTATACCATTATTATTTCTCCTGTTCACCTTTAGGTCATTAGAGAAGAACTGTAACGTGCTGGGCTTTTTGGGATGCTTGAGTTTGTTCAGTGAGTGTTTTGACCGGATCACACAGTTCTCCTGGGTCTTGTCGGACATGAACTATCCTTTCCTCATAATGTAGGATTTGTACCTGATATCCTCATGCACCATGCATCTGATTGTGAATTCTACCACCTTGAGCTGCTTGGCAATGGTCCTCGTTAACTTGCTGATGATGTTCTTGAGTTGCTGGGCAAACTCTGCTGTTCTGACAACGTCTGTCCACTGACACCACTAGATCATCTTCTATTCATGGCCCACTAAAGTTGTTTTCTCAAATACCTGGTGCATCCTGTAGTTACATCAGGAGAGTACAGAAAGTAATAAAGTACTGCTTAAAAAACAAAGCTTTTCATAAGTTGTGACCCACGAACAGAAAAAAAACATTAAAGAATGCCTTTGTTTATTTGTGGAAATATTACTTAGTTTTTATATAAGAGACTATGTCTGGTGTCTTTCATCTATCACCAGCCCTTGAATATTGGCCTTACCTAGCTATTATCACTGCTTGATTGTAACATGATTGGCTTTATTGGATCCCAACACATGTATTATAATGGGGAAAGTTAGTATTGAGGCCCTTGGACCCCAACACCTGTGTTAACAAGGGGGAGGCTTGGATTGAAGATCTTGGACCTCATCTGTGGTAACACAGGGAAGGCTTGGACCCCAACAGTTATGTTGACACAAGGAAGCTTTGTATTGAGACCATTAGACCTCAACACCTGTGTAAACATGGAGGAGGCTTGCATTGAAGCCTTACACCAGACAAAGCTCAGGTTAGTAAATATCAACACATATATGAACATATATGTATCATCAAAATGATGAATAAAAGTATCACCCAATATAACACAATGAATGGTAAGCACAAATAATGAATGAAATTTTCACATAACACTTTACAATAAAAAGTCTGCTCCTTTTCAAACTACTCTGATTAGGAACTTACATAATGAATTACATTTGGTATTTATTCATAGAAAGACAAAAATCTTCCTACATCCAGTATTTCAATGTCATTCCACGATATTACATCACTCTTTTTAGAAACCATCCATCAAAACTGTCATAGTAGGCTTCTTTAGTTCTCAAATTGGTCTAGCTTGCTATGCATGTATATATCACATGTACAGACAGCATCTATGGAGCTAGAGGGCTGAAAGTTTAAATATTCACTTCTTATTATGATTAGAAAAAATGATTTCTTACACTGCCCCAGGTTTTTAGTGGGGGGTTCAATTAGCAATCTAAGTTTATGCTAGATTGGCCCTTTGATTTGTGTCTGGCAACACTCATGCTTGAGTTTAGAAAATTCAGACTCTTTTTGTGATTGCTGCCTGACCAAAAGAAGTAATTCATTCGTTGATCATACCATTAACCAATTTGGGGGGGGGGGCAACACAGCATGCTGCCAAAAGACATTGGTCATATGACGGTTTCTATTGAGTGGATAACTAGACCTGTCAATCATTGATTCTGTCTCCGTTTTTTTATCACATGAATTACAGACCCAATTAACAAAGTCATTAACAATGACGCTGGCATGCAGTCTTACATTAAAAAATATGTTGACCTCATAGATAGCTTGCAATTGTATCCAGCATTGTAAGGAGTCATGGGATTTATAATTACATATTCAGAAACGCTACAGTGTTTTCAATGATACACAAACTCCTCCAAAGTACCTGGCTTTGACACCTACACGTATGTACTTCAGAAGGTAATTTTGAGTTTTTGAAGAGAGAATAAAACTCATTCAAATGTAAAATTAAATTTATTTGTTAAATACATAATCATCATTATTTGCAATGACAAAAGCCCATTATGAAACAAATTCTTTTATCCCTTGTTTAAAGAATTTGATATTCTGGAGTAAAAGTCAGTCAAAATCTAAGAATTGTGAAGCAATCAGTGGAATATGATACATTTATGTATTATAAACTCTTAGAAAAAAAGCAAAATAATTACAGCAGATCTTTATTATCAAGAATAAATGAAGAGTGAAAATTCATGTAAAAAATGCCCTGATTTGGTCAGCAGAAAGTGCGCCATTCTTCAGAATAACAATGCAAGCCCACATTTGTTTGAGAGGTTCTATCATAGCATCCTTACTTCATCATCATCAGTCTTTTAGCGTCCGTCGTTGGACATAGACCTTCCCCAGGATTTGCCACACTTCTCTATCATGGGCGTCACAGAGCCAGTACTTCCTGAACTTGTCTAGTTCATCTCTCCATCTAATATTTTGCCGGCCTCGGTTGCGCATATGGTCTCGGGGAATCCATGTTGTGAGTCGTGATGTCCATCGATTGTCAGCCATTCTTGCAACATGGCCAGCCCACCGCCATTTGAGATTTTTTATGGATTCTATGATGTCTCTAACTCTTGTCTTTTCCCAGATGTGTTGTGCTGTTTTGTGGTCTCTCCATGTGAGGCCCAGCATTATTCTTTCATGTGCACGTTGCATGGTTCTCAGCTTACGGGTCTGTTTCTTGGTTAAGTTCCATGTTTCAGCTCCATAAGTGACTATTGGGAGGATGCATTGGTTATACACCCTTCTCTTTAGGATTAATTATTATTTTTTTAATTATTATTTTTGAAGGTTGAGCTAGCTCTGCCAAAGGCTTGCCATCCTAGTGTGATTCTTCGCTTGATTTCTTCTTCTTTTGAGGGTCTCATGGAGATTCGTTGCCCTAGGTAGATGTAGTGGTCTACTTTCTCGAGTTCTGTATCCTCGATTTCGATCTTAGTGTTCTTATCTCCAATGTGGTTGTTGCACATGATCTTCGTCTTGCTGAAGTTCATGTGTAGGCCGACTTTCTTGCTCTCCTCATTTAGTTCATCTATCATTAGTTGGAGGTCGTGTAGGTTCTCTGCGAAAAGGGCTATGTCGTCTGCGAATCTGAGGTTGCTCAGATACTCGCCGTCTATTTTAATTCCTTTACTCTCCCAGTCTAGCCTTCTGAAGATCATCTCAAGGCAGGCTGTGAAGAGTTTAGGTGAGTTGGTATCACCTTGTCTTACTCCTTTCTGGAGCTGGAAGGGGTCCGAGTCTTTTTCCAAACAAGGACTGCAAAACAATGAGCAAGATACGCAAGACACGGGCAAACAACTAGAGGACTTCCCAAAAGTAACCCCGTGGGAGGTGAAGGAAGCCATTAAACAGACAAAGAAAGGAACTGCCCCTGGACCAGACAACATCACCATCGACCTACTCCGAAAAGCAGGTAAAACCATCAATAGGAAACTGGCCGTCCTCTTCAACCTGTGTCTAAAACACAGTAAAGTCCCAGACGATTGGAATACTGCTATCATAATGCTTTTATATAAAAAAGGAAACCCGAAAGACCTCAACAACTATAGGCCTATAAGCCTACTCAACTGTGTATATAAACTTTTCACAAAGATCATCACCAACCGAATCACAAAAACACTCGATGAAAACCAGCCACGTGAACAGGCTGGCTTTAGAAGAAGCTACTCGACCATGGACCACCTGCACTCGATAAATCAACTGAAAGAAAAAGCAGCAGAGTATAGACTACCACTTGCCGTAGCATTTATCGACTTCAAAAAGGCGTTCGACTCAGTAGAAATCCCTAAGGTCATGGAGGCCATCAGTCGCCAAGGTGTAGATCCAGTATATGTTGAAGTGTTGAAACATATATACAATCACGGCAGCTCATTTATCAGGCATCCTTACTTACTGGATCTAAAAACTTCAGATTCTTATTTATTCAAATCACTGGAACACATTTTTTTAGTGGTAAAAACCTCAAAAGAAGAAAAGAGATCAATTCAGCACTATCGGAATTCTTTTATTAGATCTTATAAATTTCCATGTGCTATCTTCATACTTGAAAATATCAAATGAAGTAAAAATTCACTGATAATGTTTTTTAAGATCACTACATTTTTAGCCACATTGAATTTTTAATTTATCTTTTTTCACTGAACCAGCTATGGCCCTAAGCCACATTTATAAAACACCCAGTGAGGAAAGAATTCACAATCTACGGAGAAAGCAGACTAATAATAACACAACTAGTTCTGTTTTTTTTCTTTTGATTACTTTACATCTTAGTTGGAGTCGGCTAGTTTTAACATCCAGCTACTTTCAAAGAACAACTAGTGAGAAATGAATGCACTATGACTAGTCTGCAAGAATAAATAACCAAATGATCATCATCAGTCCATTGTTGGACATAAGCCTTCCCCGTCTGTTGTGGTTTGGTGTAAGACTAGTGATGGGCCTTACCCTGCCATGCTGACCCGTGACATTGCATCCATTAAAAAAATGTTTTCCATGAGCTTTGAAAATGCTGTCTGTTATCCTTGATTGTCAAATACAATCGACAATGGAATTAAATAAGAAGTTTTTGAGATATCATGTGGACAGACAGATAGAAAGAAAAGTATCAAAAGTTCCGACTGGGTCGTTTTATCTTGTTCTGGCAGTTTTTTCCGTCTGTCTGTCTCAAAAAGTTTGAAATGAATTTTAATAAAAATTTTATGTAAGGGTAGGCAATAGGCCACAAACAAAATCAGGAAAGTTTGAGTGAATCCATGGACAAATATCTCCCGTACATCTAAGCTAACAGTCCACAACCATGAAATATCTTCAGAATCCTTTGTCTGTCTGTGTGATATCTCCAAAAGTTCAGAAAGAATTTCAATCAAATTGTGAGGAAGGATGAGTAGTGAGTAATAAAGAAAAGTCAAAGAATTTTAAAGCAGATTTATGCACAATTACCTCTCCAACATTGTAGCTATCTATCCACACCACACAATATCTTCAAAATTTCTCAGTCAGTATACACAATACTTCCAGAAGTTCTCAAGAGTTTTAAAGAAATTTAGCAATAGACTATGAAAGAGATCAGAAAATTCTGGGGTGAATCCATGCACAGTTATCTCCCCACATCCTTACAAACTGTCCATACTACACAATATCTCCAAAGCTTCTCTCTCTCTGTCAAAACAATATCTCCAAAAATTCTGAATGAATTTCAAATGAATTTTGAAGAAGGGTGGACATTAGGCTACAGAAGAAGTGTTTAAATTTTGGAGCGGATCCATCAACACTTACCTCCCCTATATCATAGCAATCAGTCCACATGCATATTTCATTTTAAAACATGGATTTATGACATTGCATTGTTAATAGCTTGAATTGATTTGCTCTGAGGAATATGGTTTTTGTAAACTTCACTCAGCATGAAATTTCCTTTCCAATGATATACACTATGCCCATGTTAAGAGGAATATTTTTTTTTTTTGACTAGGGCACCACAGTGAAAATCCACCATCATGAAAAATGGCACTAAACATTTAGCAACTGATCTGAAATGTCTACCCAAGATATTTTTACTCATAGAAGGTCCCTATAGCCTGGCCAATTGATTTCATTAGTCAACTCATTCTCGAATCCCTTCAAGGCTCTTTCACAGTGCTAGGACTAGTATGGTAATTATTACTCTTAGTATTGCCGAGAATCAAGAGAGGTAATGAAAATTG
Source organism: Thysanoteuthis rhombus (assembly GCA_963457665.1). NCBI lineage: Eukaryota > Metazoa > Mollusca > Cephalopoda > Oegopsida > Thysanoteuthidae > Thysanoteuthis > Thysanoteuthis major. Next base: position 52,263,179 of record OY735202.1, read on the forward strand.
TTAAGTAACACATACTCACTTACACAATGTTAAAAATGGCACAGAAATTGGATAATCCCCACTTTCCACACACTCACTCAATTCTTGAAATCGTTTTAAACATTGAGGAAGCAAGTTTGTGGTACTTTATAATCTATTACCCACCTCATACTTAAAGATTAATGTGATTTTCTAACATTAAATGTAACAACAATGTAACCCCATCGAATTCTTAAATATGCTACCAATCAAATTCAATTTGGGTTTATCAATATCACCAAGAGTTGCATAGCATCTGAAGTGAACACTATCACTTCAAGACTACAAATGAGCGAAAATTACTTTTGTAAAATAGGTAGGATCAAAACGTTTGCAAAAAGATGGTAACTATAGAAATAAAATCACATTGACCAATCAGCACAAATCAAGCAATATTTTTCGACCAATAAAAATCAGGAAATCAGATACTAGAAATAATCATTTCTGCAATCTCTAAAAAAGCTATAAATAATGATTTCTGTACTTTATTAGTCAGTATTTAGAAGTCAACAAGACTCACATCTGTACATCATCTTTTATCAATCACATCAATGCTACTCACACAAATTGATCAACTTTTATCACACACACAACGGAACATTTTATACTATTAGAAACCATTCAACAAAACTACCAACATGGGTTTCTACAGTTTTCAAGTCAGTCTGGCTGGCTATGTATGTATCATGCAAGCAGAATGCACCAATGGAGCTAAAAGGCTGAAAATATCAACATTTACTCCTGATTATGTTTAGAAAAATTGTTTGGGGGGATTTGCAATGTATGTTTATACTAAATTGATCCCTTAGTTTTTACTTGGTAGCATTCACGCTTATTTTTTTTTAAATTCTGACTTTTTTAGTGATCATTGTCTGACAAAAGGGAAGAGAAGTAATTGATTCATTGATCACCCCTTTTTCTGATTTTTAATTGATCAACCCCAACATGGCATGTTGCCAAAAGACATTAGTCACAAGTCAGTTTCTCTTGGGTGACTAGCCAGACCTGTTTTTTATGTCTCTTTTATTTGTCAAACAAATATATTCTGATAACATACAAGTGTGTGCAAAACAACAGACAGCATTTTTTTCCATACAAACTTGATGGCAAAACCCTATCTATACACATACACTGATAATGAGCTGACAAACAGTCATACATGGGTTTGTTTGCAACATATGCATCTAAACAAAGTTAATGAACAGTGACCACCTAGTGAGGTGTCATGAATTCTTCTGTTTCAATTCTTTTTATTAAAGCTGAATTTGGTGATATTTTGGGTGAATTTCAAAAAATATCAAGGATTATATCGGATAGGGGGTAACAAGCTCAGGGGAGGACTAGATTAGGTTTTGTCTGGCAAGCCCCATAGTTGTGAGGTCCTCAGGCCCCACACACTGTCTACTACATTGCAGAGCCACATCACTGCTGATCGAACAAAATGAAAATATCAAATCGTAGTTGATTCAAGTAAGTAAGCTATTAATCAGATATTTTATTGATAAGGACCTAGGCAGAGTCCACTACAATTGTCACATAAATTGCTTAAGTAATGAAAGTTTCTAGTTTGAATGTGTATTGTTTCATATCTGATAACACTGAAATCATAAAACTGAGATAAGACAAGGTTATAAATGATATCATTTGTAGTAAATTTCCTCAAGGTCAAAAAAGACTTTCCATCATTATTTATTGCACAGAGAAACTTTTGGTATTATCAAACAATAGGAAGAATACCTGAATTAATTGGCAGACATTATCAAGTAAAGCAAACTTTTCTGCTGTGATAGCAAGAAAGAATCGTTTAGTGAGAGTCAAAGTAGCTGTCTGTGTGAATTGTTTGCCACAGAGATTCATACGCAGAGTACTCAATCGGAAATTAATTTACCATCAAAAACATCATTGATTTGAAAATATCTCACTAACCTTTGTACCATAGCAAGTGCTCAAGGAAGCTTCCCCAAAGAGATCCTATTTTTTAGCTTGTGTAGTAAATATATACCATTTATTGAAGATCAGAGATTTGCCAATGAAAAAATGAAATTTACTTTAGGAAGTGTCCTAATTTAAATAAGACAAATACTATTCTCCTAATGATGAATCAACCGATGGATTTTCTTCTCCCAATGATGGATTAACAGATATTATTCTCTATTTAATAAATTAACGAGTAGGGTATCATTCTCCCATTAATTAATCAATTGATAGATATCATTCCCGATTAATAAATTGATAGATAGGTATCATTCTCCCAATGATAAATTAACTGATAGATATTATTCTCATATTGATAAATCAGATATCATTCTCTGAATAATGAATTGATAGACAGGTATTATTCTATAAATAATTAATGATTGGTTCTTCTTGATATTTACTAAGCTTAGTTTAGTATTGTAACAGGCCAAATGAAGGAAATTGTGATGTGAATGATTTTGTTTTATCAATGTTCCAAGTGCAGAGTGCTTAGCTGCCAAGAAAATTAGTATTCAAACTTTCAGTTTCTCACCTGGGCTTGAACTTTGATCTCTATCATGGATGAAATATTCATAGCTACTTCAGTCACGAGATTGGTCCTCTTAGAAGTCAGGTTGTTTTAAATATATAAGCTTGACTTTAAGACAATGAATGAATATCCAGTCTTTTACAGCCCATGCTCATGACAATCAGTATATGCTTATGAAATCTAAATCAAACAGTTTAAACCAGTGGTTTCTAAATATTCAGTATATGTATGTATATGAGTGACCACACATAATAAGTGCCAAACAAACCATCTTAAAAGTTGATATTTTCGTTATTTTTGGAGCTAAGATGCACAGCATTCTTCATTTTTAAGCTCAAACAATCTGCATCAGCCACTTATGTATACATATATATCAATATATATGTATTCATTCATTCATATATATATATATATATATATATATATATATATATATATATATATATATATATATATCTTAAATATATGTGAGAGGTGTGTGTTTGTCTATCACATTATAAAAAGTACCAAAATATGGGTGTAGCCAACCAAATTAGGCATACCTACTCAATAGACCTGGGTGGGGGAGTAAAATAAAATGTTTTGGAAAAAAAAAGTTTTGAGGGGTTTTAGAGAGAGGTCCTATTTACTGTATAACTATAATATCAAAGTGGGGACCTACTTTCAGTCCATATACATCTAAGTTGGCAGACATTTGGTAGAACAAGAAAATCCCACTAGTCATAAAAAGAAGGGTATACAACCAATGCACCCTCCTGATAGTCACTGATGGAATAGAGACATGGAACCTAACCAAGAGACTGACCCTAAAACTGAGAACCATGCAACATGCACATGAATCATGCTCAACCTCACATGGAGACATCACAAGACAGCACAATATATGAGAGAAAAGTCAGGATTCCAAGATATCATAGAAACCATTAAAAAATGAAACAGCAATAAGCTGGGTATGTTGCAAGAATGGCAGACAACCACTGGACATCACAACATGGATACCCCGATATTATACGCAAAATTGTGGCCAACAGAAAGTCAGATGGTGTGATGAGCTAGATGATTTCAGAAAGTATTGGCTCAGGGATCATGGATGAATAGATACTTTTTCCTCCCTGCAAAGGTTCAAAAGTGATGGTAGATTTTTGGCTCTTTTAATCTCTTCTTTTATACTCCTATCAAATATACATTCAATACTGGAAGCTTTAAAGTCACCCAGACCCATAGGAAAAATTCAACTTAGCCAGTTATACCACTTTTCCAAATCATAGCCAACACATTTTTGATAACTTGTAAGGTTGATACCTATGTAGCTCCTTGACCTCACCACCCCTCTATTTACACTGTCCCTAACATACCCCAAAAATTTAACTCCACATCTCTTCCCTCCTACCCTGACACACTTTGCCCTCTCAAAACCAACTGCTGCTGCTTAACCAAAGACTTGATAACTAGCTGGACTTTCTCTCACTCAGCAGGCCTTATAACAAATTTTACCCACAAGCCATAGCTCCTGATAGTGGACTCTGCTTCCACATGGGAACTTTAAACCCTAAAAGCACATACTCACACGGCACACACCACTGAAGATGGGAAAAATCCCGAAACATGTCTGGACCATTTACATCTAAGGATTGATAAACCTTACCTCTGAACACCTTACTCCTGAGTCTGTCTCACTCTTTACAGTTCACATTATATATATATATATGTATATATATATATATACATGCATACATATATGAATATATATATATATATATATATATATATATATATATATATATATATATATATATATATATATATATATATATACATATATATATAAATATGATTATTATCATACATAATCTTATATATGGGAGGTTTCTGATTGTCTGTGACACTATAAAAAAAACCTTAAACATAGGCACAGCCCAACCAAATTTGAAATACATACTCAAAAGTCATAGAAATTTTTGAAAAAAAAAGGGTTTAAGACGGTAGAAATTCTACTCTTTTAAAGTATTGAAAATGAATGTAAATTTTTCTCCCTTCTATAAAAAATGGAGGGAGTCTTTTGCTCCCTTTAAATGATTCAAATAGAACGAGTTTTTTTTCCCTCCTTTAAGTGTTCAATAGTGAAGGGATACTTTTTCGCTGTTTGTGAGAACAAAAAAGTAGAGAAACTTTTCCCCCTCTGAGGTGTCAAACGTGAAGGGAGACTTTTCCTCCCTATCATCATCAGTCTTTCAACATCCGTCGTTGGACATAGACCTTCCCCAGGATTTGCCACACTTCTCCATTGTGGGTGTCGCGGAGCCAGTACTTTCTGAATTTGTCTAGCTTGTCTCTCCATCTAATATTCTGCCGGCCTTGCTTCCACATGTGTCTTGGGGGATCCATGTTGTGAGCCGCGATGTCCATTGGTTGTCTGCCATTCGTGCAACATGGCCAGCCCACTGCTATTTGAGCTTTTAATGGATTCTATGATGTCCCTGACTCTTGTCTTTTCCCAGATGTACTGTGCTGTCTTGTGGTCTCTCCATCTGAATGTAAACTTTTTTCAACCTGAAGGAGTCAAAAGTGAAGGAAAATTTTTTCTTACATGTCTGAAAGTTTCATTTTTTTTATACCCGAAATATTTTGCCCAACATATACAGGTAATCAGCTAACTGTACATAAAAAATCTTAAAGATTTTAGAGGGGCAGTTTTACTTACAATGTAACTTTAATTTGAGCCTTATTTTTCATCTAATAATGATACCTTCTTATTTTATACCTATGTACAAATTTTCAAGGGATCTTAAGTGATTTGAATACTCCCCTCCTCTTCAACACTCAAAAGTGAGTGGAGACTTTTCCTTAACAGGAGGCTTTTTTACCTGTTTAGAAAAAGTAAAAAGTGTAGAAACAACTTTCTCTCTTCAAAGGATCAAAAATGGTAAGAGACCTTTTCCTCCTTTCAAGAAGTCAGTAGTAATTGGAGAGTACCCCTGCAACGCCCTAAGGGGGTCAAAAATGAAGGGAGATGTTGAAAGAAACAAATACAGCAGATATTGACCAAAGAATTAAAAAATGAGAATTTGGAGTGAAAACTGTAATTTAGGCCTTTGCATTACCGGTGAATGTTTAGCTCAATGGTAAGAACAACACAAAATTGAAGCGGCTACCCTATTGGTTGCAGGTTCAATTCCTGTAGCAGTCCCATTTTCTTTAATTGTTCACTCTGTTTGCATTCTCTAGGCCCAGTGATATATTGACCATATAATGATGGAAGGTCATTACAAATAAGATGTTTTATATAATATAACTTAACTTATAATTATATATATATTTATATACATGCATATTTATGTATATATATTTGTATGTATATATATATGCATATATGTATGTATGTATATATGCTTATATATGTATGTATGTGTGTATATATATGCTTATATATATACATATATATATATAAATAAATATATAAACAAATGCATCTTAGTATCTGACAATGTGAATAAGGAAAGACAGTTTTAGGAAAAATTGATGGATTGAGTCAATTCAGTGTATTTGATGATAGCATAACTCAAATGAATATGCTTCTTCTAACTGTTCCCTAGTTATTCAAGATTCCTGTGTACTAATTAGCATCACACATAATAATTTACAAAATTCTGCTGAAATATTTCAATTGAATTTTTAGAAATTTCAACAGAAAATACATAAAATTTTTTCTACTCTCTTAAAACTCCTCAAGAAGCTCCCAGATTTTTAAAAAAATTAACTATATTTTTTGAATAACAGTATAAAAAAAGATACATGAGAATCTATTGGTGCACACATGAAATTTATGATGCTAACTTTTATTCTTGGGTAAAGACTAAGAATTTTACCACTTGAAATATCTTTGGCTCTCCATTGTGCTTCTGTATTGCACTAAAATGAGATGGGCATTAATGGATGTATTGATGACAAGTTGTACAACTTTTGTCTATAACTTACCACAGAATTCGATTGAGAATAAAACAATAAATTATTGAACCATTGCAAGATTTTCTACATTATGCTACTGAACTGAACCAGAGAAATTGAATCAGTCACCACAATTAAGACATTTATGAAATGATAATATGGATACTACATATTCTGACATCCACTTGGATGATATAATGGCTAGCAAGTCTACCTCACACACAGAACGCCCAGGGTTAAATTTGGTGAATGAGTGAAGAGTGTAGGAAACTCTTCATTAGGACAAATTTCCCAGTGCACTCAGCAGCTAATTGAGTACACTCTAAGCTGCAAGATTATGATGGAGGTATCCCTTTGGTGGACTTGCTCCCTGCCAAGGAGATGGTCATAAAAACTTGTAGGCATAATGTCCTGGTTTCGACCAGACTCGAGGCTTGCGAAGATCATCAAGCCGACACATACCACAAAAACTGAGAGTTCATCACCAGCCGTCATACACTTTTTGGGGTTGTCTCTTAAGAGACTTTCACCTTTACCTCACATACTTTATCAGGTGATTGAAGGGCTTTGCTTCAGAATCAGGGTTACTTATTTATTGATAACCCAAAAATAAAAAGTGGCAACCACAGGGTAACAGAGATGGTAGTACTTTGACCAGGACAACATTTACTTGCATCCTACGATAAACCCTACTTTTTGGATTTGCATCCGAAATTTAGATAAATAGAAATCATCTGTTCATAAGAATTGTTCTTATTGTTAATTTGAAAAACTAGGATTTACTTTTAAAATGTATTTAAGTGATTAATTCATTAATTTTTTAAAATTTTGTTACCTTAACAGTATGGCCATATTTTTGTGATCCCATGAAAGCAGTAATCACAGAAAAATACTGGCAGGTAGGTTGTTTAATTCCAGTTTTGACAAAGACAATCTAAAAAAGACGTAAAAAGTCAGCAATTAAATTACTTTTCATGATTTGCTATGATTATTCAGAAATAGATGCCAAATCACCAAAGTGAGAGAAAAATGAAAATTTGAAAAATATTCCACTACTAAATAAAAAGGTGGTCACCAGTGTGTAACACTGGTGACAGGTCAAAAGGCATCACTCAAAAGGTCAACACTGTAGTACAAATATCATAAGTGAATTTCTACCATTTGATTTAGTATTTTTGATAAATCTAGATGAATAAAACCTAACTTATTTCATTATAAAATTATTGAAAAAATTTAAATTATTATTAATTCTATTCTTCCCATGACATATGACACGAATAGAAAATCATAAGAAAACTTTTATTCATTTAAATTTACCAAAAATTTGTATATAAAATTACTTAATTAGTAGAAATTCAGTAAAATATTCGTACTCCGATGTTGTCCGTTTGATGCCTTTTGACCAAACGCCATTGTAACTTACAGTAGCCCGCCCCGTAGCTTTAATTCTTTATTTGTTAAATAACGGCTAAAATTGAACTAAATATGTTAACAAGTAAATGGAATTTGTTTTGTACTTCAAAGGTTCTTAATAGCTTATTTTATTGCAATATGAAAGTTTGATTCTTTTTTTATCGGGTGTACTGTGCAGTTTTCTTGTTTTCTTCTATCACGTGGTCGGATGAAAAACGAACTCGATTAGACACCAGTTCTTAACATTACATGAAACTTGCACACGAATTATCGCTTCGCAATCAGTATTTAGAAGTAAACTCTTGAACACTCAAGCTTTCCACAATACGCCAATATTTCCTGAAAATACCAGTAAACTTAGGTGATACATGAACTTTGAATAACTTTAAAATGCGCGGATAGTTGTAAAAGAATTGATTTTGATTTTATTTTCTTAGCATAGATTCAAAGTTAAAGTAGCTCCGCGCTCGAGAGCTGATAAAATACGTGTGTATTACAAATATCAGAGTCAGTTGATCGATGGCTTGGTCCATTGGTCAAATTAGAAGTGAGTTTATTTTATGAATAAGTGAAGTACATAGTCGAATGATTTTCAACTCGACGATTTGATTCCCGTGCTTCCCGTCATCGTTCATAAAATATTTGAATGAAAATTTTAATTTTATAGAGTCCAGGTTATTTTTACGGTTAATTTAGCAGAATTAACTGTTAGCTATGGTCAGCTGATTCTTTTAGGTTACTTGGTTGGATTATAATTCTTTAATATTTTTCTTGTTGTGAAAAATAAACGAAAGGTCTAACAATAATTAAATAAGAATTGTATAACTCTGTAGCCAACAAAAATCTTTTCGCGCTAGTTTGACTGCCAAAAAGCGCTCGATTAAAAAAACAAAAATCACAAAACGTTAATATCACCCAAACATACCAAGAGGTGCTGAAAACGTACTCAAAAAAAAAATGGTCAGAATGTTTAAGCTCACCTGCGCTAATTTAGCGATTTTTGCACTGCCAAAATGAGAAACGTACTAAATTTAGCGCGAAAAGCGCTAAATTAGCAACACTGGAAGGAAGAGTGAGAGGAAGAGCAATCCACACCGTTGACTTGTTAAACGGTCCTAGCAAAATTTGATATTAATAAAGAATGACTAGCATATTCCATAGCAATATCTCTCGCACAGCAAGTGAAAAAAAAAAACTGGCTATTTAGTGGTTCATTATAATCCTACAACCATTTTTACTTCGTTCTTTGAAGAAGTTTGTCGGATTAACTTGATGCAAACGGGACCACGAAACTAGAGTCACTGCCTGCTGGACCACAATTGTCAGTCGGCGTAAATCAGAGCAGCATAAAAACAAAACGAAAACTAGAAAAAAGGATTTAGATAACGAAATTTATCCCACAAGAATATTACGTGAAGAAAATTATAAGGGGGCAAAAATTGATTCTCGGGTATATAGTGAACTACAACTACGATTCACAACAAATTTAAACCGAAATATGCGTGCACAGAAAAGCAAAGGGTTCTATTCATCTGAATTTTTTTGTTTGTTTTTCTTTGTCTTTGTTTGTATGTTCCAACGCTCCTGGCCATACTGTTTTAACTATAGTCTTGAAAATTCGCATCAATACTCCCTTAGACCCCTTCAAAAAAAATTTTTTTTTTCACCTGTTTGAGCCATATTTTGATGGATTTAACTAGTAGATTCAGGGGAATTTAGATATTTCTACATGTGTTTTACTATATTTAAGATGGAAAACACAAGCGATGTCATAAATAGAATTCATTCAGACCATACTTATTCTTCGATTGAATTATTTTTTTTATTTGACTTCAAAATCTGACGCAACGGTCGTTCAATTATTGACAGTGATAGTGAGTCTTACCATCATTTTAATTTACCAAAAGTCCGTCTGTCCATCGGTATGTGATCGTCTACCCCAATAACCATGAAATTATCTGCAGGTACAACTGGGACCTTGGAGCAGGTTTTCAGCAAATTAGTTTTTGAAAATCATCCCAAAAATGTTTTCTAGGATTGTGCTCAATTTATAACACTGCTACTAAACCTCTTCTTTTTTAATATCAACGACATTCATTTCTAACATTAGCTCCTACTTTTTTAGGCCCTTTGAACATTAACCTTTTTTTAAAAACTTTAGTCTCCCACCCCTTTTGATATTTGTGCGTTCTCTCATTTTCTTCCAAATTACGCCCTTTCCTTTTGGATGACATTCATCATCATCATCAGTCTTTTATCGTCTATCCTTGGACATAGACCTTCCCCCAGGGTTCACCACATCTCTCCATCGTGGGCGTCGTAGAGCCAGCATTTTCTGAGTTTGTCGAGTTCGTCTCTCCGTCTTGTATTCTACTGGCCTCGGTTTCACATGCGATCCCTGGGGATCCATGTTGAGAGTTGTGATGTCCATCGGTTGTTTGCCATTCTTGCAACATGACTAAACCATTGCCGTTTAAGTTTTCTAATAGATGTTTTCTCCCTAATATACAGTGCTATCTTGTGATCTTCCCACGTGAATTTGAGCATGATTCTCTCATGTACTCGTTGTATGCTTCTCGGTTTGTAGGTCTGTCTCTTGGTTAGGTTCCATGTTTCAGCTCCATAAGTGACTATCGGGAGGGTGCATTGGTTACATACTCCTTTTTTAAGGTTGCTCAGATATTTGCCGTCCATTTTTATTCTTCTATTCTCCCAGTCTAGGTTTCGGAAGATCATCTCGAGGCAGGCTGTAAAGAGTTTGGTTGAGCTGGTATCACCTTGTATTATTCCTTTTTGGAGCTGGAATGGTTCAGAGTCTTTATATAGCCTAATAAAGGAGTTTCTGTGATTGTATATGTGTTACAGTACTCTGACGTATAAAGGGTTTACACCTTGTAGAGTGATAGCTTCCATGTTCGTGGTAATTTCCACTGAGTCAAATCAAATACCTTCTTGAAGTCCATAAATGCTACAGTGTGTGGTATTTTGTACTATACTGCTTTCTCTTCTAGCTGATTTATTAAATGGAGATGGTCCATGGTCGAGTAACTTCATCTAAATCCAGATTGTTCCCGTGGTTGGTTTTCATTTGGTGCCTTAGTGATCGGTTGGTGATGGATTTTTGTGAAAAGTTTATAGATAGAGTTTAGTAGGCTTATAGGCCAGTGGTTGTTGACGTCTTCGGGGTTTCCTTTTATATGTAGAAGCATTATGATTGCTGTGTTCCAGTCTTTTGGGACTTTACTCTGTTTTAAACACATGTAGAATAGAATAGCAAGTTTTTTTTTATTGACGACCTTACCAGCTTTTTTGAGTAGATCGATGGTGATATTGTCTGGTCAGAAAGCTTTTCTTTTTTTTTTGTTTGCTTGATGGCTTGTTGTAACTTCTGGGAAGTCCTCGAAATGATTGTGCACATCTTGCGTATCCCGTTCGTTGTTTTGTTGTCCATGTCTTGAAGAGAAGAGTTCTTGGTAGAATTCTTGGGTGCATTAGACCATTCTGCCTCTGTCTGTTGTTCTGTCTCCTTGGAGTATGTTAGTTATTTGTTTCTGTCCTATACTGAGACCTTTGTCTGTTGCTTTAAAGCCTTGAGGCTTTTCGTGAGCAGTTTCGATGATTGCTGTCGTATACCTTCTTTTGTCTTCTCTTAGTTTCTTTTTGATTGTTTTGTTCATGTTTTTAAACATTAGCTCCCTTTCTATTAACTTTGATCTTCACCATGCCTCCTTTTTAATATATATATATATATATATATATATATATATATATATATATATGTGTGTGTGTGTGTGTGTGTATGTGTGTGTGTGTGTATGTATTAGACACTCCATTGTTCAAACATTCGTGTGATTTCCATCTATCTATCAATCCATTCTATTTATACATTGATTTTTACAGAACAGTAATTTACTCCACCTGTTAAGTTTTTCGTCTAGTATCATTGAAATTAAAACGAACTTTTTTTAAAACTTCTTTTATGAATATTAGAATATTAGATTAAAATTATTTCATGCGTCATAGGAATACTCACTAAGGTACATTCTATCTAATGATTTTAATTTAAAGCAGGTCATATTTACTGCAAAAGTAAACTAGAAACTTTTCCTCAAAGTAGGATAACCCGGTACTGGATTCGGTCAGTGGTCACAAAAAAGTATGTATTCTCCCGGGAATTCCGACCCTGCGACAGCACCTCCCCCCTCGCACTTGGAGTTGGGCAGAAGGACATTTCAACACTGGTCGTGGGAGCTGAGCAATTTTTGCCCTCGCCCACTAAACATGTTAAACCGACCTTATGTCAAATTTGCTTTTATGGGGAAGCAAATAAATCCCTCAAAATATGTGCATGGCAGTCCAAAAAAAAGTCTATCGATCCAATTTATGTATCTTATCTTTTAAAACTCTTCGATATAAAATTGCTCTGACAAAATAGTTTGATATTTTCATTTTGGTCAATCAGTCGAGTGAATTTCAACTTGTTGAACAAGATCTAGTTCAAAATAACAAAATTTTGTAACAAAAATAAAATATATAAACTTATCATCACCTCTATGATTAAATTACAGCAACTTGAAATCATTCCAAGGCTTTGTCCATAACTTATAAAATTCTGTTGATTTCATTTTAATGTTAATATTTGTAACCGACAAATGAATTGTTCATTTCAATGTTGCTATTTGATCGTTTTTGTTATTATCCCCCAGAGCTGTCACATTATTGATCGGTGGAGATTTCTCAGCTGTTGGTTGTGACACTACATGAAATTTATCACATCCATGTGAATTCGAGTTCTAGAAATATAAAATTTGACTGAAGTTGCTGAATATTATTGTACTGTGTTTCAGAATAATTTCAAGTTTCAAAAGTTCAAGTAACTCTAACTTAAGTTGTTTTGTTTTATTTTCACGTTGATCATTTTACAATCATTAATAACAATTTCCATACTGCAAACACCGTACATGAATATATTGTAAAGAAAAGCAGGGTTACTAGATAGCTGGAGACGTTTCTGGTCAAAACCATGCATTAAAAAGGCCCGAAAATGGTCAAATTTTCCGGTTTACATCTAAAATTGAGTAAAATTTTTTTTTTAAATAACTCAAGAAACACTTACATTCTCTAGACATCTAAAATCTCAGAAATATATCATATAACATCAATAAACATCTAGATGTAAATTAAAAACATGTAAATTGGCAATATTGTGTAAAACAATGCAATACTGCTGCTGTATATGAGAATTTATGGAAAAAAAGTTGCTTTCTCTAGCATGCATATTCAGTTTAACTAACCTCTTCATTTCGATAGGAAAATATTCGACATTCTATTTCAAAACAAATATTGAATCTCAATTCAACTTGAAATTCCAATTGAGATCGCCTTTGATGAGTATGACGATTTCACACCAGTGCACACTCAATGTTTAATATGGCGCGTAAAAGTAATAAGAAAATTCATGGAAGAAAAGTAGATGTAAATTATATTATTATTGCTCTGAATAAATTGAATTATCAAACTGTTTCGCCACGCTTCATAAATTCTCGACAGCTCGCATGTCTACATGACGTCTGCTGAATTCCGATCGGGACCACCTTCACTTAATTGTACCTAAAATTCCATTTATGTCTGGCGAGCATAAAAACATTTCTTTCCAGAGATTTACATTAAAGAGTTGTTTCCCTTACATTTGTTTTTATATTTTTAGACGAACATGAGCACATTTTTCATTTAGGAAAAACAAAAACCTCCAGATTTTAGAAGAACATTTCTTAAATTCTAAATAAAATGTTCGAAGAAAATGAGAAAAATAACCCAAAGTTTAAATCTGACCAAAATATTTTCAAAAAGGCCAACTTGGGCCTCGAAAATGCCAAAACGGCAACCCTGATCTACAGACTGAATAGTTATATTATTGTTAAGTCCTAGACTGTATGACATGTCCACAAATAAAACCGAAATACAACTTCCCACGATTACTCCTTGCAAGGTATAAGTGCCCTCAAAATGTTCAATATATTCGATAACTAGAAAAGAAACAATTTAAATTAAAATGCCCATGCAATAATTCTACTCAAATCCTAAATTCATTCAACACCAAAAAGTCCATCAACTGAGTACCTTAATGATACTGAAACAATACGAACTTAATCTTACTGATTGCAACACTCTGAAGACCACTTAAAACTCAGGGGTTGAGGGCAATGTTTATTTTCTATAAAAAATCATTCACCTTCTTTTCTCGTCAGATAAAAAGTAGAAGTAGTCCTTTACATCATAATTATCTGTAATCAATTCAGATAATATGCGATATGGCTCCATAATAGATGAGTATTAGCTAATATTTTATCTTATCTAACCTATCTTCGGATGCTTCTAAATGAAGCCATATTAGTATTGCAATAAGCCAATCGGAAGGTGTGTTCATGCCATGTGACCAGCGGTGGGTATAAAACTGTAGCTTGCCGATACTCGTCCTCTTTTCCATTAGACGATTGGAAGAGACGAGTGTATGAAAATGGCCGGGGCAGGTATAAACGGCAAGACTAACGGTGACCACTATCAAGAACTGAACAAACACTGCGCTGAGGAATGCAGCCAGGATGACCTCGATACCTTCCTTTTTACATCCGAATCAGTCGGAGAGGGCCATCCAGGTAGATGATATCTTCTATTTGGATTGTACAAATGAAAAGTCCTAGGCTACGAACACGTATAATGTTTTATTTCTAAATACACGCCACTTCAATTTTTCGACTTTTTCTTCTAGTTGTTTTGTTGATCCTTGCCTTTCCACTTTAACATTCTTTTGTTTATAATATCTGTAAGCATTAAACTATTTGGATCAGTATCATCTGAAGGATATTCAAGGTGTTGTATGGTATTCTTTTGTCTGAAAATGATGTATTTACTATAGCTTAGGAAATTTAATCAAAATGCCGGCCGTCTCATTCCGATGCGTTCTTATTAATTTTCCGTATTTATCCTCAGAGTTTACCCGCTCCGATTTGTCTTTAGAATTCAAAAGTACACTGTATAGTTCTAAAATTATTATTCGCACATTTTCACCGTGACTCTATGCCTTTTTTTAGCGGAAAAAAAGCACATGGACATGTTTGATTTTCTTGGACTGCGAAACGGGTCTCCTGTCCCTTTTTATCTAAAATAGTAATTTTTTTCCAGATCTTATAGTTCATGATTGTTTACTTTTATTTATAGTTCAGATTGTTGTTTTTTCTTATTCCTTTAAATTAACTCTTTCATGTGCGGCATGGTAAAGATTTTGGTTATTTAAGTGAACTCTTGTATAACGGAGGTCGAACACGTGGATAGCAGCCCTAAGTGAAAACAATCGGCCTCAGTTTACCCCCACTCCCATGCTTAGTGTACAAGTTTAAGTTCTAACCTGTGATTTTTTTTTTCTGATCCAACAAGATAATCTTGGCTTTTTGTAAAATCTGAAATTGGCTTTAAAATGGGATGTTGAATCTTTTTTTTAACCATGCTAAAATGTTGATATAACAATAACATTGGCACCCGATTAACGCGTAAACTTGAAACTAACTAAAGAGGTTTTTCATGAATTTTTATTCAATAGTCGATAAACTTTCCGGTAGCTAGCTATCAACCTTGATAAACTGATGCACTGCTTCTAATTTGACACGTGAAATCGCCTTTTTTTCCTATTTCACCTTACCTGGATATCTTGCCTTGTGATTACTTTTAACAAAGTGACATTAGCAGATTCAATTCTATAGACTACTGAATGAATGTCATCGTAGATTATGCAGTTTTGTTTTGTTGAGCGATATCACCTCACTCAACTCTGCTTTCAAGCCCTCCCCGCTTTATTGGTTGGGAGATGGCCACTTATACTTTTCTTCAATATATTACTGATTTTAAGATCAGTACTGAAAGATCTTCCATGTGTTCACTCGAATTTCTCATTAGATAGATAATAAAGAAAAGCTTCTATCTCTCTCCGAAAAGGGGATCGAATTTTAATTTATTTTGTACATCGTCAATGCATAAAATACTGGTTCGTTGAGAATCTTGAGTTTGTAGAAAACCTATAGTCTCAACCATTATGGTTTCTTGAAATTTTTATATTAACTTTTTACCAGCGCACCACCACTCCGATATAAATCGATCCCTCATATGTAGTTGTCACTACGCGGCGGTGTAATAGCAAATAATGTTACCAAGAAGAAATTACCTTCTCTTCACCTTGCTAATAACACGATAGATGCTGGTTGCCTTTATCTTTCCTCTCCTCTACCCACTACTTCCTTTCGAGTTTTTCCAAGTCTCCTTATGACTTATTTCAATAAAAAAAATCTTACGATCTTATTAGGACTGGCTCCAAAAAAGGGCTATTCATTTAACATGAATTTACTTTTACCTTTGGACGAACCCTTTTAATTGGATATTTTTTATTTTTCTTGACCTCGCCTAATGACTTATCCTGCATCCTTCCCCTCTTGCATAATCCTACTGATGAGGTTTCTCAACAGACGGTCAGAAAGTATCTCATTGTCTATTTATCCTAGAATATCAAAGGAAATTATTAAAAATATTGTAAAACGTCAGTTGACTGAAAGTTTTTTTAAAGATGCTTTTGAAATATGGTTGCTTTTCATTCAGCTCTTGGTATCAAATCAAGGTGGTAAAATGCCGCCTCACATTGTATAGAGAGCATTAGTTTCTTAACAGTATTATTTCAAGACTTGAGTGTTAATTTTGAAGTCATTTAATTGCGTTTATTTCGTATTGAAAGATCGTTTTTAAGGGTCCTCTTTAATCCAGCATTAAATGCTGTCTTCGGATTTTGATATGACTGCACCTTTGTTTTTCCTCTCCCTCGAGTGATTAAACTTGTGTAGTTCAGTTTATTCAGGTAACTGATGGGTATTATTACCTATGATGCGTGGAAAACGGAGGGTGGGTGTAATTTATCCTGTAAATCGAATCATAGCTTCCACTTATGTGGGTCGTTAACTTTTAATTCGATGTTAACCATTTCAACGGTTGCCCCTTTTCACTTCCCATTTGTACGTATCCCGAAATTGCTTGCCAGCAGGTGTTCTGTTCCCTTTCGTGCACTTATAAATAAAATGCACTTGACTTATTACTAAAAATTTGAAGCCCCTATTACCGGGGATTTCTAAAAGGTTACAAAATGCTCAAATTTTTCATATTTTGATATAAGAACTTTCTAGTCTTGACGATTTGTTTTGTCGTCTCGATTTCATCGAATTATCAGTTTTAAAATTTTCTTTCTTCCCAGTTTGAGAAGGGCGATGGGAAAGGTCCTCTATGGATTGGAAGCACTGAAAGCTAGTCGCAAAAAATGTTTGTTTCCTTTTGAGACTAGGCCGTTTGTCAACTCTATCATGTAAGCTTCAATTATTGAAGGGTTACTACATCTTGAATTCGAACATAATGAGATGTACAATATTTTCTTGTACTAAAGCAATTGCATACTTCGCAAATAAACTACCTTAGACCTCGGAAAATAGTTAGCGAAATCCCTTGTTTTCATGAGTAAATTTGACTCGTGTACGTAATATTCTGAGCTTATAATCCAGTTTATTCGGAAATACTTGGATGTTTGATTTTAGACCAATAATTGTACTTGGTATTATTATACAGATAGACTTTTAGTGTCCAGTTGAAATTTTCTTGAAGTATTAATACGTTCAATTTATATCTATTAGTTCCACTTGGTCAAAACTTGTTCCAAACAACAATGTAAGAATAGTTTTCATTCTATGGTTTTAGTCTCCCGTTCAGGTTTTCCATCACTGAACACACTTATTTTTACAGAGGTAATTTTTTATAAAGATGGGTTTTTTCCATGTTCTAAATGAGTTTTAGGGTTAAACATGCCAAATAAACCTGGCACGAGAAATCTGATACATGCTGACATCTGACTTAAAAAGGGAATTGAGCAACCATTTTCTTAAAAGAACGTCAATTGTTTCATTCATTAAAATTGTTTATTCTATGATCAATTTTTCATGACTTTTGATCCACATAGACAGAAAAGTGACACTCTAGTGAGCTTTAAAAATGTTTCATGTATATGGAATAGATTCTTTGAACCCTGGTAGGTACTTTTCTTTTCTAAAACTCTACTATTACTATTTTATCTCACCAAAAACTTTCTACAAATAAAGCCCCGATATACACACACTGAATAAAATGTCAGTTTCAAGATTTCTTTGACTATAATATTTTATTTCACCAAACAAATTTTTGTATGTAAGACAGTTAAGATGATAAATTTTAATTGTTCCTTGTATTTTGTTTTAAAGTTCAGTGTTTGTTTTGTTTTAAAACAATTTTTTTGTCATAAAGGGTTTGAAGTGGGATTCATAGTTTTAGAATGTATGAAGAAATGAATTCTGTTTTGTTTACCTTCCCAGGTCACCCTCTCAGATTATCCTGAGAAAAAATCACAGGTGCTCCTTAATTAATGGAGAAATCCAATTTGTCAGAGGTTGGACAGAAAAGTTTGTTTGGAAAAATGCTTAAAATATTGAGTAAAATTTCTAAACTATTAGCTACAGACAAAATATTGCGTATTTCTCAAGTTTGGTATACGAGCACCTGTGAATCTTTTTTTTTTTTTTTACTCTCTAAAGGTTGACCTGGGAGCATCATAATGACTTCTTTTTAGATGGAGTAAAGGAGTTTGACCTTAGTGCATCCAAGCTTGTTTTCATTTCACATATTTCCTAAATTTCAAAGAACACTGGATTTTTGGTACATTTAAAATTGTTTTCAGTATAGGGATTGGGTTTGTTGCAAATTTCATTTCTGTACCTAACTTGCTTAAAAATCTACTTCCCCTCTTCAAAATACATTGCACTAAATTTTGATATGTACTTAACTCAAATTCAACCTAAAGATAGAGTATATGAGAAAAACGTGAATACTTTGAGGCAAACAATCGCATTGAAAATGAATGTAAAGTTTTCAATTTCAATACAAATGAAATTTCACTGTTTATCAAGTGCCCCTAAATAGGCTGTTGAAATTTCTTACGAAAGGTAGGGTTGGGTGACAATTCTACCAACTGCCTGGCAATTGGTTCATACAAGTTTGAATAATTAGTAGCATAAATGGTAATAGAAACCTGCAATTTTTCTAGAGTCAATCTTTCGTTAGCTGATAACTAACATTTCTGTTGGCACTTTTTTTCTTCTCAACTAGACGTGGATTTTCTATAGAATTGAATTTTTCTTGCAATCTGATACTTGAAAGTATACATCCATTGGATTTGTTGGTCTCAGTTTCTCTTCTGTATAGTATTTTGGTTTACATAAGAGAAGAAAACAGGCAAATAATTTCTGCAGTTATGTGCTTGCTACATAAAAAATGCAAAATTCATATTTTGCTGTTGCATAATGAAATAAACTGAGTAGGGTTTATTAAATACTGTATCAATTTATACAAGAAACTTTCTAAAGTGAATTTCCACAACCTCTTGAATTGGACAACTAGCCAACATTTTGCATGCAGTGTGCAGGTTTGAAAAGCTCATACAAAAATGCTGCCAATAAATCAAACTTCCCACAAAAATGTCATGATAGAGCAAAATATAAAGGAATCTATCAACTTCAATCAAAATTATCTAATTAGACTCTTAGTGAACATTTTTCTATAACACTAGGTGAAGGTGTTTTGGCAATTTCTATGTCTAACAATTTGAAAAGCATATCACAATGTCTTTTAAAAAATTCATGAACTTTTCATTTTTATCAACTGACTTAAAGAAGTTCAATTTCAAAATATTGCACACATCAGTATGAATCTTTCAAGAAATATGTGCCTAGCTTATTGTCTTTGTTTTTTCCATTTCGTATTTGTTAGTGAACAAATGATTTTTTTCAAAATATTGTACACAAAGTGATTCCTACAGTTTAATTTGATAGAATCAGATTCACAGAAGTTACTCTGAAAGCATAGCTGAAAAAAATTTGAATTGAAGAATTGATAGTGTAAGTATTGTATGCTACCTAAAAGAATTGGCTACTTCACTGGATCATTTGTGCAGGAGTGCATTTCTTTTGTATACAGTCAAATGATGCAGTCAGTTTTATTTATGCAAAACTAAATGAAATGTGTTATTTTTTTTGTTTTGGGTCTTTTCCCCTCTGGTAAATGTATGGCAGCAATCATTTGTGGAACCTTTAGTTTATCTTATTCAATTAGGCTAGCTTTTATATTCCTTTCACATTCTTTTTGTCATATCATATGCTAAACTGTATTCTGCCACTTAAGTGCACTAAAATCATCTGGCATGTTTTAATATAGTCAGATATTCAAAATATTTTGGTTTGCTCTTTGTGCATTGTCTTTATGTATTTGAAAGGATTTTTTTATTATGTTACTAGAGAGCCAACTGTAAACATTTTGCAACTAGTGAACTTGATCATCATTGAGTGTCCAAATGTGCCTGTGTTAGACTTAACCAAGTGTTAACATTTACATATCTTGTTTTCCCCTCGTTTCTAAATGTCTACTTAGTCTTTATCTGGGTATTATAAACAATAGCATGAAGTAGGCATTTTCAATTAGGTTAACAATTTGTGACTTGCAACCACAATGTTACTGCACAGATGAGAACTTGTTCAACTCTGTATTCTAATAACTTCGGTTTTATCAATAGAATTTTCAAAAATAAAGTTGTATCAATTGTGGAATGCTAACAAAATGCAGTTAACATATCTACTTAATATTTTTCTTTTCTCTTCCTCTTGGTTACCTCACTTGTGTGATGTATACATTGCTCTGCTTGGTTTTGGTTTTCATCAGCCTTTTAGTGTCCATCATTGAACATAGACCTTCCCCAAGATCCACCAGACGTTTTTATTGTGGTTGTCACAGAGCTAGTACTTCCTGAACTAGTTCATCATGCCATCTTATATTTCGTCAACCCTGGTTCTGTATCTGACCTCTGGGAATCCACCTTATTTTGGCATCCTTCAGTTGTCTGTCATTCTCGTAACCTGACCAGCCCATTGCCATTTAAGATTTCATATGGATTCTGTATCTTCCTCTATTTGTTGCATGGTTTTCAGTTCAAGGGTCAGTCTTTTGGTTTGTGACCCTGTCTTTTCATGGGAAACTTTGCAATATGCTTGCTGGATTTTGTTAGAAGTATTTTAATATAGCATGATGTGCATTCATACACAGCTACTCTCATATAGTTATCACACAAAAATGGAACTGATGCTATTTTGAAAATATAGTAATTCAAATTAGCATTGGATTCTGTTAAAATTGGTGTAATCAACAGTTGAATATTTGCAAGATTTGATAAAATACCTTTTGTCTGCAATATGTATGTCCTCTCACTTATTATACTACCAATTGGGTAACCAAACCATTTTGAATATTTCAAATTTTATTCAAGTTTGATTTGCGAATTTTAAGATTAAGTATGGTTGCTCAACTTATAAATGAACTGTTCTGTCAGGTAGCTTTTGTTATTTTGCAAAATTTTACTATATTAAAAAAAAATTTAATTGATTATCTATGCTTTATTCTAATTGGAAAACTTGAAATGTTAACTGATTTTTTTTCAAGTTTTTAATATCAAGAAAAATGATTGGTTTGTGGAAATCATAATTATCAACCAAATTGCTAAGATTAATGTCTGCTTACCCATTAAAAAGATAGTAAAAATTGTGATTTGAACTTTTTACACCCTTGAGCAAAATGCATCTTGATAAACTTGTAAGATACAAGCAAATTTGAAAATGATGATATTTATATCCCTCTTGACATCCATGTAATGATAGTTCTCATCCCATCAGCTTGTTAGGTCTGATGTGACATAATCAACCAGCTTACAATTATAACTGTAGCTCATTGTAATTAAAAACACCCACGAAGATGGGTTTTCATCGTAATTCAACCATATGGCCATCTCTTTTAATTTAGTTGAATTGTCAGTTATTTGAATCCTTTTCTAATGGTCTGTTTTTTTTATTTTGAAGTAAACTAAGTATCTAGTTTAAATGGTTTGTAAAGTTTGGTTTCTAACACACACACATACCAAATAGAAAGCACTCCTAGCATGTACCTTTTGGAAATGATGAAAACTAAAGACACTGCAGGGTCTGCCAAAATTTAAGCACTTCTCTTATCACATGGCCCACCCCTCTATGAAATTTCATGGTGAGACATGGGTAATTCATATACCTTTCACCTATCATAAAAGTGAAGAACTTTATTAATTGAGCTTAGCTTTTGAGAATAAAAAAATTACCCCAACTGCGCCACCACCTTAATCAAATTTTGAGTGCTAGTAACTGCATTTATTTGCAATTAATATCTAAGAAAAATTCCTTCAAATTATTACTATTCTCTAGCTGAGGTCTGGGAAAAAAACTATTGGCTCTAAACATTGATAATTTCATGTTGTGGCCATACCTTTTGGGAGAATTCAGGGCAAATTTGATAATTTTATGATCTAGTTATTATTAATATCGTTAGGTGGGGCTTTTCTGCTCTTGCTAATTTCAACAAATTGTTTTTACAGTGTTTCTATTTCATTTTCCCATGGGAGATAATGTATTTATTGAATCTTATCATTCAAAATCACTGAACTCTTGGATCATGTTTAGTTTTAGATTTGTTTTTCATAGATGCAGTAATAAGTGAAGTACATAATCAAGCAACCAAATGCAGGATACTTGACTTGGGTACTTCTCTATTGAATCAAAATAGAATAATTATTTGCTTTAAGCTTTCTCTAAGTACAAATCAAGTCTTTTGAGCTTCTGCATGAAAATTATTTTCATTTTTTATCTTGGTGCTTTCTTGAGTATTAACTTTGAATCAATTGAATTCTGTAGACAGATTTTGTCAAGTACTGATTCTTTTTCTTGTCATCTGCTTGACTAAATTGACATTGTTTTCATTTAACTCTTTTCATTATACTATACTTTAATTAGCAAAATACTTTGCTCCCTTCTTTGGATAAACCTTTTTCATGATCACCTGTAGGCTTCAAATTTCTCTATTTGAAACCAACAATTTTCGCCTGTATTCTTCAACTGATTCTTTTTCTTCACAATTGATACTACAGAATGTACTAATCTCTTTGAATAACTGCACAGTATTTAAAAATTAATAAATCCTTAAAAAGCCAAATATTGTTAAACTGTATGCTTTTTGATAACAGACAAAATCTGTGACCAGATTAGTGATGCCGTCCTCGATGCCCACTTGGAACAAGATCCCAATGCAAAAGTGGCCTGTGAAACTGTTGCCAAAACTGGGATGATTTTGGTCTGTGGAGAAATCACATCAAGTGCTAAAGTTGATTACCAGAAAGTTGTAAGAGACACTGTTAAGCGTATTGGCTATGATGATTCTTCCAAAGGTAGGTTTTTGTTTTATTTCTTCTTATATAGGCTTTTTTTTTTTTTTTTTTTTTTTTTTTTTTTTTTTTTTTTTACATTTTGAAAAGCTACTTGAATTTTGTAACACATGATTTTGCATAACTTATGATCTATCTAAACTAAAAAATGTATTCATATATACGTATCTGATTATATACAGGTTCTATAAGAACTGATATTTTTTGTGCATGAGGAAAATATATTAGACTTGATGGCTCCAATGTGCCTCTTTTGATCCTTCAATGTTGGTAATAATGAACTATTTAGACTTAGTGATAGAATTAGGTTTAATAAGCTTCTATGAATACAAAATGGCTAATATCTGGATGTAAATGGCTCTTTTCATAAGATTTTGAATAAAGCACAACTTTTTTCACAAGTTGTAGCATTATGAACCGCTTAGAATTTTAGAGCAGATTGAGGTATTGATTTATGATTGAGATTTGTTTTGTACATTTCTATATTTGCTCTTGTCTACACTCAAAGTTTTCCATGAATTTCAATAGAAATTTGTGGTAGGGTGTCACATTGTGAAGTGGTGGAATTTGCGGGCAGGTTCATGCACAAAGACTTGGTCATAATTGGGAGAAATATACATTTACAGTCCATTTTGAATTTCAAAATGGTTGTCCTTTCAGTTCATAGAAAAACTGACAATTTTTCCTGATCTTGATGTTTTTTTTTGGGGGGGGATGATTTAACCTGGCTGCCAAGATTCTAACACCACCACCCTCCCATATCTTCCAATTTCTGGTGGACTAATAACAGTATACCAAAATACCTACCTTCATTTTAGGCTCTAACTTTTTACAATAGTTACAAATGGAAAAGATACACTATTGGAAGGCTGACAAAATTCTTTCCAATGATCCATGTTCTCTGTAAATATATTGGAAATGATTTCATCAGCAGAAAACCTACCTTCATGTTTTTGTCTCACTTTAGCACAAGATACTGATAAGATTCACCGTTGGAAAAGTGACAATTCTCTTTCTAACAATATATGTCATCTGTAAAAACATTGGGTTTTCTGGGCCCCAAACAAGTTGGCCACCAACTTGACCATGTTATTTTGGATAACTATGGGTGGATTTGTTATATTAATGTAACCCTGTTAATTGTGCAAAATTCTGCCTAGCCTTATATTTGCTGGTCAAATCCTGTTATCACATCTAGGCTCAATTCTTTTAACATTTTTAAAAATAACACGCTAATTATGAGGTGTTCTATCAAATTAATTTGAGCTAATGGAAAAACTGACTTATAGGTGGAATATTTTTCAGCCAGTTTGAATCCCTGACCACTTATTAGGATCATGTGTTTTTTCTGAATACTACCTTATTTCAAGATCATTACTGTCATGACCCCTTGGATCACATTTAATTTAGATATCTGGTATTTTGTAAACGATAAGTGAATTATAAAATGAGAAGACTTATTAATGGTGCAAGCATAACTGCGAACCCTACTTCTATCTCAGAAAGCCCACTTTCTAAAAACATGCCTGGGAGTCCCATTAGTACACAAAAAAAATTTCATATGTTAATGTGTGGTACTTGAAAGGACTGATTCTATAGAGTTTACTTAACTCAGTTGAAATCCACTGGAGACAAAATTG
The DNA here is from genome assembly GCA_963457665.1 of Thysanoteuthis rhombus. Lineage (NCBI taxonomy): Eukaryota > Metazoa > Mollusca > Cephalopoda > Oegopsida > Thysanoteuthidae > Thysanoteuthis > Thysanoteuthis major. Next base: position 52,288,098 of record OY735202.1, read on the forward strand.
ATTGATTTTTAGATTCTGTTCTTCTCAGACATTTTGCTCTCATTTGCTGAATGCATCAGAGCACTTTTTGTAGAATTGTAATTTTGTTATAACCTACAATACAGCTAAGAGAATGATCCATGAGATTAGCTAATTTATTATAGTTATTCTGGACAGCCTCGGATTACTTAAAATTTACCTTGTACCTATTCCTACTCGGTGATATATAATTTTATTTATTTATTTTTTTTTTTAGATATGAAGATAACTCTTAGTTTGAGTGTTGAAAAAAAACTAAATACATGGTTAAAGCATTGTTTTTCAACAGACTAAATCATTGATTTTTCTATCTTGGTGCCATAAAATTAAACATAGCTTCAAATTTGGTTGGATTTGATACTCGTTAAATATACCATTAGTAACAGGATTGATGAACTAAGATTTTCAAACTTCATTAAAGACATAACAAATTTCAATAGTGATGAATTACATGCTGAAGTTTGAGATTCTGTATATGCCAGTTTGCATGTACCGCTAATTGTACTTACTAATTTGTGTTTTCTTTTTTCCCCCATCTTCATTGTAGGGTTTGATTACAGAACTTGTAATGTTTTACTGGCTGTTGAGGCTCAAAGCCCTGAAATTGCCCAAGGGGTCCACATCAACAGAAGTGAAGAGGATATTGGTGCTGGAGATCAGGTAAGTAAAAACTTGATTTCAAAGTTTCTTTTTATTCATATAATTTTGAACTTGTGCTATTGGTTATATGAAAGAATGGAAATAAATAGCTTTTTTTTTTTTTTTTTTTTTTTTTTTTTTTTTATAAACTCAACTTATTATAGTTATGGTAAATAGGCTTTTTTTTTCCATGATGATAAATTCGAGCTGCTTTTAAGATCCTAATTTTGCATAATTGTTCATAGTTGTATACATATTTTAAAAAAATCTCATATTTTGATATTGTCATGCCAGAAAAATTACGTTATAGTGTCCATATTATCAATTTTTCCATGACATCCTCTGAAGCAGACTTTATACCTTGACATTATATAACTGCTTCAAGAGGTCCCATGCTTTTCTTTTTTGATAATTTTATTTTTTCAAATACTATTTCACTGCAGGGTCTTATGTTTGGTTATGCCACCAATGAAACTGAAGAATGCATGCCTTTGACAGTCGTTCTGGCTCACCAACTCAATGCTAAAGTTGCCCAACTGCGCAGAACAGGTGATCTCTGGTGGGCAAGACCAGATTCAAAGTCACAGGTAAGTTGTTGCTGCTTCCTCTCTCCTTGCTTTCCCCTGTTTTTGATGTAGAAAAATCAAAATGGGATTGAATTCATTAAATGAAGTTGGTTTGGGTTTTTTTTTGTTTTCCTAACTTTCAGAATAAATCTGAGCCTGTTATTGGGATTAACTGAATTTTAGTGCATTTTGTCTTATAGCTAACAGTTTTGGTATTTGGCTCTCTGTATCTTATACTTGCCTCTTCAGAGTAAGTTTAGTTTTATACAAAACTGAATCCTAGATTTCAATTTGCTGAAACTAAGTTTTGAATTTTCTGTTATAGGTCACTTGATGACCTGCAGTCACTCTGAATAATTTGCTATTGTACGTTTTCTATGTTTCAGGTTACTATTGAATACAAATTTGACAGAGGGATGTCGGTACCTTTACGTGTACACAGTGTTGTAATGTCTGTTCAACACGACCAGAATGTATCGCCAGAGCAACTTCGTCGTGAACTGAAAGAAAAAGTAATCAATGTTGTGGTCCCCAGCAAATACCTTGATGAACAAACTGTTATCCATCTTAACCCAGCTGGTAACTTTGTTTTGGGTGGGCCAATAGTAAGTTGACATTCCATAACTTGATTATTTTGCTTTTTGATCTTTTCATTTTCAGCTCGTTTGTGGAGATTCTGTCTAGGCTATTTTCTAGGTGAGACTTATGTTAGTTTCAGTGAATATTTTTGTGGTACAATCTTTGGACCTCATCTAATTAATCATTTTGAGAATTATGTAAGCAGTATTTCTGTAGAAATTTCTAAACTCTGTGGAGCATCATAATTTATGAATAGAATCCCCCTTGTAAAACCTCTTGGAAATTTTATTTTTCAAAACTGACACTTTTGCAGGGGTAATGAAGCATTTTTTGATTGAAAGCATCAAAAATTTCTTCAGGAAGAAAATTTTCTCTTACGGCTTTTGGAATTATACCCTCTTCTGATTTTTAACCCTAATGGTGGCCAAAAGTATCTTATTACTATTCTAATTTCTATTGATATTATGTTCACTTGCTGATTTATGGTTTTAGGTAAATTAACCTATGCAAATTTCACCAACTGTAAATTCCATCAGTCATTTCCCTCAAAATATTCATGTGTCAACATTTGCTCTCTGTAATCCAGTGTCAAAAGTTGATTTCATGTTCAATTTTTTGAAAAATAGGCAGTACTCAAGAATAAAGCTAACTCCCAAATGTTGGTCATGACATCAGCAAAAGATGCAACCTTCAATTACAACCCTGAAGAGGCTTATATGTTTGATCTGTTTAGAAGCTGCATCACAGTGCTGTACTGAACGATAAATGGTCGTCTTCAGTCCTAATTTCAATGTCCTGGATTTAACTAGAAGCTCTACAAACATTGATGTATGGTATCAGTACTTTGAGCCAATTTGAAATGTGCTGGGATGAGTGTAGGTTGCATTGTTACCAGTATTCCTTGCATTCATTGGCAAGTTCTCTGGAGTAGGCAAAAGTACAAGAGTGACAGGAAAATCTTAGCAATGAAACTGTCAGTGAGGCTAACAAACTAAAGATGTGAAGGATGCATTGGTCAACTTTATATGCTTGCACTGCCTTAGGGGTATTCATATAAAAGTATTCCTGGCCTAAGGTGGCATCTGTTTTGCAAACCTCTTGCAGAAAGCAGCAAATAGCCTCCTACAGTTGGTGCTCCTGGGAAGCACATTGAATAGTACATGCACTGAGTTGGGTGTGGTGCCAAGCCTCTGATATGGCTTCATCTGTTTGAGCCACTTGAACATGGTCATTTTCAGAATGAACCTGATAAGATATCACCTGTCACTGCAGAGGTGTCAGCCTAAAGCCCATTGCACTACCCAGAAGTGTTCATAGAGGAGACAACAGCTAGCACAGGCCTTTGCTTCTGTGGGAGTGACTGCAGACTGTGAGGTCCAAATGACATATTCCTGAACAATATGGACCAAGTACATCCAGTGTATAGAACTTTTATAATTCCACCTGATAACTAACAGAGCTTCTTTCTAGCTTTATAAATCCAACCTAAAACTTAGAAAGAATGTATTGTATTATATCACAAGTGTAAAGACGATAGGTTTTCAGTTACTCTTTTTGTTGCTTATCTTTACTCGGAAAACCAGGATTTGCCAACTTGTCATGTTTCTAAGCTGACTTGAAAAATAGCTCCTTGTTTTGTTGGCTATGCAGCTATCTAGCAAAAATGCTTAGACCCAAGTTTTAGTGCAAAATATAATTTATGGTGGCCATGTAGGTGTCTGAATTTTTCCCCCCTCTAATCTCCCTGCTCAACGATTCTAAACATAGTTTTGCTAAAGTACAAAAATTGTGAAAGACAACATATTTCTTTGATTTACCATTTCTGGAAAGAATTCTTGACTCTATAATAAATCTGAACTAGAATATAAAATGGTTTTTCATGTGCTTTAAAATATTTTACTTTTTTTTTTTTTTTTTTCCAAGGGTGATGCTGGTCTGACAGGCCGCAAGATTATTGTCGACACCTATGGAGGCTGGGGAGCTCATGGAGGTGGTGCTTTCTCTGGTAAAGACTTCTCCAAGGTTGATCGTTCGGCCGCTTATGCTGCCCGTTGGGTAGCAAAGTCTCTGATTAAGGCAGATCTGTGCAAGAGAGTGCTTGTTCAGGTGAGCATCTTGCTGTTATCTCCTTGTATGCTTTTTACTTAACAGTTCTTTTTTATATATATATATATATATATATATATATATATATATATATATATATATATATATATATATATATATATATATATATATATATAAGCTGATTTCTATTCTTAGGAGATACTTTAACGAAAAATACTGTTCTGAATCTATAGTTATTCTTCTTTTGAAGTGATTTAACTTACCAAAATGAAGAAATACTGTGGGCTTCATCTAAAAGTAGTGTTGAATTTTTTATCTGCTTACTTCTCATAAATTCAGTTTTCTGATGAATTAAATTGTTTTTTCTCTTCATCTCTAATTGGTTTGGCTTGGTCTTATCAGTTTTGCCTAATTTTTTCTTTTTTTTTTTTTTTTTTCCCCCTCAATAGATTTCTTATGCTATTGGAATTGCCAAGCCTTTGTCCATCACAGTCTTTAGCTATGGGACCTCAAAGAAATCTGAAAAAGAATTGCTGGAAATTGTTAACAACAACTTTGATCTAAGACCAGGCATGATTGTGAAGTAAGTTTTGTACTTTTTTCCTCCTCCTCTTCTTTAATCTTTCCTCGGAACTACATTACCTAGGCACAATCCATGATGGAATTTTTTTTTTTTTTTTTTGTCAAACTCGCATAGCTTGTTGATCAGCTTGATACTAAACTCAAAAGAAACACTCCTTTTCCATTGGTGGCAGAAATGTACTTCTATCACAATCTGCTTCAAAATTTGGCATTTATTTTGTTGTTCAACAGCAACTGCTGTTGAGATATAAGTTGTTAAACCTGAAAGAACAGCTAATTTACTTTCAGTCTTGAGCAAATTACCATTTTATTGCCAGTGGTTGGAGACTGAATCTGCAGGCAATTTTATGATGATTTGCTTACTTCACAATGCAAACAATTTTGACAAATTGTAAAATTTAGTTTGGATTGCTAGAAACTACACTTAAACAAATCTTGATACTTTGATTGAATTACTGACATAAGTGGCCACAAAAGTAACCTAAACATAGGATAAAGACGTGTTGTTGACCACTCTACAATTTTGTTTTTGTTTTCTCCATTCATTTTAGCTGCTCTTAGTGGTATAAATCTGCTTCTGAATTGCATGATGGGATGCCATAAGTTCAAAACTGAAGAGAAATTCCATGCCTTAACCCAGCATGTAGAAAGAGTACTTGTAGTGCAAGTATGGCAGTTGGTTTGATGAAAGCTTCTGTAGACAATGTTGTATTGTTCTCATAGCGATATTGTACATGAGATCAGTGAACTTTTTCTTTGATGCAGTAGCTGAAATGGTATGGTTGTTCATCACTTTATGTTTTGGAAATTTATCCATACAAGAAGTCAAGTGCTTCTTCCTGGCACCAGATTTTCACTTTGATGTGTTATCTTTCGTTTTGTCATTAACTGCTTTATTGGCATTCTTGCAGCACAAAAATCACTAATACCTCCCAGCTGGATCAAGATATGGGATTTCTCTTCTGTTGTGAACTTGAGACATCCTGTCCTAAAATCTAAGGATGTCTTCATTGTTAAAAATTTCAATGATAACTTGATTGCGCCTTAGCTGAAGTGGTTTGATGGAGATATCATTAGAAAACTTACAGAAAAAAGACAGAAGGTCATAGTCAAGGAAAATATTCTGATGAATAATGGTTGCTAGTTATTAACTAAGGTTAATAAATTATAGGAAACTTTTCACTCACCAAATAGATATGCTGAAACAAATTGAATGTCACTTTCACAAAAGCTAAAATCTACTCTATAAAACAACACTCACTTCCATCCCACCCCTTCAACATTAGCATAGCTCAACTTCGTTATCTATACTTAAAAGGAACTGTTCTTGGGGGGAAAAAAACTCGGATTTGGTGGGAGTTCTAATTGCAATGTAGCTGTAATGCTAAACTGAACCCTTACTTTCCATTAAGTATTGGGGTTTTCACCTGTTGGCAGGGAGAAATAAATTTCTCAAGGTTAGAATTGGCTTTTCTCTTTATACCTTTTAACAGCCAAATCCCTTACTTATATAAATTATGAAGAAAAGGTTTGTGTATATGTTTTTGAACTGGAAAGTTGGTGAGAACCCTGAATATGCATACTAGCTAAAAATTGCCTGATAGGACAAAAGCTATCTCAAAAATGAATATTAGGCAAAAGCATGGAACAATTAATGTATATTTTCAAAAAATTTAACTGCACTTATTTATAAAAATTGCTCATTGTTAAAAAAACATTTTTTTCTTTTCTTCCTTCAGAGAACTAGACTTGCGCCGACCAATCTACCAGAAGACTGCTTGCTACGGCCATTTTGGAAGGCCAGAATTTTCATGGGAAGTTCCGAAAAAGCTAATCTACTAGCTTTGGAGAGATAGTGCTTGAATTTTAGATTTTTTTTCAATTTTTTTTTTTTTCCCAGCCCCCTCTATCTCTTTCTCTTTCTTGTAATTCCTTCCATCTTTCATTTTAAGATTTTTTTCTTTTTCAAATTTTCCCGTGATACAGACATTCGTAATCCACAGTGTATAGAAAGGCAGACCGATACATGAACGGAGCACAAAGTAGGATAGTGTATATTTATCTCAATATGTGGGTAAAATGCTATACAGATCAATATTTGAAAATTTTCACTTTTAGATCCAAGTCGCTCTTAGTTGTTTTTAATGAATGAACTTGTTCCTGCCCTAGATTGGCCATGGGGCTGCTACAGAATTGAAATGAACTCCTGGCATGGTCCCTTATCCAAAAGCCAATGTTGCCTCACTCTGTTTCTGTGGCATTAACTTGACATTTGATTTGTTTCTCTTATGATAGCTGATCAAAGGAGTAACAACGAATGAAACTTGGGTTTTTGAAGTTATGATTTTCATGTGACATTGTGGAAATTTCAAGCTCTGTTTTTCATGAAATAACCAGTTGGTCTAATTTTGCACCAACAATAGATTTCATGTTAGCAGCTGTTTGATGGCTCAGAGCAATAATTAACTAAGTTAATTAGTTATTAGTATAGCTAGCTGACTGCATTTACCACTCCTCCCCTCTCCTTTGAAGTTGTCGGTGCTATCAGTTATTAGGTGTGCCTGTTTGGTCTCCGTCTGTTCCTTTTTATCTGCTGCAAATGTGTCATTAACTTTGGCTTCTTACATGCACATTTGTCTTGTGTTTATGAAGATTCATTGGAAAAGAGCACTAGTTATAAACACTCGGGATTACATAATACTATCAGTTAGCACTGCTGTGCCATTCCTTTTATTTCTTGGCTTTTTATTTTAATTTTTTTTTTTTTTTTTTTTTTTTCTCCCCTTTCCTATCTATCACACAGTGCTTTCTGCTGGGGAGGTCAGTATCACTGAAATCTTCTCTCTCTCTCTAAACTCATTGTCCTGTGTGTATGTGTGTGTGTGTGTCAGTCCGTGTGCTAAAAAGGGATCCTTTCCTACTCTTGTATCTCACCCATAAATTTAAACTCATGTCAGTCCATTAGTGAGGACAAAAGCTGTGTGGGTTATTTTTGGAATTTACTTGGTGTGACACAAACTGCAAAAAATCTTGTAGGAAATTTATTAGTAAGAGGTTAAAATTAATTTGCTTTTTTTTTTCTGCTTGGGAAGTAATAAAGCATTTCTACTGCAGAGAATGGTGCACTTATAAATGGAACTTTTTTATCTTTATCTTTTTTTTTCTTTTTTTTTTTTTTTTTTTTTTTTTACCTCCTTTCCTCCCTTTCCTTCCCCTATTGTCTGCCTTCAATTTACTTAAGCAATCATTCCTGGCTGCTTGCCTGCCTTTCTGCTGTTATATTCAATCCTACAAGGAATAATTGAAACTGTCAATCCAGAATCTGACTTTTTGTTGTTTTTTTTTTTTTGTTTTTTTCTTCTTCATTTAGTGACAAAAATACTCTCAAATAAAATATGGAAAAGGAGGAAAAAAAAATAAAGCCCTAAAACAAATATGACTAAGAAGATTGTGATTGCAATACCAAATTTATACATTTCACCTCATTGTCTTGCAGCTAGGAGTTTGACATATATATAGATATATATATCAATTCTTATTCACATATTCGTTTTAATTTTTTAATCTTATTTATGGATTGTGGGATCAAAAAAGAAAATCCAAATCGTTGCCTCCTCTTCTGCTTCCCTGAAGTCTTTGCCTTTTAATTAACTCCCCTCTTTCTTTCTTTTTTTTTTCCATCAGTTTTAGCCCATCATACAGTTCCATTGGTCATTTGCTTTTACCCAGACTTTGGGTGGGGGTGGCTACGTGATATTTGAATATAATTGAAACTCCAATACCACCATCCAGGGAGATAATGACTCTTAACATTTCTGTTAGATAACAATTCCATATTCAATGGTCAGTTTTTTCTTTTCCTTTTTTTTTTCTTTTTAAATAAAGCAGTTAAATTCAAAGTCTGTTGCTCTTTTTTTTTTCTTTTTTCTCGCTTAAGGGATTGGGCATTCTTTTTTCCAATTTCATCTTTTGAAAATACTTGGCAAAAGCATGTGTACAATTATAAAGGACTAAACAGAAATAGAATCTTGAAATGTTTTTTCCTAAATCAAAGATCTATTAACAGTTCACAATTAACAGCACTTGAAGGTACATGCCACTACATATAAGAATTGTCACTTTTTTACATTCCAGGGAAATTGACTCTGCAAGGTGACAAACTTTATTTGATTATGGTGTACTAGCTAATCCATAAGATTAGCGGTTGCTTGTGAATTTTTATAAGGAGGTAATTGTGTACAGAATTATTCATTAGTTAACTTGCTATTCATTATCTGTCTTGAATTTTGAAAATGTAAAATAATTCTAGCCTTTTGAGAAGCACCTACCTGAAAACTTTTTAAGCAACATTTATTTGCCTTTCATATGGCAACTGTATATAGAAAGACTGGAAATTCTTGAGGCAATGTTTTGACAAAGGGCTAAATCAGTATTGTTTTCTTGTTCTTTTTCCCTCCTCCTTCCTTGTTCAAGGATGAAAACTTCAATTCAGGAATGTAAAAACACTTTAACAAGGAACGTCAGATTTAAAATGCTATTAACTTGTATTTTCAATGGAGAAAGTGAGCTTAAAAATAAAAATTGATCTATTTCTTCTTCACAAACGATTTTATTTATATTTTCATTTTTAATTAGATATACATGATCTTGCTGATGCCTATCTTGGAATAAAAATTCTAAATTACTAATTGATATCTCGCTTTTCATTTTGCAGTTATTTCAAACTTAAGATGCTAAAAATGGAAATTACAAAAGTACTTATGTTGGATATAAATCCCAAAATGTGTAATTATTATACACTGATTTATTTGAATCCATGTCCTTATCTTGTGGTTGTTATAATCACATTTGAGACATTGTACCTCCAGCCTTCATCAGGTACCTTTTGTATTTGATAACTTAGAGGTAGTGATCCAAAGCTTAATCCAGTGGGGTAGATTTGATTCAGAAAAAAAGCAGATATTGGGTGTAAAGCTCAAATTCCACCACTTGATTCTCCTACAAGATGGCCTAGTAGATGTGTTTCAGTTAATGCAGTCACCTGAAGGTTGTGGGTTCAATTCTTGGGTCTGAAATTCATGTACTCTGATTCAATGGAATGAGTAAAAGCAACATGAGGAAATTAGAGTGAGAATTTATCTGAAGTGACTGTAACAACCTACCAGTTTGAATAAATTGGTGTATAATACCTCATCTCAGAAATTAGATGGGTAATTGTTTCATATGACCAACTTGTAGAAAGTTTAACCACAGCAATTTTTTTTTCTCTCCTTTCTCCTGCTTCCTTTCAACTTGATTAATGCCCTCACAAATCAGACTTTTTCTTTCCTCCATTATAATGGAGGCCAAGTAACCTGCTCTGTTTCTCATAGAAATACTGTTAGCAAACTGTTTATTTTGGCCAGTCTTTCAACTTGTTTGCATTTCACTTTTCTGCTGTTTTTTTTTTTTTGTTTTTTTTTCCCCTCCTAATACTCAAATACTGTAGGCTCTAAATATCAGATGAAAAGGCACAATCAGTATAATTAGGAATTATTTATGAAGTAAATTATAAACTTTAATTTTATAAAGATAGTTTGACTGAGACAGAACTCGTTGATACAGAATGTCTAAGATTATAAATTCAGATTGTCAAGCTTCTTTTACCACAATCTTGAATCCACACTGTTTTTAATGCAATTGAGCCTATTAAGCAATATATTTTCACTATGTGTGGTAAACAACTTAGTTGTTTGGTTTTTGTTTATTTTATTTTCTGTAAATACTTTTCAAGAGATCATATGGCTTAAATAAAGCATATCTTCAGTATGAGACATGGTATTGAAAGGAATATCTAGGATGTTGGCTGATCTGGATAAATTTTAGTTGCATAATTTTACTCTTTTTATCCAGACTTATTGCATGTTGCTCTTTCTATATTAATTTCAAATTGATAAATCGATTGATGGTATCAATTAAGTGTTATTTACTGTCACTGAACGCCTTAAATGTTATACTACTAATTAGGATGCTTGAAAATCAGTATGCTAGTTATATCTTTGTCAATGTTAACACAAGTGACCATCACAATTACAAACCTTCACCTAAATGAAAAGGATTTAAAACTTAAGTGAAACTGCCTTCCCTACATGGTCAGTCTTGTGTATGAATCCTGGTATTCTTATCTATAAAGTCAACGATAAATAGGAAAGGCTAATCTAGATATTTAACAGCCTAGTTTCATTCTGGTTGTATGATTATTGCAGTAGATCGAATATTTTCAATTCTTTTTGTTCTGTGTTGAAGGTTTACCAAAAAGAAACAAATCCTTAACTGGACATTAGTTTTCCTCTTATACTAATGTATTGAATTGAGTGTCTGCTCAGTTTTGTACATGTACTTTAATACCACTCGAGCATCAAAATAAAATCCCAGTTTATTTTAGGTTTGGGAAAAAATTTCATTTTGACTACATGAAATTGAGATGCTAAATGTTGATGGAACATCTTGGAACAAGTTTCTAACCAATCAGATTCTAATGGTTCATTGACTCAAATATTCAATAGAAGAGTAAATGTTTGAGCATATATACATTGGAACTTGTTTTGTACTTCTATTTTTCATTAGTTTGTGAAGCATTGTGAATTTTTTGGTTTAAAACTTTTGAGCAAGTGCCATTTTCAGCTTTTTTTTTTTTTTTTTTTTTTTTCTTTTCTTCAAGTAACCTCAATTAGTTCAAGGAGTTGCGATCTGAGTTCAGAATGAAAAAATCAGATCAGTGGGTGTGAATGTAAACCCCAGAATATACTCAGTTTTAGTGACTAACCGGTTGAATTTACTTAGTCTTTGAAAATCCTAAAACTGACTTGCATAAAACCTGTGTGGGATCCTTATTAGTTCAGAGTAAATTTTCCAATCTTTCAACCCCTAAAAATGAAATTGTACATAGACTGAAATAGAAACACACTAATACTCGTGATTATAACTTCTTCTTTTTTAATCTGTCTGGGTGGGGGGTCACATTGGCACATGGAAATAATTCAGTAATCTCCCTGTAAGAGGGTGGTACTAAAGAATCAAAGTGCATTTTCAAGTTACAATGTATGATCATGTTGTAAGAGATGGAAATTTATGAAAGCAGACTCTGCTCTGACCACAGTGAAAAATGGACAGATCATCTGTTGGTTAATGAAACTAACCCTCATCCATCCTAAAAGATAGGCAGGGGACAAGTAAAACATTGATTCTGAAAGCAGAGATACGAGAATAAAGTAATGAAAAATCATAGAAAATGATAGGGTGCTGAAGTGATATATGAAATAATTAGGTCATTTCTATCAATTTGTAGTGTTTTGTTTTGTTTAACTGTAATTTCCATAGGTACTGCTAATATAAGTTGTTGGTTGACCATTGGATCCATTCAGTGGTGAACCCAAACCAAGCTGCCCAGTCCAATTCTCAAGGGCACTGTAGATATAGATGATGAATCCTTTCTGCATTTCTGGCACTGATCTGCTCTCTTTGGCCCCTTCAAAAGATGTACAGTCCATGTGTTATGCTGTACAATTCCACTATTGATCATTTTCCATTCTGTTTGGGCTTTGAGCCAAACATGTGGTCTAATTCAACTCAAAGTAGTTGATTACTGAACAAATCAGATTGGTATTCAGTATTGGACCAGATGAAATCACACTATGAACAATCTGTTGGGGAAAATGAAACTTGTAAAGCGAGTACTTACCTGGCTCATTTACATTGGTCTGCTGACAATGTAGATCATGACAACAGAAGTATTGATGGTGCAGAAACTCTTCATGCAATGTAAATCAAATTGAGACTAATATACATCAATGTCAAAGCTTGGTGAAGTGACTACGAAGCAAGTAGTCCTAAATAAAGGTATGCCAATAGAAGAGACTTGTGGCGAATTATGTTCTAATGCAGCTAAAGAAGTTACTATTGGAGATAGTTTTGAAGATAGCAATGCCAATAGTTCTGACTTTGACAAGAATATTCTTGAGATATTTTGAGTTACAGCATTGAAATATTTTGTACACTTACCTTTTGCATTCCATAATACAAATTAGATACACTCAAAACTATTTCTTGGATTCTTTAAAAATGTGAAAAGTACTCATGTGTGCAAAATAAGAATTAACCAACAGTCATATGGTCCCAAATATGCTTTTAGGTTTAGAGAAGCCAGAAAATAATTGAGAAAATAGAGCTGGAAATGAACATTTAGGTAAATCAACAGTCATCTAAAGTATTTTTGTGAAAAATGTTGACATCAGTAAAAATTAGTGCCCTTGATCATTCAATTATCAATCAATGGAAGACTCTACCCTGTAGAGTTTTTGTGTCAAGTTTTAGCACATTAGCTTTGTTCTAACTCTTATCAGCTGAAAGGAAAGGGTGGCTACCAAAAACTGTATTCTGTCTTTGAGCCTTGTAATGTTTAAACGCTCATCATTTTTTTTTTTTTTTTTAATCGTAATGGTTCCTATGACCACTTGGGCATTAACTTGAAAAAATGGTAATTAACTATCAGGGATACCCAGTGTTGCCTGGGGGACAATAATTGTGATTTAGACAAAACAGTACTGAATATTTTTCTTGATATATTTATGCCTCCTGAACACTGCATATGAATAGAAGACATTTTACAATTGAAAAGGTATCTTATACTGAAAAATTATGTGATGCCCAAAACAAATGATTAGTTTGACAAGGCTTCCAGGGAGACAATATTTGTACTTGTGCCAATTGAGAGAAAAAAAAAATCATTTGGTTTGGAGATCCTACCTTTCAACTAACAAAGCTGGTCATAGGGAAAGCAAGAAGTCCATTTGAGGCCATCAATTTTGAGATATTGTCCCTGTGCCTTATTGACGGTCATGCTGAGTCTCACATTGGAATTGTATTTAGTTGAATTTAGAGGGCAAGTTTGTAGGAATAATAGGGGTCCTGGAGAGGAACACATCATTCCCTTTGACTACCCAAGTTAGGATAGTGGCCTTGATTACATGAGTGAGAAGCTGCTTGACAACTAGGCGAGTTCCATTGCATAGCTTGAAAGGATCTAAATTTCGCAAAAGCATGGTGGATATCCTAACTCTGAAGTTGAAGTCTCCAAGGAGTAACACGTGGCAGCTAGAAAAATGTGTGAGAGAGTGTGCTCTGTTGCTATTACTCCATAAAAAAAAAAATAACTTTCTTGTGATAGCCTGTGGGTGTCTTTAGAAAAAACGCCAAGCTTGATAAAAAAAATTCTAATATAAGAACGTTTAGTTTCCAATGTTCAGAACTGAAGATTAGCTACAAAGTAATGACCTCCAAGATTAGCCTCGGTGAGAAGTCGATTCTTTTTATTCTCCATACAAAATATCATTGATCAGGTAACCTATGTCCTGTGGTAAATACTAAGCTAAATAAATACATCCAAAGATATATGGATCAATATATTAGATTGGTGCAAAAATAATCGCAGTTTTTCACCATCGACTTCAAAGCAGTGTATCTCAGCTTAGAAAAATTATTAATTGAATTAAAAACCCTCTGAATCCACATTTTACCAACTAGAAATGAGTCCTTTTATTTCAGAAGTATAGAATTCTGGGGTCCTGGAACCAGTTCCTCTGCAACCTCTCAAGTTGTCTGCATGGGCCTGCCTCAATAACAACCCTCAGTTCGATGTTGTCAATCACAGACGGAAGTCCTCATCTTCCAGGCTCTTATTTCCATTTCAAAATTTTTGGAACTAATGTTATGCTTTACATTTGTCTACAGTCCCTCCTTGGCCAAATACTTGGTTGATATTACCAGCAGTTTCTGCTGCTTTATGTCCCATTTTGAACTTGCTTTATTTCTTCATCTTTGATTTGACAGCCTCAAATAAACCTGAATAAATTGTGAAGAGAAAAGGTTCAGCTTAAATAAATGGAGGAAAATCCTCACCTTGAAATGTCGTATTACTTACTTGAATAACGGTTTATTCCAAAAATTAGCATCTAATTTCGAAATAACATAAACCACATTTTTTCAACACCAACCTAATACCAGTAGGAATAAATTACACAAATACTCAAAAAGTGAGGTCAATGCTGGTAAGACTTGGATGATTTGTATCTTGATCAATATAACCTTTAGAAGTATAAGTGTTGTTATTGGACTTTGATGTTAATGGGATATGTATGTTCTTCATCATCATAAATGATCAATCTATTAACAAAAGCCAACACAGATGACCATGTTTAAGTATAAAGCAGCCATTTTTAACCTGAGTTCTAAGGAACTCCTGGAAGGGTCACACACAACTTTGGGGTTCTGCAGCACACAGTTCCAAAATGACTGCTGTACACTAAAACAAAGTGACATTTTTACAATATACTTAATAATTCTTCGTCATTTATGCAAGACATGGACACTGTTCAGTCCGTAGTCATTCATATATCTATATTTCCTGAATAAGCTTACCTTTCTATTCAAGTGTGTATTTTTTGTTTGGGTTTATATACGTTCAGATAATATGATAAATTAAATTAAAGGCCAAAATCCAATAGTCACGTATGTAGAATGAAGAAATTTTTTTTTTTTTTTGAAGGGGTTCCCTAGGAAATCTAATTACTTGAAAAGGTTCCCCAAGGAGTAAAATCTTTAAGACCACTGATAAAAAGTATTTCTGAATGTTGATATTACTATTGAAACCTTAGCTGAATAGAAGGAATCATAACTGGACCATTGGTTTTGGTCATATGTAACTTGTCTGCTTAACAAGATATGTGCATAATTCACTATGATCTATTTTTATAAGACTAACTTTCCATTATTCTTTTCAGCATTTTTTATGACTATCTTCGGAGGTCAAACCAGGAAATTTTGTAACATACAAAAATTTTCTCATTAACAGTCATATGCTTTGCACTTTTATATAACCCATGTTTTCTCCAATAGATAGCCAATATTTTATTTTGTTCTTGAATTATTTGCTTAACATCTGTAATTAGCGACCAGCAGTTGGTCTAGTCATTGTGTCTGTTGTAATTAACTTGACAGTTGATGTATTAAAGCCTTAGTTTTCACATGTTAGTGGTAGGTCATCTGACCTAAACTACTGCTGAGTTTTTTTACTTTGAAATTTAAAGATTATTTCTTATTAAGAATCTCATGAAATGATGGCCTTTGAAAATAGTGTTTGTTCTTGTATCAAATGAGAAAATGCTAGATTATATTCAAAATAGTTATGAACTAATAGTATTTCTACATCATGAGTTTTAGAGAATGCCATTCAAGACCTTGCAATTTATAAACATGACAAATATAAAGTTTTCATTGGATCATGACATATGCTATATTATCTCTCAATTTATCTTATATCACTTGGTCAAAAATTCATTGAGGAAAAAATTGATGTTTGAAACTGAAGATTACATTATCTGAAAAATGTTTCAGTTGATAATGATCATTGACAGCCTCAATATGAATTGGCATGTTTGAAACACTTTATTCTTGAAAAATATTGCTGATAATATATTCTGATTACTGTAAACAACTAAAAATCTCAATCATTGTTCTACAGCGGAGAAATAGTACTAATAGTTCTATAAAAGATATTGTATAGGTATTGTAGATTAAATTTACATATACCAAATCATATTGATCAAATTACACATTTTACCACAATATGTTGTATATAGTATGAGGTGCTACTCAAAAGTAATTTGAACGGCATGCAGTTCAACCTTCTGCTACTATGCAGAGCCTGCAGCACTCTTTGTGCATCAGTACCCACGGCCATGTGCATGAGTGTACATGTTGCTGAGTAATGCCTACTTTTGTAACATTTTGTTTAGGTGGCAGTTTTTGCCGTGGCTGATCTCTTGGAGCAAAGGACCTGCATCGAGATTAACATTACAACAGCAGAAACTTACTGTTTTCTCCGGAAAACCTTCAGTGACGATGCCATGTCCTGAAGCAGAACATTTTTTTCTGGTCCAAGCATTTCAAGGAAGGACAAACATCTATCAAGATGATGACTATTCTGGAACGATCATTGATGAGCTCAACACCTGAAAACGTTAAAAAGGTGTGCCAGGCTTCCAATAACACTAGTCATTCTCCACCCACCCTATTCACCTGATCTTGTCCCCTACAACTTTTTCCTGTTTCCCAAGCTGAAATAATGACTGAAAGGCTGTTGTTTTGAATCGATAAATGAGCTCCCAAAAGAATCACAGGAGGTGTTCAAGATCATCATGCTTGAAGCTTTCCAGGGATGCATGCAATTGTGGGGAAAAAAAAATAACTGGCTCTGCTAAATACATGCCCAAGGGGACTACGTCAAAGGTGACAGTGAGAACTAGAAGCTAGAGTGAGTTATTTCCCTGCTATGTTCAAATTACTAGAGCTTTTAGGTAGCAGCTCATACTATGAGCATAAATGTCCATGTTGATGAAAAGAAAATACCTTTTCTAAAAATTTTAAATTGGTAAATTTTCCTTACAGAAAGTAAGAGATCATACCCAAAGACAATTAGATGATAATAAGCAACTAATAAAATAATCAGCTTTATGCCCATAACAAATCATTTTTAACCATTATATTTCTATCATATCATTAAAATTGGTCTTCATTAAAGTTTCTATCAACAGTATTTAGATAAATACTGAATTATTGTTTATTTTGCTTTAGGTATGAATATTGCCTATTTTTCTCAAGTAGAAAAATCTTCAGAATTATGAGTTATAACTCCTTGCCCAAATGGGGAGCTTAGTTGAAATATTTCAGTCATACATGGACAGACGCACAAGTTACTTATCGCACAAAATTTTGGCACCCTTGAAAAAGAATGCTAAGTCTACTTCTTGGTAAACTTGCTCTTATGGTCCCATGAAATTGTTCTATTTATCCTATATTTCTTATCTCAGTTCTTTTTCTCTATTTTTTTCATTCTAGCAAAAAAGAAATTATACGTATTTATTCCTTCTTCTACCTGACATCATGGAATTCAAAATTAGCATTAAAAATCAACACTTGAGGTAAAATGACATGATGGTGGTTTCAAAAACAGACTTGAAAGATTGTTGGTTCAGAGAAATCAAATTTCTGTGTTGTGCCTAATTCTACAAAAGCACTCAATTTGTCTAGGACAAGAATATAAAACTTAATACCACTTATATTCTTATAAAATGAATTATCAAAAGTAATGGTTTTGCTTTTCAAAAGTTTACATTAGTAGGTACCATATATGCCATCCTATAAGTTGACACCTGAAGACTAAAAACAATATGCATATCTACAGGTCAACTATAAAGTGTGAACCCTTACCAAGTGATGAACAAGTTCACACTTGTTGTGCACAGCTTCACATAACTTCCACAGCCCACAACAAATATTTCCAACTGAAGCTCATGTTTGGTAAAATTTATTTACCATAGAAATGGTACTAAAATAGTAACAAGTTACCATACAGATAGTAATAGAATAGAAATGATCACCAGTACACACCATTTCAAAGAATAATCAGAATTTTCCGAGAAAGACTTCATTTTTTAAATTGCTTCAAGAAAATCTTTCTATATAAAAATGATGCGACTTGGTATTTCTGGTGATTTGTATAATTGTCAGCCTGGTCAGAATCCTGTTATGACCTAAAAGTTATAATGGATTAGTCCTTGTCAAATACATTAACAAAGCTAAAAAAACAAAGAAAAAAACAATAATAGGGCTGTAAAATGCGATCATCTATTTTTATGACAACATTATGTTACAGAAATGGGTTAAAGGAACCTAGCAACTTAAGACCACCTAAGAGGAGTAATTGAATGCCTTCTACTCTTGATGCCTACATAAAATCATGGGCATCAAATGGAATTGCTATGTATCAAATGAAGGGGTCAGCATAGATAACATCAGTTCCTTGTGTCAACTATCATTTGCAGACAATGTCTCTACTGGTTACAGTGCCTCTGATGCAGTGCTGTCATGATAGACTATTATTTATGACCACACTCATTCTTGGAAAATTTTTCTTATATGAGAGGAAAGTCATTTATTTTAAATGAACTCATATTCTGACTTGGAAGTATTTGTTGCAAAATCATTTTTTCAAAACACAAAAATTATTTATAATGGTATTTGGAAAGTAATTTCATATTTTCAAAAGGGAGATAAAAACAAATGCCAGTAAAGTTTAAAACAATTCATCAATAATGTTATCAACATCACACCTTGAACCACACATCGCTAGATAGAAGAGATGAACTATATTCAGACGTTGTTTCATAACATTTAACCCTGGCTTTGCTTTAGTTGATTGGCTTATAATTTATAGCAGCTGAATACATAATTACTTTCCAAACACAAAAATACATAATTATAAAGATAATGCCAAATTTATTTTCAAGTTTACATATAAAATGGAGTGGGGTAAAAAAAAGGCATAAAATTGAAAGAAAAAAAAATGTATTTCATTAAAGATCCTTCAAGTAGCGAATTCTGACTTCTAGACTGACTCGAAGCATCTAAATTAAGATTTCAATTACCTCCCTTTAATTATCACCCTTTTTAAAAATGCTAAATAGTTTACTTTAAAATTGCTAAAGCATTAATCAATTAATCATAATACATATATAAGCCCAATTTAAGAAAAAAGCAGTAAGGGTAAACATTTCTGCTTATTGGCAATTTGTTGGAAAAAGTCTTCACTGATCAAAAGCTTTTCACCGGGTCGTGTCTTTTACTGTTTGGTTATCTTTGGTTAATTGTTTTGTCAGTTATGTTGGTTAAAAACACGTTTGGTTTTTAATCGTGTTAGTAGCGGTAGGTAGGTAACAAAAGACGTGGGCGTAAAAGTCAATTGCTACGGGCTAATGAAACTGACCCTAGCTACTGGAAGGGAGACTTCCCCTGATCATTGCTGTTTTGGGACACGAAGCTTGGGGTCTACACTTCCGGCATGCTAGGATCGGTTGAGTTGTTTACCTTTATTTGACATCTGTAGCAAACGAGGAAAAACCCGTACATGAAACCCTCAAGAGAAGAATGCATGAACTATTCATATATGTTTAAAAGGGGGAAAATTCTCAATGATTATGAGGAATTAAAGATCACCCTGCCGTGGAAAGCAGATTCTGTTTAACATTTTTCCTTTGAATCAATTTTCACTTCTTAAGGGTTCAAGAAAGAATGTTGAAGTCAGAAGTCTGTGCAGTTATTGTCATTGAACATAAAACAAGCTTTTTACTGAAGAAAAATACACGTGCTTTTAAAACTGATGGAATTGTAACGATACATTCTGATAAAAATTTGAAATCGTCAGCCAAAACTGTCAACACAATTTTCTATAGTTTTTGAATAGGTCTGGCTGCCTATTTATGTATGTATAACGTGGACAGGCCGGACAAATAGATCTAGAGAGCTGAAAATTCAAACATTTCTTTCTTACGTTCAAAAAAACTTTTTTTTTAATACCCCTGATAGTTTTTTTTCGGGGGGGGGGGGGCAGTTTGCAATGTAAGTTTATGCTTCGTTGGTCCCTTAGTTTGTGTTGGGCAGCATTCACGCTTATTTTTTGAAAACTGACGTTTTTTGTGGTCACTGCCCCAAAAGAGGCGTGAGAAGTAACTGATTTTTTTATCAGTCCTTTTCCTAGTTTTTTTTAATTGATCCCCCCTAAACGGTATGCTGCCAAAAGACAATGGTCGCATGACAGTTTCTATTGGATGACTTACCAGACCCGTTTTATTATTCGAAATAAGTCAATTATGGGGAGAGAAGAAATGAATGTTATCCGTTTGCGTTTATTCTCCTTTTCAAGAAAATATGTGATTCCCATCCATCAGGTGGACCAGTGTAAGGGTTTCATGTACCCTGGGCAAGACTTGAATTCTTGTATTTTAAGGATTATGTTTTTCAGTTTGGAGTACATCCCTAGGACTTTTGAGTCCTAGGCACGCCTAATGAACGAGTCGGCCCGGTCCTGCTCAGCGTTTCAGGTTACATTTTCATATTGGGATGATAAGATGTTTAAAATCAAATAAAATCTTCCGATTTCCAAAATTTCAGTCTCACGAATTAGGAATATGTCAATAAAAAAAAATTCCCAAGCATTGCCAAGCAGCAATTAATTTTGTTCCAGGGGGGGGGGATCAAATTAAGGACCCTCCGTATTTTACTAAAAAAAAATCATTCGTCATAATTCGAACAAAAAATGGAAATTCATTAAGTTTCAGGGAAACAGACTTGGATTAAGTGTAAATAAATCCTTTCTTCTACGCAGAAAATACCGAAATAGTTACTTACGTTGTAGAAATTACATGTTGTTTAGATTGTCTTTCTTCATTTTCCTTGTTTTGGTGAGTTTTCTGATAAACGCTCAAAAATTTGGAGAGTAATATGAAAGAACTACAACAAAAATTGAAACCACCGAGATGATTAGAGTATCGTCAGTTGTGTAATTGAAATCGAAGTCTGATGATAAATCCATTGAAATGACATAATAACCGGTGAGATTTCTGTGAACTGAGGCCGCCAAATTACTTACTACTGAACGAGTAGAAGTTCGCTAACAGATGACGTATTAACTCAAATTCATAACGAGACCTATATTTCTGCGTACGAAGGTTCGGTGGCCTTTCTAAGAAATATCTTTGAAATTTACTCAGCTGTTAATTCCTTTATGCAATATCAATCGACTGCGTTGCATAATTTTCAAACAAGCCTTAAAAACTCAGCAGTTATAGAAATAAGTTCCACGAAAAGAACACCGGTCTGCGTTTAAATACCTTTTTTCTCTTCTTGCTCGACCCAGATGAAAGTCAACGGAATGGGACTACTCGGCGTAGGCGTTTAGGCGATATCTGATTCGGCGTAAGCCCATTTGGTGGTGGACGTTTGGGCGTTTGACAAAAATGTTGATCGATTCATCCTCATTTCAAGGTGGAACTCTAAAAGCTTTAAGACTATAAATATAACTTTATTGAAAAATGAAAACAGTAAATCTGTTGACGATTTTCTTAATTTTTATGCTGCTATTTACGCTCATCTTAATGTTTTTGTTGTTTTAAATCACAACTTCAGACCTTAGAAATAAAGATATCAAGTTGAAGGTAAATAGTGGTGTCTTGACTCATTTTCCACACCACCAAGACAAAATCGTTCAAAGGTCTATTCCACAAATAGAAGCCATTCCTAATCCTGCTGAATACATTTTTCCTTCAAATATTCCAGAATAAGGTATCACTCTGACTGAATTTTCCACCCCTTTTCCCAAAACTGTGTACAAATCAAAGTAACCCTGAAACGAGAAACAAGTGAAACAATTTGAAACTGGGATTAAATCATGTGCTAATCCAGGTGATTTTGGCCCGTACCTGAGTGGCCCATTAAAGGGTCGATTTGTTAGTGGGTTGCATGACCAAGATACACAATAGCTTTTATCAAAAGAAAATGATCTTACAACTAGCTCTTTGATTAACAAGCATACCTAAATGGACTTAAGGCCTGTTGTAGCTCACCACTGCCTATTGTTGGTGATCTACACTTGACTCTTGAAAAAACAAAAGACGTTGTCGTGAATGCAGTAAATAAATATATATTAAATAGATATTTTGAAACGGTTTAATTTTCAGACATTTCCTGTTGTCGTTTTTCTCTGATCAGTTTCTCTGAAAGTTTCGGAAAATATTACGTATTCTTTTCTTGTTTCTGTGGGTTTTCTGTGCATTAAAGAGGAAGAATTTTAGTGGACAAGAATGCAACTACTGTCATTTGTAAAGCACGACCAATCCCATACGCCTTAAGAAATAAGATAGATAGAGAAATAAGCATATTAGTCGAAGAAGGTACCATTTCGTCAAAAACATGCTCAAATTGGGCGAATGGGAAAGTGATCCAGTTAATCAGTTCAAAGAGTCGAAAACACTTTTATTACACCCAGGAGTGTTGGTGCATATTGATCTTAAACTTCCTATCACTGTTGTTGCTAACAGCAGCGCTTACAGTGTAGGCACAGTTCTCAAACACGTTACCGACGGCCAGGAATGTCATGTCACTTTTGCTTCCAGAACATTAATGTAGGCAGAAGTCTCAATTTGAGAAGGGGGCCTTGGCCATTGTTTTCGCATTGAAAAAAAATTCCATGATTATTTGTGAGCTCAATCTTCATTCTCCTTGATCGCCAACCAGAAACAACTTTTGGTAATTTTCTCATCAAACAAGCCGATCTATTCAATGGCGTCTAGAAGAATTCAGCGCTGGTTATACATACTACATGCACATAATTTCAAACTTTTACATCGACCAGGTGACATTCTGGGCACTGATGATGCATTGGGCAGATTATCCAAACCCTCTACCTTTGAAAACGTTTTATTCCTTCCGAATGGACAACAGTGATAAATTCCCTAGAAAATTCGCCAATCATTCCGACTCATATTAGAGGACACACCCTCACTGACATAGTCCTTTCCTAGGTTGGCTAGCTACTATTGATGATTGCCAACCCAAGCTATTTCCCTTTCCTTTTTTTTTTAGCAGAAAAAAGGAAATTTCTACCCAAAACAGTAGCATATTCTGGGGTTATAGGGTGATTGTTCCTTTTTCATTGCAACAAGCCCTGCTTGCCCAAGTTAACGGGTCGTACGTCGGCGCAGCTCACATGAAAGATCTGGCGCGAAGCTACATTTGGTGGCCAAACTTGGACGAAATAAAACAATGTCACTGATATAACTAGTAAAACAATGTAACTCTAGTTTACAACGTTCCTAAAATCTTCTCCAACGCATAATTACATACGTGGGAATGGCCCAACAGATCTGGGCCTCGTTTACACGTAGACTACGCCGATCCAATGCAAAACAAATATTTTTTAGTCGTGGTGAACGTTCATTTTAAATGGTTGGACATTTTTCCAATGGAGAAGAAACGATAAAAAAAAGTTTGATGCTCTGTTCTATTCAACTGGGTTCTTCTGTGTGCTAGCAATGAATTTAAACAATTTAAGGAAAATGGTGTCGTTAAACATATTACTTCTATTGTGTATAAACCTTCCACAAATACTTGGGCCGAAAGAATGGCCCAAACATTCAGAAATGCCTTAAAAGCTTCCTCTGAAAGCTGCAGTGCAGTTCTGGATAAATTCTTACTTGAGTACAAAATAACACTCGTGCATTAATTTGAGTATCTCCAGCTGAATTACTTTTTAAACATCGTTTTTGTTGTCGCCCAGATTTGTTAAATCCAATTGACTACCAAGCTGATCGTGTGTAGCAACAGGAAACTCATAAAAATCATTCATCCTATACTAAATTTAGATCCTTTTGCACCTTTCACTATACGAAATTATTCTTCTGGTCCTAACTGGATTCCAGCCAAAGTTACTGTACAGTCTTGTCTGACGGTGTCTTATTGAAACACCACCACAAAATCGTTCCAAGGTCTATTCCACAAATAGAAGCCATTCCTAATCCTGCTGAATACACTTTTCTTTCAAATATTCCAGAATAAAGTACCACTCTGACTGAACTTCCTATCCCTTTTTCCAAAACTCTGTGCAAATCAAAGTACTATTCTACATCTGTGGAGAATGTTCCCTGGAGATCTCGAAAAACTAAATATATAATGAAATATTGTAAAAAGCTTATAGGGGTATGTCATGACTCGTTTTTTCTATCTTAGACATCTATTTTATAACATGTTCTTTGATTGGTTAATCTCGCCAACCGCCAAAACAGGGATCTTCTCTGCCGATTTCAACGAATCAGTTGCTGTCTAAGTGTCGTTGAGACGCGTATTTTCCTAATCACGTGTACACATCAACTTATATTTCAATTCAAAGGGCCGCCTGCATCCATTCTTTCCTATCTCAATTCTACTACTAACATCATTACCTAAGCTTGACTAATATTCCTTCATGCATAATTATATTTCTGTGTCTAATATACAACTGGGATAAAACCTCTTAATATTTCGATGTATTATCAACTACTTGCTACCTATGAAGTCGAGCATTTCTGAAAGAAGACTTGAAGATAACAAAACCCCCGTTTCCATAGAAGACTGAACTATGATCTTTAACTGATGAGTTCTTTTTTTACACTTCCACTTCGTATAAATTAACATTTATTCTATACATCATTTGCATGTGTATCACAAGTAGCATGAAAATGAAAAAAAATGTCGATAATAATTTACAATATTTCATCTACTAATAAATTAAATACGTTAATCACAAAAAATGTTATGTAGTTTTGTTTAGATCAGGGCTTCTCAAACTTTTTCAATTTACAACTTTTTTTAATTAAAAATTGCAATGTATTTATAATCTGTACCTTTTTTATGTTGTCACTGTTTATTGAGGTGATTTTTTTTCAATAAATTACAAAAACGTTTTTATTTTTTAAATACTACTGAATACCATGAGAAGCGCAGCTTTAGATCATTTGGTAATTATGCTGAAGACTTTTGGAATACTTTTGAATTTGTTCAAATTTTATTGAAATTTTGAAAATCTTGGGATAAAAACTGTATTTTTTACCTAGGGATGTGAAAACGAAAGCTAAAAAGTTGACTATAAATATTGTACTACATTTTATTTTACAGTTTTAGATTTGCCAATTTGGAATGTAGTTTCAACCTCCACTGTATTTTGTTTTCGTTATTCTTTCTGCCAAGTGCAATATTATCAGGATGTTTGAGACTGTTTGATTGAATATTTCATTTTTATCTTTAGATATTAGATTCATTTCTGAATGTGTAAGCATAAGTGTACTTATATATGTGTATATATATATATATATATATATAGGTGAACATTTGGGAATCAGACAAATCAGTAAAGGTATATGAAGACTTTATTTGTTAATTAATTCACCAATTAATTAATTAGTATGCTATGCATGTTCCAAGAAGAGTTCCCATCTCCAGTAGCATGCGTGTACTTTTTAGTGATCAAAAGATTGGGTTTCCAAAGAAAAAAATTTAGCATAAAAAGTTTTGCTTTCAAACCAAAAATGGAAATAAAAAACGAAGATTCACGAGCAGCCATAGTGGTGAGCCTGGACTATTTATGTATGTGAAGGAATCTCAGATGATTTGGTTGGATCTTTTGATGTAAGCAGTAGTAGCAGTTATTGGTTGTACTGGTTAAGGGAAGAATTGGATGTCATGGTTAATTTGTATGCTATACATGTTTTGTGGGGGGTTCCCATTCCCAGTAGCATATGTACACCTTTTAGGGGTTAAAAGGTTATGTTTCCATAGAAAACAAATTTTGTATCAGATGTTCTGCTTTGAATAATAATTCTTCTTCACATACCACTTCAGATTCTTTCACACACATAAATAGTCCAAGCTCACCACTATGGTCTTCTGTGAATCTTCATTTTTGATTTCCATGTTTGCTTTCAAAGCAAAAACATCTGATGCTAAATTTATTTTCTAAATCATGGTCATGGTCCAGTGTTGAACTATTTGAGTACTTGACTAAGTGGTGTAGAGTCCTTGCATATATATATTCATATGTGTGACGTTGCCAGTGTTTGATATAGATAAAAAAAGAGTTAGTTATGATTAGGATGAGATAAGTTTGTAACAATAATTAAATGTAGGCAGGGGTCCAGATTATATAAGTAGCGCTGTTTCGGAGAATAAGAGTATAAGTATATTCAAGGATGTTAGGATGCATTTTATGGGCCAGGGTGGAAGTGTAGTATTGGGTGCAGGTATAAAGATAGTGAGTTGGTAAGCATATAGTAATTAGAAATGAGAGTATTATGGGATTAGAGAGCGGCATATATGTGTGTGTATATATATATATATATATATATATATATATATAGTCTAGAAAGTTTTACAGTTTTAAACACTAAACATTAAAAAACTTTTAAAAAATTCTTGTGCCACTTCAGTCACTTGTTTTTGAATATCTATTAATGCAATGTATGTAATTACATACTTTGATATCATGGTGCTACATGTTAATTTTTTTCTTGTCAGGATCATCAGTTGTCTACTATAACTACTTTGGCACCCCAGCAGTGTTGATTAAATATCACTTCCCTTTTTGCTAGGATTTTGATATATGACTTATGTTATATGTAGTTTGCTATTTTATATAGGGTATTATTATAATGTATTGTATATGGATGTCATTTTATACTACATATTATTTAATTTTTCGAAACAGGGCTTACTTACATAGGTTACCCAAAAAACGTATTCAACAATGAGGGATCAATGAGTATAACAACAGACATTACTCATCTGTGAATACTAAATCCGTTGTATCAGTTTTTATCTTGGAGTGCATGCAAACCAACTTATGATGCCATTTTCAAGAATCCTAATTACACAGAAAAACTTCTTTGAGTAGATTCTCTACCAACTTATTCAACCAAAGAATTTGAAAATTTTTTCCACTAACCCTAAAGATAATTTTCCCACATTGTATACCATCAATTAGTTTTTATCTATTAAATTACCCAATAAAGTAACCTTACATACATGGTTGAAGCAAAATTAAACCAGTTTTTAGTGAGTAGTAACACCTAAATGGGCTACACATGCGTGTGTCGGAATAACCCTTTCCACACGCTAAGGGATGATGGAGACATCTTTAATAAATCATTTAATAAAGGCGGGACTCTCAAAACAAAGGAAAAGATAACAGAGGCAATTTAGATCCCCTGCTGTCTCGAATCCATGTATAAAGGCATCAAGACAAAAGGCATCAGTCAAAGGGACAACAGTCTGGTATGGACTATTGCAAGTTACAATCGCATTCAGTCAAAAGGCATCATCAGTCCACAATGTCAACACTGTAATATGAACATTGTAACTGAATTTGTACTAATATCTAATTTAAATAATAAAATAATTTATACTTATAAAAGAAATTAGTAATATTTTCGGACAATTTTTGTACAACTAAAAAATGTAATAACTGTTAATCTTTGCTTTAAAAAGGCCTCAAAAGCTATGAGTTTAAAGAAGGATATTTTAAAATTAAGGCACAATTAAATGTTCACCAGATTTTGCAGCAGTATGAAATCGTAGAACTTTTTCGAAAATATGGATGAATTAGAAGGTTTTAATTTAATTTTTGCACAATCTTATTGACGTGTTGTTTGATTACACCTTTTCATAAAAAAATAATACTCTTTTTAGAGCCTTTGAAAACTGAGTAAATAAAGTAGATGAGTTGAGTTTGCAATCAACTTTCAAACGTTTAGTAAGTTGATTCTTTTTTAACTTGAAAATTACTGGTCGACAGTTTTTGTTTTTTTGTTTTTAATTTTTTTCCTCATTTAGGGCTTCTGATAAATTAAGTTTTTAAGAATTTATTGATTCAAGGGACACTTTTTTCCACCCCTTAAAAGGTGCACAAAAGCAGTTAATTTTCCTTCATTTTTATAATATCGCCTTATCAACAAAATATGAGAGCAACGGAGTTAAGTGTTTCGACAATTTTTCGTAGGTTGGAATATTGCTAAGGATGGAAAAATAAATCGTTTCAACGTCATTGTCAGTTTTCTATGATTCTATGGCGGCAAAATGTGTTAATCACCATGAAAAACAACTGTAATTCATTTAAGAGCGATCTTCCTCAGGTACTCAATATCGTTTGGGTTCTCAAATCTAAACAGTCTGTAACATTTCGCAGTACAATAATCCCAGCAACCATCCTACTGCAGTAAAGAAAAAGTAAAATACACCTTCTGGTACAATCTGATTATATAAAATCCAATGTCACTTTTTGATTGTTCATTTGTTGGCTAGTTGGTTTGTGAGGCTAATTCAAACAGGAAGAATCAAGCGTACAGCTGTGTGTCAGTGAGTTCACGTCTTCATCACTACTTACGCTGTACTATTTTCGTAGTACGCAGAAAACAAAAAATTTCTGATTTGGGCGATAAAACTAAAATTATCATCATATCAAAAGAGAAATTCGTTGATTTATTTACCCATATTCATTGCCTGATTCTTTGAAAATTGTTTAAAAAAACTATGAAGGGTAGGGTTATCGACAGAAAAAATGAATTTCGTTCGGTAAAAACTTTTTTTATTGTAATAAATTCATTTATACAATATATATATATACATATATAATTTAATTTATCTATACGTAAATGATCCCTTAAATTTACTGGTACAATTATGCCAGTAGTTACTGTAGTACGAAAATAAATAAAAGCGAGATATCACGGAAAGTACCGATAAGTTCCGTTTCGTCCAGATTGAATGGCAATTTGTTTACTTCCGGTAAAATCATCATGTGATGAAGGATTGATATTGTCGCCGATCGGACATTTAATGTAATTCCTGTACATTGCTGTATTCCTTCATCTTGATCTATGAAAGGCACCAGCAGTATGGGGTTTCTTACCCTACTGCTATTACTTTTGGGTAAGTTTTTTTTGTGATTTTAGACTGTGTCATTATTATTACACAGTCAATTCGCATTGTTTCAAAAAAACAAAACAAAAAAAAACAGCCGACAACCACATCAAAACTTAAATCGGTTAAAGTGATTTGATACTTGTTAAACAAGTTTAAAAACCGGATCATCTGTTAATGTTGTTTACTTAAGTTTGATTTTATTAATAGAATTAATGATTCGGGCTTAAAATTAAGGGCATTCCATTAAAGCTTACTGAAAATGAGGGAAAAGTTGTGAGAAGGACGTAGTTTTTTTTAGGATGGGACCGTGCTGAAGGAAGCTCTTAAAAGCTCCATATGATGACAATGAAAAATATTCTCCTTCCTTCGTTCGTTAACTTAATTATTTTATTGTTATTGCTAGGTTTGAATAATCGTTTGTTTGTTTCTTTATTTTACTTTAGTTGTGAAAAATTGTCTTTTTATTGCATTTACTTTTATTTTTGTAAACATAAAACAAACAACAACTGAAGAAATCTGTTGTTATTCTTTGAGAGGAGAAAAAACACTAAAAATAGACTGAGTGACGATGTAATCAAGTGTTCAAAAAGTATTTAGGGTCGTCTGACTATATTGGGAAATCTTGGAGATTTACCCGCATATCACCCTTTCCTTGTCAATTTAGTCAATTTTTGTCGGGTCGGACATTCAGGTGATATTTTGAATCTCTAGACCTTTCGCAGAGCATGATCTCTCTTGGGGTTATAAACGTTTGTTTCATTACTTGAAAAAAACAAAAAAAAAACAAACAAACTTATTGACTTCTCAAGACCTTCATTCTTATTTTTAGAATTGAAATGAACTTGCAAAGCATTTTCTTTATTAAAAATGGTGGAAAAATATAACTACAATTCACACTGGAGTTTTCAAAAGGAAACTAAAATAGATTTTTTTTTCTTTCATTTTGAAAATTCGGATGTCGTTTCTGCTTTCCTTCTATGTTGAAAATATAGTGTCTCTGTGAAAGCCCAAACCTGAAAATAATTCATAATCATATAGAAACATGGTTTGCTGAAAAGTCGCCATTCACAGACTTCAAACAGACTTGAGGTAAACTACGTGCTGGCTTGGAAAAATAATTGCTACAGGTCTTTCTGAGTAAATTTTCTAAAATGACGAAATACTTGAGATAAAAAGTGACTATCGCTATCCCTATCCCTTAGGAATCACATTTCCTTCCAACTAGTCCTTATTTTGCATAATAGCCGCTTTAATGTTTGCTTCTCTTATTTAGATAGAAATGTTATAACCAATCTGATTTTCTCCCCTGTGGCATTGAACTTGTTATTGGAGTTTTTTTGTTCTTTTTCTTTCTTTCAATTACCTCCCCAATCATAATTTTAAAGACCGAACTTATTACTTGTTTTATTGTTGTTATTATGGTCTCCTCGTCTTATAGACTCGACCGTTTGTCCCCCCCCCCCCCCAAAAAAAACCTGGAAACGTGATCTGTCTGTCCAGGTGACTCAGTGCCAGTTTTTCACGCTGTTCTGTGGCGCAGTAAGCCAATGGATGTCTTGTGAGTGTTCATGCCAAACAGAAGGTTCCAATGTCTCTCAGCCATTGAAAAATTTTCTGTGTGCATGCACCATGATTACTTGACAACTGGCCATTGTACAAAGTTGAGATCCCTCTCCCTGATTAAGCTTCAGTTTCAAATGAATAATCCACAATCTGCATGTACTCCGCTCCTCTTTCTTTGATCTGATTGACATCTCCAAAATGTCTGCCACAAGTCAGAAATGTGAATTTTAATCTAAGCTTTAAGTAGTAGATATTACTCATCCTCAGAAGTATGCTAGATATAATTGAGTGAGGTTCCTATGGGAATAATTGTCAGCAGTGTAACTGACTGTCGCAAAGAATTGGGAAGGAGAAGTCGAAACGAGTTAAACTTTAAAAACTCAAGACCCTTTCTATAAAGGAAACATTCTGGCATATTTTGGACAAAAATCAATAAACTGCTGTTGCAAACAATTTTGATATTTTAAAATCATATTTATTTTAAGTCAATTATATTTCATTGAATTCTAATAAGTCTGTGTACAATAATTATGTTTTCTGATAGCTGTGCAATGGATGATGTTATTTCTCTGCCACAAGATTCACAATATTAAGTTTAGAGGGAGCTCTGCTGCTGACCCCTGTGGATTATTTGTTGGACCCCCAGTTTCAAAATCTCTGAGTTAGTTAAATTTTCATACATTCATTAAAAAATTAAAAAAAAGGTGATTTTAGCTTAACCTATGTTTTTTATAAATCATTTCAATTACCTGAAAAAGGTGTGATTAAAGGAGTATTTTCACCATAAATTATCGCCACATCTACCATTTACCAACTATGTTTTTAATTATCTATATTATCTATCACCATCATGGCAATAGTAGCAGTCAAACAACCTTCTACACCCAACAAATGGTCTACAGGGAAAATGTCCCACAATTATTTTTCCATAGATAATATGTACCTGAATTTTTTAGCTCTAAATTTTTGGAAAAAAATGCAGATCATTCACGGGGAATTACAGTATTAGTCAGCACACAAGGCATAGTCTGGGCAAAATGGAGTTGAACTGGGAATTAATTTGACACTAAACATATTTGGTACTGTTGGAAAGCTCATTCTAAGTAGATTAATATATGTAAATTTCTGCCTTTCAGACTTTTTTTGAAAATAAGTTATGAGCATTTGAGCTCAAGGTTCAGGAATGAAATTCGCTGTTTCTGGTTGCCACTTGATCTTATCTTGAAAAACCAAACGAACATGTTCAAATTTGACAAGTATTCCATGGGACAGTATCTTCTTTTGATTAATAATTGAATGACCGAATGCTCAGATTTTTGCTGATGTCAGCATTTTTTGCAAAAATTCTTTAGGTTTATCTAAGCTTCTATTTTCGACTTTATTTTCTTATTCAACTTCTGATTTCTCTGAACATAAAAGCATATTTGGGACTACGATCCTTTGGAGGACATACATCTTACAACATTTAGCAACCACTCTGATGCAGGCTTAACTTTAATTTTTTATCCTGTCATTTTCATCTTTCTATACCTTAGTCTCTGGCATCAAAAAATCAAATTTTTCTAATTTATCAAGGACAAATTGCAATGTAAAATAATTGCCAGACATGTCTGTTGGAATTAAGTCAATTATCAGTTGGAAATTGATTAAAGACTTGTCTGGATATGTCCTAACAAATATATCAGTTATGAACCCTGACCCAACTTGCGCGGTTGCCCTATCTGAAAAATGACAAAGTATGCCACATCAAATCCTGGTAAAAAAGTAGTTGGTGACTGCTTCTGAAATAAACTTTAGA
The DNA here is from genome assembly GCA_963457665.1 of Thysanoteuthis rhombus. Taxonomy (NCBI): domain Eukaryota; kingdom Metazoa; phylum Mollusca; class Cephalopoda; order Oegopsida; family Thysanoteuthidae; genus Thysanoteuthis; species Thysanoteuthis major. Next base: position 52,320,288 of record OY735202.1, read on the forward strand.
CAATACTGAAACCTATTCCAGAATATATTGGGATACCTTTGTTTTTGTTTTTACTTGCCCACTATGTTTTTGTTTGTGTCACTTGATGCTGTAACTGCTACCATAACTTTGAATTGTATTACCATGTGTGGATGATGATCTGGTTTCTAACATATGGAGAGTTCCTGCACCATCAATTCTCCTGTCATCATGATCTACATTGTTAGCAGATCACACTGTAAATGAGTCATGTAAATTCTCACTCAGAGAAACTACAATAATTTCATTTTCCATAGCGTTTATGGCATGTGATTCCATCTAATCCAATACTGAGTCTGATCAGTTCAGTTCAGTAATCAACTATTTTAAGCCAAACATATGGTCTCATTCAACTCAAAGCCCAAACAGAATGGGAGGTAAAGGTGATCTTAGATGAAAGATATTGATAATGATATGTCCAATATTGTCTCATTTCAGTTGTTTGATTAGGGGTTTAGATGAATATCTAAGATAACAAGATAACCAGTCCAATCCTTGTTCAGTACTCTTGATCTCTTCATCACTGGGACAGCAATCACATGTTGCCATTCCAATTCTTCCAAGTATAAGTATAGCAGCCATGATAATAATTCTTTTAGCTTCTACACTTTCTTCCTTATTTGCATACCAGGTTTCTCTTATCAAATAATCAGAAATTCTCTTGAAGCAAACTATATTTAATCTGCTAATTTCTGCGAAATAAATTCAATCCCTATATCCTTGTTGTAATCTTATTTTCAACCACTTTGGACCAAAAACATCTGCAATTTCAGTCCTCTTTTTGTGAGCCTCAACAAGAAAATACAACTCTATTCAGATTCTACCCATTCACAGACAATTTAATTTCTCTGACACTGTTCGTCTACCTGGAGCAGCTGTCAATCTCTTTTTGGCAAGATTTGTGGTAAGAAGCTTCAGCTACAACAAAATCATGGCATTCTAACACTCATTCTCACTTCAGCTCATTTATCATTCCATTAAGAATATCCATTTAGGAACTTTTCACAAATGGGAAGAGTTGTGGCTGGTACAAACTCACTTTACTTAGATATTTTTTTGTCTTTAGAGTTGACCATCATTAGTTTTTTTTCCCAATCAAATTTTTCAACAACAGATTCTGTTACATTTATCACCTAATTGCTACCACTTCCTAGGCAGTTTGCCATGCTTTTTCTCGTCAATTCGTTATATACCCTCTTCTGACAGGCACGATGAATGCTTACATGAGAGTCACTGGCTTTAGCTTCCAACTGGTACTTTTCCAAGCTGCAATCATTTACCTTCCTGGCATAGTTCACTAATCTCTAAATGCCTTTACCAACTTGTATAAACTTTCTAATGTTAAGTCCAGATCCTTGCATTTCACACAGCATTGCTCGTCCATCAGATGAGATTCTACACCCAGATCTTCATGCAACTCCCCGAGGAATATTGTTTTCTCCCTATCAATATTATGGTGTGTTTATGTGTGTGGAACAAAATGCAAAGAAGTGCAAATGAACAGTCTTAAACAAACAGCAAAGTAGTATGAATTCTGAGTATAATTGAGGTATGATGTTGTATAGCAAGAAAATTCTCAGATTTGGGGAAAATGAGTCCTTAGCATGTGTTTAAGTAAGAAAAGAGAAAAATTCAGTTTTCACTGTTGAATTGTTTGTGGGAGACTCTAAAACAGCTTTCCTCTCCAAATTGCTCGAGCTATCTACTAAATCCAGATTTCTTTGACACTTGATGCTTTCCACATGTCTATTGTCTTGACCCAGACCGAATATCAATTTTACAGTGAAAACATCCCTTACTTTATAAACCATATTTTCCTTCATTTTGCCATTCATACAATTCATATATGTATATATGATTATAAATTGTGCTATATTGTATAGAAACTCATATTTGAGATGATTTCCTGTAGTTACACAGTTAATGTATCACTTGGCCTAGACAACATAAATAGAATAAGCTATTTAGGAAAATAGGGCTGCTGCAGATATATAGATTAGTTCTCTACCAGATTATTATACTTTTCGTTTTTCTCAAACAACCGGGTTTTTGGTCAATATTACCAAATAAGGTTAATTAGGAGATTTGCTCATCATACTTTGTAATTGAAGAGTATGTTTACATATATCTTTGAGGTGTATTGTGTCAAATTTGAGCATTTTAGCTCTGTTTAAACTCCTCTAAGCTAAGATGGAGTGGTGGGATTGGTTGCAATGAATTTTATTTTTGAACATTGTGTTCAAATGCTCATAACTTTTTTTGACCAAAAGCCTTGGAGATGTTTATCTGCATGGAATGAGCTTTCCAACGGTAGCAAATATATTTAGTCTCTAATTAATTCCCGGTTGACCACCGTTTTAGCCTAATTCACTTGGGCTAACAGAGTTTGAAGTTGTTCGGATCAGCAGTTCTCAAGAAATCTAATAAAGAAATAAATGAAAAATTAGAGATTACAGATCTTTCTTCATAGTTTCTATTTACTATCTCCCTTGACTTTCACTCTTTAGAATACATCCTACTGATATCTTTTTAAAATTCAATTCAATCAGAAAACTTTATTTAATGTTTTACAGTTTTGTCCTTTCATTCTAATGTTACATGGAAAACACATCAGATGAGAGTGAACAGAAAGGAGTAAATATAGTAGTCCCTCAAATTCCACGGGTTTGGATGTTGACCTCTTGCAAAATTGAAATTTTGCAAGTAAACTTTGACCCTCCCCTTGTCCCAAACCACACTTTACCGTGCAGTTACGGAAATTGAACACAATTGAACGCAAACAACTGACTAATGTAATTGTTTGGAATGATGATCATTCGATCATTTATTTAGTGGGATGGGAAAATAGATGGATGAAATAAATAACAAGAAATTAAGACAAGAATTTCTGGTCCCATTCTAGCTTCAGGGAGAGAAATAGGTTGTTTTCAGTTAGCTCAGTGGGGCTGGTGTCGATCAGCTTTTGAATTTTCTCAAGAAGACCCTGACACCTGACTCCATCTATCTTCTTTATCAAATTCACAATGTCCTCCATAATTGACTCAAAGTTATGCTAAACGTGTTGACAAGTTCTTGCCGTAGATTTTTTTCCTGCTCAAGTTTATTATCGCTGACTCTTCTTTCGAAACATGTTGGTTTTTGTTTTTCCTCAAAGTCTGTAAGAGTAGCTCTCGTTTATTGATGAAAAAAAATCAGCATGTTTCAATATTAATGCATTTTTACTCTAATAATGAACAGTGTGATTTTCTCGATTCCCTGTCCATAACACTTGACTCTACCACTCGGGGGTAAAAATTTTGCTGATAAAATACCTCTTACCCACCATTTCAAACTATGCACTCTTCCAAGTAAACTAATACAGTATTTAAAAAAAAACAAAAAACTCAATCCTAATGTATCTGAATTTCCATCACTGTAATTAGTGAGTTGATCATGTGGAGGAGGAGGAAAAAAAAAAATCAGGATATCTTGCTGGCTTTTATTTGTGGGGTCAGTTCTCATTACCTCTACCACTATTGATGGTCTGATACAAAACAGCTCTGTTGATAAATGAGGAATGATGGATATCATTTCCTGATGGCGAGTGAAAAAAGGTATAAAGTTTTATAGAATAAACTATTATCATTCAATGCAAATATGTAATGTACTATGGCAGAGCGAGGGGAGTACATAGCAGGAAAAATTGTACTGTAGACATCAAACACCATTACAATAATCAAAATGATCCCACCAATTTATCAGTCAGAAGCTATTGGCATTATTAACAAGATTATTTAAGAAATAATAATATTGAGATTACCAAGAATACATTTCTCTTACTCCTATCGTCTCATTTTTTCTCTCTCACTCTAGGAGTGTTAAGGGTCATTGTTATCAGATGGAGAACATAATGTCTACTCTAGAGTAGCTGTCTGACAATATGCTAGTAATCTTTTCAGTGACAGATGGAAAGAAAAGGATGATGAGTTTCATTTATTGACTACTGAAATGTTTTTGTCTAATTCATTTCCTTTTTCCTGGTTGGTGTGACCTTGGCCTCTCTAGTTTCAATACTTCTGTGCTATTGACAGCTGAATTGAACAGAGCATAACATTTCTTATGGTTCTTTCTATTTTGTATTTGGCGATTATTTTGAGAGCTTTGATCGTCTTTGACTCTCCCACTATTGATGGTCTGATACTAAACTAATCTTTGTTGATAAATCATATGAAAAGAACAAACAAATCATGCACGCCGTATAGCAATAATCAACACATTAATCTTCTATGTTGTTTGTGGGTTTGATCCTCATTGGATCTACCAGTATTGATGGTCTGATACAAAGCTGCTATGTTTATAAATGATATGAAAAAGGATTAGGATGTACATCATATAGCAATGATCAGCGAGCTTATCTCTTGGTTGTTGTTAGTAGGTTTGATCTTCATTGGATCTTTGATTCTGATACAAACCTGCTATGTTGATAAATCATATGAAAAAAGTGGATCGGGATCCACATCATATATCTATGATCAACAAGCTAATCTTGCTTGCAGTTGTTATTGAGTTCAATCTTTATTGGCTCTGATAGTACGATACCAACTCCTGCTAAGTTAATAATAAACTTATTTAATGAACAGTGTGACCTTTTTGATCTTTCGGGCTCTTTCACTCTGGGATAATTTTGCTGATATAAATACCTCCTACCCACCATTTGAAACTAAGGACTTTTTCTTTCTCTTCAAAAATTGTTTCATTGCAATGGCATTAAAATGATCAATAACAACAAGGTTCTACCCACTTACCCACCCTCTGTTTTATTGTTCTAAATTTTTGAGAATTATAGAATGTTTCCTTTCTAACCTTGGATCAAAAATAATTTTCAATTATTTTTTTTTTTTCTTTTCCAGATCCCACCAGTTTAACACTCAGCACATTTACAGTGGGTGCCCAAATACTGTGCGAGAATAAGACACCTAAACCAAAAATCAACACAGCTGTTTGGAAAATTAATAACCAGTTGTCTAGTGATATTATACTTTCTATGCAAAGTGAAGAATGTTGGAAGGTAATTTTACTTCAATTTTTTCCTTCTGTTGGCTTTGGCTAAAAACTATTCTATTCCGTTTTAAATCAAATTTTGCAATTAAAATTAGGTTACTAATCACTCTTTGAGAGCTTAATCATTTCCTGTCTGTTTTGTTAAATAGAAAACAGTTGTCTCATTTATCATTGAAGAGGTACACTAATTAACCAATGAAATACTTCTTACTAAAATGAACTTTTTTCATTTTTTTTCTTCTTTTTTTTTCAATTGAATATTTTGAGGCTTTGAGCTCAAGGTTACTAGTGATGCTTAGTGCTTTTTTTGATAAAAAAAAAATAGCTTTAAAGCTCCCATGCTTAACCAACTCTTTCATCTAATAGGCTGTGTCCCAAGATATCCTCTAGTATGGATAGCTGAATGAGAACAATCTACCCCTATGGATTGAATAGAGGGTTCAGTTCAAAATTCCTAGAAATTACCAACTACAACAGACACCTGAATAATCCTGAAGGTTATAACGGCTGAGATATTTTAACTATTACAACCAAGATGAAGACACTCATCTCAGAAATTCAGGCAAAAATTCTCACCCTTAATAGACGAGTAAGCACTTCGCTATTTGTCTGTCATGTCACATTAAACTAAACCTATATATAAGATTAAGATTATCTTCCATGAGTTTAAATAAAAATTGTTAGTCAGCTCTCTTACCTACTGAGCTAAACTTACAAGTCCTAAGTAACAGTAATCATCAAAAGTCAGAATAAAAGTATAAATGGAGTTTGACCCTTCAGCATATTTTTCCTCTTTTCTTGTGAAGTTCTTATTGTCCAAGCTAATTCCATCCTTATCATTTTTGTTTTTATATTTCAGTGTAATTTGATTACAGAATATAACATTAGTGCTGGTAGTGGATGTCAGGTGAGAGTGGATTCACGCTGGCCCTTGAATTATGCCCTCAACATTACAGATACTCCTGATCTATTTTGTTTGTAAGTTTGTCGGATTGTCTTAATTTATTTCTTATATTAAGCTTTAATTTCAACTTGATTTTGATATGTATTGTGAACAAATGTTAATTTCAAAGGTTTGAAATTGAGCTTGAATTATCTGACTATGTTCATTGATTTTTGTATATATTTATTGCTAACATTCTTAATAATATCTCATTGATAAATTAGAAAAACACTGTAGATGTTGTAATGAGAAAGTAGGAGTCCATAATTTTCTACCGTGTTATAAGTTAGTCTGCGTGGTAACGAATTTTCCATTTTTACAAACTTCGATTCAAGTTTCCTTTGTTGCTTGAGGAATGATGGATATCATTTCCTGATGGTGAGTGAAAATAGGTATAAAGTTCTTTAGAATAAACTATTATCATTCAATGGCAGAGCAAGGGGAGTACATAGCAGGAAAAATTGTACTGTAGATCTCCTACACACACCATTACAATAATCAAAATGATCCCACCAATTTATCAGTCAGAAGCTATTGGCATTATTAAGAAGATCATTTAAGAAATAATGATATTGAGATTACCAAGAATACATTTCTCTTACTCCTATCATCTTATTCTAGGAGTGTTAGGGGTTATTGTTATCACATGGAGAACATAATGTCAACTCTAGAGTAGCAGTCTGACAATAATCTTTTCAGTGACAGATGGAAAGAAAAGGATGATGAGTTTCATTTATTGACTACTGAAATGTTTTTGTCTAATTCATTTCCTTTTTCCTGGTTGGTGTGACCTTGGCCTCTCTAGTTTCAATACTTCTGTGCTATTGACAGCTGAATTGAACAGAGCATAACATTTCTTATGGTTCTTTCTATTTTGTATTTGGCAATTATTTTGAGAGCCAAATTTATCATATTCAAAATTGGGGTCCATACTCAAGCCACATTATATGCAATTCAATAATGTACTACTTTTTCTGTTTTAATTATGAATAGGGATTGAAAAATGAATTTTTTCTTCTGAAACAATGCTCAACACTTACATGGATTACCATTTGATATTTTCAGATATAAGATACAAAATTTAGTTGGAAGAAAAAAAAATCAACATGACCTTAATCTCAACTCTGGGCTGACATTCTGTTCTAAAGCTAGGTTCTGCTCAACAGAGCATATGAAAATGCATTCTGACTAGCAGTCATGGGAAAGCAACATCAGCAATTAGTTCAGTCCTACTTATAACATTATATTCCATATAAGTGCTGAAAGTTAATTTGTATCTTATGGTTCCAGATTATCACTAGACTATGTGTTAAATATGTAGATTTTCTAAAAATACTTTGCAGATAACCTCCATATCTTTTATTCAACCAGAGCTGCTGACTTGTTTAACTAATTATATCATTAGTGACTGTCAGCCTGTGAAAAAAATATATTGTTATAATTTGTAGTTTATAGAACAAATCTTTGTATATATAAAAGTGAATGTATGCATTTCTGTATGTTCCAAGTTGCAGGCCATAATTCTGCTCCTAGGAAGCTGAAATCTAGCATAGAGATACATCTTTCCAAAGCAACAGTCATGGGTTGTATGAGGTTGACCACTGGGGTCATTTCTGGTCAACTGAAGCCATTTATAGCATATATATTGAGCTTGCTATGAAGTACAAAAATCCTCCTGATGTCACAAATAGAAGGACGGACATGGTCAAATTTGATACTTCAGTTCTGTGACGTTTCTAAACTGTGTATTTGTAAGGGCTGAATTTTTTGATGTATTCCACTAGTCGTAAAACAGTAGAATCTCTGTTTGCTTATTTTGTGTGGAAAAAATTTTTTCTATGGACAAACTTGCATCTTTGTACATTTGTTAATTCTGCTTTGTTAGTCAGAGGAAGGTCAAAGATATGGATATGGAAAAGACTGATGGGAGAGATTGTGTTGTCTGGCAAAAAAGTTTTGATCAATCTTTTAAAAGAAATGCTGTCAATTTATATAAGGTTACTTAGGGTTAGGGTGTAGGGTTGTATTGACAGAATGCAAAAAAATGCAGGGTTAAGTGCAAACTTTTGCAAAAAAACAATTTCGCAAAATTCGCAAAATGAAATCATTTGCAAAAATCTGATGTTCAACATGCACAAAAATGTTACCGGAAGTCTTGATGGTGGCGCCAGCTATTACACCAATACATTAGCAGTAAGTAGTAAAAAAAATTAAACATTCTTATAAAATCAACTACTCATTTTGACTGAAATTCTACTGTTCTATGACTAGTAGATTACTTAAAGAAAAAATTCAAACTTTAGAAATGCATAGTTCTGATGTGTTATAGAACTGCAGTATTACCAAAGATGATGGATTAGTAGTGCTGACTATCAAAGTCATTTGAGATCACCAGAGGTTAATTTTGGATTAAAACATATTAGTCATTTCGAAAAAATTGCACTTCATACTCACTTGGGACAAAATACATAATCTGGAAGCACTGAATACTGTATGAAAGCAAGAACTAAATTTTCATCATCTTTATAAAACATTTTAATTAAATAAAAAGGCTAAATAGCAACCTTCACAGGATTGACTCCAGTAATGTTATGAAGAAAGTAATCACATCTGCAGCTTCATACCATGGACGTAAAGTAACCAATGAAATAGGCTAAAAACATTCTCTCAGCCAGGTTTAGTGCGCCAAAATCGTTACATTTCATAACGAAGGCTCTGCAGAACGCTGAATTAGTTCAAAATATGGTCTTAGTAAAACTGCAATTCATGATGCTATTGTCTGTTTTGAAATTTACTGGACTTATAGTGACTAAGAGAAGTGGTCATCCTAGGAAGACCGACATTGGAGATGATCATTTAATGAAGAGGATTGTTGTGCATCGTCCAACCTGATAGATTAAAAACTTACAGGCTCAAACGTGAGTAAAATGACTGTTTCGCAGAGTTTGAGCAATGAATTTGGACTGAGTTCATTAAAACCCGCCTGTAAACCAAAATTGTCTAAAAGACATCAGCAATGGATTGCTGAAGTGTTATTCACTGACACATCAACCTTGCAGCAGATGGTAGTGTGAAAACAAAGTGTGTATGGACTGGAAAGCAATTCAAAGAAAACAATTTTGAAACACCTGAGCCAGATGATTTTGGTGCAATGCAAGCCAACAGAACAGCTGGGTTATATTCTCTACCTTCTGTCTATACCATGAATGGTTAAAGGTATGTTGAACTCAAAAGAAAAAATAGAAATCCATATGACCATTCATAAATGCAAAATATTCAAGTAAGCCATTGCGCAGGGCTACAGATCGAAGATTATGACCTATCTCTGCTAACAAGAAGTGAAAACCATTGAATGGCCTGCAAACAGCCCCGACTTCAACCCAATTGAGAATTTGTGGACCATCTTGAAAGATAAAGTGTTTGAAAAGCAGCCATCTAATATCTAAGATTTAATTGAGGTGATTGGAAAAGTGTGGAGGCAAGAAATTATGGTAGAGTTTAATCCAAGTCAAATTGATAGTAAGCCATTTGTCACCAAAAGCAACAGAGGGTATATCAAATACTAAGAAATACAACTTATGGGATGTGCATATGCCAGTACACATATCTTTTGTAGTTCTAAATAAATACACTACTCTAGTGATGCTTAAAAGCATTGACTTCATGACTTTATTGAAAAAATGCAGGGACGTATCAAACTTTGGGGAAACACTGTAGAACCCCAATCTAAACTCTATTAGTAATTAATTTTTCTCAAAACTGACAAATTTCCTATAGAAATTAAGGTCTTGTTGATTGAAAGCACATGAAATTCCTTGAAGAATTTTTTTTTCTTAGAAACTTGGCTGTTTCGGTTATCTTAAACTTTTATAGAGTTGTCAATTGTTTGCGTTGGATGAATGTACAATGGCACAGAAGCCTGTTCTTGAAGCAGTGGATTGGACACTGAGGGACATTGAAGAAAAAAAGGCCATGACATCATGGGTAGAATACATAAACCTATGCAAGGCCAGGTAATTCTGCTAGCATGATATAGCACTGAAATACATTAACATCTTCATCATTCATAAACTACTTCTTCCTTTTTAGAATACCAATTTAATAAACTACTTCATCCTCCTACTTCTTCAGAGGTTGCTGATTGTTGTCTTAGAGGTAGGACCACCAGAATACAACTCAAGCATATTTAGATTTTGGTCATTTATTTCTTGCTTTATTTGAAATTTTGGTTATTAAGAAAAAGATTTTGAACACACAGCAAAGTTTTTTTCTTTACACTTCATCTGATCATATCAGCCATATGAAAAGGCTACCTGGGTGACAACTCCCTCTCTTGCATTGCACTACTAGGGACGTTTGTCTTCCCCCGGTGATCTGCTCGTCACTGTTTCCTCGTGTCAACCTCTCACTGCTTCTCTTCTCCCACTGCTCACATGACTTAGTTTAGTTTACATGTGTATTACCTTTATTTGACCAGGCATCTTCAAATCATGTGATGTCACTTCAACCACATCATACAGCTGGTGAGACATTTCAGCATCATAGAACCACATCAGACAACTTACTTTGATTAAGCCATGCCACTGAATACATTACAATCTCCCTTTGTCTGTTTTAGAAGCTCAGAAAAAGCAACAAATGAAGAATCTTTTTCACAGAAGAAAACATTAGTCGTTAATTACTTTTAACTAGAATATATATATATATATATATATATATATATATACCTGTCAAAAATGATAGTGTTTTTTTTAGTTTTTTTTTGGTATGGATTGACACTACAAATAGTGATTATGTGTCATTGTATTAATATTTTTTTGTCTATTTTCAGAATATTTTAAAAGAACAAAGACAAAAATATATTAATGCAGTAGCAAAATTACACTTCGTAATATAATTTTGTTTAATTTTGCCTCTGCATTAATATTTTTTTGTTCACAAAAATTGATTTTTTTTTTTTTTTTTTTTTTTTCTTTCAAGCAACATTTTTAAAATTCCAGCCAGCAAATATTTCTATTATAAAACAATGCTACAAAAATACTAAAAAAAGAATTTATGAAATAAATTCCCAATTAATTCATATAATCCATTATACTGGATGAATAGTGGAAAGACGGTATTCAATTTAGCTATTTTGTAATTATAACACCCACCCTAAAACTTTTGATTAATCAACTTTTTCACTACTGATAATTTCTCGTAATAAATGAAATAGTCATATGTACTGAGAGTGGAGAAATTACTTGCAAAATTTTCTAATCTATTTTCAAGAGGCCGTAATGTTCTTGTTCAGTAGTACCCATTTCTAAAAATTGCATTCTGTGAATCAATTACCTCAGCTTTGACTATTGTTTGAAAATATTACAAAATTAAATAGAAAAAGGAAAATCAAAATGATTAAATAAATCAATTTTCTTTAAGATGATTCTTCAACACCATTATTATAGGTATGTTTTGTTTTTTGGGCTTTTTTTTAACTTAATTTCACTTGAGAGATGTTTTTCTGTCAAGTCATTTTTTTATTTTGCAGTTGATAAATTATGGTATTTATAAAAATGGTGTTGAATCATTTTTGCAAAGAAATTGATTTATTCATTTGAATATTAAACGTATGATATTGTCCTAAAGTTTTGCTATAAAATATTTACCATACAAATTCCTTTATGAATGAATGATATAGTGTTATCAATAATATCAGGCTTCAGGGCAAGCAAAGCTATTAGGATATTTTGTTATTCGTTGGATAAAAGTAAATACATACTAGTAAGACAATGGGGAAAACTGGTTGTTTGAAAAAAACCATTGATCTATTCATTGAATAAACGTAGAAAATTGTTAGATTCAGGGATCCTGGCACACATTGTGTGGCAATCTTTTTTAAAATATGTAAACAAAGGATTTTTTAAATGAAAGGAAAAGCAAACTAACAAATAATCCCAATCCTATTTATTAGTTCTGTGGTAAATTAAATGTCTTGGATCGAACCCTAGCTAAATAAATTAAATCTGGTAGTGGCACAGTACAGGTCTTCTCCTCTAACTTCCAGATTTATTTGCTATTATAAGCCCTATGTACTTAAGTTTGGAAATCTTTTCCATTACTTTCAAGTAAAACCCTTGTTAGGATTTACAAATTGGATAATCATTCTTTTTTTTTTTTTCAAGACAGAAACATTTGTACTGTTGGGGAAAATGTGTCTGAAAAGTTGCTCGTTATTTGGTTCGGGGGTTTAAAAGTGCTTTGCATCATACCAAATTTGAAGCAAAAAAAGTTCCCTGAAGTCAATTAAATTCCAGAGCGATTTTCATGAACTGGTGTAATTGAAAAAGTTACTCAAGATAAAGGTCTATACAAGATATTAAATTTCATTAAAATTACTTGAGTTTTACAGAAGTTACTTCAAAATGAAAGTCATTGGTTTGTATCAAATCAAGCTGATCATCTTTTGTCAGAGTGCTAAACTATATTTTTCAGCTAGGTCTAGCCTATTTTGTTCTCTATGTAACTGTTAAAAATATTGATTGTCAGTTAGGAGCCAAAAGTTGATAAAAATTACTAAAATATATGAGGATGAGGAATGCCAACGTCCTGGAATTGTTTCTAGCTGAACCTACCAGCCACTGATTCAAAGCATGAATGCAAGCAGGATTATCAACCAATCAGCACATTCCATTCAAGCTACGACAAACAAACAGAAAAGAAATTTGCAAATATGCACATTATATTATGTACTTCTATCGACACAAAAAGCAAGTTGTCTTTGATAGGAAAATGATTCTTGGTTCTACATGATTCAAGTACAAGTCAGTGGACCAGAAAATCCTGTTCATATCATTACTAAGGATAATTGAAAATCTCCTAGATGATTATTATTTCATGATTTACATTTAACATTAAGGTGTAAGTCAAAGATTAAGTGTACTTGAAAACATATCGAAATTCAACCACAGTCTGACAACTTGAAAGGCATAATTTTCAAGGTGGGCGCCAAATCTGCCTGATATGTTATCAAGCATACTTGAGACTACAAGTAATCGTTGGAAAAAAATTGTCTGGGGTGCGGCCATCTTGGACACTATCTTGAAATTTATACCTTTCCAGACTGTGGTGTACTTTTATTATATTATTGAGCAAACCTGATACCACAAAAAAACGTTTTTCAGGGTGTGTGGTGTATTGGTTTTTTTTTGTTTTTTCATAAATGCACCTGACTAAGTGATAAATGTGAGAAATTACTGCAAATGAAAATAAATGTTATGGTATGTTAGAAATTTCATGCTTTTTTCCAAAAAAGTGCACGGCCCTTTTGTTTATCCACTGTAATAATTAATCATACACCGAGTTTATCTAAAATGATCATTCAATTATGCTTTCAGTTTATTAATTCAGACATGCATACACTCCTATATATACTGGCTGAATACCCATCCTATGGACGGATCATTTGTTTAGTATATTTATGTATATATTGAATAGAAAGTAAGGGAATAGTTTTGCATTATGTTTGATGAATAGAGCCCCTCTCTTTTGAAATAATTTTTTTCTCAAAAGATTTGATTTTGATTTAGTCTCCTTCACTCATGACCCCTTAAAGGAGGATGAGGATCTTTTAACACTTCACAGGAGGGGGAGAAATTCCCTTTTAACTTCTGTTAGCTTATAAGAAAAAATCTTCTGTCACTTTTAGCCTTTACATGGTGGGAAAGTCCTCTTCATTGTTGACTCCTTAGAATAAGGAAAAATCTCCCTTCAATTTTGACATCTTAAAGGGTGGTTCCTCATCTTGACTCCCCTTAAAGAATTATATATAAACTTGAAATAAGAACATATGTATATGGGTGGAAAGTGGGTTTCACTTTGGTATGATTGTTACATTTTAAATTGGATCCTCCTCGAAAACCCTTGGAAAATATTTTTCTCAAAATTTCATTTTAAAACTTCCTCGAGTTCATTGATTTGGCTTGCCAAATTTGGTTGGGCTGCACCCATGTTGAGGTACTTTTTTATAGTGTTACAGACACATGAATGGAGACCTCTCACTTATATATTTAAGACATGAACAAAAAAAATGAAAAGTGCTATTCATATATTAGATAATAGGTTAACCTTTATCAATTTTTTTACTTGTATTTCTTGCATCTTAATTTTAGTTGGTTTTCATTGCAACTACCAAAACTGTCTTTCTACAGTAGCGTGTAAACAACACAAATTAGAAATAAAAAATAAGCTTTACAATAGACTGTTAGGTCTGAGTAGTTGTTATGAATAACAATTATTTTCAAGATGAAAATTGAATACTAATCAAAAATGAACCATCGTTGATAATGCTTCTTCTAATGAAAATATAAATCAAGATTTCAAGTTTATCATCTGCTATGAATTTTTGCAATTTTGCTTTGATTAGTTCGCCTTTCTCTTTTATACAGGAATAGTTTCCATTTCCAAGAAAATGGAATCTTCAGAACTGAAGTTGACTCCAATGAAAATGGCTCCCAGATTCTTTGTACTGAACCTACCCTGACCAACAATCCTGCACCTAGCTATGAACGTAAGCATTTTTTAATTGGAAATTTTTATTATAATCTTTTTGTGAAAAAGCTGTTTATGGACTTGTGGGTATTCGAAAAAAGTTCTAAAATACTTCTTTGTTTTCGCTATGTTACACAAAATGCCAAGACTTTTTCCAAACTCATGAAGAATAAATATAGAATGACTTCTGTGACCAAAATTTTGTTTGCATGAATTTGAGATTTAAAATTTCACAAAAAGCCAGCAGTAACAGAATTTAAGTTGCACAATTTGTGAATAACACAACCAAGCATAATCACTCTAATAACCTTGAAAATTAATTTTTCTGAAAACTGATAATTTCTGGCATTAGTAGTCTGCATGTCTAAGTGGACTACAAGATTTAAATTGTGCCCCATGTTTTGTCATGTTGGGGTATGGATTAGGGTTATTGTTTTTGCTCTGTGAAATCATCCTTCATTGTCCGTTGAGAGTTATCCTTGAAGAGATTCTGCCAAACTTGTATTAGCACTGATTGGAGAATTTCTCATCCATGGTCACCTATGGAAAGTAATGGTGCAGTTCTGCATCATAGCTACATTGTAAATAGAATCCCCTCTTATAAAACCTTCAAATATATATTTTTTCTCAAAACTGCCAGATTTCCAGAATTGTCTAATAGATTAAAAGCACAAGAAGCTGAGAGAGAAAAAGTAAATATCCTCTGAGTCCAAACTCAATGCACTGATTGTATTTACCCTGTTTCTAAACACTGGTGTTTTGTTGCTCACTCTGATTTCTCAAGTGCTAACATTTGTTTTTATTATGTGAGCCTGAACACAGACCCCACCCCACCAAAAAATGAATTTATTTATTTTTTTTTTTTTTTTTTAATGAAATTTTACCTTAATGTGTACGTTATAGGTAAATTGTGATTTGCAGATTTCTGATATACCTTTGTTTTTCATCTGTGTTATCTCATTGTTTGGACCAGCACACATTCCAAGGCTGACATGTGCTGACCAGTATACAACATTGGACAAACTGGTATAAACGCTGAGAGAAAGAGAAATTCACTTCCAGGGTCACTTATAATGAATGGCAATCAAGATCACATACTAACCTTATAGCTACAATGTAAATTGAATTTCATCTTGAAAAAAAACTTGAAATATTTCTCTCCTCAAACCTGCCAGAAGGTTTGCAGGTCTGATAAATGGAACGCATGAAATTTAAAGAAAAAAAATTAAAATTTAGGTATTTATATGATATGGGCACATCCAAAATTACTTTAGTCCTCACTGATGCGAATAAGTTCAAATAAAAGATGGAAAAACATCCCTGATTATGCTGATTCAAAATATACTTATAGTTCAATTTTATAGATCTGATTTGATTATTTTTCTGAAAATCCAAGATGCAAAACAAAGAAAAATGTTTTCTGACAGTGCGAACGGAGACCCCATAAAAATTGATTATTTTCTCAGAGCAAAATTCAACCAAAAGATGTATGCTATTGGTAATTATAGACCGGCAAATTTCAGATATGCCTTTGTTTCTGTTCTGTGATGTATAGTTCTCAAGATCTGAGAGTGTAAACACACACACATACACACACACACACACACACATATATACATTGGTACTTTATAATATAGATACACATTGTATATACATGTATACATTGTTTATCTGTTTTTGTGTCTTGCTTAAAACTAATTTATATTTTTTTTCTTTCAGCAATCCTCGTCGCCCTTGGCACTTTGGTTGGCATCTATATCCTCTTCTCTGCTCTTTACAAATTCAAAAAGTATAGACATTTTATTTCATCATTTTTAAAACTTTCCCAGTTCTTTTTTAGTATTGAGATTTTTTTCTAAGCTGCATAAACCTCTTTTCTATCCTTAGATTAAAATGTTTTTTCATTTTTTCCTCTTTTTTTTCCAGTTAATATTTTCTAACAATTCTAAGTAATGGTTGCATGACCTTAAGATTTCTGATTAAAAAAAAATGAAAATGGGGAAAAAATTGAATAAAAATGTATATTAAAAGTAATTTATTAGATTTGAAGCTCACAAATAGACATGTAAAATGTGTATCTATGTATGTGATAATTGGCTTGTTATTGTAAAATTGATGGTTTGTTGTATCTATTAGGTAATCATTGGCTCTTCATTTTGAAAGCTTCATGTAAACTCACCCTCACCTCATTCATTTTGATCCACTGTCTAGGTTATACAACTAAAAACAAGTATATGTAAGTGTAAGTCTAGGTAAGAAAAATGTTTGAAGAAGGCAAAATGACTACTTTGAAAGTTTTTCAGTCCCACCTAGCTATTTTTCGCTTTACATATGAAGAAAGTGAAATCAGTGATTTTCACTTACAGTTTATGCGTTAAATGGGGGGAAAAAATTGATTTGATCATCTACGTACTATATGCAATCCAATTGATGTGAAAACCAGATTTCTCTATTTAGACGTTGTATTATAATAATTTCATTTTATCAATACATACCATTTTTCTGTTTTTCATTTATTTATTTTTATCACTTTCCATTTTCCTGTGTAAGACAATGAAAATTATTCTGAAAAAGTGAAATTCTGAAAGTTATCCTATCACCTAGGGCTGCAATGATTCATCAATATATCACAATATATTTCACCTTGGCAATAATTGATTCACAAAATTTTGATGCATATATTTTTTAACGGAATGAAAAAAAAGATACTTAAATTTTTTTGTATTTAAAAAAAAAAAATCAACTAATTTCCATAAATTACATTGTAATACTGACAGCAAGTAGTAAACATGGCCGATCCATCCACTATGCACATGTTGAGATTTTGAAAATTTCACTGTCGCCAGTAATGGTAGGGAGAGAATGGGTTGGCAGTTATACATTTCAAGGACTAATTTTTGTTTCTTTTGTACACCAGTGAATTGGACTAAAATAGTTAAAATACTGTGTTTTTCTTTCAATGCATGTTAAATCATATATTTCCAAATTTTAAAAATATATGAAATCATTTCACAGTTACCATTCTTGTATCATAAAGGCATCAATATTTCTTTAAAATGTTTCTTTAAATCTATTAAATCTGCTTAAAAAAAGAAATCCATGGTATTATTTTTTATTTTTTACCACGAGAAAATAACTAAACAATGCAGTAGTCCAGTGTATAATTCAGCTTCTTTTTTTTTTCCTCTCTGCAAATCAATTTGATTAACTCAAGGTGTTAATTTTAGAAAATAAACTAAATTGATTCAAATTTTTCAGGGACTTTTTATGAATGTATTTTGCTTTGACTATCATGATTTAAACTTGAATCTAATATTGAATTAAATTTTATTTAATCCAACATTTAAATTGAACTGTATATCTCTATATGATTCTTATTAAGATTTTTTTCTCTCTTCTTCATTGACATATACTCTGCCCTACCCTTTCATTACCACATTCTGACAAATACTTTTTAATTAAATAAAAAATGCAATCATTGCCAAAGAGAAAATAATCAGTGTGGACAGTAGGTAGATTACTATATCTTTTTATATCAAATGTACATTTAGAAAATTTTCAGTGATTTTTTTTTTTTTTTAATAAAACCATGAAAAAGTGCTATTTTCCTTATGAATTGAACTGAGTCATTTGATATTTCGGGGGGCATTTTTCGTCAAAGGTACCTTTCTCATTATTTTCAGTGTATCAAGCCATCATTGGTGATTTTTGCTACCAAAGTCATACACATGAAAATCTTCTGCTTTAAAACATTTTTGAGCATTCTTTCGGTATTGAAGTTATTTATATGTATTCATAAAATTAAGACTATTCTTGTATTTTTTGTAGTAGTCAAAATTTGATTTTTTTTTTTTTTTCTTTTTCTAAAGATTAGTTGTAATATGATCAAAAGTTTACATAAAAAATGGAAATCACACTTTTTTTTTCTTTCAAAATAGTGGATATTTGGTGGTAACAATTATCGTATGTTATATCTTTTGGGAACATATTTCTTGATTTCTTGGTATTTATTTATTTTTTAAGTGGATTTTTTACCAGAGCTCATAATTCTGATCACACTTTTTTGGGAGTTTTTTTTTCTCTCCAACGGATTTTTATGTTGAATTTTTCAATTTTTTTTTTTTCTACCTGAGCTCATCTTGTATTGCAATACATATCGTTTGTGAATTGAATATTGCGATATGTATTGTATCGTGGAAAAACATATTGTTGCAGCCCTATTGTTGAGATTTCTTTTTCTTTGAGTCTTTATCCAATGTCAAATTGAGTTTATATTATATTCAATCACTTGTTTATTTGTCAACTGTTTCTCAGTCAATAATAACTTACTACACACTTGTCATCGAATATTCACATATATAGAACTTTCTGACTACTTTAAACATCAGTTTTAGTAAACATCCAAAAATTGAATTACTTCTTAAGCTTTTTCATCACTGATTATTGCTACAGTATGAATGTAATTCTTTCTTTCTATTTCAGTAGCATCACGTTCCGGAGAATAATTTCTCGTTTTGGCCAAGAAAGTTTAATTGAAGCTGTAAGCATTATTTTGAAATGAATTATCCTATTTTTCTCAGTTATTTACATGTAGTGTGAGTTGTGTGCATGTCTCAATCCATCTCATTTGATTATTATATCTTCATTATCATATTATAAACTTGCTCGATATGACAAACAAGTAGGAGGCTTACTTTGTATCTTAACCGACAATTCTATGAAAAGTTTTACTGGAGAGTCAAGGCATTAAGCACAATTATCTATGTATATTACTACTACTTTTGGGAGGTGCAGGGTAGTATAATGGTTACTAGCGCAGCAAATGGAATCACCTGACCAAGTTTGAGTTTTGGCCAAGGTTGTTCGTGTTCACTTTGCACTGATGCCCTTGAAAGTCACGAATCCACTTTTCTCTCTAGGTACGGGTAAATAGCTGGCAGTTGGAGCCCTTTAGCCCTTTAAGATAGTCCATCTAAAAGAAGGATACTTAGAAAGAAAAATTTACTGATTGGCAGTTACCATAGCTGGTCCCAAGCCCATGTACAAGAAGAGGGTTGGGTATGGGGCTAGCAACTCCACCCCATAAACTAACCTACCTGCTACTGAAACCACAGCAAAGTGGTTGTGGCCCAATGCTCCTCAAGAGGTCTACTGGAATAAACAAAATCAAACCCCGACTACTTCTACAGCCATTTTGTTATGTATTGGTTAAGTGGTAGAATATAAGTTGCAATTGTAGAGGAATCTATGATCATCTAGATTTTTAAACATAACAAGACAAAGTCAGATTAAACAATCAATACATTTTATTCTAGCTGGTACATAAAACATCACAACAGATCTGCCTCCAGTGTCGTGTAACTTGCCTGCGTTAAGTTTACATGTAAAATACAGTGACACAATTTAGGTATCTGGCTGAGACATGTTTATTCAATACAAATTCCCTCAAATAAAGAATCCACAGGAACAATGTTTCATGTCCCTAGTTCCTCCTTGCTTCTATCATGAAAATAGAAAATAAGTTAGACTGAAGAAAAAGGTTGATTTTAGTTCTGGGTTGCCAGATCTGGGCAGAAGGGGAAATAATTCAAGCCAGTCTTGGGGCAGAGGTTCAATATTTCTGAAAATAAATTGGCCCAAATTTTCGTCTAAACAAGGAGAAAAAAATTCATTAATTATGATGTAAATTTTGATTGTCATAAATCCAATGTTGCCTATATTCAGCAAAAAAATCAACAATGATGCCATTATCGATGGCAATGAAGAAAATTTTTAGAAATTTAAAATTATGTTGAAAATCTACCAACAAATACGTTTTTGACTCAAAAAAAAATTTTAATGATAATTTTGATGATAATCTTCAGTTTTATCATGAGTCAGCTAAACTGTGCTAACAATATCTAACATTTTGTCTGTAAGAAAAACACTCAACTCTAACAAAAAGCACATTTTCTAAGAGGTAACCAATCTTAGTTTGATGTTGACACTTGGGGTGTTTTTCTACCGACTACAGAAGACACAGTCAATATACATTAGAATTTACAACTTTGAAAAGCATCACTACTGTGCTGTGTAACAAAAATGTGTGTTGTTGTCTGCATTAAATTTGCAACCTCTTATAATTTGAAATATGAGTCAATTAGCATTAACAAAAGAAAAAACAGAAAAAAATATTTTACAAAAAATATACCCTGTGAATATTTGTCATGAATTTGATGTATTTAGTTATTCATCCTTGTGATATTTTTATATGAGTTTCTGTCGAAGTATGATATAGAAAAAATAGAAAATGTATATTTCTAAAATATCAGAATAGTTTGAATAATAGATTGATTTTTTTTTTCCATGATTGAAAAAATTTTCAGATCAAAAGACAAAATTATAACTGAATAAAACTAAAAAAAATTGCTGAGAAGAAAAATATTTTACTTGATTTTCCTGTATTTTTAATCCCCAAAGTAAGACTCCCAGTTCAAGAAGTTTTGGAGTTCTTAGAAAATGTAAACATAATCAATGTTTCGAGGGGTTTATCTGTTTTGTAAAAATCAATGAAAGCAAGAAAATATAAGTGAAATAAATCGTTAAAATAATAAAAAGTAGGGTAGGAATTATATCAAAAAATTCCTCTTTTTCAAAGTTAAGAATGGAATTTTTTTTTTTTCCAAAATCCATCCCTTAATAAATGAGTATTGAAAATTTTATTAAAATCAAATAATATGCTGATTTTTGCTAGGTTTTAGAATTCTTAGGTGTCAATTTTCCAGTGAAAATTTACATCCATTTTGTTCATATCTATGTAGTATCATGTATGGACATGTTTCAAAATTCCAAGTTCATGGGATGATTTGATCTTAAAAATTTATGAATTGAAGTGGGTCACCCTCATTTATTTTCATTTTGTTGGATACAAAATAACCTTTTAGGGGTTGTTTTCATCAAATGTAATATGTTAAAAGCTTGTCAGTTCTGTATTAGAGGGTAATTCCCTCTTAGCTTGTCTCTTATAGAAGACAATGAATTTGGTCATTTTTCAAGAATTTTAGTTGGTGAAGGATATTTGATATTCTATGTGATTGATCACTTCTCAATTATTCTCAAAAGATGATTGGAAAATTTTCATGGTATACATCTTTTCTCATAATGGAGTTCTTCAGTCAGTATTAGATAAACAGTTGGTTGAATTATTTAATGCAAGCATAAAGCTTATCCTTTGTCAGGTTCACTTGTTTTTTAGCCAGTTTTATCTTTCAGTAAACCAATGGTTGGATTTGATTACAGGGCATAACGCATATACCAGCTCATACACGTGTATGTGTGTTATATTCATGTATATTCCTTAGGAACTGATCTCTCTCCGTGTTAATCAGCTTGCCATTGATTTGGGATATATCTCCAGGAGTGTCAATTTTTATATGAGATTGTTTGAATACATTTCCTTGGCCATAATATGGGCTACTTACTTGATAATAAATTCTTAGTCAAGTGATTCTAACATGTGCATTGGTTGTATGTTGTCCTATCTGAATGTGAATATCTGTTTTCTGTTCGCGGTAAAAAATGTTGCCTTAAATCACAATTTCAGGATTCTTACATCCAACAGGATTTGGGTTCACCTGACAGCATCAACCCTACTGATGACACAGAAAGTCTAAATCGTCCAATTATCAAAGAACGTCTCAAATCCTTGGATGCATTCCGAGGGTGAGTAATTGTAGCAGTAAAATTCAATACAAGCCTTTGTTTGTAGTTTTTATCCAGTTCATTTTATTTCAGTTATAAATCACTGTTTGAGTTAATAAAATCATTTTCAGTTTGAAGTAACGAGGATAAAACCTCCATTTAATCTCACAAGTAAATTTTTGTTGTCTTTGAAATACCAATTTTTCATTTTGATTGATTGAAAATAGGAATATATTTATAAGGAAGAATGGAAGTTTATGGAGTTTTCAATTTTTTTCTACAGTTTTACATCATAAATGCATCTTCAGTTATAAAAAGAGTATGTAACATTTTTCCCATGTGCAATGTAATCTTTTGTATCACGTAACTCTTATTTTTAAGTAAAAAAAAAGAAGGTATATATTTTGTTTTTAGGTATAATCACAGTTTATTATGCAGAAAAAATGTGAAGAACAGTTTTCCATTTTTACAATGAATTGTCTTATTGTTGAGAGGATTTTAGGAACCAACATAAACTTGGGACTTGGATATCTTTGGCTATTTAAGAAGAGGTAGAGATGAGGGTTTTTAACCTAAGGTATCTACTGAAAAATGTGGCAATTATTTCCTTCATTCAAGTAAACACTGTTGCCAAAATAATACATTCAACCCTTTGATTCTGATACAATATTCTCAGCATTGTTCATGAATGAATATGTTAGGTACATTGTAGGACAGAAAAGTAAAATCAGAGTTGATTACTACAAGTATAGATTATCAAATTAAAACATGAATTGGTGAATTGATTGGAAAAATTGGTTTGTTAGTTTCTCTTTTGTTTACCTCATTTCTAATCTTTTTCTTGTTTTCTTTCTTGAAACAATGAAGATAGATTATTACCAAATAACAAATATGTTTTTTATCAATTTGGACGATTATGTTATTTAGAAATGGATATATGATCCTGACAGAACAATTAAAAATTGCTTTATATTATATTGAATATACATTTCTTGATAAAATAATTGTCTGTATTGATAGACATATAGAGCAGATATAGACTGTGAATAAGCAATATGAGAATCTAGGGTTAAAACAGTTAATCGGGCCTTTGCACTACTGGCAGCTGGTTAGCACAATGGTAAAAGCAAGCTAAGTTGAAGTATTTGATTGTTTATTCTATGTACGCTATCTTGGCCAAATGATACATTCACCATATAATAACAACATCATTTCAAATAGTTTCAATATAACACAATTTATAATCATATATATTAAGTAAAAGACAAAATGTCAGGAAAAAGAGTTCAATACTTGTATTTCATGATGAACATTTGTGAGGGATCTGTGATACAAAAAACAAACTCTTGGTGTTGGACAAAATTCATTAGTAAACCATTTTATTTAGATCAATGCTTTTTATAAAAAGATCTAAATCTTACTTTCATTGTTCAAAATCTACACTCTCCGTGTGTAACAAAATGATTAGCAGAACAAACTTACATATTGGTGCCTTTATTTTGTATCTATCTAATGTTAATAAAATGATTGAATGGAACAGGATTATTTATTGTTAGAATAAATGTCATTCCAGGTACTACTGTGGCTTCTTGTTAGTATCATTATAGAATTTCTTTTGATTTAAACTTTGTCTTCAATGTGATGTGTACAGAAATGCAATATAATACTAATGAGTACGCAGAGTGATGCCTTGATTGAGATTTATCCTGACTGTACATAATCTTATTCCATTTAATTATCTTATTTAATCATGAAATACAAGTATTAAACTCTTTTCCTTGACTTTTTTGTTTCCTTAATATATGCTCTGAAGTCTTTTGTAAAATCATAATTCTACAATTAACAGCCATTGAGCACTCCTATCAATTGTTCACTAAAAGCTATGAAATATTTCCCTAAAATTGGTTTGCAGGAAGAAAATGATTACTTACTAATCATATATATATGTGTGTGTGTGTGTGTGGCATCTGACATAATTTTATTTGTTTGTATGTGTGTATGTTATATATATATATATATATATATATATATATGAAAAAATGCATTCATAGGTAAGAAATAAAGTTTGTGTTTCTTCAAATATCTATGCACAAAATTGACTTGACCTTTATAGGTCACCAGCGTTCAGCACCACCTGTGCTATGTGAATTCAAATTACTCATGAACACAAATTTGTAGCCCATAGGATACAATAGTTTAGGAGTCTATAAAACATAGAAATATTCATTATTGTCTGTCATCTCTTATATACAAGCTTAACCAAACTAATTGAACTTGGACTATCTGTTTTTTGTTGTTTTTTATTTTTATTTTTATTTTAAGGGTTATAGAAGGGAGTTCTATTTACATGCAAAACTGAAACCTTATTTTCTGTTTACCTGTGCAACTTTGGCATAGCTGAACCTTATTTGGCACGCATACTTGTGTTTTTTGTTGTTGTTTTTTTTTTTTTGTTTTCTTTTTCTGTATTGAAGGGTTTTAGAAGTGGGGTTTTATTTACAATTTAACTCTAATGCTAAACTTGACCCCTACTTTCTGTCCAATAAACATATATATACTAGCTGGAAATTGCCTGATCGTGTGGGATTTCTGTTACTCTGAGGGTAGAGGGAACTGCAGACCCCAGGGGCACTATATGGAAGCATCATTATATTATTTTCAATTTAAAGAAATATACTTTGATACCTAAAACTAGAAAAAGGAACAAGCATTTTGTTGTTGAGTTTTTTTGTTTTTTGGGGGGGGGGCAGTTACTAGTTACTCCAAATAATTGTTGCTTTTTATCACAGCATTTTTGATGAATAAACCAATTGAAAATAATGCAATGATGCTTCTTCTGCTAATAAGAATTTCAATTTTGACTAGATTAAACTAATAAAAATCACATATTTTGAATGAATTTCATAAGGCAAAGATGAAATTCACTTGTGCCATTTGAGTGGGTGAAGAATTCATTGTTAAATCTGAAAGTTTTGCTGTGAATATCACATGACCATCAAACACACACTTGCTAAAATAAATTGTTTTACAATGTTCTCTTTCCTCTAACAAATTTTAACATTTTAATATTTTGGAGTCATATTTTTAGTTTCATCAGTTGTAGACAATGTTGCGAGATTTATTCAAGAGGGGAGATAATCCAATTTTGATCTCCAAGACCTACCTAACCAGGCATTGGAATAGCATTAAATTAGGAATTTGAGCAAATCTGGAGGCAGAGGTTCAATACTATCTATTTCCTTTGTTGACCAAATCTGTAAATCCTGGTTGTAGATATTGATAACATCAAAGACTATCTTTTACTTTTCATTTTCAGGATCAGCATTATTATTATGATCTTTGTCAACTATGGTGGAGGTCAGTATTGGTTCTTTAAGCACTCTCCGTGGAATGGTCTCACTGTTGCTGATATTGTATTTCCTTGGTAAGTCTAAAATAATTGTAACAATCATCATCTTCATCTTTTTTTCTTATTATATAGATTTGATTTCTGGTTATGCATTCTAATGATCGCAGAATTTTTTTTTTTATCGTTTTTTAAAAAAGAATGATGGCATGAACATTCTATAGATTGACTGATTCATCAACTGTGAATGTTGAGAAAATGAGTTTAAATAGAATAGACCTCAATATTTTCTTACATTTAAACTTGATAAATCTTATCTTTTACTTACTTTGCAGGTTCATCTTTATCATGGGGACATCAATGGCTTACAGTTTCCGCTCTATGTTACGACGAGGACTGAAGAAAAAGAATATAATCAAAAAGATTTTGTGGAGAACAATTGTCCTATTTTCACTTGGGATTATAATCAATTGCATTTCCATCAAAGGTTTGTCTTTATTTATTGGATTCTCTCTTCATTGACAAAAAAATGAAACAATAATTACTTGTATTCTTAGTTCCCTCTGCATTTGAATTCTGTGTACATAGACAAGATTTTAGCATTTCTTATTTCTGTCTACTGACTTTACAGCTACTCCACCATTCCCTGCTCAGCTTTATTCATTTTCTGCGCTATCAAACCAAATTATTTTTGATGCCAGAGAAAAAAATTGATCAAGCCCTGAATTTTGCAATTTTTGATTCAAGATGAATTTTGGCATTCACTCTGTATGTTGTGCATTGAAAATCAGGAAAAAAGGGATTGTCAATGGTCAGAAATTAATACAAGCATTACTGACAGAAGGCTGTTATATTTATGACTTGTATAAACACCAAAGCACTTGGTAAAATTTTGCTGTAATCTTATTATAATCCACCAAAAGTCTGTGTCTGTCCGTATGTGACAGCTTACCACAAAAACCACTCAATACAACCCCATGATATTTTCTGTGTGTACTACCAAAACCTCTGAGCAGGTTTCTAGTAAATTAAATAATGTTTTTGGGGAGGTTAATTTACATGCATAAGTTTTTGTGTTTGCCTGAAATAAAATAGTGTGATGTTGAAAGAACCTTAGAGAATCTCTTTTTTTTTTTTTTTTTACATTTGGAAAATTACCTTGTGCTTCTATTTTCCAAGATTGTAAAAAATGCTTTTATTGATCACAAATATCACTTCTTGAAAACAAATCAACAGGCAGGGTAAATCGCTATAAAAAGAATAAGAAAAAAAAAAAGAATTAATAAAATGGATACACGGAAATCAGATTTTGATTAATTTGATTTGTTTCTAAATTTGTGACTTCTTGGTGTTTTTTTGCGATCTTGAAAAATTTCTAAATGTACATTATGTATCTATCTATTTTATAGAGGAATAAGAGGAATAAGCAAATAATTATAGTATAAATTCTATAACTTGGAAGTGAATGACAGCAAACTTCAACTTTCAAGCGAGTGATTTCTGAAATAATGTCTTTATTTGTGAAAATAGCATACGTTCAAAACATGTGTACTGTAAGTGGAGTGTGATCTTGCTTTTAAAGTATTTTTCTGCCTCTCTCCCTTCAATAAAGACCAATGCTCTGAAGATGAATCCTCACAAGATTCAACTGATTATCCTCATTTCTTTGTAAGGATGTTGCACATTATGCTCTGCAACCTATACAGAGATCTAATAAATGTTCCAATTCCTTTATAAAATATAGAATGATTACCAAACGTGTACAGAGACATTGTTAGGATTAATGATGATCAATTTGAATAGACATTATTTATACTTATTTAGCTGTTTAATGTTTCACACTCATAAATGGTTATAAATAAAACACATTCTGCATTTAAATTAGATCTAATGCAGTTATTAATCTTACTTTCTGTTCTTAGTACCCATTGTGAATTTTTGCTCTTTCCAGATATTGATGTCAACAATATACGTATTCCTGGAGTATTACAGAGATTTGCCATCACATACTTTATTGTCAGTCTAATACACATGGTTTCTGCCAGACCAGCAGATCCACACCAGGTAAAAAAAAAAAGACTTGCTTTTTTTCCCAAATAATCAAAAAGACTTTCTTTGTCAGTATCCCCAAAATTGTATGTTTTCCATTATCATCACCTCAACAAACTTGATGTATCTTCTTCACAGTTCTATATCTAGCTGAATTCTACCTCTTTTCAGAATTATTATTAATCACTGCTAACCACAACACTGGTTGTTGGGTTTAGGTTATTCATGGTTTCTGACATTTATATGTATGTATATATCTATCTATCTATCTTACTGGACCTCACCCAGCTCTAACCATTCATTGCAAAAACTTGAAATTTTGCACACATGCTCCTCTCAATAACTAGGGAAAATGTTTCTTTCATTTTCTGAAGATCCCCTACCAAAATAGGGTTGGAAGTTCAATTTTCAATGTAAGTTTATGCTAAATTAGTCCCTTATTTTACGTGCACCTTTGTTTTTTGAAAATTTGGAAATTTTAGTGCCTGACAAAAGGCAAGAGTA
Organism: Thysanoteuthis rhombus; assembly: GCA_963457665.1. Lineage (NCBI taxonomy): Eukaryota > Metazoa > Mollusca > Cephalopoda > Oegopsida > Thysanoteuthidae > Thysanoteuthis > Thysanoteuthis major. The sequence continues at coordinate 52,348,397 of OY735202.1, forward strand.
ACTTATTCATTGAACACCATTTTTTAAAATTTTTCATCCTAACATAACACGCTGCCAAAAGATATTGGTCATCTGGAGGTTGGAAAATTTCCTTTTCACATATATCCCATCTGTTATGTGTGTAATTATCATTGTTGTTATTAATCACAGCTACTCACAAAAGACTGGTTTAATCACTTTTGCTTGGCTTGACTTGTGAGTTCTGACATTTATATATACTACCTGTATCCATAAGGAAAATTCCAGGGTTGTTAGCCATCAAGATTAACATTATCTTATGCCTTTGCATTTTTCTTAATCTATGCCTGTATCCTCTCATTGTTACTTCCAATTCAGTTGCCATCCATAATTGCATCTAATTATTCTACAAATTACATTAGATTTATTTGTGAAAATATCCTATCTGCTCAATAAATTACCTTTCTTTCTTGTCCACTCACTTCCTACCTACTAAATAAACTGCATAAATTTCTTTCCCCCATCTCTCTTCCTACTCCTTCAATAAAACACCTAAATTTCTCCCCCCCATCTCTCTTCCTACTCCTTCAAGACAGCACAGTAAATTCATTTGAAAAATCACATGGCAATAGGCAGGCTATATTGAAAGTATATTTGACAACCGCTGAATATTACAATTTACCTCATAGATCCCCAGAAATCGTATGGTGGCAAGCAAAAAATAAGATGATGTGATGATTTAGTCAAGTTTAGGGAATATTGGCACCACAATATCCATGATCAATAGATCTGGTTTATCTTGGGGAAAGGTTTGTTCTACTGATTTGCTGATGATGAGTTATCACTATTTAGCTGCAGTAAGTCCTCATCATTTCAAGTCCAATATTATAACCATTAAGATATTTCAGTGTGGTCTGACCTCATCATTTTAAATCCGATGATAAAACCTTCTTTGGGATATTCCTATGCAGTTAGACCTCAATATTTCAACTCCAATGTTATATCCATTAAGCAGTTCCCATGCAGTGAGATCTCATCTATTTCAGTCCAATGTTATAATCATTTCATCTGAAATATTCCTTATTCTATATAGAAATGGGGGTTAAAAAAGAATTTAGGTAGTTTGCTGAAGGGTGGGAAGGGTGGAGGGAGAAAAGGAAGTTGAATAGTTCAGTTAGAGGGTTTGAAAGGAGCCGGCAGAGAAGAAAGTTTGGTATTTTTCTTAGTCTAATAACATTTCTATATATTGAAATAATCCATGTTTGCATAACATTTTGATAAAAGCATGAACTAACAACTAAGATTAGAAGCGTTTAGGGAGAAAATGATATGATACAAGCATTGAATTAAAGAAGAGCAGAGGTACATAAGATAATGTATAATCTTGGTTGTCAACACCTGTTGAGTTTCCATGGGTCAAGCTAGTCGTTTATAATTTTTCTAAGTCTAAAAATGGATGTTTCTTTAGTTTACAATTGCTGTACTCATTGAAAATTACAGTTCACAGTTTAAAAGAATATTTAGCTCAATAAATTTTCAAATGATTTAAGAAATATTCAAATAAGATAGATTATATAAATCAAAATATTATTTATGTGCTATCATAAAATAATCTGGAAAAGAGAGGAACTTTTTATCGAAAAAAGTCTGAAAAAAGTGGGGAAAAAAAAGAAGTTCCTTGTCAATTTTGTAAAAACGTTCATTAAATTGGTTCCTTGGTTTGTGTTGAGCAGCGTTTACATTAGTTTTTTTGTTTTTTTTTAAATCCTGGATTTTAGAGATCATTTTCCCAGATACATTGTTCATCCCCTTTTTCAAATTTTTTAATTGATCAACTCCAACATGACATGTTGTCTATAGACATGTGTCACATGAGGGTCTCAATTGAGAAACTAATCAGACTTGGGGATTCTTTATTTTTTTTTTTTCTCCAAGGTGCACCTTTACATCTTAAACTATTTTCACACACTTATGATAAGTAAAACCTGTGATTACATTCACATCACATGCTTCATATGTATTTAATTCATGTGCATATTTTTTTTTTTTCAGTTTGTGTGGTGGACCCCAATTCAGGAAATTGTCATCTATTGGCCAGATTTGGTAGTCAGTGTTGTCTTGCTGGTTATACACACTGCCGTAACATTTGGTATCAACATTTCTCCTTGTGGATAGTAAGTAGAGAAAGAAATTTAGTTGTACACTTGACAATTAGTTTTTAGAATTCAAGATTACATTTTCTTCATTAGAAAATAACTATTTTCAATTTCCATAAAATTAAACAATTACTGCACTTTAATCATAGTCATGTGTGATTTTGAAAATGTAATTCTGTTGTACTATTGAGATAATCAACAAATTTCTCTCTAAGAATATCTTCACTTTTTATGCCTTGTACAAAGTACTATTATTCCGGGTTACACCTAATTTTGACGTCTTGTTTATCAAAAGAGATTTCTACTTTTTTCCATTGCCTTGAAATCAATATGATTCTGATAAGGGCTTTGTACTGACAATGATCAAGGTTGGATGGCAGAAATGGAAAGATATTACACTTGAGATAAATCACACTTGAGAACCTGAAACTGATCCAAGAGATCGTTGTTAGTACAAAGCCCTTGGTTCTATTTCAGGTTCTCAAGTGTAATTTCAGTGCAAAATATCTTCCCATTTCTGCCCTCCAACCTTCTTTAACTAATATTCCTGATAAGAGAATTTTGTTTTTGTTCCTATAGTCCCAAATAAAAGTATACATTTTGATAACCAGCAAATTCGGGCTTTTATAATTTGTTATATTATGCTCAATACTTATGTACTTGTAACATCTAGTGCATTCTTCAACAAAAGTATTCTCCTTAGGAATATCCAAGTATCTCTTTTTAGTATTAATCCCATTAACACCTAGCCTTCCTATAGTATCACACTATGTTATCATTATCCGACTCATTGCTATGACTATTTGATGTCATCGTTCTCATAGAGCTTAGGAAGCCATTCTATAAAATCTTGTAGTTTATGGACTGGCTGTGTGGCTGGCTATGTATTGTGTATACATGCCACATTACTGAAGATAGAGGGCTGAAAAAAAAATTATTTTTTAAAACCCCCTCCCTCCCATGTCTTTTGGGGGGGTGATTTGCAATTTGAATTTTTGCTAAATTGGTCTCTTAGTTTGCATATAGCAACATTCATGCTTCTCTTTGTTTTGTTTTGTTGTTTTTTTTTTCAAGAAATTGGATTTTTTTAATGATCAAAAAAAAATATTCCTTGATCTCCAATTTTTCCTATTTTTTATTTGATCATCCCCTACACAGCAATGCTGCCAAAAGATGTTGGTTACATGACAGTTTCTATTGAGCGACTAGCCAGACCTGTCAAGTCTATTTTATTTCTTTCCTTATCATTCACATGTTTATAAGCAATGAGTCACTCCCAGTCATTAAATTCTCAGAATAGTGGTACATACAAAATGCATATTTAAGGGGTGTGCACATTATAATATAAGCATGAAATTTCTCTAGAGTTTTCTAATCAAATTTGTGCAATTGGCCACTTGGAAATCCTAGATGGCGGCCATTTTTCAATATCCAAATAGCATCCAAAAGTTAATTTTTTTCCATAGAAATGTGTGTATTTGGCTGACTTTAATGATCTCTGCATCGATTGTAATGTTTTCTAGCCTGTCGGATTGCACTTTGATGATTTTATGTAGCATCCAAACAATTTATTGGTTGGCCTCAGTCAATACTGTCCTATCAAATATACTGGTATCAGCATAAATCATATAAATCTGAAAAATATGCTTGGCATAATTTAGAAATTATATCATCATATAGTTTGTCCAACTGAGTATGCTCCAACTGTCTGCAGTAAATGTGGCTGAGTAGATTACACATCACAGCTGAGCAGACAAAATGTAGAGTCAGACTGTTTGTTAACACTTGGCTTTGGAACCCATATTTGGATTTCTCTGGGTTTGGAGGGTTTTACCTCAAAATTTATGAAATCCCAGTTTTTTTCCATTGTAAACATTATTTCATGTTAGATAGCTCCGTTCGTTTGATTTACATAAAAAGGTGTTTTTATAGTGTATAAAAATATTGTATCTTGAATTGTATGCATAAAATTAATGACTAATTAACAAAAACAGGATGGTTCACTCATAGGTGGAAAAGAGGAAATACAAAGATTGTGTTTCACAATGAATAATCTCAGTATCATCAAACAGCCAAGTGTTTGATGACCTATTGTGGACAGCTACCACCAGGACTGAGACCATCATGTGTCTATGATACAGGCATATATATGAACACCTACACACAGTCTGTACAAACCGATGAAGGAAGCATACCTGCACTACTGAGTTTGACCAATCTGATCTTACCTTTGCAGACTCAGAGGCTAGAAAGTCCATAGTCCACATGTGGCTGTACATTTTCACCCTGATCCACTCATACAAGAGGAGACTTCGACATGTATTATGAAATACTCTCTGAACTGGTCCCTTACTTCTTTGCAAACAATAATGTCAATTATTTGTGATGAATCCAAGTTCACCTCTGAGACATGATGTCCCTTGAGCAACAACATCCAGAAATGGTTTCACAAGGGCAACTTTGTTGTCCACAAGTCTAGAAGAAAATGATGAAGGATCGATTGGATTGACAGGAGACCTGATAGCACTTCTTTGGTCAATAATAGCTGGACCTGTAGTGAGCCATCTAGTGGCTGTGTTAGGTGTGAAAGATGCAAACAATGGCAGCACTGAGTATCCAGAGATCCTTCTTTGGGAAGGTGAAAGTGGTCTCAGTAATGTTGCAGGAGATAGGCAAGCAATTCCAAGAAGTCAGTCGATATACAAGCACTAAATATGAAAAAAGTTGGAGACTCGGCTCTTGCCAAAATGGTTGATGCACATTAAGAGCAGAACAAAGTATAGTTCTAGTCCCTCTTGAAGGTGCTTCAGAATCCAGATGAATGTTCATTCTTTGACCAAACCAATAAGAACACTGTTTCTTGCTTTAATCATCCTTTATTTTTCATTTTTCAATGGAAATGCCTGATATGTCATATCCTGGCATTGTATTACTCACGAATCTCCCCCCCCACCTCCCCGAGGTTGAAGAGGTCCCTTTAATCTAACACTCAGCTGGCTAAACATTAACTAAGGATTGACTGAATAACTATGCAGTAAACCTTATCGGGTTATCAGACTTATAGGGGCAGACACCTGTCTATTAATTGCAAATGATATCGAAAAAAGGGCACTTTTTATCTCTTTCTTTTTTTTTTTTTTTTTTCAAGATTTGGTCCTTAACATTGTAAAAATCAGTACAAAATAAACCCACTATGAATTATCTCATGGGTGCAGATGATTTCTAACCTAAATATTTGATCACAAAAAATTGAATGGCTATAGTGAAGAAGACTACTCCGTAAAGTTTAGAAATAAAAAATCTCTTTTTCTCTCTTTCACTTGCAGTGGTTATATTGGTCCTGCAGGTTTAAGCAATCATTCATATTTATATCAAACGTCATGTGTTGGAGGAGTTGCAAGTAACATCGATCGGGCAGTTTTCTCAGATTCCCATATTTACCAAAGAGGCACATTTAAGGTATTTGCATTTTTTCTCTTTTCACTTATTTTAAAAGCATTGGATATTTCACAAGCATGAATATGATTGTCTTTCTCTTCTGATTTCATCAATGAATCTTTTTTTAAGAAAAGCTATCATTGAAGCATTGAACTTGATTATCCAACTTGATTATTTGTATATCTGACATGTATGAGAACAGTTAAGTTAATGGGTTGGCCAAAAACTTCATTCGGTTTATCAAGTTAAAAATGAGATACATTTTTTTTCATTTTTGGCATTAACTTGATTGAACAACATTATTACTATTTTGTTCCACTATATTCTGCCATCTTTCATGCAACTTTATAATTTCTTCATTCCTGAACTTTTTATTTTCACTCCTATGTCTGCCTTTTGCAGTCATCCAGGCAATCTAATTTTTTCCATAGAGAAAAGTCTCTAAAGAATAGAATGAATGATTAAGTGAAGGTGCATTATCTCATGAATATGGCAGATGTGTGAAAAACCTCCCAGCAAAGCGCAAAGCTGTAACAACTTTTGGAATAGAATATTCGGGAAAATTTGACTAATTGTAGATGGTTTGTTTTTTTTTTCGATTGCTGCCTTCAATTGGCCTAATTGTTGGTATGAACAAAAATTTTCACTAGAAAATCGATTCCTGATTTTGAAAATCTAATTAAAATTTGGAAAATTTGTTTTCAATATTTATTTTATCTTATTTTCTTTTATGTTTTTCTCGAAATAAAATAGCCCAAATTTTTGTCTGAACAAAAAGAAAATGAACATATTTTCATCAATTACAATATACTTTATAAATTCAATGTTAAGCAAAAAATCAATGATACCATTATTGATGACTGTGAAAAAACATTTTTTGATTAAAATTCCATAGTTAAAAATCTATCCCCCCCAAAAATATTGCTGTCAAATGCAGATGATTTCATCAAAAAATACGTTTTCATATCATCAGTCAACTGAATTGCACTGAAAAGTTCAATATCTTTATTAAAAAAACTTCCATTCAGCAAGTTTCCATGGTAGGTTGTGATGTTTATGATTGATGTTGTCACACACAGTATTTTCTGCTGACTACAGAAGACAGAGACGACAGGCCATAGGATTTACAACATTACAATTCATCACAACTATACTGAGCAAAAAAAATATGTTGTGTTGTCTGCATCAATTTGCAATCACCCATAATTTGAAATAATAATCAATTTTTCTTGAATGAAAAAATCAGAAGAAAATATATGAAAAAAGATGTTCAAAAAATTTTTTTCATTCTACTGCACTCAATTCTTCCTTATTATAATATATATGTGTAACTTTCTGTTGAAACATGATAAAGGAAGAATAAAAATATGGGATTAATCAAAATGAAAATAATGAAAAATCTGCTTCTTTTTTCTTTTTTTTTCTCAAATATTGAGTGAAAAAATCCCCCCCCCCAGGTCAAAAGCTTAAATTATAATTAATTGAATAAAACTAAAGATTTGCAGAGAAGAAAAATGTCAAGATTAACATACCTATATCTCGTGGAATATTAAAATGTATACAAAAAAAATCAATGAAAACATTAATAAAAGATAGGGTAGAAATCGTGAAAAAAAAATTGTTCTTCGAAATTCAGAATGAAAACAAATTTTTTCTAAAAATTTGTCCTTGAATAAGTATCTCAAATTTTATTAAATCAACTATGCTGATTTTTGCTTGATAACCGCACACCAGTGAATAACATACAACTGGTTCAAATGACTTTCAGTGCTTAATTTGGATATTTTTAGTATGTTGGATATCTCTTGCATGGTATAACATTGATTATTCTCAAGTAATGTCTTGAACCATGGAATATTGTTCAGCAAAAAAAGTCTCCAGCACAAAACTTTGCAAACCACTTGTGACATATTCTATCTGTCACCTTCTTAATGAAGTTTTTTTTTTTTCCTTTTGCATTGCATTGATTTTATGTTAGAATCAATGCACAAATGTCAGTTTTGACAAAACTATTAAAATGCACACTGATATAACAGCTGTCACAATGTAAACAAAAGCAATCTTTGTGAGTGAAGTCAGTTGAAATTTTATGACAGAAACAGAGCATTTTGGCTGACTCAATAAATACTAGATTGACTACTATAATTTTTAAGTTGGTGTCTTTGGGAAATATATCTTTTTATAACAAATTTATATTGCTTGGAACCTGATCTATCTTGGATTAATCTTTGTCATGAACCATTTCCTGGTCTCTAAGTGTAATGTGGGAAAAAAATTACCCACCCCCCTGCACATAAATCCCTTCAGTTGATTCCCCCTATTTGCAAGGGGAGCAGTCACCTATTGAATTACCAATGAGAAATTTCAAATCTAAAACTATTGTATTGTTTTTATATTTGCTTCATAATTTGCCTCTTGGTTGTTTCTTTTAGCAAATCTACCATTCACAAGGATTCCATGATCCAGAAGGACTTCTTGGCTGCCTCACTTCCTGTGTTCTCTGTAGTCTTGGGTTAGAGGTAATTTGCTGCTGATTCTTTTCTTCTTTTTTCATACAAACATAAATGCTGTCTTTAGTTTTATATTAGTATGAAATAAATATATATTATCTTTTGCATAAGATTGAATAAATATATGTGTTTTGTCTTTGAGATACCCAGATATATTTTAATGTTTCTACAAAGTTTCATACATCATTGCTTTATTTTATTTTTATCTATTTTATTAGATGAAGTATTGTTAAAAAAAAAACAACAACAATTAAGATGATAGTAAACGGTGGCAAAAACTTGATAATAATGATTTACGGTACCTGATCTAATGGAATAAATATGAATAAAATTTGGCTGAATTGAAGCACCATTTGATAACAAACATGGTGCATAATAGAACCGGATAGAGAACAAGTTCGAGCGTTTGATTCAGACTGACATTTGCCACAGAGTAAGAATGGTTGTGCTATTAATTTATTTACTCCCTGCTGAAAGGAACCTAGTCTGAGTTTAGTAGCAATAAGAACCAACAACAATTAAGATGAATGTAAATAATAGAAAAAAAATTGTAATGATGATCTAGTTTTGCTTGTAAGAAGTTTCCCGAACATTCCTGGAAAAGCCTGTTAATAAATGTTGTTGTCACTCTCAACTACAAAGAGAAGTAAAAAGATGAAGTAGTTGATGGCTCACTTACAGCACTTGTGAGTAATAGCAGCAACAGATGAAGGGAAAAGGGTTAAAGATGGGTACAGAGTGAGTGAGGGTGGGGGCGGTGGTAAAGTTTTTAAATTCTGCCTCATCCCATACACTTGGTGACCTGACCAGGAATTGTAGTCTGATACAACTTATAAAGGATCATGCAACATCTCATTGTAAAATAATCTTTTGTCAGGCTAAGGGGCGTAACTGACTTAGTAAAATAGAATTAATTTGAGTAACTAATGTATCAATATAGAATTATGTTTATGCAACTGACATTGCAGACTAAAATTGTTTGTCTAACTGATGTAGTAAAATAGAATTTCACTCCTGTTCTAAGGGATGCAACTGACATGGTAAAAATGCTGAATTTAAAGAATGAAAAATATTAAGTAACAAAATGAAAAATTCCATTTTTCATCAACAAAACACTATTCTCCAAGCTCATTGCAATGTACATCTCTATTACCTGTGTGTGTACATGTATATAAAATGCAATGTGTATCCATATATTTCATATATGCCATCATTTTTGATTGCACAAGTAAACTGATATTACTGTATAGTCTTTGTATTCACTGAATATTTCCCTTATATTCCAATCCTTTTTCCATTAAACCAGGAAACTTCTGCCTAGTTAGGTGACTGAATCTTCATGTATTCCAAGGTATAAAAAAACAACATATTCAACATTGGAATTATTTTCAATATTTTGAAATATGAGTAATATGGAGAATTTCATTGATATTTTTCAGGCTGGCAAGATTTTTCTTATGTATCGACCCCCACTCCAAAGAGTGAAACGCTTTTTAATATGGGCAATTCTATTGGTAAGTGAATGGAATTAATACATTTATTAAACAATGGCATTGAAATCTCCTTCTGCTCACAGTTACTTACAAACTAAGAGACATTGTCAATATTGCATAATTTGTTCTACTGCTTTCTATAAAATTTACCTTGGGTCCCTTTCCTGTGGTGTACTGTCATTTGCTCACTTTGGATGACCAACTCGGTGATGAGTAACTTTCCAGTGGTCCAATTCTAAGTGCTCCTTTCATGTTACTTGTCAGAGCTAAAAGCTGGCAATACTAACACATTTGATTTTCGTTGCTATGAATTTTTTTTTTCCAATAGCTGAACTGGGCATACACATTTTAGCAGCTAAATTGGGCATACACATTTTAGCGGCTGAACTGGGCATACACATTTTAGCGGCTGAACCGGGCATACACATTTTAGCGGCTGAACCGGGCATACACATTTTAGCGGCTGAACCGGGCATACACATTTTAGCGGCTGAACCGGGCATACACATTTTAGCGGCTGAACCGGGCATACATATTCTAGCGGCTGAACCGGGCATACACATTTTAGCGGCTGAACCGGGCATACACATTTTAGCGGCTGAACCGGGCATACACATTTTAGCGGCTGAACCGGGCATACACATTTTAGCGGCTGAACCGGGCATACATATTCTAGCGGCTGAACCGGGCATACACATTTTAGCGGCTGAACCGGGCATACACATTCTAGCGGCTGAACTGGGCATACATATTTTAGCAGCTAAATTGGGCATACACATTTTAGCGGCTGAACCGGGCATACACATTTTAGCGGCTGAACTGGGCATACACATTCTAGCGGCTGAACTGGGCATACACATTTTAGCGGCTGAACTGGGCATACACATTCTAGCGGCTGAACTGGGCATACACATTTTAGCGGCTGAACCGGGCATACACATTTTAGCGGCTGAACCGGGCATACACATTTTAGCGGCTGAACCGGGCATACACATTCTAGCGGCTGAACCGGGCATACACATTCTAGCGGCTGAACCAGGCATACACATTCTAGCGGCTGAACCGGGCATTCACATTCTACTATCTGTACCAACAATATACACTTAGTCAGAGATTGAAAAAATGTATTAACCACTAAACAATTTTGAATTGAAAATCAAAAAAATAGTGATGTTAAACTGAGTTATGAATTGAGTAGTATTTATTTCATGAAAACATTAGACAATATTTGAGATTGATATCTTCATTACTGAATGGTTTGTTTCTCCTGTAGGGTTCAACTGCTTTACTTTTGACAAAGGCATCCAAAGAAGATGGCTGGATCCCCATTAATAAGAATCTCTGGTTTGTATTGTACTTCTACGTTGAGTATGCAAGTTTCATAACTTTCTCTTAAAGCACATTGGCTGTTCCTGAAAAATCACATTTACCTTCATGTTGAAAAATTTCATGTTGAGTGAATTTTTTAAATATACTGATCCCATTAAGCTTCAACTTTTCTAGAAGAAATGATAGTAAGAAACCAATATTAAAGAAACAATGTGCTGTGTTAATTATATTAGGAATGATGCTAATGAAAAGAGGTTTACATTGATTTGCAATTTAACTATTGAAAAAGCATCAAATTATAACACTTGGAAAATATTTTTGGTCGCTAACAAATGTGTCCATCAAAAGTGAAATATTTATTGTTATGATCTGGAATTAATTGTAATAATGAAGCGAAATAACCTATAATTATTTCAGGTAGTACTATTCTATCAATGTCTTTTGAGAATTAATGATAAAACCTTTCCTGCTTCTGATATCATTTTTACCTTTTCAAGTTGAGATTATTTCTATGTGGTTGTTAGTTGTACATGTATGCAAACACATTATTTGTCAAGATAATCATTATCAACAGTTTTTTATCATTGAAACTGCTTTTGAAAGCAAATTATAACTTTGTCTCTTCTTGGTAGGTCTGTGTCTTTCATCTTTGCAACTGGAAGCCTTGCCTACTTAATGCTTACATTCTGCTATTTGACGATTGATGTTTGGAAGGTTTGGTCTGGAAGTCCATTTTATTGGGCAGGTGAGACTCTCTCTTACTATTATTTCTCTACAAGCATAAATTTTTCAAAAGACAATTCCACAGAAAAAAAACTTAATCCCTCACATCAACAGGTTAAATTCATGCTATGAATTGTAAATGATTAAAAATAAGAGATGAAAAAATTATCAAATCAATATGACAATGAAAAGTAGATTATTGCTGTTATAAATTATATTGACCAAAAACTGGTTATAAGAAAATGAACATTAACCCACTGTTTCAAAGAAATTATGGTTTAAAAATATCTTAGAGGAGAGATAAGACCCCTTCTCAACACTTATCAGGAATAATTTTGAAAACCTTTAAGGAAAGGAGTTTTCTCTCTCTCTCTCCCTCTTAGACAAACTATTTCTTCACTTGATTTTTATTTATTTTCTAAAAATTAGTCTGAATATTGTAGATTTAGTATTTATCATAATGAATTTATTTGATTTTGGAGAATTATCTTTGAAAATATTCAGATGAATTGAATATTGAATCGATTTTTAAGAAATATTTTCCAAATCACTTGTTGAATAGAAATTATTTTTTTTGCATAAAAGCTTTTTGGTTTTATTGTAGATAATAAATCATTTCCTATTTTCTATAAATCATAAATGTACAATATATTTTAACAAATAAAATGAAAAGGAATCAAAAAATATTTCTTTAAAATTGATTTGATTCTCTGATAATCTTTAAAAATATTCATGTGCTCGGCTCTGCCAGGAAAGGTCATCCCTGTTCCTAATTGTGAATCTCCCCCAAAGTATTTGTGTACTATTTTTCATGTTAAAGTTGTGGTATTTTCTTGTTCTTTTCCTTTTTAAGCATACTTGGACCAATTATCTATTTCTCTTCCAGGAATGAATGCCATTGCTTTGTATTTGGGTCATGAGATGTTAGCACAAAAGTTCCCAATTCACTGGAGAGGGATGAATGATCATTGGCACCAGCTTATCATGAATTTGTGGGGAACAACATTCTGGATCATGGTTGCAGGTTTTATGCACTACAAAAAAGCATACTTTTCCATTTAAGGCAATAAGTCCATTGAAACATGTTCCATTCTCTGAGAATAGACGATTTGTTTATCCAAAGTACTACACAGAATGTCAACTTTTCGAGTCGTCTCCGTCAGTCTGTATAGATTCCCCTATCATTAATTTTATCTGCTCACTATGTTCTCCCTTGATTTCCATGAACTAGAGAAACTTTCTTTTTTTTTTTTCTTTTAGATAGCCTGATGTTCTGAAAGTGCGATTTTTGTTCAACTTTGGAGATTATTAATAACATTCCATGAACATTAAAAAAGCTGGATCAATTTTCATACGTGTAGAAAACAAATGTTATTATATCCCAAGTAAACAAATATTCTATTTGTTCTGCACAGCTTTTTACAAGTGGATTGTTGAATTTCAAACAAACTGCATTCTTCCATAACTAAATAGGGTATCTGTTATAAGTGAAATGGAAATATAAAAATTTTTTTGTAAAATTTTACATGCTTATGAAAATTTATCACTGTAAAAGTCAGGTATTTATACTACACCATCCTGAAAAGATTATTGTTGTTCTCATAACTTTTAAAAACAACACAATTACAATGAAACCAAGTGAAAATCTAAAACCATTAGTAAAAGAAATTTTTTCTGCGTACAATAATCTTAAAATGCAACCTTGGTATGCCTTATATATTTTTGCTGGTAAAAGTAAGTTTAAAGTACTGAAAAGTTTATAGTAATGGCTTGAAAATTATCCAAGTTTTTAAGAATGTGTTTAATTGTACTCATGAAACAATATTAAATCAAAATGATTACTGAGGTCATAAAATGAATAATACAATAGTATAAACTAAGCCTTGAACTTATTAAAAATTCCAAATAAGTAATTTCATATTTATCACACATCTCTATTGACCAATCTTATCTGGTTTTAGCTTTTGTTCTTTGCATCACAATCTTTAGAAAAAATATTTGCACTTATGCAAAAGTTCTTTTCTTCTTATTTCTAATTATTGAAAAAAAAAATGTACAACCTGCAATATTGCATATATGTATGTATCAAATTGTTCCCAGTTTTTAAAACATTGAATGAAAAGGGACCTAATTATTCTAGTCACATCAATTAAAATCTTGAAGAAATTTGCACTCATTGTAGAAATGTCCCTCTGTTACAATCTTATATGTAAATATCTCTCACCCATAATATCAAGGTGCTTGCCGGGGATATCAGACTGAGGAGGACTAAGAAAAGGAACATTTTTTTTTTTTTTCTTTTCAATGAAAAATATAGGAAAACTATTTTTCTAATAATTGTAACCATTGGTAACATGTCAAAGAAAAGAAAACAGAGTTAATTGCATCAAAGAAATGGATAACATTTTTGTGAACAAAAATGCACAAGATTTGTAAAATAGAATTTTTTTTTTTTTTTTCCAAGTTTTCATGGCCACTGTGAGATCAACTTATTAACAGTTATTTCATCCTTGAATGTAAAAATTAAAAAATGTTTTTGTTTTGTTTTTGTTGTTATCCCAACTGGTGATTAAAGATGAAAAAAAATACATAAAACTCAATTTTCCATACCTACTTTACTCAATCTGGTTTTTTGTTTTGGTTTTTCTCAAATAATTGAGGCAAGCAAAAAAAATCTTTGAGGCTGTAGTTATGCGTAGCCTCTTGTGATAAAACACTGAAAGCCAAAACCCATGTCAGCAAACATTATAGAATAAACAAATCTTTAGAACCAAAATTATATTTTGTTTTAGTTACTGAGTTCTAAAAATCAAGTATAAACATGAATCTTTATTTTTAATTTTATGGCTTATCACCTTTATCTTAATTCATCAGTTACTTCATTTCATAAATTTTCACTCAGACCAATTATCATTCAGCAGTAAGCAAATGGCATCAATTGGAATTAGAGAGTAACCCTTGGTGTAATTTGAACCCAAATCCCCTAAGGGAGCGTGGTTAATGCCTATTTGCTCTACTAATCAAGCTACTAAGACTCAATTAGAAGGCATAAGTAGAAAATATAACCCTTAAACCCTTCACCGCAATTATTGGCCATGTTTGTTAACATTCTTGTGGTTTGTTTTTGATATATTTTTATCAGATGGAATATCATTAATCATTATTTTTAATTTCAAGACTACATTTTACTTTCATCTTGAGTTGCGAAAAAAAGCAATAAATTATCTATATCTGAATTTTTTAGATGAGGGATTATCATTATGTGTAGTTTTTTTGGACGTCCTCATTTTTGGTTCATTTCTTGAACAAGATTTTCCTCCTTGATTTTGACCATTGAAATGAGGGAAAAAAATTCCTTTGATTTAACCCTTGAAACTGAAAAAAAAATAAAATAGAATAATTCTCCCCTCAATTTTGAACCCCCCCATTCAAAAACCCATAAAATGTTACAAATCGGTCAAAATGTTTTTTGTACACTTTAATCTTGCACATTTTCAGTGTGCCTTGAGTCATTAGCTCCAGCTGTTCAGGAAGAGAAAGTGAACATAGTTACCAACTTACACAGACGAAGTAGTCCCTCAAATTTTGCATGGGTCGGGTTGTAGATCCTTTGCGAAATTCAAATTCTGCAAATAACTTTTGCCCTCCCCTCAACTTGTGTGCAGTTTTGTAACCATCAGACAATCAGGTACAAGCAACAGAATAATGTAACTACATGGAATGATGACCATTTAATCATTTTTTTTAAATTTTTTTTTGGTGGATTCGGAAAATAGAAGAAATTGTTTTTTTTTTTTTTTTTGTTTTTGTTTTTTTTTTTACCGGAAAATTGACACCTTACTCCAAAAAACACTATCTTATAAAATCTAATTCTATTGTCAAAATCTTCATGGCATTGGATTGGCAAATAATCTTAGATAAAAATCAATGTATACCTCATGGGACTAGAGATATTTTTGAATAGATAGCATAAATATTGCAACATATTGTGGTTCATTTCCATTGGAACAACAAATCCTGTGTATGTCATGTTACAACAGCCGAACCCTCAGACATATCCGGCAAGATGGCCTTTCCCCAGACACTAGTAATCATACTATTTACCAGTATGAGAAATCCAGCCAGATTACTAAGAATGTCCTGAACCCCAGAAGTTCACCAATACACCGGGAGTTGCACCACTGTTAAGGGCAGCATGGTGCATCAAAAGATTTTAATAAAGACTCCCATCCTGTTGAATATGAAAAAGTAAAAGATGAAGCATCACAAACTACAAAAAGAATAGGGAGAAGGTTCTAGTAGGAATCCTCATTGAGTTGGGGAGCTGAGATAAAGGAGATTAGAGCTAATGCAATATCATGTGGTAAAGCACACATAACTTTGAGGTGACCCAGATATGCATTGGACATCTATGAATACATCGCTCATTTTCTCATGACCATAGGGGTCAATAAGTTGAGGAAGCTAGACGATGGATCTGAGGCCAGATTATAAAAGCCTATCGAGGGACCAAGGAAACAGCCAAGTGATTAAGGCTATGGTCTTTTGTATTTTATGGAGTAAGTGAGAAGAAATCCTGAATATAATTGTTGAACAGAAGCAATGAAAAATAAAAATGATAAACAGTGAATGTTTGGAGATGCCAGACATGGCCTTAAAAAAAGTGCCAAGTGGTCTAAAGGGGCCAGAGGATAGAATGCGGATTTTTGTTGGAAATATGTATATGAGAGGTTGAATGTATGTAGATAGACCAAAAATTAATTGATATACTGAGAAAACTAGTCTTTGCTTTTGGACTACCTAGTGAGTTATTCATTACTAGGTTGAAGTTCCTTATGTCGGGGGAGGGGGTTAAAGAATATTCGGTTGTTTGACTTACCTCAATAGATGAACTTGAATGTAATCTTAAATATAACTGTCATTGAACAAATCAACAATCCAGTATAGCTAAGGATGCTATCAACAGATGGTCAGACTAGATGTTTGTGACTAATTCTTGGATCAAGAAGAAATTTCTTTTTTTCTTTTTCTTTTTTTTTGTGAAAAGCCTGATAGACAAACAGTTTGAATATACTGTGAACAATGCAGGTGTTTTATGAATGAGCCCCATTCAAGCACTCAAATTCTTGATATAAGACTTGGAATTGAGATATCTGTGCTACCTGAAATGTTGATAAAGAACTGTCCAAAATTGAATGGGTGCATACAAGTTGCTGAAAAAAAATTGTTGATTCACTTACAAAGAAACGGATTCTCTCATCAAAGATTCTTGGCCATATTATGTAGCCCCCAAAAACCTGGCATACTTTCAACGTAACATCATTAGTTAACTTGGATTATACCTTATTAACATTTCTGATATACATTTAGGAAAAAAAAAATAGTTAATCTCTCTGATACAGGTTAAAGATAGAAAGTAGAACAGCAATGGAAGTTGAATCATAAATATACATGGAACTTTTCACACTTGATCATTATTCCACTAAAGAAGAATCAACATAGGATATTGATTGAAGCCAATGGATATTTACACTACCTCAAACACACTATTTCCAAATTTGACTATTTCAATGCCTGTATTAGGCTATTTTCTGAGAAAAAGTTTGGATAATTTCTTCAAGCAATCCTGTGATGCATGCATTCAGCTCATCATGAGAAAGGGCATGTAGTGTTCTTTGGTGTTTATATAACATACACACACATACATGAACAGCTAGTGTATATGTATGTAACTTGTAATAACATGAGTAGAACTCATGTGCATAGTAACAGTAAATTTTGGTGGTAGGCAGAGGAAGAAAAAAAATCAGTTGCATTTCAGCATCACCTCCATTTGAACTCAGTATATGTAGGCAAGGTTTCAGTTTTTCTTCTTGCTGCTTAGTGGTTTTATTGCTCCTCCACCACCCCCACTCTTAGCTTTAGTCATTTTCTGCATTAACAAACTAGTTCTGCTGGTAGAGAGAAAAAAAATCCCTGATTGATGAAAAAAATTTTTTACCTAAAATGTGCCTTATCAAGTTTCAGTACACCATCTATATGTTGAGCATTGAAAATGTTTGATGTATAATATCATGAATGATTAATAGTTCAGTGCACAGTTGTTTCTGGAGTACATGAATAGGCGAATAAGATCAATTTAAAGTCTTGAAACAGAAAGATCTGACAAAATTATGTGGTTCTCTTACATCAATGGTAACAAGATTTGAATAAACAGTTTTTAAATAATTGTAGAAGTTTTCAAAGATTTATATTTTCCACAATATTTGCTTTTTGAGATCATTACAGTATTTGATGACATATAAGATCCCCCTCAATTTCAGCAGAGAAGATTTAGAAAGAAATGCATTACCCTGAATTTCTCATTTATCACCCAATTTTCCAACTCTACAGGTTCTGACCCATAAAGGGGTTGGACAGCCAAGATTACATTTACCTTTACAGCCATTATTTGAGAAAAAAAAAAAAAGGTTCTTAAATATTGTAATATTGTTAAGTTAAGAAAAATAATCTACAAATATCTATAGTTTGAATAAAAATAAAAAAATTTTTTTAAAGTACATACATGAATGAGCACAGAAGCCGTAATTCTCAAAACATTCTTTTCATAAATCCATGGAATTGGCATAGAGTTCACATAACTCGATTCCCTGAAGTTCAAAACAAATATCAACCCTTGTATGATTCAATGAAGAATATATTTTGAACCAAACCAAAGAGGGCCAGTGTCTGATAACTGGCCTTGTTACTCTTCAGATCACCCCCCCCCCTCCAAAAAAAAAAGGATTTTTAAAAAAATAAAGAAACTAGTAACTGATATTTTGAATTTTTTTATTAAGATTTTTCTTTTTTAGTTAAAAAAATACTCAAATGTATCAAACTGTAGACCAACAAATTGTTAGTTTTGTCGAGTTCATTCTAACATCAGTATAAAAATTAGGTCAATATTTTTTCAATTTCTTTTTTTTTTTTTTCCAGCTAGGTATACAAAGAATGATTTGTCACATCTGATGAATTTTACATTGAAGAAAAATTGAATATGTTCATTTTAGTAGATTATGCTTTCTTTCTCTTTTTTTTTAATGCTATGCAAATTCTGATAATCAAGTAAAATCATCTTTGATGGCAACAGCAGAGATTAAAAAGATGAAAAAAAAAATTCAGAATTTTTTTCATTTGTCTTTATTAAAGACCACAATAAATGTTTTGATTTCCATTGGATGAAGTGTGACATCCAGGGAATGGAGAGACTTGACAGGAACATCTGTGAAAATAAAAAAGAATTACTGTAGTTACATTCTTGTGCCTTTCAGGGTTAAATTTGCAGGTCTGGGTCTAAAAATCAACTAGTGCGAATACTGAAAAAGTTCTCTCTTTATAGCTGAAAACGACTTGAATTTCTTTCATACTTTCATTTCCAGCAAACATTATAGCTAAAAATGTTGTGTGCTCAAAAGGAGAAAAAAAAATCATAGGAAGGCTCCTAAAATGTCAAGTATGGTCAAAAATTTATACAAAGGCTTCAAAAAGGATAATTATACAACATATTGGTGTGTAAGTAGTGTTACTGAAAAAGCATTTTGTTGAGCATGAAGTACTTTATTTGATCAAAATCCACTCATTAGATTGAAAGCTTGAAGTTGTAATTTTTGCAAAAAACTAGAAATTGATGAAATGGAATCTAGCCTTTCCATGTTTTTCTCTTTTGGACCAAGAAAATCCTTTTATTGCAAAATTTGCCCACTTTCTGGGATGAAATTTTGGGAAATAGGATAGTCACTGAGGGGAACTCATATGAATATTTTCATAAGACCCATGTTTCTGAGGCAATTGTTTCTATGACTGATCAACTCTTTTAGAACTAGATTCAGCTTTTTTTTTTTCTTGTTTAGCCACAAATTCTTGATCTTGTTTCTAGCTTCAAATCTTATATTAATTAATATTTTCATTAATTTTACAATCAAAATATTGGCAACAGTAGTAATATCATTGCAGGTCAAGTTACTGCTGATATTTACAGATGCTCAGGCGGTCGTAACTAAAGGGAGTGAATTTTGATCCCAAAACAGCTAAATTACCATCACTAAACAGACCATGGTGTCTCAGTGGATGATTTGAGAGATGGCAGAAAGGAAGAAATATCAATTTATAGCTTATATAAGCGGTGAAATAATATATGATTTTTTAATAATATTTATTAAAATAAAATTTAAACATTTATCAATGAATAAGGTACTTAACATTTGTATGATTTTTCAAAACTGTTTAATAATAAACTTAGTAATTTAGTAATAATTTATCTTAATTTAGATTTTTTTTAAAATTATTATCTAATTTGATTTTAAAACAAATTTAAGGTGTAGGGTACATCTCTGGGATATGCACCATTTTATTCTCATAGGTGACTTCACTTTGAAATCAAAGAAATTCTTGTCTGTATGAGGGGAACAGGTTGGAATGCAACCTCAGCCATACTTTTTAGTTTTCTTCAACACTTCTTCCATATCATTTTCATTGCAAGATTTGTTTGTGTCTATCACAAAAAAGAAATGCATGATGTCACAGAATAACCCATGTGGTTTTATTCTCAGGTTTTTGTTTTAGGTATTACCTAATATTAATTTATAAGGGATTTCTTATGTGTATGTTCAAATCCATGAAATCAGAAAGCACCAAAAATTTCAAGATGAAATGCATTTCTAGTTTATGAAAAAGAAAAAAATGTGTTCCTGACTTAAATGTTGTCAAACTCCATGAGTTGACATTATAATAGTGAATTAGTCAATTTCTATATTCCATTTTCAATTGTTTTCACTATTCTAAAATGGAAAAGTTGTTTCTGGGGTTTTTTTTGCTTCTCATTAATAAACAACACTTTTGGTGGAAAAAAATTTTTAAGAGAAACACTTATTTATATAGATAACTCATCCCAAAAATGTTCCAATTGAATATAAAATATACTGAGCTAAAAAGCAAACTATTTTAGGATATCAGATTTGAATTCTTAACCTACTCAAATTCCCATTAAAGACCATAAGTTTAGAAGATTCTAAAATCACTTTCTAAGAGTATAAAAATCCTTTTAGGTATTATCATTTGTCTAAAAAATGCACTTACATTCAGTGGCTTAGCAAGGGGCTTCAGCACCAGGGGACAGTTGTGCTATATCCTAAGGGAGGACATAAATATTGATCAACTGGCATTATAGGCCAGATGAAATTTTACGCGCCTTCATATGTGTGCCTGGGGATAACTACACCAGTCTTGCTAGACCTCTGCTTACAGCTACGATTCAGAAAAATGGAATATTCCATTTTTTTGCAAATAACTTATATTTCTTGCTCAAATTTGTTCACAATTGGATAGTTTACAAAAATAATCAGGCGTTTCTTCCCTGAAAATTGAAATTCATTCAATCATTTACATATGAGGTTGTTTCATGAGTATTCTACTTATCAAAGTACTAGTATAAAAAAAAGTGGGATTTTTGGTGTTCAGCATTTTGTTATCATAAATGTCAAGAGTTGAGGATTTATCTGAGAAACAAAAAGCTGTCATCCACACTTTATGGGAAACTGGCAAGACTCAGTAGGAGATAGCAGACTGACCGTATCCCAGATGGACAACTGTCTCAAAGATAACAAGAAGAACTGCAAAAAATGGTCCAACTGCAGTTCGAAAGTCAAGAAAACAGCTAGAGATGAACGTCGGCTGAAGAGGATGTCCAAATAATTTGGAAATTTCACCAAAATTTCCAAAGCCTGGAATGATGATGGTGTAGCTGTTCCTTGATCCACAACATTCCAGAGACTTCTTCAGCTCAGATATGACTGCAGGATACCAATTTCAAAGCTACTAAATTTTAAACGGAAATGTTTAATCTGGGCTAGAGAACATCATGTAGATCTGTTGACCAATGGAACCAAGTCATTTTTAGTTATGAATCAAAATTCTGTATTTCCTTCTGGTGATTGTGGCACCCACTTTTGGAGAAAAATCACATGAGAGAAACGATGCCTCATGTAAGGAAAAGAAAAAAATAATGTAAAATTCCCATAATCTGTGATGGTTTGGTATTGTATGTCTGCCATCCATGTTGGAAAAACCTATTCCTTGAAAAAGTTGAATAATGTTGCTGTCTATCAGGATACCCAAGATCACTTCCTTATTCTATACACTGAGGGTAAATTTAGGGACAATGAATGTATCATCAAGCATAACCCTAAATGGCAAAATCTACAAAAGAATGGTTGAGGGAAAAGAAGACACCTATTTTCGATTGGCCTGAAAATAGCCCAGATGCAAATCCAATAGAAAATTTGTAATACTATAAAAAAGTGTATAGAACAGCATAGCATTTGAGTAAATATTTCCATGTATAATACATGCAATGATCTTTATCTGTAGATATCAATTGGGAAATAATCTTTATCAGGATTCTTATAATGAATATTGGAAACTCTATGCAGGGAGTTTTGAACAGATCTTTCAATAAGGCCTAGCAAAGCATCAAACCAGAAAGAAATATTGGGAAGCTGGACTCACCTGGAGATGGAAATTTATTCTCTGTTTTCCATTTGAGTCTGTGAAGGTCAGAGAGTTTAAGATTGGCACCAAGAACCATTTCTTCAGCTGATGTAATATTGTATGGAGTGAAAAAATCCTGCCAAGAAAAGCAAAGCAGTCTAACTAATAATGATAATGATGATGATGATGTTCCTGAAGTGGCTAATGGCATGAGCACAAACTCATTCAATCCAATTTGACTCCTCAGGAAATCTTCAAGAGAGTAAAACAGTCTACAGCAAACCAATTAGGCAAAATGCCTTCATTATATAATCAGGTAAGTATCAAAGTTTTTTTAAAAAGGCTTTATATATAAGAATAGAAGGTCTAACTATACAAAATAACCAACTTTGACAAAAAGTACAAAGAAGGAGAAGCTTAGATTTTTTATTCATTACCTTGAAATTTCTTTCGTAATGCAAAAAGTTCAAATAAATAGCTACTGAAGTATTATTCTAAAGTGAAAGGAATACTGAAGTGTATAAAGTTTTCAAAAACATGAGTGAAGCATTCATAAAAAAGATATTCAAACAATAACAACTAGATTATAAGTGACAGCAATAACATTTTTCCAATGGTCCTATGATGACAACATGCCATCTCTAAAAAAATTCTTCAGATTTAGTGGTAACAAATCCAGAAAAAGCATGAATTATGGTTTCTCTATCATAGAACCTTCATTAAAGATATTAAGTTCAAAATGCTTGAAAGGATGATGATGTGCAGAAGAAATGCCAGGTGAATATAGAAGATCCTGCAAAACTTCTCAGTTCAATTCTGTAAGCTTGAAGTCAGATGCGTGGTTTTGCACTTGCACAGAGCATTTCATTCAGTCCATGTAGGACCCATTTTTCCAACTTTTTAACGTTTCCCATTGCCCTGAGATGACATGGTCACTTGAAGTCCTTAGGTCTTCAGAAAGTGCTTGAACCATTGTTCATGGTTCATTGACCACCGTTGGGCCACCCTCAAAGTTAATTATTGGTGTTCATATTTCCAGACCTGAACCTATTCAACAATCACCAAACAGTTCACACTGTGGTAATGTTCACTCCAAATCCTTTGTTGACATTATCAATTTAAAATTGGACTTGAAAATTAGTCTAACTTCTTGGATAGAGACCATTGCTATTGAGGTCTCTGAAAATCCAATGATAATGAACTATAGCTCTACATTGAATCTGTAAAAAAAGTAAATTACATTGGTAAATCTTTCATTTCTCTATGATGAAAAAGAAAAGTGTAACAACCTACTGTAAAGAATTACAAAAAGAAATTGATATATTAGATACATATAAGATGTGGTTAAATTCCCTCATTATTAAATAAAATAAAAAGCATATAAAAACAAATTATAAAGTGATATCTATTATATCTACAGCTACAATAACTTGTCAATAAAAATCAAGAACTGCACTTACATTCAATGAGATGGTAGCAGGCTTGGAAAGAGGTCCTTCATTCTTTTCAAAGATATGCTCAAGACGGATCAGTAGTTTGTGCCTTTTCCATTGTTGTAAGGTCAAAAGGTTTACATTGGGAGGAAGGTGAGATTTGATAGCTCCCCACTGAAATGAATTGGCAAACAATTATTTATTCACAGAAAATTTACTTTAAATTAAGTCCAAATATCAGCAAAGTTCAAGTTTTCAAGAGCTGAAGCAAGTAATAGTTCCCATAATATTAGTATGGATATAAAATCATTACACATTTGCAACTAATACCTTCTTCAATTGATATTTAGTACCATACTAAATAATAATTGAAGAGGGTAATAGATGCAAACTTGTAATAATCGCTTATGCCTAAAGATTGTACTCAATACCTGAATTAATTTCTATTCTAAGGCTATAAAAGAAAAAAATTTGAACAAAAACATGTTCGTGTATGCATGATATATCGATTGTCAGTATATTGCACATCCAAGGAGAGAAGAAATTAAATGAAATAATATTCATTGAATTTAATAACAAAATTATAAAGTTTCTCATCGAAGATTTTTGTAATAAACAACATGTCCCCATATTATATTGCCTGATGGAGATATAATCTTCCCTTTATTCACCAAATTTTTCCAAATGATCTATTAAAGACAAAACACAATTTCGCAATCGACGAATTCATAGCATGTTGCATATTAGTAAGTGTTCTAATTTGCTGATAATGCATAACAATTGACAAAATATTGTCCTCTTTTATCTATTATACAGAAATATTCACTTGCAATGAGGATTTGAAGAATAATTCTGGTATGGAGCAAATCTATGCATCAAATGAGTACAACAATCAATAATCAGAGTTTGCAGGAAAATATACCTGGATTCAAGCATAAATAGTTTTTATCCATAGTATCAACATTAAACATCTTTATTATCTACACCATTGTTCAACAGTGACATCTTTATGACTTACCATGATTATCGAACGACACTATTTCACGCCATCACCCAAATCAAGTACTGATAATTATTCTTACTTGAACAAACATTGTATTTTATGTTGGTACAATTATAAACACATGATTTTCTTCTCAGAGTTGAAGAGTGATGGCTTTGATAGTTATTGATGATTAGTTTATCCATGCCATCAAAAATGGTGGTATATATGAAATATATGGATACACATTGCATTTCATATGTATGGATAATAGAGATATTTATAGCAGTGGATTTGGAAAATAGCATTCAGTTGATCACAAATGGCTTTTTACTATTTTTCTTTTTTATTGCTCTCTGTTTTTTTTTATTCTTTAAATATAGCATTTTTATTATGTCATCAGAAAATAAAATTCTATTTCATTATATCAATTATGTCCCTTAGTGTAACAGATTACAAATGCACATTGCTAATTATTATATGTGTGGATATCATGTCATATGTAACTGTTTGGTAAATAAATATCTTCTTGAGATTTACAGCACTGATCATTTCTGGTCATTTACACCATTTTCTTTCACATTTTACACATAGACAGCTTGGCAAAACTTTTTTTTTTACTTTTGCCAACTCGTGAACAAAATACAAGAGTAAAAGAAAAATATTTTTAAAATAAATCAAAATACTGAAGCATTTACCTGAGTGTGGAACATAGAGGACCAATTTTTGGCAGAAGTCTTCAGTTCAGAGAAAGATAAAGTTGGTTTTAAGAAAATTTTTACTGCTTGTTGTCGATGAAAAACTGTAGATGATTCTTTTTTATCCAGATAAATGTAATGTTTGCCTAGAAAAAGAACAAGAGAAATGCTTGGTGAAAGTTTTTGAAAAATGAGGTTAAATATTAGCAGTGATACTTTTACTAATCAATATAAATACTAATCTGTTTTTTGAAGACTACTAAAGCTGATATATTTATTTCAAGAAACCAGCTACAAACGGGACAATGTCAGAAAAAGATGCACAGTAAATTTTTAATCCTTTATTTCAGTATGATATTGCATTCAGAAAAAAGACATATCTACTTGAGAAATTCACATGATCTTATATTGTATAGAAGTCACTTTTTGTTTTTCCCTGGTTTCTGTTATGCTAAATCAAACTGACACAATTGGCTGCTACTGCTAAGCAAGTCTTTGCTGGGTGTGCAATATCCAATTGAGGCAAACAACTGTTATTGATTATATCACTGCTATTGGTGTTGCTGTCTCAGTTTTGTTTTTTTTTACTGAATTCAGTAGCCTATTGTTTCAAGAAAACAGAAAATATGAAGTGTTGTGGAAAAAAAAAAATCAACAGAAAAATAAATTTTGTTCAAGGCATGCATTTGAAAATAATTTATTTCAATTAATACATTATATATATATATATATATATATATATATATATATATATATATATATATATACACACACATATATATATATAACTTATCCATACATAAACAATCTCTAATTTTTGGTAAGTACTATGCTTGTTTTATATAAATAACTATAGCATATCAGCTTTTGAAAATGGTTATTAGTGTCACTGAAGAGAAGAGGGGGAAACGATAAAAGCAAAACATACTCAAGAGAAAATTGTAAACACACTACAACTGTACACCTTCATGATAACAAAATTGTCAAAACCTACATCATCATTTACAGAAGAGAAATGAGATGGCACCAACCTGGAATTTGGAATGTAGTTTGGAATATGGCTATCAGTTAAACCTACTTAGTTCTACTCACCTCTAACTATCAATCCATTACCATCAACCCCAACTTCATTCAATGGTTCCCCAACACCTCGACCATCGTCATAGAGAAGTCTTCGATGAACCTGAAATGAATGCAAATACAGGAAAAGCTTTCACCAATTTTCAAGCAATTTATTTAAAATGTATATAAACTATTGCACAAGAAATAAGAATAAAACAAAATATGGAAAAATAAACCATTTTGTTATGAATTATGTAATTATTAGCCATTCTTATGTCTGAATTATACCAACATTGCAGAATTTCCAAAATTTTGCCTGGAATTCAGATAAATATTTGCTTAAACACAAATATTAGACTACTGATAATGATATATTTTATCATCTTGTCTAAGCCAACCAAACATCTGGTTAGCCCCCATCCCAATATTTTTTATTACGACCCTGTTACACAAAATTCATTCACTGTGAACCCAAAAGATAACACTTTCTTTTAGGAAATTAGATACCAAGATATTGAGATACTAGTCCAAATAAACTATCATTTCATTCAAATGTTAAGCTTTCAGAATTGACAAAGCTCTTTATTGGCCACAAATAAAATGTGGGATAAAGTGGCAAAGTGCTGATGTCATTGGTGTACTTTCAGCTCTGTGTTGTATAATTGATAGGAGAAAAAAAGAAAAAAAAATCATGCTCTTTCCTTTTTTTCTACTTTTCATTATTTTGACTGCAATTTTACACTTTGTAAGTATAGATAAGACAACCAGTTTACATTGAATTACAAAATTTTGATACACTTTAGTCATTTCATTGATTTGTTTTTCCCCTCAGAAACTTTGAGTAGATGCCAACAGAATGAGAAAAATATATTCTTTAGACAAATCATTTCTAAATAAAAATTTTCTACAATCTTTCTTCTTATTAATAATAACTCAAAGATTATTACGGTCAAAATAATGAAAAAAAAAATCAGAGAAAGGAAAAAAAGCATGATTTTTTCTTTGCGATTTTACAACATAGTGGAGTAGATGACGTTAACACTGTCTATAAGGTTTTAAAATAGTGGCTATCTACAAGCAGCATTATGTCACAAATTGTGTACAAATAAAAATCATATGTTCTATACTTAATAAAACTGCAACAAAGTCTCTTCATATGTTTTACTCCTTTACATAATTTTGAAATCAAAATGATTACAGAATATCTTTTCTGATTTTCTCAGAAATCCATACCAGTATATATGGTGAAAGAAATAAGAATATACTGTATATAATTAGAGATTAGACAATCCCTTCAATGGTTAAATGCAAGAGAGAAACTCTCCCCAGCCTGTATTCTTAGTCACCATTTATTCAGATTGTTCACTTACCATCAACTCCATTTGCCCATCTTGTAAACTAGAACCTCCTTGGGAGCGGTCAGTCAATATGGTCAGCTGCACATCTTTATTCACATCCTGTTGATAAAATATTAAATGAAAGAGACTTTAAAAAAGAAAAAAACAGGCTGGTTACTCACACAATAGAAACCATCTGCTCAAAAAACATTGGTTGTGTTGGTGATGATCAATTAAAAACTTGGAAAAAGAGGTGATCAATGAATGATTACTCTTCTTGCCAGTTTCAGGCTGTGATCAATAAAAAGTACAAATTTTCAAAGACAAGTAAGAATGCTGCTGGTCGCAAACTAAGGGACCGATTTGGCATACGTTTACATTGTAAATTGAATCCCGAACTAAAAACCTATAGGGGTGGGGAGTAAAAAAGTTTTATCCAGTCATAAGGGGTAAACGTTTAAATTTTCAGCCATCTAGCTCCATTGGTGCGGCATGTATGCATGATTTCATGTTGGAAAGAAAAAAAAAAAATTTCTAAAACTAGTTTACTTACTTTGATAAACATTTTTGTATTAATAGGGAAATAGTTGCCAGCAACAGGTTCACTCTGTGTTAGAGGCCAGGTTGGACGATAGTTCAGTCTGCAATAAATGAAACAGAGGAAAAGAAAAAAAGTCTGATATATTGCAGTCTATACAAGGCTAGAATGAGTTTTAGATTAGTGTTTATTTACTGAGAGTAATGTGGATACATTTCTATTCTGGAACAAATATAAAATCATTAGAAGGCATTTTGATGAATGTTTGCGGAGGATATGCATTGGTCAGACAACACACTATTCCAGACAACACAACGAAATACAGGTAAACTTTACCTTCGTTCTAATACTTGTCGGCCATTGGCATCTGTATAGAATGTTTTGTTGGTATTCAAGTCAGAATCGTAACGAACAATGATTTCCTTGCCCTGTTTGTCACTGAAATCATCAAAAGAAACAAACTATTGGAATGAATACGATCAAAAATTCATTTCAATAAAGAAAAAAAAAAAATCTCATCTCTTACTTATTAAATTTTAAATTCTTCTCCATATAATCAAAGTTAATGGAATTGCAGCAAGGGATGACCTGAATAATTCAACTAACTTCTGACAATAAGTAACTAATTTAATTCATTAGATGAATTATTGTAAATCATTATTATTC
This sequence comes from Thysanoteuthis rhombus, assembly GCA_963457665.1. Classification (NCBI taxonomy): domain Eukaryota; kingdom Metazoa; phylum Mollusca; class Cephalopoda; order Oegopsida; family Thysanoteuthidae; genus Thysanoteuthis; species Thysanoteuthis major. Next base: position 52,377,247 of record OY735202.1, read on the forward strand.
ATTTTTTGCTAGTTACATTCATCTTAATTTTTGTTGCTCTTTATCACAACTAAACCCAGTCCAGTTTCTTTTCAGTAATGAGAAAATAAATTAACAGCACGAATTGGCTTAAAGAATAAGGTCTTAGTGAGAATTGAACTCACAACACTCTTATGCTGGAGGGTGGCTTGGTTAATGCCCAACCACTCTTAACACTGAGACACAGAATCAAGTGGCAAGCACAAGTCTAAACTAAACTCAATTCCTATCCACATCTCTTCTGCACCATGTTTGTTATGGTAGATCAATATCGTAATCCAAATTATTTTATTAGATGAATTATTGCAAATCGTTCATTTTTTGCTATTGTTGAGTTGTGATAAAAAGCAACAGAAATTAAAAATGTAAATAGTACGAAAAAATTGATAAGAATGAATAAATAACCAATTTTCGATAGAACGAAAGTCGATTTTTAAAAAAAATACCAATTCATACACGTACAATTTATCATATTAGATCTAATTAAAAATGTCTCATACAGCAGAACATGGTAATTAACAGCAACCCTAATTGAGAGTATCTATTCGGTGGAGTTTGTCCAAGCAACAATACGAATTATTGAATATATATTTTATAGTCATACATGATACAAAAATACCATGTTCATAAATTAAGTTCTCCTTAGAAGGTGTGAACGGGAATATACAGAATACTCATGAATAAGATTTCTTGTATAACTTACTCAATTGGAATTGGGCCAACAGTCCATTCCACTTCAGCATAGTTTTGTCCTTTATACAAGCGTACAGACTGGGTTACCCAAGGGCTAAAAACTTGACGGACCTCTTGCACACACTTCCCCTGAAAATAACATAAGTAAAAAGAATTTTCAAAAAGAAACCCAAAAAGTTAACCTGGATTCAAGCTAACAACTGCATTGTATATTTTTCCTTCTTGCAACTGATTTCAAATTTTGTTACCTGTAAAGGTTCTTATATCCCTGCAAAAACAAAGTTTTCGCTCAAGAATTATTCAAAACTATAATATTTTGCAAGCATATTTAATCTTCTTGAATATTTTTTTAATATTTAAAAAATCACCATGTAAAAAGTGAAATCTTTTGGTGTACTTTCAATAGAACTTTTCATGTTGACAAATAATTGTACCTTTGATGTGAAAAGCAAAAAAAGATTCTTCTAAGAGGATGAATAAGAATTCTTCAGCTCAAGTTGAACAATAGAAAAGATGAAGTGATAAAGGGGATAAGCAAGCCAAACATTACAAAACCAGCAAACCATCTCCTAAATCATGATATCAAGCAAAACTGCAGAGTTACATCATAATTAAAAAGGAAAAAATATTAAAATTCAAATTTTATGAACTGAATTTTGTTTCTTTGGAATTTGAAAAGAACTAAAAAAAATCTAACAAGAAAAGACCTTTTTGTCATAGAAATTAGATACAACTTTTTCTTTTGGCAAACTAAAAAAGAATTTTGCAAAGAAACATGCCTTCATCAAGTGAGTTTTCACATGGGTACCACCACTGATGCTGGTTGGAATGTTGTTGACAGGACGGAAGATGTAATTATTTGAGGCTTGCATTGCAGGATCAGAATTGTTTCCAGTGTGTCCAATGTAGTAAAAGTAGTCTTGCCTCAGGAGAGTGGAAATTTTACTTTCAAGATTTTCAAATTTGTTCATGCGAGCCGTCGCACCATCAAAACTTATTTTCACCAGCTGAAAAAAAAATAAATAAATAATAGAAAGATAATCGCAACAAGCATGGCTGCTGCAGGGTCAAACACCATTCCAACTTCTATTCCAACTGAAGATGATTACTGCAATTTCTGTATTGTACATATACAATAAATAGATTTGTAAGTATTGTCATTTTAACTAAGTAAGATAGCCAACTACCAACATGATTTCAAAACACAGCAGGAAAATGTAATTTCTACATATTGGCTTGGTCAAACAGTGGACTCCAAGTTGGTCTGGAGCTCAAGAATAAGATCATTGGTCCATGTACATTTTGTCAGTGGAATGCAATATGTAAGATGTTACAAAATAGTAATTTGAAGTTCAATTGGTAAAACATATCATTGAGTCAAGATAAAATCCACTATTTATGATTTTACAGTTAGTAAAATAACTAAACATATATGAGGTGGATTGATTCAGTTAATCAGGAGAAGGAATTATGGTTATATATCTAAAATAAAAAACAAATCAACAAAAATAAGAATTTTTGGTGACTTCAAGCTTTTAGTGATTATTTTGAAAAGAGATAAATCTGTATTTTATGTTAAAAGAAAAAAAGTACCTAAATCACTAGCAAAATGAAAAGACAAAAATATTCTGTACTCACGCCATTGTTCAATTCAAAATCTTCTCCTTGTTCAATTGGAATTGATTTTGAAGTGGTTTCTTCGTTTTCATCTAAACTCAAAAAAGACAAAAAACTTCTCTTTGAATAATAATTGAAGGTCTTTGTAGCTTTAATATTTTCCTAAGTTTCTAAAACAGACGCAAGGAATTAAAACTGAAAAAAATACAATGAAAACATTACTATTCTTATTTGGATTTTTTCTTTTATGGGTATCTATCCATGATTAACTTACAGCTACATTAGCTGTGTCCAGGTTGAAATTTGCTTCCAATTTTTAACATTTGTAAGAATATTTATAAAGTATTTAGAATGCATAAAATCTATAATCATAATATTTAGAGATTAAAGAATTATCTAAATCAGTTAAATGACTTCAACATTCATTAAAAAAGTTTCTCACTTCCTATCAGAAAAAGTAAATTTTTTCATTAATAAAGTTTTAGTAACCATTTGCAAACTTTGATGGCCTCAAGAGTTTATGTTGCAATGCATATAAAAATGTTCTGTACCTTAAATGTGGAAATATTTTTTTTAAAAAGACAATAAAAAAAAGAGTTACAAGAGTACATTTTTCCTACATAATTTTTGTTATTAATTCAGCTATACAAAAGACAAATGTACATTACATAAAGAGAAAAGACTTAGTAAATAATTATAATGATGAATACCAAATTACCATTTCTTTTTGAATTTAAAGATATTTCAAACAAGTCCATAAAATTCAAGTACATACATATATATATGAAAAAAAAAAACTTGAAATTAGTGAAGTCTAGGTACAGACAGATGAGCAAAAAGGGAAGAATACATAGCCTCAATGAGTTTTTTTTGTTGCTTGGTCAGTGATTGTGGGTATGAGGATTCAATAATACGGCGATTCAATAAATCATTAATGAACCAATTCTATACATATCATACAATGATATTTTTTCAAGTACACCTTCCCTTGTATTGATATGAACTGATGTTTATAGTCTAAGCATACTATTGACATATCTCTCAAAAAAGGCAGTATTTGAGTTAAATGTAAGTAAAAGCAGCTAAAGGTTTACCCAAAATTATAACCATGTAAGGTAAATAATTAGATAAACGTTTAATTATGTAGTCATGTGATCTGTTTTATCTGATTAATCTTTTTAATACCATCAACTGGATCATACCTTTTAGTAAATGAGGCAATTAATCTTAGAGCTGATGAACTTTGCTAGCACTGAATCGTAAGCAGAGAACTTTTCAAGATCAATTAAGGCAATTCAGAACCAAAATCAAAATAAAGACTTAAAAAGTCAAACTGAGTACTTACTTTTGGTTTTTTGTATAAAGAATGTAGCAAAGCCAAGAGAAGGAATTTGGTATTGGAATATAAGTTCATAATTTGCAATTGATTCTCCACGTTCTGGAATTCTCTTGGTGGCAGCATCAATAGGAACAACCTGGAGAAAAAGAAAAGAATCAGATTTCTTAAAAATTTGTTTAAATTTTTTAGATGAGGGATCATAATTATGCACAGATTTCTACAGACTGTCATCCTTATCTCAGTTCATCTTTTGAACTAATTCCTGGGTTATCACCATGCTGTTGATTGTTTTTGGTGTCAATCATATTGATGTCCAAAACTGGTGCCACAAGACTATTTTCCAAAGGAATTATTTGCCCTTCCCATTTACAACATACCCCTGAAAGAAGGGCCAAAGAGTCTGAATGCAACAAACAACAACTGACTGTTATGGATGTGGAGTACAAGAGACCTTAATCAAGAAGGTCCTATAAGAATAATCATACCTTTTTAACTTAATGAAAACTAGTTACGGGTGTCTCCCCACCCCCGTTATAATGATATAGGGGTCCAAAAAAGCTGCCTGGGTTATAATCAAGTAGCAATAACTGCAGGGTGGGAATGGGTGATATTAAAGGGCGGCTGATAGAAATCAAACATTGTTTATCATAGATAGATTTGAACAAATAAACAAAGGCATTACCTGATGGTTATTTCCTCAAATTATACCACCAAAATCACTACAATATATTTCAAAGTTTACCAAATTTCAGCATTTAAAAACCCAAATATTCACACCAATGACTTAACCCTTTCATTCTATAAGCTGCTGTGCTTTCAGATACTTTATATCTGAGCTCCTGTTTTTTTCTTTTAAATTTTTGTTTATTGAAATACTTGTGTCTAATTCATTTCATTGCTGATTTGCTGGAATAAGTCAAATACATTTCTTTGCTGGGGTGGGCTGGGAACTGTGTCATTCACTTGATCAAATGTTCTTACAGTGTAGTAAAATAGTGTTCAGACCAAAATTTTGGGCTCACAGGTTTAAAGGGAAATTGTTTTTATTTATGTGTTTCTGAATGATTGGGTGATAATATAGGTAAAAAATAATTCAACAACCACCCACATTGCAAACTGCACTACAACAAATATATCAGGAGAATGCCTGCATTTCCAATAGAAATACTGCAAACATTTTTACATTCATATAAGAAAGCAGTGTGAACATTCTTCTTACAAAAAATGCCTCAGTTCTCATCATACAATCACAAATCAAAGCATGAATTACTCATGTTAATCATTCACAGCTAAAGTACATTCATGATGATTCCATTCTTGTAAATAAAATTAAGTTTCATTTTGGTCAGCCCATTCAGAAATAACAATCAATGAAAACTGTCAGATATTCTATAAAAATCTTCAAGATCCAATTAGTCTTGGGGTATCTTATGCCAATAGCAAATTAACTGGAACACAACTAAGGATTCAGTCAAATATTTCTTTCTATAAGGAATCCTATGTAGTATACCTACTTTTTTCTGATCAAAGTGTTATATCACACTGAATATCCAACTCTATGAATATTAAACAAATCAGATTTTTTGAAGTAAAAGTCAAAATCTTCCAGATTCACAAGTGACTGAGAAATTATATTAATTTGAGACATTTATATAAAAGTTGAAAGTATTACATTATCATCAAATAAAATCTGTGTCAGGGTCGTAAAAACATGGTTGTTGAGGTTTATTGAACTAAAAATATCCGTCTTGAATAGCATTATTATTTACAGGAAATAAAAACCACACTGAAATATGTTTACATACTTATTTAATCAAGAACAATGAAAAACAAATTTTAAAAATAATTAAAATATAACAAGATTAAACTCTAAAAGATATAAGTTTTAGTCTCATTTACAATTACCATTGTTGTATCACAATATGTGATTAAAGTCTCAAATGAGACAGCTAACTTCATTGATTCCTTGAAAGCCATTGTTGTTAATACTTGTATTCTGAATTTGATCATTTGATGTATGTTTAGAAAGATGAATAAGACGGTGTGATAAAGTCAACAATATCAGAAACAAATCTAGCAGAAAACAAACAAACAAAAAAATTCTATTGAAAGGAGAAAAAAAATGTTCTATGACCTACCTGACTGGAAATTGGTTTCAAATTTGGTCCATAAACAAGATATAAATCAGAATGAACAGGCAGACGAATATAGTCGGTCACATCCTGGGCTAGAGGGTTATACATGGTTAAAGTGAACTGAAATAATAAAAGATGATTTTAATACTTATTGTTACATTTAGTAGGAAGAGTTTGGGTTCAGACGAAATGATAAAACATTTCATGGCATGAATTATAGTTATCCATATATAATACACCCACTTACATATCCAGGTATTTGTGTGTGCACACACACATAACCCATGCTCAGTATCCCAAAGCATAAAAAATATGAATAATTGGATACAAAACAAGATCCAGTTATATGACCAATAATCATCATATAATCTCCAGATTTGCAGAAGTATCATCAGCATTTTCAAAAGGCAAAACTATTTCTCTTGATTTTAAGCTAAGACTAATGTACACAATCATACAATAGTGATGTCTATCTTCTTTCTATGCTTATGGAAGACATTGGTGAAATCAAGGGATCTTCCAGAAGACCCTCGAAATGTTCTGAAAATGTTAGTTTATACTGTTTTCTGAGTATTTTCTAAGTTTGAAATCTTTTCTTTAGGTTTTTGATGCACATCCACATAGGGTTGCCATAAAAAACAATGAAAACACAAATGATTACTTGCAGCACTTGACTCTTTTCCCTGTTCATGAGCATAGCATAACACAGATGCACTTTTTCATGGGTCACCATGTTCTATTAATAGGGTTATACTTGATTGAAATTCAAGGAGGAATTGAAAGCTTCAAAAGATACCAATGTTTGAAGTGTCTTGTTTCAGCTAGAAGATATCGAGTAAATTTTGTTCAAACACAATCAAGTTGGTAACTATTTAGTCTTTACTATATGTTAAAACCATGTTTCTATGCCTCTGTGTATTTAGGCAAAATGTGTTTGAGTACAGGGACCCCTTGTAAGAAACAGAAAATGTCCATATGTCTAGCAGATACAAGTGATCAACAAGTCTGTTGAACATTTCATTCCACTCATTTACTGTAGCACCTAATCAATGGTCAGGGGTGTTATACCTTATGTACGTAAGCTTTGAAAGACATTATGCATTGGTAATTTACTAAACTAATATATTGTGAATGGAATACACTCTAAATTAAATATTACTCCAGCTGCATTTTACAGCATTTTCAATAAAACCAAGTCATCTTGGGACATTAAAAGTACTTTATTTCTGTATAGACAAGAAGATTATAACAAAAATAAAAAACAAGACAACAATTGATGTACATTACAGTTGATGATGCTTTTCTTGTTGGGGATTTTGTTTTCTTAAGGCGGGATGCTAAATTAGTAATTTTTTAACTAGATCTACTTGATTTTCCTCTGTTTAGTAGTAGAAATCTGTCCATTTGAACAAAAAAAAAAATAGTCTTTCTGGTGATACGAATTTTCAACATTGGTTGTGCTGTAGTTAGCAGATACATGAAGCGTGAATAAGTTAAAGAGAAAGTTTTGAATTTGTTTTTAGTCATAGTTAAAATGAATCCTAAAAACTTTTTCAACTGACACTTCTCAAAGGAAGATACGCCAGAAAAATGAATGAATGTACTGTACGTGAATAGTTAGAATAAGTTTGAGATTAAACAAACACACAGTAATGTGGAACACAAAGTTACAAGTGGCAAAATTATGATCAGAGATCAAAACATGTTTGAAAATTTTGCTGATTTTAGCCTTTTTTTTTAAAGCTCAGTCAAAGCAAATCAAACTACAATACAAACTATATTTTTTCATAATTTTCATTTATTTTTTTCTTTCTATTTGCAACTAATTAACCGAATTTTAACTGAAACTTTTGCCTGACTGAGAATAAATGGAGTCAAATCCCCAAAATTTAATAAAAAGTAAATGTACAATACTTTTATTGATTAAATCAGTTGTTTTGGGGTCTTATGGTTGTTCTATTTGATAAGTGAGCTTTAAATAAGGAAAAAAATATTTAACAAATTTTTCAAGTTTCAGCCAGAAAAATGCGAAATGAAGATCAAGAAGATTCACAAGTTAGAAATGATAGTCTTTCAAAAAAAAAGATACTTTTCCAATGCAAAATTAACTGCTCTAACTGGATCTAACCTTTATTTCCTGGTGTTTCTTTTTTAGTGATTTATCAAAAAAATACTTTTTAAGGGAAAGCTAATGAAGTGGCTCTAAAGTGGGGGTCAATTAACAATATACAATGTAAAGCTGGACCCTGGTTTTGTGTCCACTTTTTTTTTATACACCTGATTTCAAGGAATTCAGAGCCCCCATCAGGAACAAAAACTCATGTGATGGCTCTAAATACAGAATATCAAAAATTCTTTCAACAAGTTCTTGCCACCATCAGCCAACCCTTGAATTAAAGCACAATTTCTGTTTCCTGCAGGTGTAAGTGAACAGAGGATGCATTACAGAACAAAATGGCTTTTGAATTTTGAAAACAAAAAAGACACCATTCTGCTACATTTTCAAGCCATGCTCAAGCTCACTAAAATAATTTTACAAGCGCTCTTCCAGTGAAAAGAAAGAGTAGAAAGAGACAAATAGGAAGCAATAATTTCAAGGAACAAGCAAGCTCAATCTTCCATGTACAGGACAGACATGGACTGCAGAAAATTATCAAGACAAGTGGTACAACAATGACCCATCAGATGTTATGGAACTTATATATACGGAGCCAACGAAATTCTTTGCTTTGAAATTGAAAATATAAATACATACAATGAAAAAAAAAAGGTAAGAAAGTCACCCGTTTCTCGTTTTCAGTGATATAGCAAGAACTGATGTTGAGGAGAGGACAAAAGAGTTGGTCAGGAAAAGGTGTTTGAGTTTTGGGCATCATTTTTTTATAAGCAGCATTCAATATTGACTGAAAGAGAAAAACATCAAAATTTCAAAGTGGTGAGAGAAATCTGATTCATAGAAGAGAAAATTTTACAGGTCTTAAAATTCATAAGATTTCTTTTATTTGACAATATCCAGGAAACAGGTTGACAGATATTGTAGTAATGGTCATAAGGCACGTTTCAGTAAATAGAATATATTGATATCTGTACCTCGCATAAATGAATCACCATAGTACACACCAGTACCAAAACTAATTATCTAAAATTATCTTTAAAAATAGATCTTTTATCTAAAATTATCTAAAAATATCAGCACAAGATTTAGGCACCGTTGGTCTAAAATGGCCCACCTGGCTGGTGGGTCAGGCAAGCCATTTGTGGGGCCAATACACACATAATTTAAAATCACCTTTCATCATAATTACCTACTCCCCCCTCGCCTGGATCTTAGTTGCAAAGTTGAGCTGCTTTCGTTTTCTCTTCTAAATTAAAGCGTTTTTTTCACAATATTCCCTGCAGAAATGGAAAGGGGTCTTATACAGAGAGGGGAAACAAGTACTTGAACACTATTAAAAATTCATCATAAAAATGTTATTTAAGAAGGAATGCAGGTATAGACCTTCCTAAATGTTTTGAATGTTAGCATTACTTAACCAAGGTATGATTTCGTCACAGTCATCATTCACAAATTATACCTTCTTGAAACAAGACAGTCATGGTCAATCCCATACGCCACAGAAAACACACTTGTTGAAAAAAATGGCAGAGATTCTCAGCTGAAGTTTTCTCATGACTATTAAGAAAAGCCTAATTTATTTTTAGAAGAACATTCTCTGATGAAAGGAATCAAAAATTGAACTTTTTGGCAAAAAAACAACTCGTCATGCATGAGAAAAAGATGGATACACTAATGATCCAAGGAAAAAAAAAAAAAAAAAAAAATTACGCAAATAACTCACAAAAGGTTTGTTCAGAACAATGTAGAGGTGCTTCAATGGCTTAGTCAATCTGCTAACTTGAATCCAATTGAAAATTTATGGCTATGATTAAAAGATCGATATCATCAGAGGGACCACAGAAACATTATTGATTCAAAGGTCTTTTGGAAGGAAGAGTGGGCCAAGATTTCAAAAGAATGTTGTGGAGAGTGTGTGATGGGTTTTGAAAAACATCTAGCAGAAATTACAAACCATGGCTACACAACAAAGTATTGAGATATGAAATCAATGAGATCAAATACTTTTTCCACTATTACTTTTGTTTATATTTCATTCTGCATTGTATACTTGAAAATACATTTTTTTTCTTAGTGACTGTTAAGTTTACATCAAAATACATCACCCGTGTAAAATTATAGTAAATGTGAGCATCGGAAGTATATTATATGAATATTTTGCAAGTGTCCAAATACTGGTTCCCCTCATTGTATGCCAGTACTAATACAACTAATTTTGAGAAATCTAAGATATCTCTTTCAAAGATTCAATAACGTGAATGACTATAAAAGTTATTTCCACAAAACTTTACAATGGTGAACAATTATATCTATCTATATGCTGGCTGCAGTGGGCATAGAGTGTAAAAAACTAACTATATGAATTAACCTTGTTTAAATCTGGATGATTAGAGAATAAAAATCATTTTACTAAATAGGCTGTGACACTTGAAGAATACAAAAGTCAAAAATGTTTCTTAAAAAAATAACTTACAACCTAGAAAAAAACAAAAAAAAAACTTTCATTCAAAGATGGTTAAGAGTGAATGGCAAAGTACACTTACCTGGCAAGCATCTGTTCCAGCACTCAATCGTAGTGCATAGTCATTTGCCACAGCTTGTTTCTCTGTTCCACTGAAAAGAGAAAAGACGTGACATTCAGATTGGTTTACTTGATTTGCAAATGATGAGAAATTATCAAGATTCCAGAAATTTCTCTGGATAAATCAACTTAACCTGTATCCAAAAGATCAAGACACCAGGACTTCAAAACAAATTTATTTATCAAAGTAAGATTAAAGATCACAAATCAAAATAGTGTGATTTGAAAGCACAAATACTAAAATGCTACATAGATTTTAGCAAAACCGTAATTCTAATAAGTTATTTTTTACATTAAAAGATAGAAATTACTTCACAGGAGTAGACAATATTATCAGATTAAGTGAAAGTTACTAAGGTGAATGCATGAATACATACTCAAGTATACACCAACACATTTTTTTACTTACGAAACAGCATCATGATGTTGAGCAATACTAAGTGCATCCCCTGGAAAGAAATTTAAGATGTACCTATAAAACATTTTCATAATTAGTAGTTATAACACATAGAATAATCCATTTATTGTAATCACTTTCAGAGAAGGTCTTTCATATAACCATGACTGGTTGATAACATTAAGTTATAAATTTAGATTCACAGTTAAGTTATTAAATTTTTTGTTATAAAAAAAACTTTACATTATATAAAATAATTACATAATTTAAAATTTATCTTGATTAATGTGTTTCCAACCGCCTAATTTTGATAACAATAACCATTTGAAAACATTGATGAACAGCTTCCTCTGAATTTACAAAAATATACAAAACATTTTAATTTATATAAAAAACATTCAAGTAATAAATAGTAAATTTATGTTTTATTTGAAATTGCTTACGTAGAGATTGTACAACTAATTGGATTGATGAAGCTCCAATTTGAGAAACAGTATGATATTCCAAATTTTACAAGAATAAAAATGTACTGACTTTAATGCAACTGGTAAGAGAGATGACCTTTAAATCATTACATTGAGATAATCATTCAATACAACAAGGATTTGGGAAAATAATGAATAATTCTAGTTTGGCTGTAGACACAGTGATTAACTTCACTTGTTTCTGTACAGGGCCAGATTTCAAACTGTTCATATTTGTTTTTGTAACCAGTGCTAAGTACATATGATTTATATATGGGGATATAGATGTACACCTCAAAGCTAACTGGCCCCACTAGCCCTACTCAATTTCAGAGTAGAACCGTAATATTTTTTCCAAGAAATGTTTCTTAGCAACTAAATTAGATTTTAGTAAAGGACATTTGCTCAGAATCACTCTCACCGTCTATTTCGTCTCAACATTTTATTTTACTGACAACATACCACTAAGATCAATAATGGTAGGACAAAAAACAGAGAGGCCTTATGTATATTTGTACTAAGAATTTGTACAGAATTTCAATTAAATTTTCATGAATCATACCTGTTAGATCTCTTTGCATTTTCAGATTCAGATTTCATTTTGTATATTAGAAGAAATACTTAACAAATGAGAGCAGATTCAGAGCACTCAAGTTTATTCCTCACAAAGGTCTTTGTAAATGCAGCCTAAGCCAAGTTTCTTTAGTCTAACAAGGATATATGTTAGTACATACAATGATAAAAATATACCGATAATGATATCCATAATAAAAATACTGAAAATGATAAGAATTAGTAAGAGCCGTTAAGTCTTACTTACATAATCGGAATATCTGGATGTGGTTGTAAAGTTCCCCAAAAACATCCAGATGTCGGCAGCTCTAAGGGGGGAAAAGAGAAAAAGTTTCCCAAACTAAGCAATACATATACATATATATATATATATATATATATATATATACACACATACATACACACACACATAAAAACAAAGTTTTGAAAGGACAATTGGATTATGATAATTGATGGTACCACATCAATATCATATGAAAAACAAAAAGCAAGAATTAATATAAATGGCTACAGACATTGAAAAACTCTAAATTTAGTATTTACAAGGTAATTTCACCCTATATTCAAGGTGTAGCACTGTAGCCTAATGGATATATCATTTGCCTGTCTATCTCAAGGTTGAAGGTTCAAATGGGTGGATTTACTTGAATTTTAGTGTCCCTGCAGATTATTGGTCAAAAGTGTAATGCTAGTACATACAAAAAAGTGGAATAGTATCACAGAAGATTAGAAGGAATGTAATATCTTCAACATAGAATCAATTTGATAATCAAATAAACAGTTGAAAATAATCCAAAAAAGATTCAAAGAAAATACTGCAAAGACAAAAATCAAAAAGAAACCAAGATATTGAGAAAAACAGAAAAAAAAAACAACTTTATTTACCAACCTGAAAAAAGGAACTTGAGTCTCGGACATACTTCTTGAGGCTTGGTCGGCTAGTGAAGTATCCTGTCCAAAAACTATGTGGTCTGTCGGCATAAGGGAAAAAATCATCTGTTTTCTGTGTCCAGGTAACATTGGCTTTGTTAACATTGTACAGATAGCAGGAAGGTGTTGAGTACAAAAGATTCAGCTTGCTGCCATTGGATTGCTAAAGTTTTAAAAAATCTTGTTAATTATGTATGTATTTTTTTCATAATACAATCAATCAATATTAAATGAGAATGAGAAAAAAAAATTGTGATGCAAAAAAGGAAGAAAAAAATTCAGCAAAACACAATGAAATCAAATTTAGCAACTTCATTGAGTTGTCAATGCAAAGATTTCTGACTAACTAAATAAAGACCAAAGAACAAGTATTCTTATTTTCAAGTATTGGGAGTAAGATTTTATTTCAATTATGAATACTAATATGCAACTGCAAACATACTTTTTTTCTAATACAGATTTTTTTCATAAAATGATTTTTTTTCCCTACATTAAAACATTATTCAAGTAAAAAGTTTATTTAATGCAACATCATCCACATAAGATGAAGTTAGAAAAAGACTCTTGTATGTTGTCTGGAATTCTGAGATAAGGCATTTCCTTTATTCCATGAATTATTCAAACTGGTATTCTCATCTTTGTTATTATTACAAATAGCATAAAAGGTTGCATTTTCCAGTTTTAGATAAATCAAATTGATATAAAGGATATTTTGATAATATTGTGAATTTTTCCAAAATTCATTTCATTAATGAGAATTTACATTCCCAGGGGAAAAATCATTTCATGTTTGCATTTAAAATCATCTTACCTTTATAAACACTATTTAGACCAACTATATTTTGAGCATTAATTTTTTTTCTATTATATTTAAGCATTTAATAAACAAAATGTTTTTTAAATTCACATGTTAGCTGTAAAGAAATATGATTTCTAAATAACAAATATTTTGAATTTGACAATGAAATGGTAGAACTTACTTTTTTATTCATATGATACATCAATTTATCCATGTTCTTGAACCAGGCATTGGCATTGCTGTACTGGAAGTCAGAACCCATTGTCAACAGAATGTGATTGGTCTTCAAGGAAAGGGACTACAAAAAAAGTTCCCACTATTTTACAAGTTTAGACATTTCAAATTTAAATACAAATGTATATAAAAACAATAAATTTTTTAAAAGTACAAACAAACCTCAGAATCAGTATTCAATTTTTAATTGTGGATTAAATATATTTAATTACTAAAAATATAGTAGTCAGGTGGCAGGTGTAACTTACTACGCACTGGTGCCAATTTGTGTTTCTCATGTTTTTCCATTTATTTACAGCCAAATGGATAAAATAAGTTGTTACAACTTTGAAATTTTTTTTTTACTATTATAATAGAAAAATTTCTGCATGCGTGTGTGCATACACCAAAGTCACTTAACAACTGTCCGACATTTCTCAAATATATTGGTTAGCACACAAAGCAGAGTAGTGTTGAGTTTGAAGTTGTTTGGATAAGCTGTTCTCAAAAAAATCTAAGGAAGACATATTTGTGCACAATAAGATATTTGCCTCTTTTCATGGAGTTTGATGACCAATTCTGGATGAAAAAAAAACAGATCACATAATGTCACATTTTTAGCCACACAGAAGATGAAAAAGATTGATTAGGCAGGTGGCCAGGAAATTCAGCTGACCTCAATCTTAGCAAGAATCTTGGAGCCATGATGAAGGTATGTGTTGAAAATATCCCCTAGGACTTGCCCCTAGAACAGCAGCAATCTTGACAGCATTTGATGTAGGTTGTTGGCGATGTTTTGGAGAAGTTAAAAGGCAAGCAACGAATCATTATTTTTACTCACTGCTGTAGATCAACAGTCCGAGTGAAATTGCAATTAAAAGCAATAAAAATTAGGATGAAGGAAAATTGTAGAAAAATATCAAATCCTCCATTTGTTTAAAACTTGGCTTTTTATCCTATGAAAGCTTCTGGTGAGAAATCAATTAAAAAATATTGATATTATTTTGACATACTGTTGCTTGCAAGAAGTTGGTTTTATTATAGATACTCTCTAACTAAGATAACATAAAACCTAGATTTATGGCAGTCAAACTCAATCTCTTATAATATGCTTTTAACTCTATCACTGCAGCTGGTAGAAATTTGGCAGTTAACATCAAATGAAGCAGTATTATTGACTTATTTATTAAACCTTTTTCAGATAAATCCGAGAAAATATCTGCTCATCACTCAGTCCCTTTCCTCATTTTTACCTCCTCTGTTAACATAGGATATATATATATAAAATTGAATTAAACTCACAATGAGTTTAATGCCCCATTACAGTCTCAAACTGTTTCACTCTGTAGATCTTCTGAAGGGTGGTTGATTGACCACAGCTTTTTCTTTCATAGCAGGAATAAGAGGTTTTGTTTACTTCGGATTCAAATGAGTAACGGTTATTTCCGCTTAGTTAGAAAATTTAAGACGATATATTTATCTTTATTGCATGCACAGATTGACAGAAGGAAATTAGAGGAGAAACTGATTTTATTTTCCAGCTTGAGTGACCTAGCTCACATTTAAATAACCAGTCTCAGGTTTTATTAGCCTAGCTTACTTTTTTTTAGGTTATATACACATACACACAAATATACATACACAATGAAGCAGCTCTTTTAAACTAATAAAGATGAAAATAAAAAAATATATATTTCTATTGAAAACATGTATAAATTTATAACCAGTATGTTAGAAACTGTACAATGTTTTTTTAATAAAAGGTTGAATAATCAAAATATAAATCCACTAACAAACCTGAATATTCACCCAAGTGGCAAACAAGGCAAGCTTCTCATCCAGATTGTATTCTCCAAGTCTTTTGTCATCCTGAAAACACAAAGCAGAAGCTAAATTTCTAACACACACACACACACACAATGAGCCAAATACTTGAAAGAAATTTTGGATTGCCTGGTAGTAACCATTGAATTTGATTAACCATTGAAGTTGATTTGTTAACTTGGGTATCATTTATAAATCTATTCATTTTTCACCACTTTTCTCCAACAACTCCAAATCAGATGTGGAATTCAGCAAAAAGATTTGTGACTGTATTCTTTTTACATCTTTTATTGTGTATAGATGAGAAATTAGACAGAAATAGTTACGAGTTTGTGTACGTAGAAAAGGAAAGCTAGGTTGGAACCAAGGAAGATAAATGTAATTGAAGGAGGAGATTGCCAAGAATCAGTGACATCTCTTGGCCACTTTGAGCCAGTCTCATACTCAAACTTCTAAATAGGAGATATGTATGTGCTTCCCAAAATTTTAGGAAATTCGAACTGTGTGCAAACCAAATGTGATATAGACTTTTGGCGCTACTCTTTATAAGCCAATCTGTGTATGCTTATGGAGACTAGTTCAAAGAAGACAGTTAAAACTAGGTCTTAGAATAACTCTTCTCATGATCAAATTCCACAAGCTTTTGAGTAACACAAAATATATATATATATATATATATATATATATATATATATATATATATATACACACACACACACACACACACACACATACATACATACATACACACACACACACACACAAAATGAATGAGTGTGTGCATGTAAAATAGTCTATCTCACAAATAACAATAAATAAAACAGTTACTCTTACTATTACCTGGTAGTAATTACAGAGTGAGTGGATCACCTAGTTTCACTTACCCTCCACCTTTCCTCCTCCCATCAGTTGATAATGGCAAGACTGAGTAACAGAACAAGGTACAGAAATAGAATATGCCTAATTTTGCCTTCAAATGTGATCATACCAAGATTTCCTTCCATTTGTTTTTTGATAAACAGTTTTTTTGTTTGTTTATTTGTTTGTTTGCTCTTTCTACTATATCAAATAGTGACCTACAATTGCCGGGGTGGGTGGGTGATACTTACCATAATGGGATCATCAGTGCAGAGTTCATCAAAGCAAAATCCTGGAGGGGGATTATAACCATTGAGAAGAACACCAGTAAATAAATCTGCAGTATCACCTACTTACAGAATCAAAAAGAAAGGAAAAATGAGTCATTCTCTAATATAACAAATTATTTTGCATCACAGATATTTTCTAATCTTTGCTCAGTCTAGCACAATACTAAAATATACAGAATCTAATAAAAACTGAACTCGATATCTTGGATTTGATAATGAAAAAAAAAAAAAAAAATCCCCTTTGATTTACAAAACATTTCCACTCGACTTTGACCCGTAAAAATAAAATAAATGCTCCCCCCTCATGATCTGAACTTGAAAAAGAGATGGGAAGGTAAATTACCCATGACCCCCTTCATTTCAGACCCCTAAAAGTGAAAGAGAAAATCTTGATTTCCTAAAATGAAAATAAATGCTCCTCTCAATTTTGACTCCTGAAAGTAAATCACAGATCAGAGTAAACAGTTTTTTTTAGCTATTTTGTAGCAAAGTTGAACATAAACTAAGCTATCACTCGAAAAACAAAAAAAAAAAATTATCAAGTTTAAATTTTTTTTTTAAATTAAGTAGTATAAGACAAATAATATGAGGTGAACTTTTAGGAAATTTAAATAAGTATCCTATTCCTTCATTATATTTTTCTATTCCATATATAAATGTATTTTATGCAATTAAGATAAACATGAATGAAATAGAATTTGATTATCTAAGAAAAAATAATAAACAAATCTATCTTAACTCACTCAAAGCATATGAAGAGAATTATTGTTTTTGCTGTTTTTTGCTTCAAAGGGAATGTAAAGTAGTTGACACATGTATAAAGAAACAGTTCATGCTGACTTAGGGGCCTGTTAGACATCAAACCTTTCACTTTTAGGTGTAAGATGAAGTTTACCTTTCTCATATACATTCATATATGTACACACACATCTACTCAATAAAAAAAATGAAATTAATTTTTTAGAAATGGTGGCATCATAGGATAAACTGCATGAAAGCATAAATAGAAAATACTTTGTTTTTCTCAGATACTGACCGAGATTTTGGTTGGCTTTCCAAACCATTTCCATTTTTTTTCCTAAGAATCGATTAATAATGTCTTGGTAATCAGCACGACCAAAGAATAATCCATCAAATCCCATCTGAAAATAATACAGCAGATCATTAAAGCAAATGGAAAATTTAGATTTCAAAATTTTCACTACTTTCAATAAAAATAGAATTAACCAATATTTTGAGAATTCGAAATGTCTGAATTTCTTTTGATTCAATATTTTCTTACACTTATTTAGTTTTTTTAATTTAACAAAAATTACATACATAAACTCAAAAAAAATGATTTTTGAAGATGATAAAGAATTTTAAAAATTTACATTCATTCAAATGGATTAATGATGTATATATGAATCCATTGAATGAAGGTAGTTGTAACTAAGGACTAGATGATCTGAGCCAATCACACTGTTGTACAGTTATTCCTTATGTGTATGCTGCATTGCCTTAGAGTGTCATGGTTAGCAATTATAAGAACATTTGAAGTAAAGAATTAGCCGTAATTTCAAGTGTAGGGGATTTTCAATTTCATGAACTTGTTGTCATTGGTGCAAAATATCTGTAGTGGTCAGAGGAAATGAAGAAAGATGAGGACAAATATCCAAACAAAACTCAACATAAAAATCATTTTGTCTCTTTGCGGCAAAATAAAAAACATCAAAAAGTGTATAAAGGAAAAAAATGATTTGCAGATATCAAAAAATGCATTAGACACTGAACAATACTATTTTGGTACTTTTTAGGGATAAAATGGACAAAGTTCTTGATGAACAATATGAAAAATATCCAACCTGTGCGAACAAAGAAGCCATTTCCTTTGAGTGACCAAAAGGATCAATTTGCCAGGCAATTCTCGGTCGTGCACAGTCACCAAGAATTGATGAGAGAATATAAAAGCCTAAACTATGTTGATCAATGATGGCACTGTAATGTGTGGTGGCTTCATCATTCATGCACCATCCGCCAAGAATAAATTCCAAACGTCCTGAAAAATAGTGAGAAAAATTGAAAGAAATAAAATTCTTTGTTGCTTTAAAAATTTCATTACTTACCAATTTGCAGATGTGCTTAATGGTACAACACTGAACTGAGGAGCACTTCAGTCTTTAGGAAAAGTGTTTTTTCAAGACTACCCTTTATACCAACTTTGGACTCCAATGCAAATATCAAATCATAATCATGGCATAGTTAGTACAAAAAAGAAGGGGCTCATTTTGAAGCCTATGAATTAATGGAGATAAACTGCCTGCATTGAGAAAGAGTAGATCAAATGAAACTATGGTTTAACTTTCGGATTTATTTCCCACAATTTGTTTGATTTATCATCTATATAGGTCTCAGAAAACTTTTAGGCCAATAAATGCCTAGGATTTAAACAGTCCAACAGTGAATGAACAAATTAAGAAGAGTGGAGATAAAGCAGTTATTTGGACCTTCGCCATTCCATTGGGCTGTTTAGCTCAATGGTTGAGAGCAATGCTATGCTGAAGCGACTACAATATTGGTTACAGGTTCAATTCTTACAGCAGCCCAATCTCAATTCAATTATTCATTCTATTTATGCTGACCCGACCCAAGTGGCTTATTCTCTATGTAACAACGGGAGGTCATTTCAAATAGAGTTTCAAATAATATGACGCATTCATCTCTATCTTTATGAATCTAATCAAAGATAAAGCTGGACAAACTTCATTCAAAAAATGATTATGATTATCAGTATCAAATTAGCTTAATTAAAACTTATCTGAAATCTTTCTAATTAAATTGTAAGTGATATTTCTATCTCCTAGTTTTATCTCATTGCCAAGATCTTGCTCATTAGTTATTTGGTTGAAAGTATAAAACCATTTATCAAATCTAAAGCTGTTATTATCCAACAATCAACAACACTGAAATTTGACGATGTTTTTAGTCTAAAGTCAAATTCTGTTGATAGTTGATCATTTCATAATGTTTCATGATCCACATGTAACCATTCACTAAAAATAGTTGAACCACAAAAGATTGAATTTTCAAACCTACAAAAACACAGATTATATCTAACTACAACAGAACAAATCTATGTGTGTACACTGCAATTACTCAAAAAACTGGCCATTGTATGAAGTTGACATTCATTAGATACATTTGTCAGTGCACAAGGCAGAGCAATGTTGAGTTTTTTTCAAAATCAAAAAATTGGAAAAATAATTAAGAAAGACAAAGTCAAGTTACCTTCATTAACCAACTTTTGTACAACATGTTTCATATGATCAGACTGTTCATGCCACCAACGCCAAAAAAATGCCATTTCCACATAAATAAATCGTCTGTTTGGGTCTTTCAATAATTCCTGAATGACAGAATCCAGAATATATTGCACACCAGCATTTTGAATTTTTGTCTTTGCTGCAAGAAAAAACATTTAGATTTTTTGAAAGTTATTCATCAAAAGACTTTTAATAGTTATTAGTTGTTGTAATGAGTTAAATAATTTTCTTAATCAAAATTATTTCACTTTAGTTTTGTTGCATAGTCCATCACACAATTTTTGAACAAATGATGTGAGTAAAATATCAAAATTTGATTAAGACAGGTCAGATGAGTCACTCAATAGAAACAAACATGACAAACATCTTTTGGCTTAATGCCATATTGGGGGGTGATCAATTAAAGAATTGGAAAAGGTTTACTCAATGAATCCCTCACTTTTTGATAGGTAGTGAACACTAAAAATATCTGAATAAGAAAAAAAAAAAAATTAATGCTGCTGGACACAAACTGAGGTACCAATTTAGCATGAGCTAACATTGCAAAATGACTCTTCCCTCCAACTAAAAATTTATGAAGTGGGCAGAAATTTGAAAAAAAAAAACAGTTTTCATAAGGAGTAAATGCTTAAATTTTCATCCCTCTAGCTCCTTTGGTGTGGCCTGTATTCATGATACATAGATATCCAGCCAAACCAAACTTAAGAAACCTATGTTGACAATTTCCAATATTTTAATATTCACAATGTTTATAAGGATGATGTAAATAAACATCAGAATATTTTCAACTGCATTTTCTCATTTATTATTCAAATATTTACAATCCACAAATTTTGGGGGGACACTGCTGAATACAATACACAAAAAAATACACAAAAATTCACATGTTCTTGAGCGAGCCAATTTTCTTGAGACAGTGGATGGTAAAAAGCTTCAGTATTAATCATAGATTTATATAATAATTCTCATCATATATTTGTTTCACTAGCATAATATTTTTTCAATTATCTCCCTTTTTCTTGAACAAAAAACATAAGTTCAAAAAGGTGTCACATGACACTGAGTAGAAGGTAATTTTAGATGAGAAGAGTCTTCTCAAGGAATACCTACCTATCACATTTCAAGTAAATATTACTTAAAACAGCAGAGAGGATCAATTTTAAAACAAAGCTTAAATGCAAATATTGCCAGATCACATGACCTTGAGAGGGAGATTCTCCTCGATAAGGAGCTTCTCATCAAGAAACACCTTCCTACCAAGTTTCAAGTTAATCTGACTTGGAATAGCCAAAAAACAATATGGGGACACAACAAGCAATTGATGAACAGAGCCTCTTATAGAGAGGCAAGAACAAAAAAAAAAAATTTCCCCACTAAAGCATTGGCACAATATTAACTATCAAATTCATACAAAGATTTGAATGTAAAAATCAATAGAAATAAATACTGATTAAAGTTACCTCCCTTTGAAATTTCATTATTCTCAATAGTCATGGAAAATTTTTTATCTATTCATAAGAGAGCTCCACTGTCAAAAGGAGCTGTATCAAGTAGTTCATGAATTTAAGAGTCAACTTACCTCCATAATAATATTGATCTACAGTTTTTAGCCAGCCAACATCATCATGTGTATGTGGTACCAAATGGACATTAATCATTCCATCTTTGACTGGGTTGCAACTCTGAAAGTTGAAGACAAAGAGAATCAAGCAAACACAGAGATTAGCATAACTTTCAGACCACAAAGGAAAGCAGAGAATAAAATTTAGTAACTTCACTTTCTTTATGGAGATAAATACTAACAGCTACTACACTAATTTTGAGTCCAATGACACATACTAAGCTTGACTGGAAGTATTAAAGCGACATTTCATCACTGGTTATTTTCTGGTTGAATCATCAGTAATAATAGTTCTAATAGAGCTACCTTTCACACAAAAAGTGAAGATTTCTTATTGGATTTGTTTTCCTTACTCACTTGTAGTAAACCACAGAAAATAGCTAGGTAATACAAGCAACAATTGCAATCAAATGAAATAAAATTACTCAGAATCATGATGGAGTAATGAACAAAATCTCTTCAAGTACAAAATACAAGTTGGAAAATGTTGAGTGTTTTGTGCAAATCAATCTGTTGAGAGAGAATGTAATAAAGCTTGTTTGTGTATGTGCTTCTTGCTTTAGAGTCTTTCAAAGTAATAATGACATTTTCTTGAAGTGAAATAATTCATAGAAATCATCGTCCATTTTGAAGTTGTGTTCTCAATACAATAAATGATACTTCACTGAAAAGTATTGATATTGAGTTGTATGTTAAACACATAATGATGTTTATAATGAGAACTTAGAGTAGAAATGTGTATCTCAGAGTGAGCAGGGAAAAAGCGGGTAGAAATATGCTTAATCTTAGCAATAGTCTCTTCCCCCCAACCCGCCAGTCCGGAGGGCGTAGATCCACAACTGATGAAATGGCTTGGTGACAGAAAAAGAAAAAAGAAAAAAAGGAGGAAGACTAAGAAGAAAAATAAGCTCCCAGTGAGAAGTTCCAGATGGTCAGCTGGATCTTTGATCGGTTTCAAAATATTATGTAAGGTCATGAGACTTTTTTGGAATTCTTGCTCGACCCAATGCATCTTATTATTTTTAGAGCAACAGTGTGTACAGGTTGCTACAATAGGCAATGTTCTTAGCATTTGGGTAGAGCTTTGTAAATGGTTCAGTAATAGATAAACTACCTGAGAACAGTGTCAGCAGAAAAGTTTTGATTTTAGCAATCTCCCATCAGTGAATTTTTGCCCCAACACTAATACACTGTACTGCAAACAAGTTTGTCAAACAGATATAAGTTGAGGATGATTCTGACTTATCAAAATAATAGGCAGCATCGAGTAACCTTGCATAAATACGTAAAATTAAGATTATGAGTAACATAAAGTAGAAACAATTTTGAGAAATTCAGTTGTTCAGTGATTTTAGCTAAAGATCTGTATTCTTGTACAACAGGTGCAACACTGATTTTCCGGCAAATCTTTTAATCTGGACATAATTACATTTGAATAAGTAGCCAAATGGTGACATTGTATGCTGTGCATGGATATTTAATTGTTTACTCATCAATTCAGTCCAATTTGTAGCCTATTTTGATTAAGATTAACTCTACTTCTGGCTTTCAAGTAAAGTGCTAGTGTTCATGGTGGTGTCAAACATAAACACCAGGCACTGTCAATTCTACAAAAAGTAGAAATGCTGAAAAAAAACTTGACTGCTGTGTTTCAGTGCAGAAACTATATGATATATATGGTGTTAGATCATCAATTGTCTATGATATAATGAAACAAAGAAAAAATATTGCAATGTGTTGCTGAAAGTGATTAAAGAGGCAAATGTTCATTAGAAAAACTATGAAAACTGGTAAAAGTACCAAACAAATATTGGTTGAAAAGTTTCAGCAAACAGTAAGGGAAATTTAACCCTATATGGAGTCAATCTGTGAAAAGAATTGTTTACCAAACAATTTCTTCAATATCTTCTATTATGTCCCTAGTATGATAAAAAAAATTTCTCGACTCCAAACCAAGTGGAAGATGGGTGTATGTAACCACATCCAGAGAAAAAAAAAAAAAAAAAAAAAAAAAAAAATGAAAATTTTTGAAGTGATAGTTTTTGCCACAGATCAATCACATGGAGGTATTTTTTGAAACACAAAAACTTTGTCTTATCAAAAACCAATTCCTGGATCTACATCAAAATTCAATCACTTCTTCCATACACTGCGACACACCTTTCCACACCCTTTAATAGAGATCTATCGGAGATATTGTCGGGGCAGACCTGCGTGAATACAGAAATGTATGAAGACTTGGAAAAAACTTTTTTTAATCACTTCCTCCTTACCAGGTGGCTCTCTTTTCCACAAAATTTCATTGGAATCCATTTGGAACTTTTGAAGATATTATGGGAACAGATAAGAACAAATACAGAAATTTATGGAAAAAAAATAAATAAATAAATAAATAAATAAATAACCTGGAAAATACCTTTCTAACAAAAGCTAATTCCTGGATCTCCCCAAAAACTTAGTAATATCTTTCTTAATACATGTCTCACCCTTCAACAAAATTTCATTGGAATTCATGGGAAGCTTTTGAAGATTTGTGGTGACAGACAAGATCAGGTACAGAAATGTATGAAAAGAAAGAGAAAAAAAAAAAAAAGAGGGAGAGAAGAAATTCCTGTATCCAACCAAAAATTGAATCACTTCTTTTTTACCACATGCCGTACTATTCAACGAAATTCCATTAAAAGAGCTTTTGAAAATATCATGAGACCATACAGAATTGTAACATATTAAAACGGAAAAATATATCTCAACAAAAAAATTCCTGCATCTACCCCAAAATTTAGTTACATCTTTCTTGACCCATACCTTATGCTTCCACAAAATGCTTTTGAAATTCATAGAGAACTTTGGGAGATAGCATGAGGACATACAGAAATATTTTTATTCTTATTTCTATTTTTAAACAATAAAATATCTCCCAATCAAAACAAATACCAATCTGTTGCAAAATTTAATTTATTTTTGTTTGCTCTTCGTCATAGTGAGGGTGCAACTCCATTCCGTCTAAAACAATTTTGTTAGTTTGTATATTGAGATATGTGAAAAATAAGTATGGAATTTTTTTTTAACCCTATTTATTTCATTTGAACATTGAAATTCGGCTTGGGGCTTCCACTGGAGAAAAATAATATGACAACACCAAACATATCATAAGAAAGGTATTGAAGAGCTGATCATTTTTTACAGAAGGACCAAGGATCCAAAGTCAATTGAAATCGAGTCCAAGCATAAAATCATGATAAACCAAGCATGTGGGGAGCCTAACGGGCCTACTGCACCCCCTGGTATCCTCCATCACATAGTTTTTTCCCTGATAGGTACATGTCTGTGGTTTATGGTTTGGATAGTTACTCAAAATAAATAGGAGATGAACTATAATTTGGGAATTTTTTTTAGACATGGGACTATACGTTAAATGCATACTTGAAATTTCCTAGAAAAATGCTAAATATCTTGTTTTTGGTTGAAACTTTTTATGCTCAACAGATACAAATTTACAAGATACACTGTTGCAAAACTGATAAGACTACCTTTCTAGTGATATATGTAAGTATATGAATCCATCATTAAATAAATCTACAATCCACAGATTGTCAACCATGAGGTACATGTCAACTCAAAATTTCCTTGAAAAATGCTAAATACCCAAGTTCACATTTTTTTGCTGTATCTTTTCATGCCCAGCAGATAGAAATCAACATAATACACTTTTGGAAAGCTGATATAAATTATTTTTCTAACAATATAATACACCACCATAATTACTTGAATCCACAACCCTTAGACTTTGGACAATAAAGGAGATGTATACAATTTGACTAATACAGTGTTGGAGGGCTGCTGTGATTTTCTTTCGAATGATCTATAAATGCATTTACATCCATTATGAATTAGATCAACATTCCATAGATTGTTGAGTATTAAATCAACATATACTTGAAATTTCTCCTTATTATGCCTAGAAGAAAGTTTAGTTTTTGTTTTTTGGAAATTCTCCCCCAAAATAAGATTCAAATGTAGGTGAGGTCAAATTACAATGAGAATTTATGCTAAATTGATCTATTGGTTTGTCTCTGGCAACATTCAGGCTTGTTCTTTTGAAAAGTCAGAACTTTTCATGTGATCACTGTTAAAACCTATCATGTGAACACTGCCGAACAAAAGGCTGAAAAAGTAAGTCATTCATTGATCACCCCTTCTTCCATTTTCAATAGAACACCCCTAAAACTGAATGCAATATGACGTTGGTTACAAGGCTGTTTCTATTTAGTGACTAACCAGACCTGTTGAATTTTACTTTTTATTGACTCGTTTTTTATTTTCACATAATATCTCATGTTAAGAAAAGTGACCGCACACTTCGAAGCCTGACTGCGTGAAAATGGCGTGAAGTATGTGCTCAAGTTACAGTTCCGCATCATCATCATAGTTATGATGTAAATAGCCCCCCTCTAAAATTTGAAAAAAAAAAATGATTTTTTCATCTACGAATTCCCTGGCGAAAAAGGTTTTTATAGATTAAAAGTACTGAAATCACTTGTAAAAATTTCTTTTCAGCTCTTTTTTTTTTTTTTCAATTTTTAAAGCGGGACCTTCGTATGTCAGAAGTGTTTTTACTTCAACTGAATTCGATTATACAACAAATCATCCAGCTTTTTTTAGTTTGTCATAACTTTGCAAGAAGAACTAAATCAGAGTTTTACCCATAAAGATCGAAACTATCTAACTAAATATTCAAAACGAAGTTTAAACTTATTTCAGAAGAAAGCTCAGACAAAAACAAAACGAAAGTTGAATTTAAAATCTTCATAAATCAATACTTGATGCATAAAAACTACAGATGCAGTAATAAAGATCAGATCCGGGGGGAAGCTAATACTGTAAACAAGAGACAACTCGCACGCCGTCGTATCCGATACGGTGTTTCTGATAGAAAATTGAAACACTTTCATTTTTTACCAAAACAAAAACTTTAAAAAAAACAAGAAAAGAATGATTTTCAAACAAATTTACAAACCTTGTATCCACATGTTTCAAGTCGTGGTTCTCTTTGAGGGAAAGTTGATGCTGTGGATATCAAGACAGAAAGGGAACAAACGTTGAAAACTAGGGAAGCAAACATTTTCCACGATTACTTAATATAAGCAACCAAGCTTTATATTCCTGTCCTCGGAGGGAGAATTCGATTTTTCAATAGCTTTCAATCTGCTGTAGTGTAACTTTTAAAAGAAGACTTTAAAGGCAATCAGTGAGTCATGTTTTATTTTCTTCACCTAACGTCAAAGGTTAAAAGGGTGTTATTATGATTATATAATCACTTTGTACATTTGTTTGTTTTTTAAAAGATAAACAAATACTTCACGAACCGTTTATCCAATAAAATGACTTCTCCCTATATCAACACGCCTAATATTATGTGAATGATCTCCCTTTCCTTCTCTCATGTGACTGCTCAATTTGAAATAAAATCAAATGATTGAATAGAATTAGAAACCATCAACCAAAACTGTCAACACAGGTTATTTCAGTTTTTATATTGGCCCGACAGTCTGGCTATGTACTCTGAACTCCGGGGTAATCGAGGAGAAGGGAATAATCGAAAGTAGTGGAAAAGGTTACAAACCTTAATAAACTGGGGACCTGAAATGAACGTAGGGTATTGTATTATAGGGGAAGAGGGCAGAAACTGACATAGACTTGATATTGAAAGAGATGATAAGAACACATTTGATAAATTCGTAGCCATACAGATACAATGGCTCGATTGAAAGTAGTAGGCTACGGCTCAAATTAAGATGAAGATAAAAAAAAAACTAGTCATTTTTTTTTTAATAAACACATGACATCGTTTTCAAGGCTGTATTACAGAATAGGATATATCAATTCTCTTTTTGTTTTCAATGTCCTTCTTAACACTGCATCTTGCTCCATAACATGTGATTTGTACTCTTTTATACACGAGGAAGGAATAACTCACTTTTTCATGACGATTCACCACTTTACCAAGATTCTAAAAACCTTGAGTTTTTATGGATCTCATCATCTTCGCATACATTAGTTAGAGATTTAGTGTTTTTGATTACTATCTGCTGTTCGGATGGCTTTATAGCTTCAGCTTTGGAAATCTCTGTAGGTATGTCATCCATACTGCAGCTGTCACCACTCTGGTTTCCTTCATTGTTATTGATCTATAATTCTGTTTTGTCTATTTCGATCTCATCTTTTACAACTATAGAGTCATAGATATGTACATCATCATCTAGGAAATCCATCAATTCAGTTCCTTTGACATTATTTCTGCAAATACTCTTTGGTAGAATCAGATTTCGCACATTATACAGATACCTTGGCACCTCTGGTTTCATCAGTTCACAGAATAGTAACAGATCTTGTCCAATGAGATAGAAAAGTTGATCATATACTAGATGGTCTTCTGAACCATACAAATGCACTTATTATGATCAATGATTTGTGTATCAAACTTCCCAACCAGAAACTAACACAATCATTTCTTACCACAAAGGTGTAGGTATTTACAATGAATTGGCTTGAAGCTTAGAGAGCATTAGGGCTGATTCTTCAACACGATACTCACATAGATCGATGTATGGTGGTATCACATAGACCGGTGGTTCCTAAATGGGAGTGAAATCCCCCCTTGTGGGGGATACAGCTAATTGGTAAAAATAAATGTTGTGGTGAATTTTGGGGGATGAAGGGTTGTGGGGATATTTGTGCAAACTAGTCGTTAAAATAACAGAAATTTGTGAAACCTGTTGTTGAATTTCTTTGCCTATTAATGAGTTAGTGCTAATATTATGGAGACTAAACTGGAAGTTTCCACTCCAGCAGCTGAACAAATACTGAATCAGAAGAGCAAATAGTGAGTCTGAACTGAGAGACTTCCTGTTCCCAATAAAGTTATATGTCATTGCATGGCATATAGCTAAGAATAAGAAGGTCTATACAATTGGGGAAAGTCTAATTAAGCTGTAAAATAAGGAGCTAATTTCAACCTTTTTTGATAAAGAAGAACTTTCTCTAGTGAAGTGAGTACAAACATGGGCAAAGTTGGGTTCTTGATCTTGGGATTTGTCAAACGTAAGAAATTTTACACTGTAAGAGTACAGTGCATGATCCACAGAGAGGCTCTTGCCCCAAAGACTTTGCTGACTGCTTTACATGTTCATTCAGAGGTTATCATAGAAAAAACTGTCAACTTTATCAAAGATTCAGTTCTGAATCCAAACCTTTTTTGATTTATGTGACAGAAAGCTCCATTGTTTCACTCTAAAATTTGCTGGTTATCAAAGGGAAACAAACATTCTTGGTTTAATGAGCTTAATGAAGATGAGATTTTTTTCTGAACAACAAGAATAAAGAAGAACAACTCATCACGATGAACATACCAAACTTTCAACCTCATTTGGTCTACCTGGTTGACATATTCAAAACCCCAAATGAGCTGGTGGATACATATAAGAGATAGAAATTTGATGCATTCCATCAGCTTACTGAAGTTATTGGAGATGATAACATCAGCCAGGTATTCAAGGCTGAGATTGTAGAACATCAAAACTCCCTTATTGATGAATTTCAGTGCTATTTCCAAGACATATACATTGATCAAGTTACTACAGATCTGACAAGGAATTAATTTCAGTGTCTTATGAATGATATTCCTATTGCACAACAAGGGTTTTTGGAACTAAAACACAACTCTTCAATGAAAGATGGGTTCAAAGTCCTTAGTCTAAATGAGTTTGGGATTAGAATACATTCCATAATGTTCTTTTCAAATTATGTGTTCCTAATTATTTTGGCTTGCTTTCTTTGATTTACAAATTCACAACAGCATCTGTACAATTATAAGATAAAACTAATTCTTATAGTAATGTCTTGATCATTCAATATTATTAAATGAGACACACATAAATATTACTTTATAGAAAAAAAAGTGTAAAGAAAGAATTTACCAGTTAAAGATGAAAGTTCAATCTTATATAAAAAAGGTGTTTTTGTTATCTTCAGGTCTTGTTTCCATAGTGCTTGACTATATAGGTAGTGTAAGGATTATTAGTTCTTATTTATAATCGGGATCATCAGTTATAAGTGACATGGTTCTAATATAGTATCAAATAGTTCTCATTGAGGAATGGGTAGTGCAAAGAGACGGTGAAGACAAATGAATTTGCTTCCATGTGGTTTGGTGTTATTGCTGACATCACTGGAAATGTTGAAGGAAGGAAGGGAGATGTATGAAGAGAATGCATGCTGAGTAAAAATGTTAACGCGGTGATGAAACAAAGTAAAACGGACACATACAAGTATCGGGATGAACAAATAAAACATACATTTAATACAGAAACAGTAATGACAAATAACGAATGAAAAGGAAACACATGTAATGAAAACATTAATGCAATTGATTGTTTGTATACGAGTTTAGCCAGTTCCAACTTCTCAGCATTTGAATACTTTCCATTTGCGCCATGTTTAAATAACATCTTGTTTTCTTACTCACACTGTCCCTTTCACAAAATAAAATCTCATTTGTTTGTTTACATCATCATGTGACAAAAAAATGACTGTTTTGGGGGCCATTGTTTAGTTTTGAAATTATGTTTACTTATGTTTGCTTTAATGATTTTGTCTTCAAAACAGTCTTAGATGAAAGGAAAGTCATTTGCAATGTGTTATATGATCCAAGTCTTTCAGGTGAGTTTCAGTTGAAATTCCATATTTTGGCTTGGTGGTAGTCAGTGGTAGCATTGAAATTATAGCTACATGTGTGCACTGCACAGAGGCATATATTGATGTATTGACAGTCACTTTTTTCAACTATTTTTATATCCCCTTTCACCTTTAAAAAATACAAAATTGAAATTCTAAAATTTACTCCTAATTACAAATCTTTGTTTTTGTATCACTTTGTATGAATCTCTGCTTCAAATATCTTTGTTTTAAAAGCATTAAGCACTCACACACAAATGAATGTGCAATGTAAATTTATGCTTTATTGGCACCTTAGACTGTGTCTACACTTGTTTTTGAAAATTCAGAGTTTTTTAGTGATCAGTGGTCAACAAAAGGCGAGAGAAGAAACTTATTTATTCATCACTCCTTTTTCTAATTTCTCAATTGATAACTGCATTCATTAACCTAACTGCATTTTTCTTTCTTACTTTATTTTCATCATGATATACTAAAAGCCACTTCTATGCAACAAATACCATAATGCTAGTCCTGACTACTTTAAAATATTTCCATTATAGTGTTGTTTACAAGAAGAATTAGATGATTCAATGTCAGCTAAGAAAAACAAAATAAAATAAAATCCCCTGAAATGAGAAATAGACAGTTATGAACAAAAATTGTTTGTAGAACACCCCCACACACACACACAAACATACAATTCAACTAATATGGCAACATCACAAGCTAATTGGTTGGTAAATAATGTGGAAGCCTTTGAGCAGTAAATGATGTATAAATAATTGGAAAGAAGTTTTGTCTTCATACTTCTGCACAAATAGGTGAAAAAATTACCTTATCACTGGAGCACTTCGCTATCTGCCATCTTTTAGGGAAGACATACAGAAATGTTGAAGCAAAGATTGGGGTCTAGAAAAAATTAAGCAGGCTGATCATTCACTTATAGGCCAAATTCAGCAAAGAAATCAAAACTTCTACTATATCTTTTGGCTGGACTGACACATTGTCCTATGACATTGAAAGTCATTAAATGCCAGTGACCTTAAATTACCACTTTTTACTTTAAACTGATGTTTTAAGAAAGCAAGTAGATGATCAGAAGAAAGATCTATTCTTATATAATTCTGTCATAACACTCAAATCACAAGTTGTGCAATGACTAACTAGCACAGGACCATGCAACATCTCTTCTTATTCAAAGACAACACTAGATTACTGCACACAAAAGTGGCATCCAAGATGGAGAACCATTCAGGAAGCATGTGAATCATGAATTCTTCCCCAATGGTCTTATGGTCTTGCAGTGCAAAAAGTCATTCCAAGATTTGCTCCAAATCACTAGAGTTACCTGAATCTGGAGAATCAATCAGTTCTGCTATAAAAGATCTCTGGCTAACCCAGAGAGCATCCCTGGTCATCAGCCAATTGAGTGGTGCCTAGTTGTAGTTGAGCTATCTATGAAGGTGCTCATAACCACACACCTTTATCAAGCTGAGTTAATGATCAAGTTGTCACAGGTGGCCTCCTCCCTTACTGACACAACACCTTATTTAGTAATGATTGGATTGTGGTAAAACAATTGGCCCCTTTGTTTGTATTTGGCAACATTCACTCATTTTTTTCTGAAAATTCACACTTTTTAGTGATTACCGATCAACAAAAGGTGAGAGAAATAAGAAAAAAAAGAAAACTTTCAGTGTATAGTAAAGGTGCATTCATTTGCGAATCTTTGGAAAGCTTCCCACTCACTGCATCCTTTTCAAACTTGGAAGAGCTTTTCTAACACCCGCTTTCAAAAAGTTGCCATTGTTCTTTCTGGTCCAAGAATTGTAGTTATAGAGTGTCCCATTGGTTTTCAAATCTCAAAATTGTTAGTCTACCTTCAAAAGGATGAAGGCAGCTGATTTCTCAATGCTCCATTAGAGCTCTGTAACCCTACATGAGTTTAAACAGTGCTCTAGCTGCACAAGATAAATGGAGGCGAATGTAAGTCAAGTAAAGGATCAACTGGTAGCATTGCAAATCATATACTTTCTCTTAAAAGAAAGATTCTTTTAAGATTGCCCAATGATGCCAGTCTTGGCCTTCTCCAATACTTCCAACCAATTCTTCTCCAAGTAGTGAGCATATTATAGAGTCTGTGAATCTGAATGAAGAGACAAAGAGAAGTATGCTGCTTCCATTCGCCCAACCAATTTGTTGTGGGTAATTTGGGCCCCTATTGTTGTTTGATACATATTGATGTCCTTGTCAAGCTTCTCTATTTTGTCATTAATTCTTACAAATTCTTGCCTAGTTTGTAAGAATTTCAACATGTGGCTGAGGCGAAAACAGATATCTCTGGTAAATAAATAGGGAAAATGGGGAAAGTTTTGATCTTACTACATTCCTCTTATATTCTTATATCTTCTATGATCATGCAAAGCAGGTACAGAGCTGACCCCTCTCAGCATAGGTCTGCTACAATCCTACCAGACTATGAAACATGGTCTGCTGCTGATATGACAGGATCTTTGCCTAAAATTTCAACTCCAAGTTTTATAGAGTTATTGACCAAAATCCCTAATGCCATAATTATAGTATTAATCCTTTTACAGCAATTTCACTTCACTAGTGGTAAAGGGTTTTAAATTGTTACCAACTGAGGGATAATTATGAACGACAGCCCAAAGTACAATTTGCAAAAGAGGCTATTGATCACAAGAGACAAGTCTAGAGTGACTTCTTTAACACCTTTTGAATTATCTCTTCTTGTCAGGGATACTGGCACCTAACTGCCTTGCTTTTAGACAGGTATGGAAAGTCAGCCCCCAAAAAATAGTTGCTGAACGGAACTGAACAGGCTCTCAGGTAAATAGGTTCTGAAAATAATCTTAAAACTGACCCCCTGCAGCTGGGCCGAGTAATAATAGGAGAGCCCAAGGACGAGTTTGAAGGCCTCCAATGCGCATAGCAAAGCGTAGCCTCAGTCAAACCTCATTGACTAATGCTTTGCATCAGCGCACTTGGGCTTTGATGCCAACCACAACACAATCTCTGGCCCATTCGACGGGCAAGTGTCAGTACTGACTCCTCGGTCTATGCCGTGGAACAGATACTACACTAGTTTAGCTCAGCTGGTAAGAGAGCTGCCTAGTAATTTCAAACCTTGGTGCGTAAGTTGATTTTATATATAGGTTTGGTTTAATGTGATGTGATAGTCAAGTGAAGAGTTCACTCTCCTAAATTTGACTAGGATTTTTGATGTTTTTATTACATAGGAAAAACAAAGACAACTCTAACTTGGACTGGAGTTTGACCACATTTTCAAGATTGCAAAAGACATTCCAGACTTTCTTGTCCAATCCAAACATTGTTTTTTTCCTCTTTGCTGGCTTGAAAAGTTGAAAAAAATATTTCATAAATGAGAATGACATAGATTGAGAAAAATCAACAATTATTATATCTGCCCATTTGAGAATTTAGTCAAGAGGGAGTCAAATGTCTGCAGGAAGAAATTTATCCAATACAACAACAGGATGATTTCAGAAGACTATTTTGATGCTAACGAATCCTAGACGTACTATAAAAAAAATCTTCATTATTTTCAAATGGTTCATCATGACTGCATAGTGATCTGTTCATGGAATTATTCATTATATTTTTGCACAACCAAGTACAACAAATCCCTATCATTAGTCAATAGATGTGACCAGTTCTTTGAGATATTAACACCTGACAAAATAATGTTTCAAGAAATAGAATGTAATAAGCTAAATTTTCTCTCTCTCTCACTAAATATACATATATCTAAATCTATATCTATATATCTATATATAAATATATAAATATATATATATATATATATATATATATATATAGAGAGAGAGAGAGAGAGAGAGAGGGAGGTTTAGTTAGTCACCCAATAGAAACCGTCATGTGACCATTATCATTTAGCAGCATGCAGTGTTAGGGATGATCAGTTGGAAAATTAGAAAAAGGAATGATTGATGAATAACTTATTTCTCTCACCTTTTGTTGGTCAATAATCAGAAAAAAAGAATGAATGTTGCTGGACACCAACAAAGAGACCAACTTAGCATAGACTTACATTAAACAATGCCCCACACACACACAAAAAAAACTATTTCGGGTGGAAATTTTTACAAATCAAAAAAAGAGAAGTATAAGTGTGTAGTATCTATTTCAGATGATTACAAACATTAAAAGAAAAACAAGATTTATTTTCATCAGTTAACTTGAGATTAATCTAAAACTTTGTGTAAATAATTAGATTTGTATTTGTCTATCTCTATATCCATCCAAATCATTTAATATGAAGGCCAAACTGCAATATTTGAATGTCAATACATTGAAACTAAGTGTAAGAAGCTTTTCAAAAAGTTCTACTTGTAATTTAATTAGTGATCATAATTCAACTTTGAATTGTTCTTCATATTTCTTTATCTTCTAATAATAGTCCTTTCCTGCTTTCACTAATTTTATTTTCACTCCTCACAATACAGAAAAAGTTATGTTTTATTATAGCCCAAAAGATCAACAGTCAGTCTAATTAACTCAAAATTCAATATCTTAGTTAAATGTACTACAAATACACATACACATTCTCTCTTTCTTACCTTCTCACTTGTATATTTACCGAAAAGACAATAACAAAATTTGGAAAAAGAACACACCTGAGAATTCGTTGATGGCTAAACATTTTTCTGGAAAATTATCCCCTTTTACCATAAGTAACAAAAGTTCCTAGAAAAAGACCAAAGTTTCAAGAAAAAAAAAAAACCCTTCTTTATTCAGGACTGTCAAGCAAAATCCTTTTGACAAATGACAGGTGTTTATAACATGGCAACAGCTCAATTACAAGCTTAGTCCCTTGATTACAGGTTTTTACTCAACACCTTCAATAGACTTTACATTCACTACACATTACACAAAAGCATATCTCCCATAAGTTTATAATTCATGTACATCAATAAATTGTGTAGCATTTTTACATAAGAAAACTGTTGTTAATTCCTCAGTGATTTTTCTCACTCTCTCACTTAGAAGCCTTTTTTTTTTGTTGAATGATGCATTCATACTCCCTTTTAAGTAGTAGTAAGCAGACTCCTAATTTCATCTGTGGGAATTTTCTGGTACTATAAATCCTATCCTAATGGAGTCAAACACCAAATGATATTTATAGAAACCTCCCCACATTTCTTTATGGTTTATCCATAAACTTTACTACCAGCTAAAAATGTTAACAATCCTGTTCATAAACTTGAATGCAAAAACTTTTACTGATAAGTTTATATTCAATTAAAAATCCAACCAATCAGAATCATTCAAACGAAATTTGTTGCAACTCTCACAATGTATTGAATTCTTTTTTTAATCCTGCATTATGCATGCCTCAATTACGCAGAGATTGATATTAAATTCTTCTTTGCTATTGTTCAATCAGTTTGTAAAAATGAAACCCATTTTACTGCCATAATTTTCTCATGTAGTTAGTTAACAACAAAGACTGTATTGATGCTGTAAAGATTATTTGAATAGTCTCTACAAAATAGTAAAATACAAGCATTAATCAAATATAGTAGCAAATGATAGCGCATAAAAAAGGCTTAATGATTTTAAAACATCATCATGAAATATTAACAAAAAGTATAAGAGTAATCGTTGTAGCACAATCGTTAGAGAGCTTGTTTCATGAACCACTGATTTTTTTTCTCAATAAGTGCCTGACATGACTTCACTCCACATTTCAAATGGATTGGCAGAAAAAATGTTCTGCACCCTCACCAGGGAGGCTTAGTAAGGGCAGATAACTGTTAAGTGTAGTGTAGGGGGCGTACTGGCAAAGTCTAGTCATTCAACATGGCTATTGCTAACGCACTTGGTACAGATGCTGTGGCCAAAAATAATGTAGAAGCTGATAAAGAGAATGTTTCTCTGAGGAAAACATTCACTGTCGAAAGTAAGCTCCTGTATTACTTTTTTGTAATTAGCGGTATTGATTACTGTTGTTTTGTGTTTGTATAGCTATAACCACCGCTCTCTTCTTTCGCCCATAATTAACTACTCAGATCTCAGAATTGGTCTATCACCGCACCGTGTACCAGGATTGAAAATTAGTCTCTGAATATTTCAGGGTTGTTTAAAACAAAATTCAAATTTTACTTGCAGTATTGATTCCTTTTTCTACTTCATGCTTAAATTTTACTTGTATTCATTTTTGTGATGTGTCAAATTATCTTTGACTCTCAGAGTTGCACGAGTCGTGTCAAAAAGCATGTGCTAGTTGTTAGCTTAACTACCGTGGTAAATCCACGTTTACTTTTTTTCTTGTTTCATTCTTCACCGGTTCTCTGCTACGTTGCATATTCATTTCTGATTGTTGTATATTTAATTTTACTTTTTCACTTTAATCTCCTGTTTTGTAAACTTATTGGTTTATTACCTTTGTTATTAGTAGAGCCAGATTGTAAAAGAAGAGCCTTTCCAACCCATATGGTTGGTCCAAACTACTCGAGTAGAATAACTATCACCGATTTAAGTCTTTTTTTTTTCTTACTACTACTTTGATGTTTCTAGGAATATATTTCGCCACATGGGGTATTTAGCATGGTAATAGTACCTCGGTGTTGTTCATTCTTTTGGTAGTTCTAGGGACAACTTGGCAGTAGACTCATCTTTGAACATGACTGAACGCGATTCCTTAAATCCTGTTTAAATTACTCTGTACTCAGTATTGCTTACATTACGTATTTAAGAATTCCTTTTACTACTGCTGCTAACTAAATATTTTCCCCTTTTAGTAAGTGTTCAACTATTCAATAACCACGAAAGACTAAATATGAATTTTTTTTCTATTAAGTTAACTTAACATTATAAAAATGCCTCTCTCTTTTGGAAATTATATTGCACTGTATTTGAATATTGACCTCATTAAAATTTGGCTCTTAATAAAGATTTAGGAACCAGTTAAAAAAGGAAAATGAAATGAGTTAATTTTACGAGAAGTTATGCAAATTTACATTGTTTACATTATTTTCAAATACTATTTGCGATAACCTTCGATCTTGAACTTTAATTAAACAATTAAAGAACTACTAATTATCACAAATATTTAACGTATCAGTCTGAGTTGAAGCTTCCTATAAAAACAAATTTTGTGAATAAAAATGTTTTCCCCTAATTTTAACCAATGAAATTTTCAATTTTTTCCTATCGGGCATGTCTCTCGTGAGTTGTTGAAAAAATGAGTGATATTTTCGTTGGCTTGGTTCGCTGTGTGAGAGAAATCATATGTTTCAATGCGCACCTGTACATTTTGATTCACGTCAGCCTCCAGCTGAGAAGTTTTGTGGGTTTCTTTATTAGGGACGCTTCCAAGAGGACACAAAAATAAGTCAAAAATGGCCTTCTTCTCACAAAACATCACCCAATATTTATAGATATAATTTCATTCGCTTTTTCTTTTCATCTATAATTAGATACTTCTGCTTTTCTTGAAGAAAAGGGATTGAGGTGGGGGGGATAAAAACATTTATGTGCAAGCTATGTTAATCATGAGTTGGGCAAAATTTAGATTGTATACCTTTTTAAATTTTCGTTATAATTAATTTTTCTCCTCAAATTTGTTCAATTGGAATTTTTCACTCATCAAAATGAATATTTCAAGAAAAGTCCATTTTTTTTCCTCAAAAAATCTGGTGTTTTTTGTTTTGGTTTTCGTAAATTTTATGGGGGGGGGAGTTTTGTTAATCTCTGTAAAAGAGCGCTAAAAATCAACATCAAACTGACTCTAATGTCGGCCTTTTAAAAATTTTATCATTATAGCCCACCATCTTCCTTGTGATTATTATGAGACCCCTAAGCTAGTCTTTAGCTAGTTAGTTTTTGATAATTCCCCTTCAAAATAAGTTTTCTAGAGGGGAGGGGTCGATATACAATGTAAATTTATGCTAAAATGGGCCCTTATTTTGTTCTCAAGAGTGATCATGCATACCCATAAATTTATTATCTCACTAAAATTCACCTAATGTCTATTTGCCTGTGTTTACAAAACTCAGGAAAATCTCCAAGTATGACAAACAAATTTTCTGTAGTTACTATGAGATCTCTGAGCTGAATTTTAGTTTTGGGAAATTCCCTTTCATAAGTTTTTTTTGTGAGAGTTTACAATGCAAATTCATGCTAAGTCAGTCATTTATTTTATATCCAGCAGCGTTCTGTACACCTGTGTTAACATAACTCAAGGATGACTACAGCTACCACCAGGAATTTTTTCGTGGTTACCAATAGGACCCCTGAGCATATTGCATATTAATCTTTGAAGATTTTTTAAAAATATTAATAAAGTGGGGTGTGTTCATGCCTTCCTAGTTAACAATGATTTCCATTTCTGTATCCATCTATATAATATGAAAAGTATGATTCTGTCTATCTCTATGTAGCCTCGAGGTTGCTTAAGTGATGCAAAATGGCCAGTATTAAGATACCCCAAAACAAGCTCTGGTCTCTCTTTAAGAAGAAAAGGCCCCATCTAAGCTTTCTGCTGTAACTAGCTGGAAAACCTGCCCATAGGATGGGATTCCAGCTAGTACTATGAAATCAGCTATTGAAATAAGTCAGATGCCAACAACTAGAAAGATAATTTCTGGCAGAAATATATTTACTCTTTCATTATTTGTTTTCATAAAAAATTTGTCAAGAAATCAGAGGCAAATAATAAAAGATAGCTTATTGGAAATTTGAAACTTGTTCAGTAAAGTCAAATACTGCTTTTGTTAACCTCTTAGTTTTCATTTGCCGAATTACACTTAGAAAAAAAATTATATATAAGCTTAAGGAATATTTGAATATTCACGTTAAGGCTTGGGTTTTTTTTATCTTTGATACTAGGAATTGAATTTTATAATATCATTCTAATGTTAATACCAATATTGAGTATCTTTTTGGTAGAATACAATCTTTTTTTAAATAATTTTCATTGATTTCTTTATTGTCAATTTGAGGGTTTGGCCTGTGTTAAAATTCCCACTATTAAAAAGTCTTCAAAAAGTGGAGAATGTTTTAATTTTGATATCAAATATAGTTTAATTTATGTATTTATCAATAAAAATTCTAAACATTTGTTTTTGAAACAGTCTGATTCTGGTTAGTCAGATTTTACTGTAATGTATAATGCTTTTCGTGAACGAACTGTAATGTTTCTTGTGGGACGAACTTTTGGCTCTTTTCTTTCTATTGAAGGGGAAAATTAAAATTTCCAATTTAAATTATTGCAGTAAGTTTTGAAGAAATGGAGTGCCATTTATGGAGAGTGTGCCTTCAAAATTTGTCAGGGATATTGATGTTCAGTCTGTGGTCATTTAGTTCAATCATTGAAGTCTTACATTTAAATAACACTTCTTTGCTTTGAATCCATGTTCATTATGATCTGCTCATTTCTGTATGTATTGGTCGCAGAACCTCTCTATATCTCAAAAATGATTAAGCATGGAAGCATACATTTTTCACCATTCAATTACATATTTTGAAGATTAATTCAGATGAAAACATTTCAACTACCAGAACGACTCAGACTGGCCCAATCAGTTTTTCATGCTTTTTGAACCATATTAACTTAAAAACTAATCAAGTTAGAAACCTGAGGTTTTCAACCAATTGGTAGCCTATTATTTTGAGATTTATTACGTTTGTGGCAAGTATGATGGGTTTTAGTTGTTGGGAATCGTGTTTTTTCTGAAACAAATCATTCTTGGTAATCCTTGCTTATACAAATGTAAAATATGATAGCTAAACACAACCTACAGACAATGTTGTTTTTCATCTGTATAAGGTATAAGCAAGGATTTTTAGTGTATCTCCGGAATGAATGAAGATTTTCTCAATGTTTTTTGCCAAACAATACATCAGAAGATAAGTAAAAAGTATTTTTATAAGCTTTTACTAAGTACTAAAACTTAGCTATGTATAAGTGAAACATTCTAGACTGAAGCATTATACCATCACTTTCAGTGAGGATATCCTTTTGTGGTAAATATTCTCATTGATCATCATGTGATTTTTCTATGTTTTAATATATCAAACCAAATAATTTTAAATGTTAGTATTTCAGCATCAGGATGATGTAAAAATCTTTGAACCTGAATGTTTTCTGAAAATTTGCTTAAATGGCTTGAAGTTTGAACTTGTTCGTGTGTGATTTGATGAAACTAAATTTCAAATATTCGAAACCAATCACAAATATCATTAAAAAGCAAATATGCATAAAAGTATAATTAAAAAAAAATTATATTGACAATATTTTTCTAATACAGGGATACATTGCTGGTATATTTTATATGAAATTTAACAGATATTTCTTTTGTATATTATGAATGCTTTCAGAATTGATTTTAGATTGGCATGTTTGAAATCATTACAAGCATTTGAGCCATACTTGAACAAATTGTATTATTGCCTTAGTGATTAAGAGCATTAAAAACACATTTTATTGTTATGACTCTTACTTATCATTTTAATATGAAGACATTTTGAAAATGACTATTTGTGAAAAGGTCTGAATTGATTACTAATTTTTAAAAAAACTTTTTTGATTATGAAAAGTAAATTTAAATGATGATTGCTACAGATATTGTGCAAGGAAAACCAGTCTACTTAGTACATAGTATTAGATTCATTGTATGTGATTATTACAATTTGATTCTTCTTGTGCTGTTAATTCAACTGGTGCAGTGAAGAGTTTTTCATGTACAACATAATGAAATTACACTAAGAGAATTAATTGTAGAAATGTCATAAAAGTAAATAATGTGATAATTAATGAAAAATATTAAAATGTGTGTTAATAGATTTTGATCTATTGTTAAATGAAGCTTTGATTTTCAATATTTTGATATACTCTATTAAAGTTGCATAACAAACTGAACCTTGATTCACTCTGGTGTTCTGACCTCTTGTATTAATCTACCAGCTGAAATGTTTCTCTTAATTTAAAAAAATCTGTCATTTCTTACTCTTGTTCTAAACACAAGACGAAACTGGGAATTGCGACTCTGTGCACCATACAAGTGTATGCATCATAATACTAAAGATGTTACTCTTTAAATAAATAAGTGTTCAGTATTTAGAAAATGAGATAGACTAATGTGAAGTTGTAAACGACATGAAACTATGAGTGCATGTAGAAGTAGATCTGTTGAAGTTTTTTGTTACTTATGCTTGATGACTAACCCTTGAGGTAGTGAGTGTAAATTATGATTAAACTAACAGATGGAAGATTTTTCCTCTCTTTAAATAAAGAAATGAAAATGTTTGTCTTGTCCTCTTCCACTGATTTATCCTAGTGCTATTGACCCCTACAAAAACGTCATCAGATCACCTATTTTTGCTACTTAGAAATAGCTATATATTGTCTGTAAATGTAAGAATATTCAGATGAAAGGCATTATGGAGGAGGAGAAGACTCTTGGCAGAAAGTACCTTGCAATGGGATACAGTAATAATTTCAGCAGATTCTCTGTTTTGGTTGAAGGAGATGGTACAATAATGACTTGTTGATTAGCTTGTCTTGTTATGAATGTGTTTTTTCAGATAAAGTGTTCATCGTCTTAAATTTTTAGCTCTCACCAATTTTGTTTCTTTTTCTCTCTTCAGTTTTACAGATCATTAAAGAAGCCCAACAGCAACATGGTCTTCGACATGGTGACTATCAACGTTACAGGTAACCTCAGTAAATTTCCCGCTAGAGAAAACAAATATAGGTTATCAACTTTCTAAACCTGGTCATTTGATGATTTCTGTCAAAAAAATGAATCAATCTTTCTTTATACTATTGGAAAAGAGGGGGGGGTGAACATTCATTTTCTCTGTCTATCGTATAAGAAACATTCTTCCTATCCAACTTTCTCTATTGTAAAAGAAGCATTCTCCCTATCTCTCTCTCTATTGAAAAATGAAAAAGTTTCCATCATGAATGAAGTATTCTCACTACCTCCCTTGCTCATGGAAAAAAAACATTCTCTCTATCATAAAAGGATGAATTTTCTCCATCGTAAAATGATAAACATTGTCTCTATTTCAAACAATAAACATTGTGTGTGTCTCTCTCTATT
Source organism: Thysanoteuthis rhombus (assembly GCA_963457665.1). Classification (NCBI taxonomy): domain Eukaryota; kingdom Metazoa; phylum Mollusca; class Cephalopoda; order Oegopsida; family Thysanoteuthidae; genus Thysanoteuthis; species Thysanoteuthis major. The sequence continues at coordinate 52,419,842 of OY735202.1, forward strand.
TCAAGCAATAAACATTGTGTGTGTCTCTCTCAATTTCAAGCAATAAACATTGTGTGTGTCTCTCTCTATTTCAAGCAATAAACATTGTGTGTGTCTCTCTCTATTTCAAGCAATAAACATTGTGTGTGTCTCTCTCTATTTCAAGCAATAAACATTGTGTGTGTCTCTATTTCAAGCAATAAACATTGTGTGTGTCTCTCTCTCTATTTCAAACAATAAACATTGTGTGTGTGTCTCTCTCTCTATTTCAAACAATAAACATTGTGTGTGTCTCTCTCTCTCTATTTCAAACAATAAACATTGTGTGTGTCTCTCTCTCTCTATTTCAAACAATAAACATTGTGTGTGTCTCTCTCTCTCTATTTCAAACAATAAACATTGTGTGTGTCTCTCTCTCTCTATTTCAAACAATAAACATTGTGTGTGTCTCTCTCTCTCTATTTCAAACAATAAACATTGTGTGTGTCTCTTTCTCTATTTCAAACAAACATTGTGTGTGTGTGTCTCTCTCTATTTCAAACAAACATTGTGTGTGTCTCTCTCTCTCTCTATTTCAAACAATAAGCAAGAATTGTTGCTTTCATTTTATCAGCAAGTCTTTATAAGAGGAATATCTTGCAATACAAGAAGAGTGTTCCTATAGAAACCTTTGGTAAGGTTGGGGAGATACAGGATACTAGTGTGCACAAGATTGAGGGGGGATGCAAACACTATTTTTGCTTTTCACTTTTTTTTATTTTTTATAAAGGCCAAAAACGACAAGTGGACTTCTGAAAAGCGTTGGGTACTAGAATTAACTTTATGCTAAGGCAAAAATTTGCCTATACAAGGGAGATGACACTAGTTGCTAACTGGTCTAAAATTGTCACTCTGCTACTAAAAATTATCTATTTTCCTCAAATTGTAGGAGCTATTGCAGCCGTAGACTTCGACGTATTCGTAAGTCTTTGCACTTTCCTCAAGGATCAAAGCACAAGGTGGTGCCAAAAAAAATTCAAGAGGAAATGTTGGTTGATGTCAGGTAAGTTGACTTGGTTTTTTGATGAACTGCTTGCTTGCTTGGGAAAAAGTTTGTACCTCAAGGTACATGAATCAGTGTTCAGACTACATGATTATTTTCCTAAACTTGAGGCATAAAACTGAAAATTTTTAGATCAACTTAATGACAAATCTTTCAAAAAAAGAAGATAATATGAAAGTCATGAGTTTGAAAAAAGAGGTATTAATTATTTATTAAAACTCAAACCATATAACTAGATTGTTGAATTTTTATATACATATATATATGATGTAATTTTATAATTCGCATAGATGATAATTTGTTTGTTTTTGTCTTTTATAATATATACCATACTTGATTCATAAGAAGATTAGATGTTAGAGGCAAAGTCTTGTGTTCATTCTGTAATGTGATCTGAGTTTGAATTTTCATTGTTGCTAATTTACTTTTTTCAATTTTACACCTGTGCAGTTGTTCATTCCTTTAAAATCTTTCATTTAAGAATCTTCTATTAAGTTGTATGGCAATAAAATGAATGTCAAACATCATTTACTTCCATATTGCAAAATACATTACTGGTTGAGTACTCCTTATCCAGAACGCAAAACTTTCTAAAAGTTAACATAATGTCACCAGTGGAAAATTCCACATCTTACCTCACTGTGAAATGATTCAAAGACCAGAGACAAGGCCTATTTCCGCAGCATTCAAGTCGTTCTGACTATAGTGAAAGTTTAACTTTTTAGAAATGTAAATTATATTTATGTAACAAATGGTAAAAGATGAAACAAGTCTCCATCAAAAGAAATTGTCAATCAAACTCGTGTGCATTATTCACTGAATTTTTTGCTTATTCTCTCATCTGTACAAAGATATTGTTGAAAATGTCAGAGTTTGTAGGTGCCCCTAGAAGTAACTGATAAGAAAAAGAGGAAGAGTTTGTTTATATAGCACTGAAAGTGAAGCTTAACAAAGGTATAAGTGCAATATCTCATTCATATATATGTATATATATATATATATATATATATATATATATATATGTATATATATATATAAGTACTCCAAAATCCGAAACACTTCTGGTCAAAGGCAATCTGGATAAGGAATATTTGATCTTTAGATATTGAAAGAAAAAAATAATTTTGAATGAGATGAAAGAGAATTGTTGTTTATAATGAGAATTTGAAGAATTTAACTATTTTTACAATCCAAAAGTTTGAACAGATTTTAATAGTTCAACATTTTGATTTTTCATATTAGAAAATGCCCTCCTACGTATCAAAATAGTATACTGCCATTTTTGATTTTACATCATTTGAAAAAAAGGTAGCAGAATGCATTATCTAAACTAGTAATCATACAATGATACTTAATATCTAGTGATCTTCTTGGTCCAAAGGTTTTAGATGTTGCTGTCCAAGATCTTTTATTTTCAAATGAAAAACTGTTTATTTCATAAATCATCCTATGCAAACAGACATAAAGGGAACATGGCAGCTTTTTAATTTGATATGAAAGTATTTTCATAAACCTATGAAATCAATATTTCAAACGTAAAACTGAATGTTCCTTTGCAGAAACCATCTTGTGTTACCCATGATAATAATTTTGTAATTATGGATATTTTTATATAATTTTGAAAAATAATACTTTTTTTTTTTTCCCTCATAAAGCGAAAAATGAAATAGTTTTTACCCATACCTTGTGACAGATACACTCATATATGTTAAAACTGAAAAACTTTTATATTCTATTTACATCAGTACTGTAGTAGGGACTTAATTGAGCGTTTTTGCTGTTTTATATAATTATCTGTTACATATTAAACAATCATTCTTGTATTGAATCGTATGAAAATATGTCTGTCTTAGAATACTCTTCAATTTTTTTCTTTTAAGAAAATTATAATATTATGAAGTACAACATTTATGCACAATTCAAGGCATTTTCTAACATTGTGAAGTTAGTTCATGTGTGTCGCCATTTGCTAAACCTTCAATTATCATTCACACAGATGTGTAATATCTATATTTGTCTTTTGATTCATTGAACTGTCTAATTATAACATTAAATCATAATTTCTAATTTATTGATTGAAACTAATCATGAAACTATTGAATGCATGTATGAATTGGCATCCTTACCAAGTAAGCAGTATATTACTTTTTTATCTAATGATTTTGATATAGATTTGTTATTATGTAAAAACAATTTTTGTTGATTTTTCTAGATATTTACATATTCCATTATTTTGTGCTGAGAGAGCCTGGGGTTATTACATGCAGTTGAAAGCTGAAGCAAACACAGAGCCAAGGAAACGTTTTCATATGTTGTCTCGGCTGAAAAAAGCAGTGCAGTATGCTGCTGATTTGGCTCGGCTCTGTCAGAGTGCCTGCTGTGATGCCCGTACCAAATTAGAGGCCCAAGTAAGTTTTCTCTGTCTTTTTTATATTTTAGTATCGAAACAACTTTGTCTAAAGATTTATAAGCTATAAAATGAATACAATGGATAATAAAAATCTGTGGAAATTTTTCATTTTTAATTTCACTGTGTGCAATAAGTGAACTAATAAAACCAACAAAGGAGCCAGTCATGGGATTGAACCCAAGAAATATTAGCAATGTTGATAATATTTCACCTTAATTCTCTAAAATATTTGAATGAGTAAATTTTGCTTTATTTTTCTCAAGGATATGATGCTTGGGATTCGAAGCATAAACTTGTAAATGAAAAATATAATTGATAAATTATTGTAAAAAATGATAGTGCTGCAAAATCTGAATGATTTTCACATTAGCAGCCAAGTATAAGAAGTAAAAAAAAGAATGACTTCTTGTGAGTTCTGTCTTTCAGAAGTTTATTATTCAAATATTGGTTGAACTATTATTCCATTTTCGTTTGAATTTGGGCCAATCTTCCCAGAATATTTTTTTAAGAACTCAGTTAGTGCCTATATTGCACACAGTCGGGCCTAAATGAATCCTACCATCTCTGATAAGCATAGATAAAATAGATCTGCTACTTCAATGACATAATTTAGATTTCCTTTTTTTTTTAATGAAATACTGGTAAATCCCCATAAAAAAATTCACGGATATATTCAAATTTCTATGAAACATTTTTTTTCTCTTTAAAAAAAAAAGTAAATGCTGTAGGTAAATTGTGATCTGTTTTTATCCAATATGCCTTCGTTTTTTTCCGTGATGCATAGTCCTTGCCTTTTTAGAGCACAGACATACACATTCTTTAGTAATTTAAATGATATAGATACAGCTAAAATTACATCAGCACTGGGATTAAAACAAATTCACACTTGCTATCTTCCAATAACTAATGGAAAGTTGGGGCCTGGTTAAGCTCCCATCGTAAATAGAACCCCCCTGTAAAACCTGGAGAAGAAATTTCTATCAAAACTGACAAAATTCCTAGAGGTTTGGTGATCAAGTAGTTTGAAAGCAAATAAAATTGTAAGGAAAAAAATTGAACTTTTTCCATTGGAGTTTGATGTGGTCTGCCAATTACAATTTTTGTGATCATAGAATCACCATGATTTTGAAAAATATGAGAAGTGCCAAAAAAGAAATTTGAAAAAAAAACATTCCTCTCTCAGGTGTGAAGGTTCAAATAAATGTTGGAAAATCAATCCCTTGATGATACTAATAGTTATTTTATGGTTCTAACTATGTTCTGTGAAAATCCCAGACGAAAAATACAAAAAAGAGCATTTTTAAACTTTTTCAGTTGGCATCCCCCCCCCCCAAAAAAAAATTGAGGATATCAAAGTTGAGGATGTATTGCTTACTTTAATCCTCTAGATGAACGTAGAGTAAATCATGTGTTGTTATTTACTATTACATCTTGAAACTATTGCCATTTTTTTCCCCATTTGCTTACAGGGTTACCAAGCCTGGATGAAAGGAACTTTGGAATTTGAGCTGGAGGATTGGCGAAGTGCAATGGAGCTGTACACTAATTCGGAGACTATTTATTCCAAGTTGGCCAGTGCCTTCACAGATGAGACAAAAGATTTATATTTACAGCGAGTGTCCGAAGTGGCTCCTAATATTCGCTACTGTAGCTTTAGGATTGGCGATGAATCTGCTGTGAAAGATTTAATGCAGATGAGACTTAAGTCTGGGGAAGATGCCCATCTTGCCCACTTGGATGTAAGACTATCCTTTTCACCATTCTCTGCTCTTCTACTCACTAAGAATAGATATTTTGTGGAACTCGTCTTTCATTATTACTGGAGATATTTTTAACTTAATATTCTCTTTAGCAAATATATTCAGAGAGACTTTTATAAACCGACTGCTCACACATTGTCATTTTATGTTTCACTGACTTTTTAAATCAATGTACAAAATGAACAAGCTAATTATAATCGTTAATTTTTTTATACCAAAGAAGTGTCATGAATAATTGTGAGTACCAAGGAAAAAGACCAAATTCTTTGAAGTATTTTTCTGATTTTAAAGCTAAGAAATTGAGATAGAACTTCAATGCTTCTGGCTATCAATTTTCATTACTACTTGAGCCAAGTGTGCAAGTGTTAGTATCACTGATGTTTACATAAGCAATTCATTGTATCTCAATCTGAAATTATATCAAGTCATCTGAAAGGATCGGCTGTTCTTTTCTTTTTCTTTTTAGCTGTTCATTTTTGTTAATTTCTGTGTATTTCTCTATCTATTACATTCTCATAATTGTTGTTTTTTGATACTATGTTCAGTAAGTTTTTTGTTTCCTTCAGGTTAGATGATACAAAATTAAATCTGTTCTCAAGTAGGCAACACTTATGAAATAATTGTATGTACACATACTCACAAGTACAATATTTATTGTCAGATGTGTTCATTTTCAGATTGAAGGTATTGATTTTTTTTCATTGTGATTTCAGAAATTGTTATCACAAACCCGTGAAAAGCAGGCTGCCACATTGTCTGAGGTGACCTGGCGGGACCGTACAGTGCCTGTGAAGAACGAGCAAGTTCGAGTATTTCTGTTGAATCTGCAGGAATCTGACAAGCAAGTTGAGTCTGCCGAGGGATTTGACAACAAGACATCTGTTATTGAAAGTTTATTGAAACAATGCATAGATGCTCAGCAGGTTCTTAGAGAGTTGCTGAGTGATGATCAGGTGAGCGTTTATAAAATGTAATCATTTTTAAATCACATGTACAGTGATATGATTATGTAAAAGGAAAATAAGAACTTTAAAAAATTTTTTTTTTTTTACGGTAGTCTTAGTTGGTCCATTTGTATTCACATCAAATATGTAAGCTTTAATAATCCACACAATGGTAGAAATCAATATTTTTTTACTACATTTTCATAAATTAAATGTAGATTTGAATGCTGACACATCTTAACAAAGCAAAAAAATCCTTGAAATGTTTCCAAGAACTAAATGCTGCTCTTTTTGCTCACACCTAAGTAAAATATGGAAACTATCAGCTACATTCTTCATCGTCCAACTGCAACCTGAAAGGCTGTAAAAATCTCTGTTCTTAAACAAGTCAATAATGAATAAGATACATATACACCATCAAAAATATCATTATGGAAAGACTTTTTATGAACTGTGAAAATCAGTCTTTCAATTCAAATTTATTTTCTTTTTTTTTTCCCCAACTAAGTTTCTTGTCTCTTTTGTTGTTGTGTTAGAATTTCAAAGCTGCTTTGCGTGGCCAACCAATTGATGGCAGGATCTCCAACCAACATTACTTGCACTCTTACCTCACCTTCATCCGACTAACCAAGACAATTAAAAGAAACTTGCTTCTAATTGACAACATGAAACAATACCTGCCTGACATGGTGGTACCAGAAGGAAAAAAAATTACTAAGCCTCAGGATCTGGTTCGTCTTTATGATATTATTATTCAGGTAAGTCTTCCCTAAACAGAAGTGGAATATTCTAACAATTAGAACTATACAACTTTTTTTTCTAAAGTAATGTAAATTATAATCTTTTAATATTTGCACCTTTTGTAAATATATAATTTTGCTTTCCTTTTTTTGATTATCCTTATTCAAAAATTTTCTTCAGTCTTACGCATTTTAGAAAAACTATATTTTTTTATCATTTTATGCTAGAGTTATACCTGGTTTCTGAAGTATGATTTTCTAATTTTCAATTCTTTTTATTTCAGAATCTAAATGAAATTCTCAATTTATCAGGGATTGAAGAAGATTCTGATTTATCAAATGAAATCAAAACTCAAATATTAGGTTTTAAAGCTTTCAGGTAAGTGAAATATTCTTCATTCATGTTTTTGATAACTTGATTTATTTTATTTATTTTATTTTTTTTACATACATAACTGTTGCTTCACAAATTTTTATTTGTGGATAAAAATAATTTGCTTTAGTTAATTAAACTTATTGAACTTCCTGGAAATTCTCTCAAAATTACCTGAAATGCTTCTCATTCTGAAACTCTCTATTTTCATTTATAATTTGCTCCAAAATATAAATATTGGAATTTTTTTATATATCAAATTATGAATTGTGATATTTCCGTGTGATTATTATAAATATTTTTGAAATTGAGTCTTTTTTTGCTTGCTAGATCCAATTTAAAAGGCTTTATGATTTTACCCCTTGGTAAAAAATTTGAAAAATTATTTACTAGTTGAAATCAACATTAGCACCATTTTTTTTAATTCTTTTTTATTTCATTCCAGAACTTACTACATTGCATTTTCTTATTCAATGGACAAAAAATGGAAAGAATCTATAGCTTTATATGAGAAGGTTTTGGCTTATGCTGAAAAAAGCTTGGAAGGCCACAAAACCCTGGCCGCTCCTGGTGGGATTGCTGATATGGATGTAAGTATCAACTAAAAAATATTCCAGGAATTGATGGCCTTGGTGTCTAGAGATTGAACTTTTCTTCCAAACATTTTTCTTAGAAACAATCATAAAAATTAACACAATCTGGTTTATGTTCCGAAGTAGTTTCACATTCTCTTTAGGATTTTATTCAACTATCAGATATTAAAGAAGCAATGAAAATAATGAATTTAAGGATTTAGTGGGAACCCGAGAAGAAGAAAATAATAAGATTCAGTTCTAAGGACATTTTGGAATTTCAACAGTAAAGATCAGTGAAGATAACTTTTTCCAAAAATTCCAACAGACATATTAACAGATTTTTTTCTAGTCTTTATTGCAATTTTGTCCTTTTTCTTCAACATTTAATTTGAACCCAATGTGGGTTTGTTTTTACATATGGAAGATTTTGTCCTTCCCAATTGGTCATTTCACAACAACACTCGAAACATTGGCTTGGACAATTCATGTACATTAAACATGGTATTATTTTCAGATGACTAATACAAGTTTTTGTGTAATCGCTTTTTTATCTAAATATGCCATCTCTCATAATGACAAAAAAGTCATTTTATGTTTTTTGCTACTCAACTCCTATTACTGTTTTCTTTTCAGGCCGAATGTAAGAAGATAGAGGACTTGATAATGAAAGTGTCCTGTCTGAAACACTCCTGTCATGCATCAAGTATTTTGGATTCAGGGGATACAATGGAACCAATGAAAACCGTCCCTAATAAAAAGGTAAAACAAAAAATTGAATTTTTGAGTAAAATAATTTCAACTAAATTTTGTACTCATTCTTACTGAAATTACCTCTTTATACTTACATTTATTCAAAACACAGTTTAACAGCAAAAAATGGATAGAGACATAGAAATTGGCTCAAAACATGAACCCATATTAAAAAATGTGAATGCTGTATTGAGAATATTTTCTTCAGTTTCATTTCCATTCCTAATATGTTATGAAGAGCCAGTTTATTATGGTCAGTACATTTTTCAATGATTTTTACATAGAGACAACTTATAAATTGCTTTATCTATTGAGACATTTTCAGTTATATACTTGTGATTTTAAAGAAAAAAATGATTAGCCTATTACATACTGTATAAGCTGGTGCCTACAATATGAATTGACTTTTTAAGCATAAAAAACAAAACTATGGTTCTTATTGGTCTATTTGGACCCTCTGAACTTGAAGCTGTACCACTTCGATAGGGCTTTTCTTGGGAGGACAGAAAGCTTTAACATCAAGAATTTTGGGTTTGGGTTTATACACCGGCATGTATGGTAATATTCATTATGAAATGAAGATCAACTTAATGAGAAAGGAAATTAAAGGTAATAATTACCATTACTTGTTTACAAATGTAAACTGAACATTTTCTTTATATAATTTTTTTCCATTTTACTTGTGCTTATTTTTTATTTCTTATTTCTATTTCTTTTATTTGTTTTCCAGCTTCTTCTTATGGATAGGCTTCACTTGTACATAGATGACCAATCTTTGACTGGCAAGCATCCCAAACTTGTGACTTTTCCTCCAAATTTTGAACCCATTCCTTGCAGGCCCTTATTTTATGACTTGGCACTCAATCATGTTGCATTTCCGTCCCTGGAAGGCAAAACAGAACAAAAAGGCAGTGGTGGCATCACTGACCTGGTCAAGGGTTGGCTGTGGGGTGGTGGAAAGAAATAGACCTGTCTCCACTCACAGATGCCATTTTACTACAATGGAAACACTTACTGTTGCTTGAATAAGTCTCTGAGTAACCATGAGCCAATATCAGAACTGAAAAAATATTAAAATGGTTAAACCTCCATTTGGGACCATATGCCCGCTCTTTAAAAGAAAATATTTGGGTAGGGATTCTTTTTTTTTTTTGTTCTTTTTTTCTTTTTGTTCTATTTTCTTTATTTCTTTCCATTGCCTTTTCCTTATCGTCTTTTCCTCTTTTCCTTATCGTCTTTTCCTCTTTTCCTTATCGTTTTTTCCTCTTTTCCTATCATCTTTTCCTTTTATATTTTGTCTTTCCTGTGTCTTTTCTTTTTTTCTTTTTAAGTTGGTCTTTTCCTTCATAAAAAAATTTTATAAAAGTTTTATACTGAAGTGTTTTTAAAACTGAAGAAACAATGGTATAAGGCATTAGGTTCCCTGTCTCTTCAGTTTAACTGTTTTTTGTTATTTTTTCTGTTGTCATCCTAATTTGTTTATTGAAGGTGTACAAGGGCTGGGTTAGTGTTTGAGGAAATTTTCAATTCTCTGTTGAAAAAAAAATCTAAGAAAAATTGATAACACTTTAGATTGTTCTTTTTGTCCAGAAATTGTGGGTGGATCTACGGCACTGGTTTCCAGAGACTGCAGAGATACATTTAATAAAAAATGATTAACACAAACCTTTGGACAATTGTTTTTTATTTTCTCTTTTGTGTATGTATTTGTTTACCCAGATAATTGTAAGTTCTTATTGTTTATTATTTCATATGAGAGAATATAGTGCTATTTACTTATTTATTTATGCTCAGTTAATAAAAGTTAGTTTTAATGAAACTCAAGCACCAAGGGAATGCCTTTAATTTATAATATTTTTTTTTCTGTTCGGTAAGTTTAAGATGAACCTTGTTAATTCATCCCCCTTTTACTAATTCAATCTTCATTTCATTTAATTTCTCGGTGATTTGATTCTTGAATGCTTTCATGCACTCTGGAAATTGATATTTCATAAACATATTGGGTATAACTCTATCCTAGAAGCAAGCTTCATACATTGACACTGCTGGTAAATATTTGTTATCACAATGTCTGGATTGCAATTTCTCCAAATAAGTTTCCTCTCTCTCAAACTATGTCAAAGAGAAGAGAAATATTAAATTGGGAATAATTTTCTACTGACTAAATAGAAGTGGGGGGAAAAACAGCCAAATGAAAAAAACAATATAAACACATCTTTTTCTCTATGAAGTGTTCCCAAATGTGGTGGAATTCTGTTCTATGGGGTGCAAAGTAAAATTCATTCTTCCAATTTTAGATTCAATGTCAGAAGTGTCTTGACTTGATGATAGCTCCTTTTGATGTTTTATAGAACATTCTTGAATAAATTCATATTTAGAAAAATATTTATGAAGATCATTTGTCTTGATTGTAAAGGCAAATGACATTAGGTTTTAAATGCCTCTGTTATTTTCTGTAAAATTTGATGTATTAAAATAAATGTAAATTTACGGCCAACAAATATTGTACAGATTGTAGAATCTAAATGAACGACCAAAATTTCCCACAAACCAATTTAAACTTTTCAAGGGTATTTGAGTTGATATATTTTAAGTGTAAAATGCATCATAATCTAGCCAAGCTTTTCAAAAAATCTGAGCCTTGAAAGCTGTTATCAAAGACTTTGTAGGAAGACAATTCTGAGATTTAATATTGATATGAGCATGATTAATAGAAAAAGATAAGTAATGATGGTCTCAATTTTATTTATGGTTTCTGCGTTTGTAAAACGTTTTTTAACATGAAATTGGTTTCGGTTTCTGAGCTTATTGAGCTATAATTCCTTGAAATGGTAGGAATGAAGCTAGTGCTATCATTTAATCAATTTCGTGTAGACCAAGAATGTTAGCATAAACACCAGTCAACTTCAAGACTAATCCTAACAAACTGATTTTGTTTTTTTTGTCAATGATAGGTAATGGTGTATAGAATAGCATACTAAAAATCCCAGTGGAGCTTTTGGGGGTATTCACAAACAAATTGAGATTCAGTGAATTACAATGTGTTCCATAGATACTGCAGTTGTGATGCTCCAAACTATTTGGGTAAGTTTTGGAAAATACCAACTGAAACTATATTGCAATTAAAATCAAAATACATAGGAGTGTATGTCCTAGCACAACGAAGGTATGCTTACATCAACTATCATTGTTTTCTGTTGAGGTGTTGTCTTATACACTACAAATTATTGAATTGAGATGTGCCAGCGTGAATGAAGTCGATCTAATTGCTACAAGACTGATGTCACATGAATGGTGTACAGATCACACTGGACATAAATGATGTAGACCCGGGCATCGGAAAGTGTGGTAGCATGGGAACACTGTTCCCAGGAAATTTTTGATTTGTCAGCAAGAAGTTAAAAACAAAATGTTTCACTATACGTGTATGTGTCAATACCCATGAGACACAGTCTGCTGCTACATTGAATCTTAATTTTGGAGACTAGAATCTTTTTTGAGGATGAATCATGATGTTCCTAGATATGTAAGTATATATGGTTTGATATAATAGTATAAGAAGAATGCTTAGGCAACCCTGTAACTCTTCTTGGCTTCATAGAGTTCCTATAAAACCAACCTTTAACTTTGTTTAATTGAGCTGATTATCCTTGTAATTTGCCTTACTATGGCCAAAGCAGGGAGTTTTTTGCATCAAATCTCGCATTCTTAGGGAGAGAAAAAAATTCTGATGCCATGATGTAGGCTATGATAGCTGAACATTGTATCCTATACAGTAATAGTGTATTAATGGTTCAGGTAGTATAAGAACTTGCTGCTTGTCTCATGATATAATGTTGACCTTGCTAAAAATTTGCCACATTTATTCTTCAAACTTCTGTTTTAAATTTCTAAATCATTGATCATAAGCTTGTCCCCTTCTGAAGTTTAACCTATAGGATAAAATTAGAATGGCAACTGATCTATGTATCCTCTGTGATGAGGATGTGTCCTCATCAACTATGGTATCCATTTGAAATGAAGGTCTGTAAATTCTTATAAGAGCTAGTATTGAGCATTAGGATTGGCTTTCTGCTGTATTGGAAAGTATGGTTCCTCCTTTGTTCATGAAAGATTAGTGCAGGAAAGATTATACCAAGTGTAATACAGCAAGTTTCAAGAGGAGATGGGAAAAAGAGTTGCCCTTCCTCTAAGGGAAGCACATTATTATCAGTTACACCTACATTCAACACCAAAGAAGATTGCTTATTCTGTTTGGAAACCATTGACCAAAAAATGCAATGAAAAGAAGTGTGCAGCCAAGTGAAATGTTCAACAGAAGTAAGAAATGTACAATTCACAGGATCATGCTAGGATATTCCTGACGAATAAAACGTCAAAATTAAAATTGGTAACCCAAACTTGATACAACCATTCTGAAACTTGATAACAGGCTGACTAAATTCACTCTTTGTAACAGCATGGAGGACAACCCACCCAGAAGTGGTTTCATGCAGGCAGCTTTAAGGGGATAGGATTATGAGAAAAGCAGGATAGTTATCTTTTCTTTTTGTTGAAGAAGATCTACCAAATCTCATCACAATTTAAAATATATCCTTTATTGTTGGTCCCTTTCACCTTTGTATCCAAAGATATCATCGCAAACCAGCCAGTGGAATATATGGACACGCATATACATTATCATTACCTCTGCCAATTAAATTGGAAGAAATATGTATTAGTCTTCAATGGAATTTTCTGGAAGTGTTGGACAAAGGGTAAGAAAAAATTGGTTGAATTTTAGAGCAGATACTGGAATTTTTTTTGATTGAGAGATATTTGAAAATGTTTGTTCATACAATTATGTATTCACTAATGTTTGTCCATACAATATCTCCAAAAATTCTCTGTGAATTTCAATGACATTTTTATGGAAGGCTTGGCTATGGGCTAAGGAAGAATGGATTAAATTTTTGGGTGGATCCCAGAATATTTTTTATGGATACTTCTCCTGCATTGTATCTATATATGAAGTGATTTTCATAGAGTTTTTGGTCACATTGGCAGAGGTATGCAATCTCTGAGTGCTGTTTAGTTTTTTATATCTCACTCTAATTTATAGGAATGAACTGAAAAAGATTCAAAAAGAACTGTACACACATTGAAGGCTCTTATATGAATATTATCTTCAACAACTGAAGAACTTTTCCTACATTAACAGCACTTCAACACATTTTCCAAATCTTATTCGATAAAATTAGTTGTTTCTTATCATCGCTTCTTTGAATATCTACTCGTACTTATTTTCACAAGTTAAAGTAAGGTACAGGCCTCTGATTATGATGCAGTTCATAGTTGTGTGGTTTGCATATATTGTGGGTTGATGGTCAACCTAAAAATGATAATTTAGCAGAAAATACCTAGATACAAAATAGCTAAATTGCATTGCAGCTCATTTGTAACATGGTTGACTTTCTTGGACCCCAACACCCACTATATAGCTGGGGACACCTGTGTTGAATTTAGAAAATATATTCATTGTCATATTCTGCTAAAAAAAAATTGGTCTTGTACCAGACTAAGCTACAGGATGAAAACTTTTTGTCAGATAATGCTAAAACAAAAGGTAAAGTTAACTTCCAAGAGCATACTTGTTGGTAATAAATGGTTGATCATAAACAAAAAAAGGCTAATCATCATATTATTTTGCTTATCACAGCATATGACTGTTATTGTTGATTGGTCAAAAGGATAGCCAATCAAGAGAGAAAGAATTTCAGAATGTGGGAATTTGTATGAAGCAGAAGAAAGACACTTCTGCAAAACAGATTTTTCTTTGTGTTCTGTTATGGAACTATAAGTTTGTACAAAATCTGTGTTAAGATTTGGTTTAGTGAACCAGTGTATATTTTTTTGAAAATGAATTTTTTTTTCACCATGAATTAAATGAAAGTACTACTTTATTGAAATATGGGGAGAAAGGAAAGTTAGGTTATTAGAGGATATGAAAAAAATGAGGGAAGAAAGATAGTTTATTGAGAGGGTGGGGAAAGAGAGGACGAAGAAAAGAGGTAACTTTATAAGAGTAGAAAGGAGAGGGGAGAAAAAGGTAGTTAGATGAAAGGATAAGGGGGGAAATGAGAGAAAGGAAAGTTAGGTTATTTACTGATGGGATAGGAAAAGTTTAGCATATTAAACTAATCTATATTTGTATAATATAATAATAATAATACATGGAAAGAATATATTCATTAATTTTTCTATTGATTTTTATGCTTTTCATACAATCCACCAGATTTAACCACAGAAATTTGACAGTGTCAAGGTATGTTATTCTTTAAAAACGTTTTCTAACTTTACCAGATGGTGGTAGGGGGGTTTCAACAGTTATATCAAATTGGAGTGTTATTTAGCAGCAGCCCTGCTAGTATTTAGATAGAATCATGGATGGGCAACAATAAGATAAGATAGAAAATGAGAAGATACAGGCATAAGGGAGAGATTGAGAAGAGTAGAAGTATCAGATAATGAAAAATCTTAGTTGTCAACATCTGTAAAATTTCCGTGTCCAGCTAGTTTTTATTAATATTTCAGTGTTTATTTGCTTCATCTTTATGAGAATTTTCTGTTTCAAATTATAGTGACAAAAGATCATACATGTGAGCTGTAATTATGCCAAGCTAATGAGCATTAAATCCGGAGTATGTCATATCATTTTTTTTTTTTCAATGTCTTCATAGAATTGCTGCTATATCAATTTGGGTAAATGCATTCCTCTTGAAAATCCAGTAAGGGGAGATAACTCATAAGATATTTCACAGAATCCACTATCCAAATGTATGAGATGAATCAGATTACTATGTATTCTAACATTTTTAGAGACGTCCTCGCCACGCTATTAGAAGCTCTTCCATCAGTCGGTCTGTCAGCATATTGTTTCTCGGCTATTTCGAGTCAAATTTACGTGAAACTTTGTAGGAAAATGACCCCTGATAATATAATTCTCACCTTGAAAAATCTTCCATTCAAGATCACTTGATCTGTCAATAATGGTGTTTAAACTTTATATTTTGAAATTGATTTTCTCTACTGTTCTGTCAGATTTACCTAATTAACTTGATAGTTCTTTGATAAGATTCTTCTCACCTAAAATTATCTTCTACTCAATGTCATGTGATCTGGCAATATTAAAGTTTAAATTTTATATTGGACACTTTATTGAACTTCTGTTTTCTGTTTGAGAAGAAGGGAGATAATTAAAAAATATGCAAGTGAAACAAATTGATACCCTACTTTGAAAAGCTATTAAAAATTTTGTTCTGAAGTTTTTCCTTTGTATAGAATTGCTATAAGAATAAGCTTACAAATACAACAGATATTTTGCCAAAAGTGCATTATTTTCCTTCATTGTCCCAGTTGTTCTTTATTCTAGAGTACAGCTATCTAATGGAACCTCATAAAGTTTAAAAAAATGAAAACAATGGATTATCCTTAGATATGTTGAAAAATCATTCATGACTGAAAATTATAACTAAATAAATTTAATTAAGGGGGTATGATTTCAGTATAATCACATGAAAATTATTCTTCAAATAATTATTTCCTAAAAGTACCCAATTTTTTTTTCATTAAAATCCAATAAATTGATGATCTGTGGTAAAACTCGTAAAAAATCCTTCAGGAATTACTCCTGCGTTATACAACGATGATATTTGGGAAAAATCAACTATTGACCGATCTTTGGATGTTTAATTTATTTCAAACTATTTTGAAGAATTTACGACTAGAACATTGCATTGTGGGATTCACTTCCGGTATTACTGCTTGTATATAAACTAAGTCACTTCCGTTTTCAGCCTCTTTCTCACAGACCATGTAAGTATGAAGACGGTCTTTTAATCTCTTCTCTCAAATTAACCCTCGTGGATATCAATTTCAACTATCTCCTCATGAAGTTATTATATGTTCATTCGTATTCATGAAATTGATATTGCTCATCCATACGTTGTATTATCTGCGCTATTAACGTATCATTTAAGTTCATTTTCTTCAATTTCTTTTCTTCTTCTTCTTTGAATCTCAGCAATGGCGGACGCAGCACCAGCCGGTGGCCGAGGAGGCTTTAGAGGCGGATTTGGAGGCAGAGGTCGTGGACGTGGTCGCGGACGTGGACGAGGCAGAGGTCGTGGAAGAGGCCGTGGCGCTAAAGATGCCGACAAAGAATGGGTTCCGGTAACTAAACTTGGTCGTTTAGTGAAGGATATGAAAATCCATACCCTCGAAGAGATCTACCTCTTCTCCTTGCCAATCAAGGTATGTAGTCAAGATTTTGTTGGTTGGTCTGTTTCTTCCATTTGCTTCATTAGGGAGACCGAAAGATTAGGGAGATTCTGAAATTCATATATAAATAGAATTATACAACCCGGCTCCCACGTGTTCAAAATGGCGGCTAGGTGATGATTCATACTGAGATCGTAAACGTTACTCAGGAATGAAATTCTCATGATCGTCAACCTATGAGAGATATATCTCTACCAGGGTAACAATCAACGAAGCTCGGAACGTGCTAAGTGGGTGACCCAGACTTGAGAATGGTATCTTATTAGCAGCTGGAATGATTCCTTCGCTAATAAAAGGAGCATACCTTTCGTGAGCCACATGTTCGGTTTTTGACTATTATGAGTTACGATTAGATCGGAATACGCCTCTTGCAGCCTTATCTGTTATTATATTTGAAGTCGATTGTTTTTGACGATGAAACATGTGCTGACTCTCTATACTATGAATTGAGTTTCACATTCGTTCAGTGTGTAGAGAGAAATGGGATGAATCACATCCGTACGGTTTTTTTTTTTTTTAAACAGCTATATAGTGTCTGAATTTGTTTAACTGCGAATTGTTTCTCTTTGAACCCATGGACTGTTTTCCTTCTCTAGTAAGTTTTGATATTTTGTCTTCAAAGAATTATTCTAGTCTCCCATATGTTTTTGTAATGTGACCTATTACTTCCTTCCGAAAAGCACCCGACTGGAATCTCATTTTCTGATTGGGTTGTCGTGGTAAGGTATATTAACACTGTCTATTTGGGTGAGGTTTTATTCTTGTGGATTCTGCCTCAATTTAGCAGTGACATTTCTTCGTGGAATCTTGACATTTTAATCGTTGTAGTTTTGTATGTAATTATCTATTTGAACTAATTGAACGAAAGCACATTATGTTCCCGTGAACTGATCAGTGTAATAATTCGAATCATTTTCGCTCTGCTAAGTAAGCACGATTCAATTCCGAAAGTTTTTGTTTATTCGAATTAGGATAGAAACAATGCATATTTCAACCAAGTATTCTAAAGTGGGGTTTTAGTCAAATTGAACTAATCTTGAGGGCAAGGCATGGAAATTTGAGCAACTTCAGCTAGTATGGATTTTTTTCAATTGCTTTCAACGCTTAGTGCTTCAGCAAGTGTCAATCCATGGATTAATTTCTTCGGATCGACTGTTCTGCTAGTGTTTATCTTCCAACATGGATAATGCCCCCTCCCCTCTATCTCCTCGTACAAATTCCTGATCTGGGACATCACCACTGGAAAAATCCAAACCCTACAGTGGATCGTTTGATTGCAAGAAAATCTTGAAAAATATCCCCGTACATGATTCTATTCATCTGAAACTCTATTTATAAATTTGTTACTCCGATCGGTCTTAAATGTGAAAACACGGAAGAAATTTAAAACATACCAAAGCTATCACCAACTCTGAATAAATCCAACAGTTGAATGTCTAGAAAAGTTATTCACACTTTCTAAGTACACATTCAATTATGATTGAGACATGGAATAAAGGCAACCAACCTCTGGTGTTTCAGAAGACATAGTATTCTAATAGTAATATCTAAGATCAGATCAATATTTCTAACTTGCTGTTTCTTCGATCAATCGAATATTCCGTTTATCGTCGCTGAAGTCGCCTTGTTATCACTTAACCGTTATCATATATTTGTATGGTATTATAAAGCTATTTTTGATCCTTAAAATATTTACTAGATGTTCTTCTAAGAATGATACTGTGATGAGGGATGTATGTAACATTGCATTGGCCCCTGAAATTCCTAATGTCATTGAGTATATTCGATGAAGTCAAGTTTGAACCACATCATCATACGAATGTTCAAACCGTGGATTTGCTATGCAGCTAGAGTAACCACTGTTGCTTGGGTTAGACGATGAGATGAACCTAAAAGAATCTGAGTGTTTCATATGTATCACATGTGCTATCTTTTTTTTCATAACGTAGTGGTGTAAGGAGCTTTCTAAGCTTTGATGTCTATCACGAATTTAGTTGTTTGTCTTTGTATAATGGACAATTGATTCCTCACCCTGTTGGAAGTACCAGAATTTCCTTTCGGATACGTGGGTGGCCATAGTAACTTGAAAATTGACGATAATTCTCCCCTCCCGAGAGCACCCTACCGGCACCTCATTTTCTGATGGTGCTGTCCTGATGAGGTATATTACCACTGACTATTTGAGTTTGGTGTTATTTTGCATCATTTTAGCAATGACTTTCATCATATTGATTTTATAACCAATCAATCGAACTTCATCTTTCATTTTCTCGGGAACCAATTATATTTTGTATTTTCCATGTCCATCCATTACCTTGTGTGAGAGATGTTGCGTGGTTTTTACTTGACTCTTTAACAGTTTGTCAACCTCTGCCTGTTTCTGTGTTTCTAGCATATTCAGTAGTGTGAATGCTGTTTTGTTTATTATAAGTGGTGTGCCCTGTATTTTATTCACTGAGGTGTATAATATTTTGATTTGTGTTTGAATGGAAATCGATCCCCAGACTGTCATGTAACCATCTTTTTTTACCCTTTCAATAGGAGGCAGAAATTATTGATTTCTTCTTGGGTTCAGCTTTGAAAGATGAAGTCTTGAAGATCATGCCTGTACAGAAACAAACTCGTGCAGGACAGAGAACCCGATTCAAGGCATATGTTGCTATTGGTGACCACAATGGACACGTTGGTCTTGGTGTAAAATGTTCCAAAGAAGTTGCCACAGCTATCAGGGGTGCCATTGTCCTGGCTAAGCTGTCTATTATCCCTGTTAGACGAGGATATTGGGGTAACAAAATTGGTAAACCTCACACTGTTCCTTGTAAGGTGAGTACTTGTTACTAGTTCAGAACTATTTTCTCACATTTTATTTTCCTTCCGAAAAGCACCCTACTGAAATCTCATTTTCTGATTGGGTTGTCGTGGTAAGGTATATTAACACTGTCTATTTGGGTGAGGTTTTATTCTTGTGGATTCTGCCTCAATTTAGCAGTGACATTTTCTCGAACCTTTATGGTGCATCGACGCATGG
Organism: Thysanoteuthis rhombus; assembly: GCA_963457665.1. Lineage (NCBI taxonomy): Eukaryota > Metazoa > Mollusca > Cephalopoda > Oegopsida > Thysanoteuthidae > Thysanoteuthis > Thysanoteuthis major. The sequence continues at coordinate 52,439,762 of OY735202.1, forward strand.
TTGGATTGTAACAGTTGACTTTTTCTTTCTTTTTTTTTTTTTTTTTTTTTTTTTTTTTTTTTTTTTTTTGTCAATTGCCGAAATGGTTGGAATTTATTTAAAGATAACTTAAGTTATATACTTGTAAAAGCCATCAAAAGTATGATCAACTTGTTTGTTGGGCATTGATTTGATTGGAAATGAGAAGCTTTCTATTTGTTTTTGGGTGGGGTAGTGTTCATCTGCATTCGAAAGATGTTTTTGTACCGAGTGGGTTATGTACAACTGAAAGTTGAATAGCAAATATCTCAACATTTGGAACTCTTTTATGAATAGCTAGAAATTTCCTCTGAAATTATTCAACTTCCTTTGAATTGTCTTGAATAGCATACTTGGGGGTCTCATGGCTGCGATTTCATCAATTTTAAGGGGGGAAACAATTGTTGGAAACTGCTGGTGGTATGTTATATCCCCCCCTTTTTTTATATATATATCAAATTGTTATACATGTTTTCAACTTTTTCTGTTGTAGGTCTCAGGACAGTGTGGTAGTGTTGCAGTAAGTCTGATCCCTGCTCCTCGTGGTACTGGAATTGTCAGTGCCCCAGTTCCTAAGAAACTGTTGAGTATGGCAGGTATTGATGATGTGTACACCCATGCAAGAGGCAGCACGGCCACTATGGGCAACTTTGCCAAAGCCACTTACAATGCCATTGCTCAGACTTATGCCTATCTGACGCCAGATCTATGGAAAGATAATGCTTTCACGAAATCCCCATACCAAGAATACTCTGATCATCTAGCCAAAACTCATGCCAAATTGCCAGTCCCAAGAAGTGATGACAAACCATTCTAAAAAAAATTCCATTTTGAGGCATTTTTGCTTGGCTTGTGTATTCTGAGGAATAAAGATTTGTGAGAACTAAAATTGTTTTTGTATTTTTTTTACTTCAAATTATGAATGATGTCATAAGGAACTTGGCGACTTGCAGAATGAATGTTCGGTTCCGGTTTTCACATTGTACTGCTACAAGTTTAGACTTGTATGAGTTGTTGAGAAAATACGCTACTGGGTGGGTGGGGACTCTTGATCCAATGCTGGAAAGCGAAGAATATATCAGTTATTCTTGATGAACTGTTTTCAGTACGTTCCCTCTGGAATCCATGAATGAATCCTAAAGCCAAATTTATGTGGACATTAGTTCCCTTTGATGTGCTAACTTTTTTCTCTTCAATTTTTTTAGCTATGCACTCAGCCACTAAAATCATATTTACTTATCAGCTGACCAGATGAATGACAAGTATTTATGTATATATTGAAATTAAGGGTCAAGTTGACTTAATAAATGAATAGAGCTCTTCCAACTCTTGTAAGATCCAATTCTTGGTTTAGGATGAAGTCCCTCCTCTTTTGATTCCTCGAAGAAGGGCCCACACTTGGAAAATTACACAGAAACATGAAAGATTGGAAAGTAGGTTGACTTCATCTTCATACTCTCCACTCTCACAGACCAAAGCAACAAGTGTCATTGATGGAATAGTAAATCTATTGTAATCTATTATTTGTCAATTACAAGGATGGATAATTATCAGCTAAAATCTTTTTTCTGGATACATGAACTTTTTTTTTCCTTCTACATCAGCTATGAACCTTGAATAAAAGCAAATAACATGGGATATTTTTTTGGGTTTCTATTGCAATACTGTATGCTTTTTTTGTGGAGAGGAGAGACCAAGGGACTTCATGGATCACCGCCATTCAATTTTAACCAGTGAAAAATGAGTCTTGGATAACTGAAGAAAAGATGCATATTACCCTGATGACTTGGTGAAAAATACCTGCCACTAGTAAAAATGACTTTTTTTCTGTCTCTCCACACTGCTTAAAAAACACATAATGAACTGGCAACACTGGTAGTATCCCCCATTTCATGGATTCCAAGCCTGATCATGGTGAACAAACTAGGTAAATTTAAGGTGAACTTGAACTGCCAATTGAACCCCCTGCTGTTGACCAGTTTGATGGTAGTAGTTCAGAAAAGGACTTACTAGCCCCCAAGACTACAAAATTTCAAGTCCAGAAAACCGAACAAAAAGGCTTCAATAGAAGGAATGAATTATATGTAAGATAGTCACTGCTTGGCAAATATGGACATGGATTATAGGGCTGTGATCTCTACAAAAAGCTTACGCTTTTTAATGATCAATGGTGAACTCTGACAGAAAATGAGGGATCAATTTAAGAACTTAGCAGATGGAACTCCACCATGTGAAGCCCATTGGAAGAGGGAAAAAATAGTCGGACAAAAACAATATCCCTAGTGTCCTAGAGGAATATGCATCAATTTGAACCAATAAAAGGGGATGGTGGGTACAATACTTATTTATCATCACCTGATGCTAGGAGAATACAGGGTTTGACAACTATCAATTTCGCCCATTGCTTCATTAACCATTTCTACAGCGGAAAAGAGCCTATATTTCTGCATGAATTAGTCTATCATTTGATGAACTGATTTTCTATGATTTGTATTCCTCTGATAAAGTCTATTATTGATAGATTGAAAAAATGAGTCCCTATTTCTGTTGACATGCCAATCAAAACCTCATAAGTCTGAATTACAGTCAAAAAAAGGTGTGTGTATACATATGTATATGGTTTTGTTTCAACTATGTATGTAAGAATACTTAATCATGAAAAACATCAGAATGAAGCTGAATATCATGCGATGTGGAAGAATTAAATTAAAAAGTTTGAAGGAAAAGAATTGACTCCCAATTTTTTTTCTGGGTAATTAACATTCTGGAAGATAATATGGGTTGGTTTACATACTGTCTGAGATTGGAACTGACTCATTGGATTAAATATTCACGTGGATGAACATCCAATAGAAATGATTTGAACAGCTAGGCAGTCTGTTGTTATACTTGCTGATTTTTTGGGGTGACCTCGGTAAGGAAGCTGATTCAAAAAATAAATGTGCAGTGTAAAATATCATTTCACAATACCTTATATAAAATGATATACTATATAATGGGAAAGGGTGGTGGTGTTTGAGCAAACTGCTGAGTTGCCAAGTTTATATCTTATGTTATGAAATCATGGAAACGATTACATGTCGGACAACTGATGATCCAAACACTGGACAATTTATGCATTGTACCATAATAACCAAGTACAGGTGAAACAGGAGGAAGACTCAGAAGAAAATAATAAAAATTGCATTGACTGCTATTGGGAAATAAGTGATTGAAGTGACACTAAAAAATCTGAAAAAGTATTTCAGCGTTGAGTTGGAAAGCTTTCTAGATTATACATATATTGATATATATTTATATTCATTTCATACTTATGTATAATGGAGTAAAGATTTACTACACAAGTACTTTCACGTGTCTGCCCTGTTTTGACTTCTTCCTGTGAAATAAACCCATCATACATCAGATTTATATCATATCATTCGTTTTGTGTATATGTATGTATATTTATACATATATATACTTGTAGATATATTTTTATGCGTACATTTGAATATATATTCATTTATTGTACAATATTATTCTCTATGCACCCCTGATTTCTTTTGTATAAAAAATATATATGTATATATATATACTCTTATTTATATATGTACATATTTTCATTTATATATATATATATTTTCATTTATGTATATGTATTTTTATATTTTATTTTATAAATTTATATGTATTTTCTATATATATAAATTTGAATTTTTATTTTATAAATTTATATATATTTTTCATAAATATGAATTTTTATTTATATATGTATATAAATTTATATATATATATATATATATATATATATATATATATATATACATACACATAAATTTATATATATATGTATTAATTCTTATTTATGTATATTAATATATGAATTATTAATTCTTACTGAGGCTGCTGCAGGAATTAGCAGTTGTTTGGCCTTTGCATTACTGGTGGCTGTTTAGCTCAATGGTAAGCGCATTGTCATATTGATGTTGCTACTGGTAGCAGGTTCGATTCCTGCTGGAGCCCCATTTTCTTAGATTGTTTATTCTATTTACGTTGTTTAAATTGAGTGTTATATTAACCATATATAATGACAGGAGATCATTTTGAATAAGTTTCTATATAATACAACACAATTTATGATTCATTCTGTCTGATCAAATATGTCCACTTTGTGTGTGTGTGTGTGTATGTATGTGTATATATATATATATATCACTCAGCAGGAGGCCTCCAACAGCCCCTATAACATATTTTACCCATAATGCATAGCTCCTGATAGTGGACTCTGGTTCCACATGGGAACTTTAAGCACATACTCACACGGCACACCACTGAAGATGGGGAAAATCCCGAAACATGTCTGGATCATTTACATCTAAGGATTAATAAACCTTACCTCTAAACACTTTATTCCTGAGTCTGTCTCACTCTTTACAGTGCACATTTTATATATATATATATATATATATATATATATATATATATATACACACACACTAGAAATTCATTCATTTATATATATTTTTTTAACAGTACTTATTATTATATATTCTTGGCTTTATAACAGAAAATTACAACTTCAAAGATATTCACATTTTGCCAAACATTTTAAAGGAGCAATAAGGATTCTGTGATCATTCCTACATGAGTCACACTGTAGATACATCCCCTCTAAAACTCATCAAATATTCTTCTCAAAATTTTTGAACCTTCCCCCCCAATGGACTTGGCATACAATTTTTAGCTGAGCTGCACCCATGTTAAAGGTACTTTTTATAGCGTGACAGACACCTCACATTAAATGATGCCATAATTACATGAACACAGAGAGAAAGAGAAATACACCTCTGCAGTTTCCTTTGATGAATGAAAAAGGGTTCAGTCATGTAATATAGCTACACTGTAAATAGAAATTCGACTTGAAAGGGAAAATTGAATTCTATCTGCAGATAATATTTTTCACACCTCTAACCAGTCAGCTTGTGAGTTACCATGTTTTCAAACTATTCAAATAAATATTTTAATGGAAACTAATGAATTAGTGCAGAAATATGAAAAGAAAAAAGCATTGACTCTCAAATGTGTTAAGGTTAAAATAGATGTTATATAAACCTTTCTCAGGATATTGCTGATAGGCATGTAAAACTACATACATTTTCTATCTCATAATAGTGTTGTTTGTCGATGGGTTTTTTCTAGAAAATCCCATTGTCAGAGTGTAAACGCAGGCTCGCCATAGAATTCTTTTTTTTGGTGGGGGAGGGTGTGCACACATGTACTCAACTGCTTTTTTAAAGTAGATGCTGGTTAATCCCTGTTGAAAAAAAGTCAAAACATGGATATGCAGGCTTTCCCACTATCCAAGAGTATAGTGTTCTGATATAAGCCTTCAGTGCGTCAAAATGGCATAAAGCAAAGAAGCAATTACAATTTATCTATATGGTAAAATTTTCTAACCTTCCTAAACCCCTAAAATGGTGATGGTATTTAAAACTGAGACATTGGAGGTCGTAGTGGTGGTAGGTACAGGAGCCTGGGGTGTACAAGAGAGATGGTGTACGCTGCTTTTAAAGGCTTGCTACAAAACAAAAGTTGTACGCTGTTTGGGCTTTTTGCCTTTTTTCCTTAGAAGTGAAAGTGATAGCTCATGATCTTCCTAGGAGGGGGACAATCCCTTTTTGAATTCTATTGGATGATTTTTTTTTTTAGAAAATAAAATAAAAAACCTCATTATGGAAAAGCCCATCATTCCATTTGGTAGGTGGAGGGTATTTCAACAAAATTCTTACCTCCAAGTGGAAGAATCCATAGTTATAGACAGAGAAACAAGAAAATCACACTTGATGCTCGCATTATGCGAGTAGAAAATACTTTAATACTCCTCGTTTGCATGTAATATAAGCAAATTTATGTACTCTTTTTATATTCTGTCAGTAAGTACCATTTTTTATTTCTTTATGCTGCTATAGTCATGGTGGTGGGAGATATAAGAAAATAGGGTGTAGAAGAGGATGTGTTCTGTCTCTATATTGGATCACAAAAAAATGCTAAACATTTTTTGAAAAAGTGGCTCAAGACGGAACTACCTGTATTTTAATTCTATCAGATGATTCTTTTGTTGGAATAAAATGGTGAATAGGAGAGATTTTTACAAGCAAAATAGTTACAGTCAACTGGAAGAATCCATGGTTATGGATAGAGAAAATCACTGCTGTCAATGGAGGATGGTCTTCATGCTGGCATCAGCAAGTATTTTTCTTATTCTTAGGCTTTGTGTTATGATGCAATTGTGATGTAGGGTATAATTTAACAGAAGGAAGGGAAGTTCGGAAGTAGCACTGAATTGAAAATAAAATCAGCAAGGCTATTTTTTCCCAAGTGTCTGTTGTTTTACTCATTGTACTTTTTTCTCCTTCACCAAAAGATAGATTATAAAACTGACTAAAGATTGTTGCTTATTAAAAAAAAATTGAAATTCAATTTGTTGAAAAAATATCTGAAACTTGTAACCTATCAATTTTATTGTAATAATCTTCATGTCATTAATAAGAAGAAAGATCATAGAGAATAAGGCTTGTTTACTCTTGTTAACCGGTGAATATTGCCTGAAGGGAATTTAGCACCTATCTATAAATATTAAGATAGGTCACCAGAGATCAATTGAAATTTTAATTGATTCTGCAAACTATTATTATTTGGAAGAATTTTGAAACTCAACTTCATAACTTTTATCTTGTAAAAAGCAACAGACAACAAAAGCTCTTTCAGCACAATGTAGGGAAAGAGGTCCCACCTAAAAATTGTACAATTTCACATCCTCACTCAATGTTAAAAAAAGGTACATAAATGAAAGGAAAACAGATTTTGGATAAGGCACTATTATCCACTGTTACCAGGATATTCAATAAATATTATTATACTGTATTAATGGATAAATAAGATATGAATAATTGATTCATAAATTGTAAATATTATTAACAAATTACGTAGACATGCACTTGAAATGGTGTTCGTAAGTTGCAAAGTGAAATTCTCTGCATTTTGAGTATCTGAAGTCAATATCATCAAAGTTACGTGGACACAAAACGGTGCCTTTTTTCAGTAAATGATATAACTTAGGTGATTGTTTCGTGTTTTCTTTCTTCTTTGGATAAGATTTTGATGAGGGAATAAAGCAAAAAATTGTATTGGAAATTTGTTCTCTTTTTTGGGAATCCATCAGTTTTTCGTATCTTTTATAAGTTGAAATGTTTTATTTCTATTCTGGATGGTTTCTTTAGTTCAGAGTAACATGGGTAAACAGCTTTTTTGAGTATCTATAAAATATGAGTTGCTTTGCTGATGGTCTACTTAAAGCCATAGTGTGCCCCAGAATGTTTACTAAGTAATCAGGAAGCAAATTAGAAAAAGTTTTGTTAAGCAAAATACCCATTGCCTTGCTTATAGCATTCCCTACTAAAGCAATGTAGTATCTGGAAAAACTCATGGGAGTGTAAGGGAAAACAAAACCATTTTTAATGAAATAAAGATATATATAAGTCATTTATTTAAAGTAATTCAATACTTTACCAACTTGAAAATTAAATGAATTCTCCAAAAAAATGATAATGTAATGAAGATCACTCTGGAAGCAATTTTGCAAAGTAGCTTCCCCTAATGACACAGACAGACAAACACCCTGCAAATTATGATATAGAAGATTGAATAGAGAATGGAGTTTTTTCCATCCCAATTAGAATCAGGAAGAACTTTTTCTACTCCAGTCAGAATTAAAAATGTATCTGGGTATGGTGTGTTAGCTTTTGAATCGGGTTGTAGAAAATGTTATTCCCTAGCCTTTAATGATACTGAATAGAGCAAATAGTTTTTCCATCTCACTCAGAATCAGAAATGAATCAGTGTATAGTAAGATTCCCTTCACTTTTGCTACCTAAATGGGGGGGGGGAATAGTTTCCCTCAACTTTTGAACCTTAAAAGATGGAGAGAAAATTTTCCTCTTCATTTCTGACCTCAAATAAATGAAATGAAATTTCCTTTATTTTCCACCCTTAAAAGTGGAAAAAAATTTCCCTTTGCTTTTGACCCCTGAAAGGAAAGGTAGTTTTCCTTCATTTTAGAGGCTCAGAAATGGAAAAAAAATTTCTCTTCACTATTGATCCTGAAAAAAGAGAAGAGGTTTCCACTCACTTTTGATGCTTGAAATTGAAAAAAAAATCCCTCCATTTTGGACACTTCAAGGAAAATAGTTCACTTTGACCCCTGAAATTGAAACAAGGTTTAATTTCACTTTTTATACCTAAGATGGGAAAAAGTTTCCACTCTTTTGGGACATTCTAAAATTGGGAAGTGTCCATTCAGTTTTGACCCCTAAAAGTTGAAAAAAGTTTCTTTTGACTTTTGACTTCAACAAGTGGAAAAATCTTTTTCTCCACTCCTGATCTTTAAAAATGGAAAACATCGATTCTCTTCACCCTTGACCCCTGAAAATGCAAGAAATAATTTCCCTTCAATTTGAGCTGTTAAATTTGAAGAAAATTTCTCCACTTTTGATCGCTGAAATTGGGAAAAAAGTTTCCCTTCCCCCTTTGATTCTCAAAAGGGGAAAAATAGATTTCTTCCAATTTGACCGCTAAAAGTGGAAAAAATATTTCCCCCCCGTCCTTTATTCCAAATATTAGATCAGTAGTTTTAGCGTGAAGGTAGCACTGACAAACGAACAAAAGACTCAAATATTAGTACAGATGGGGTTCCAACTTTCAAAGCTCCGTGGTAAGAAAGCCTGATCCAGGGAGGCCAGCAGATGCCCATGGCCATGACATAATATCAACCAGATGTAATATTCCTCCAAAAAAGGAAAAGACAGTAAATATCAGTAACTCGAGTGTTCTGATGTAGATTGAGCAATCGAGGGGAAACAACTTATTATTCTCTTTCAAATACTTTTCCAATTTTTATTTTTATTTCTTAGTGTAAGAGTCAATCTCAGATAAATCGATAGTGCTTGATTTGTTTGTATATTTCTTAGATCTACAGATAACTTCCCTCTGTCTTGGGACTTTGATCAGAATGATCTGATTGTCGTCCGAAACTCGTTCATGGGATCTGTTCCGACTTCTTCTTTTCTGTAACTGTTTTTGTATCACAATCTCGAGCTGCCAATTTTTGGTTGTGGCGAGATCTCTCTGTCAATGGGAGGATCACTGGTTCTCTCCGGAAAGCAGTTTCGATGTGGAGATCTTTGCTGTAGCACATTGAACTGGATGCATAACAATCATCATCCGATTTAGAATTTGATGACGATTCAGAACTGCTGCTGGGAGGGGAACTTTCTTCTTTCTTCAATCTCATCTCTTTTCTATGGTGTCCATCAGATTTTGAATTGGTGCTGGAAGTGTCAGTTTCAGAGTCAGACTTTTCTCTCTTCTCCTTCTTTTGTTGTTCTTCATAAGTTGTTTTGTGAGTTGCTTGAGTAGTTTCTTTTTCTGATCTACTGAAAAATTGAACAAGGTTCATTCATAACATCTCTGAACAGATATGGTGGGGTCAATTAATCTTACACGGCCCCATTCTCGACATTTAATACAATGAAACACATTGAGGAAAAAGACACAATGATCAGAATAGAAAATGAGGAGCTGAAGAAAGTAGACCACTACATCTACCTTGGACAATGCACCTTCATGAAATCCTCAGAAGAAGAGGAAACCAAAGGATGAATCACTCTAGGCTGGCAAGCTTTCACTAGAAACAGCTCAACCTCCAAGAACAAAAAAATTCCATTAATCCTAAAAAAAAAAAAGGTATACAACCAATGCATCCCTATAGTCACCTATGGAGCTGGAACATGCAACTTAACCAAAATATTGACCATCAAGTTGAGAACCATGCAATGTGTACAAGAGAAAATTGTCAATTTCACATTGAGAGATCACAAGACTGCACAGTATATTACAGAAAAAAACGGGAGTCAGAGATATTATAGAAACCATTGGAAAACAATGGGCTGGTCATGTTGCAAGAATATCAGAGAACAGCTGGAAATCATGACTCACAACATGGATTGCGAGAAATCATATGCTTCAGACAAAATATGAGATGGTCTGATGAACTAGACAAATTCAGAAAGTATTGACTTAGCGATGCTCATGATAGAGAAGTTTAGCAAATCTTAGGGAAGGTCTATGATGTACAATGATGGACACTGAAGGCTGATGATGAGATTTTTCACATTCCAAATGGCTGATAGTGATCTCAGATTGTACATTTTTTGTCAGTATTTCATCCATTTGTGCAGTTTCTTACTATTCCACTGTTTTTTGTTTTTTTTCTTGCTTTTGGTCCGATGTTAGCTTTGGCTGTTCAGATGGTTCTCTGCTCTGCAAAGCCATCACAAATCAATCACTGTTTGGTCATTCTTATCTGGAAACTCACAATGTTCAGTTAATTCATATAAATGCCCTGGCAAATATTTCTATTGTTTCTCTGGAGTGTTGCGTTCTCAGGTAAAACATAGCTTTCTTTCTTGTGAATGCTGTTCTTCTGAATAAAATGATTTTTGAATTTTGCCAAAACTGTCAAAATCTCTCTCAACTTCTTTTTTGTAAATGTGATTCACATATATTTTTAACTTCCATTCCCATACAGTGCATTAAGATATCTATTTAGTCATATCGAGTCATTTCCATCATATAGTTGCCAACCAAAATCATGTTGATTTTTTTCTAACATTTTCCTTTTCTTTTGGCAGTAACCGGTAGAAAAATAATTTCTTTTTAGTCCTGTCTAAGTACCGCACAACTGTTGTAATTCCTATAATGTTTTAATAAACCTTTTCTTTGAATTTGGTTTAATCACTTCTGGACACCGTGTTTCGTTATGGATGGCACCAATATATATATTCAATAACAGCAACAAGAAGACAAGTGCAGAACTCTGCATTAACCAGAAGTACATGATATAAATTATCATCAGTAATATCTTTATAAGCGGATATTTTTCAAGTTCTTAACATTAGAGTAATTTATTTGGTTGTCAGGTAAATCACTTATTTTGTGAACTTTATTATGTCTAAAGATATAAGAATTAATAGTTTAAGATTCATTAAGGTTGTTTCAACATTGAATCTTATCTCTTAAAATTGCTAATGAAAATAAAATTGCTGGCTTTACAAGTATTTGTAACCTTTGTTTGTTTTGAATGGAAAATTTTTTAAAAATTATCTGACGTCATCAAAGGTGAAAATTTGGGAAGACGAATTGTCATCTTAATTTTTCAGGTCATAGAATCTTCTAGAATCATGACATATGACTTACAGACAATCTAAGAATATTTGATATGAAGCTTGGAGAAAATGATCGGTGTACAGAAAAACTTATTGATGACAAAACTTGAAAATACATTTTTAGAATAGTGATCGGAGCAATTTCAAATTTGCTATAGGAGAAAAGTTTTATTGTCTACAAAAATGCTGTTACTTACAGGTATTATTTCTTGGTATTCCTATGAGACTCATTCTGAGGGGACTTAGCTTTCTGCTGACACATTTTGAGTTGATGGTCTCATCAGAATTTGACTGTATGTTGGAGTTTTGTGTTAGCTGGCTTTATTGTCAAATGAATGGAAATATTGATGCAACAACGTTTGGACTAGACAAACAGAAGTTTTAGGCTAGTTGCATTTAATCTAATATTTGTGAAGCCTGAGATGTAATTCCTTTGGGAGAAAGCAACTATTAATCTGGTGTCGAACCTTGGTGAGGAAGTTTTCTCAGAAGTATTTCCGAGAACGACTTTTTGTATCCATATGCAAAGTTGCCGATTTTGCTTGACTTGAAAGCAGTAATCTGTAATGTAAAAATTACAATAAAATCTTTATTTAGTATTGCAAATTTTACAAATGAATGAACTGAATGGAGTCACTGTTCAGCAAGGAAGATGAAAAGATGAAAACTAACTTATAATAGATAACCGGCACTGATATGTCTGTAGATATATGGGGTAAGCATAAAATTTTGCTTAGTTCATTAAGTATATATAAAAAGATAATTTTTTATATTTTCAAAATTATTGAACAACTTATTCATTTTTTGTTCTGCCATCTTTTAGGCAGCCTCAATATTCCATCCTCTCAGAACTTTTTTTCAATTTTTCTCAGCAAACAACTGCTCTAGGTGCCTTCTTCCAGAGAATTACAATTTACAAAGACTGGAATAATGGAATGGAATCCAAGAGCGCAATATCTGATAAATATGGTAGATGAGTAAAAATTTCCTTGTCGAGTTTTAGCAATTTTTGCCTGGCCACCAAAGAAACATGCAGTTTAGTGTTATCCTGATGAAATGTTAGATATTTTCTGTGAACCAATTCCTGATGCTTTTTACTGATTTTTGCCTTCAGTTACTCTAATTGTGAGCAATACTTCTTTGGATCAATTGTTTGGTTCTCTGGAAGGAGCTCATAGAAGACCACTCTCTTCAAATCCCACCATATATATAGCATCACCTTTTTTGGATTAAAACTTGTCTTTGGTATTGTTAGCGGTGGTTCATTTTGCTTGCCCCATTATCTCTTGAATTCCGCATTGTTGTAAAGTATCTACTTTTCATAACCCATCACAATTTGTTGAAAAAATAGAACAGTTTTTTATGTTCAAGTAGCAAAAGATATTGTAATTTTTTTTCTTCGCCGAACATATATGGAAGCCAATATCATAGCAGCTAACATAACCAAATTTTGCAAATGATTTTCAATGCTTGGTTTGAATATTTTGAATGTTGCCTGTCTCCTGAACCATAAATTACACAATTTTTTTTCTCTTTCGATCCAGACATGTTTTTACCAATATGGTGAAAATGTTATGTATCTACTTCCTTTTTAATGTTAGGAGCAGTAAACAAAAATGTGCCAATTTTAACAGAACAAAAAATGCACATTGATGTGACAGCTGTCACAAAGCAATCAAAAAGTTAGTGAAAACTAAATGCTCCTAATGCTAACCAATATAAAAAATAAAACAAATTTTTAGGCTAACCAATAATTATTTTAACGAATGTGAATAAGGGGAATAATTTATTAACATAGGTTGATTAGAAAATTTAGTAAACAATTCATAGAAGTACTTCATGAATGCGATTGCACTTTTTATTATATCATCCATTGAGGGTGGGGCAAAGCTCCAAGAAAGCATGAATAATTGATTTGTTTATTGTTTTGAGGGACAGAAGAAATAAAGTATATCTTTTGTACATATACTTGTTATATAATGAGAGAGATGTACCAATTTTATGATAGTTTCATTTACAACAAATAAGAGAGTTTTAAAGAGTATGAGACCTGTAAGTTTTGAAGCAGGAATGCTCAGAGAGCAGTGTAAAAATACCTGTTCTTAGTGTATTTTTCCTTCTCTAGTTGAGAAATGTGTTTTTTTTTCTTCAAGATAAAGTATGGAGTTCTATTTACCTTTAAATATTTGCATGTATAAGCAAACCACCATTGTTTATAATATACATGTTAGCCTCATGAGAGTATGATAGAAGAAGAAGAATCTTGTTTTGAGATTCATCTTTAGTATTTTATTATCAAACATTTCTCAAGAGGTTTTCGTAAAATTATTTCCATATGTGGTGGTATGGTATGGTACCTGGATGAATTGCAGTGAGCAGGAGTCCTCCAAATACTCATATAATCCAATATTCTAAGAGTCTGATATATAAGATAATTACAATCATAAATTCAGTGTTCTATTCCTTTTTCTTGTGAATTTGCATTAATTCACCCATGAGCTTTCTCTGCCACTTTTCAAGAGAGGGGGGAGATATATTCCTGGGGTGGGGGCAAAAGGATATATCTGAATGTTTGTTATCAAGTAATGGACCAGGGAATACCTGACTCATCCTAAGCTGTCAGTGTTCATAGTGACCCCTTAATCCCTGGCCTCTCAATAAGGATCTAACTTTAGAACAACTTACCCATCAATGAGAAGGCCTAATCCAGAGGAGGGCAAGTGCCTTGTTTGCATCTGCCATCAGATGCTCATGAATGTACCTCAGGTAACTTGGTTTTTGGAATAGAATCATAGATTTCTAGGGTATTAATCTGCCGTTTCTTGAACTGAGTGAGACTTGCAGTTTGAAAAAATACTATTGTCTATCTTTGGGATGAAGGTGCCTTCTTAATCTATCAGATTTATTAGAAAATGAAATGTCTTATTCTTGACCATCACCAGAGACAGAAAAATATGTGTGAAGAGAATTGTGTGAAACATGGCAAGTACTTTGTAATATTGTGTTCAATGGCAAAGTAGTACTAGTAGTGCAAATCTGACATTTAAAAGTACTTTCATTTCAAAATTTCCCTCCTTTTAGCAGAAGGATATGGATTGGTTCATATAATGAGTGACATGGTTATTTGGAACCTAGAAAAGATAAGGAAATAGGCAAATGACAAGAATCTCAGCAAATCTCGTGAGATCTCGTCTCCCTTCCTCCCTGCTACTCTCATCAAGCAGCGAGTCGCATTTTGTTTTGGTCGGTGTCGCCGCTCGGATCATGTATCTGCTGTTCACAGCTAGACCTCGGACATTTTACTCGTTTTATCCAGCAATACGTGACAGACTAAGCAAACGCTCTTTGGATTAATCAAACTTTAAAAAAATAATGTAAGTCTTCCTTACTTATCGAAGTCATGATTTGATTATTTTCCATCATGCTTTTCTCGTGTGTGTGTGTAGAATAGCAGCACTATAGATACAGATGTTTTCCATTTCTTAGCGATCTGTGTTTCAAAGACTTGCTTTTTTTAAATTTTAGATTATCATTTTACTAAAAACGATGATTTTAGGTTTAGACCTGCATTAAGTTTCATATTTATTTTTGAAAAAATATCCAAGAGTGCCGAAGTAGTGAAGAAGTTGTTATTGCAGTAACTTAGTCACACTAAATGAAGCGAAAGACTTATTCCGATGTTAGTTAAAAAAAAAAAAATCAAATGGAAGTATTGGAATATTTTAGTTTTTTGCGGTCTCGTATTCCTTTTTATAATGATGAAAAATCAGCAGAGCGATAAAAAATGTAGTGACCGAGAAAGACCGCATGGGTGCGTGTTAACAAGTTACAACTAACTGGAGATAGTAGTACAGTGTACCCTGTACTTTTTTTCTTTTTTGCGTGAAAAGTTATAAAATAAAAGTGTGCGCCGTATGCTCTTCCGTATGATACCCCCAAACTTGTTGTTGTACAAATCTTCATTAATAACTTGATACTCACTTGTCTGATTTTTCGAATCCATACTCCAACATTATAACTACAGCAGAAGAATGTTTATTCTCAATGTGTGTGTCAATGCTCAAATGACGTTTACTATAAACTTACGTTTGATGCTAACAACTTGAAAATTACTTGGGTTCTTCATTTTCCTTTGGAAAAACTATAGCGAAACCAAAGCTTGCACGGTTTCACATACTTTTTATTTCAAATGTTTATTTTTTCCAGTCAGAATTTGTGTGTGTGTGTATATGTGTATGTATACATGTATATATGTGTATATATTTATAATATATATATATATAAGATCCAACGACAACAGTTGCATCTGATAAAACAAAAAAGTCTCAAAAAAACCCCTAGCCGAACCCGTACTAATCATAAAACACGATATATTCATTTCATTTCAAATGCCTCCTCGTCCGTAGCCTTAAAAATGGTAGAGGGGACAGATGTTGCGAATTGAAAAAATGTGAAATTCCAAATGTTCTGAAAGGATAGATACTTAAAAAAAATCCTTATGCAATAGTAGTTAAAGTGTTGGTGATTTTGAAGAATGATGAAAACGAGGAATTGTAGAGAGTAGTCGTTTTTCAGCTGGTGGAAAATATCGGTGAACTAAATTGATCAGATATTTTTATTCCAGAGTAGATAATAATGCCACCCATCTGAGAACGTCTAACACAGCTCACATTGGCATTTTATTATTTTCCTCAAGTCCATATCAAGTTAACAAATGGTTTTCTACTCCTTGAATCGTCAGTTTCTTCACTTGAAAGGTAAAATGAATAAGTCAATACAAGAGGACCCAGGTTTCCCCAAAAATAGGTCTTTATCTGCATAAATTGCTGCGAAGGAGGAAAATAGCTTTGTTATATGGCCACAAAAAAGTGAGAGAAGGACAGAAGGCTTGTGCACTCACTGGTAAAAGAGAGTGAACATTGTAGCCCTACTGACAGGTGACAATAATTACTACTACTCCGCACTGATACAGGTGTTGTGCCGTTTATCCTAAAATCATTGAACGGGATTTAGATTTGTGCGGTTTTATTTATAGCATCATGTTTGTTTTTTCATCTTCAGTTTCCGATTGATATTTATTTTTATCATAAATGAAAACATTTCATTCAAAATCTGACCCAACTCATACGGCGTAAAAAGACTTGCATTTCCGTGTTGACACTCCGCAATTACTAGATAATTTTTAAAGGACTTTTTCGCAGTAAAACCATTCTTTAACAAAATTGTACTCACAACTAAATGTAAAACTGACTTGAACTTCGATAGTTTTCAAAGTAGCCTTAGGCCTCTCGCCCACTTTTTTTTCCTTAAGCATTTTGTTTAGGAAGAAAAAAACTGGTTTACCACCATCTGTTTTGACATAGCAAAGAATTGTAGTAGTGTATATTTATTAATTTAAGTCAATATTATTAACGCTTGTAGTGCAATACACACTGACTCCTACTCTTTAATCACAAACAACACTTCAGTGTTGTAAGGCAACAATCGCTTCATAATTGTATCACATGCGATCCTTTCTGAATTGCATTGTATGTGTTCGTTTCATTTCATCTCAGACAGGATTCGTAGGGGACGAATCTGATTTCACCAGATATCGATAATATAATGATTTATTGGAATGTTGATATCTGGCCTCTGGTTAATTGTTAGTTGATACTATACTTGCCTTGATTTGACATGTGGCATAAAAGACTAAAATGGAAGAATCAACTATATCGATGATGATGATGCCATAGTGTTTTATTGATTACGCCACTAGTGTCTTCGAAAGTCAAACGAACGACCAATAAGTACCTAAATAACTAAAAGTTTTCCCTTTTTTTTTCTTTGTAGATCTTGTCGAAAGTATTAGCCTTCATTTATTTATTTTGCTTTATTACCCATAATCCTTAAAAAAGGGTTTGTTGCCACTATCTTGTTCGCTAGGACTAAAGAAGCATTTCAGAAACTTGTTTCTCAAGCACAGTTGAGATGACAAACCTAACCGGTCACAAAATGAATGGTTATTCTTCTTATCCAACTGTGAATTTCCTTTATTGCTACAATCTTTATTTTTCGCGTATGTACACGATTATAATCATTTGAATGAAATTTTTAACGAAAAAAATTGATAAAAAAATCCCAAGTTGACTGTTGAAATGGAAACCCCAACCCACAAATTTACAAAAACGTGATTTGAAATGAGATGGAGAAAAAAAAAGCGAAAAGTCTGATTAGCAAACAAACATACCTTGATTGGAGTAAGGTCTTTGATGCGACCTTTTTCTATCTGAATTTTTTCAGGTTCCATTTGTGAGGCTAACAACGCAATTTCTGAAAATATTGACTAAGTGGGGGATCAGTTTAAAATAAATTACATTATGAAACTACTTGTTTTATGGCCGTATGCAAAACTAAAGTTGCGATCGGATAATATTAAATAAATAAATTTTTCTAATATCTATTTGAATATGTATTCAGATTCCATGGAGTTTTCGGGTAAAAAGCAGATACGTGTACCGGCGAGAAAAATTGTTTTCTCCTGGGCTGGATTTTTCTCTCCTAGGAAAAGAATGTTGTGCACCTATTTAAGATCTAGAATCTGTCATGTTTGTTTGAGTATACCAGCTTCTCTTTTACAATTTTATAGTAACTCAACGGTTCTATGTGTTCCGTGTTCATTTAAAGTTTAAGCTAAAGAATCCATTTTCTGTTTTGGTGTACTTTTTGTGCTTAGATGTGTAAGTTATTCTTCTTACAATAATAGAAACTGTCTGCGTTTATTGTTTATCGTTTCTTGTTTCGGTTTCCCTACCACATGTCTTGGAGATATTACATTTCAAAGGGATCAACATCGCAGTGACAGTTCTTGATGATGCTATTGCAAAGATAACAATTTTGTCGAAAGCTGGTTTTAGATTTCTTGATGTGCGTAAAAAATCCTTTATCACAAATTGGTTAACTTAAAAAAACTGCCTTTTATTACGTTGTCATGAGTCTATTTTAGATGGTGCACGTACGCAATATATGTGATAATGCAAACATCTTTGCAATCGCATTCGTAGAATAGGACTAACATGGATTGAGAAATTCCTTTCAAAATTGACTTAAGTAAAAAAAAAAAAAAAAAAAAAAAAGCGTGAAAAATGTATTTTTGAATTTCACTGAATTTACAGATTTTTTTCCTTTTAATATAGTTACAGTTGAAAGAAAACTAGGCGCGCACTAACGCAGGTTTATTTCAAATGAAATGTATTTGAAAAAAAAATGCCATGACTTCGGTCATTAAATACAGTTCAAACGAAATGGAAAAGCTAGTGATATTCGCCAGATTACTGCTTTCTCCACAGTAAAACATGAAATTTCATTTGTGAATATCGTTAACACCTGATGCTGCTAGTCACATGCAAACAGTAACAACACACTATTGGAATGATTCGTGACTTGGTGATTAATTTTAGTTCGGTGATAAATTCGAATCTTTTAGCTTTTTTACTAACAATACAGGGGCGGATCCAGTCTTTGGAGATGAGGATCTTCCAATTTTTGAAAATTCAAAAATACTATATTACTTTTTTTTATACTTGACAGAAACACACAGCGTTGCCTGTTTCTTTTATATTCCTTAAATAAATATAATCATATGAGTTAGCTATAATTCTTTTGAGATTTCCATATCCAAAATTGAGGCAAAAGAATCCAAAAATATCTAGCTGTCCTTGAAAATTATCTGAAGAAATTATCTTAAATTGAGTTTCCAAAATCTACTTCGATTTCTTTTTTTTTCTCATGCACGGAGACGTTGAATAGAAATTTGAAAAAATAAAATGATTTTACTTTTTTTTTTTTTTTTTTTTTCTTTTTTCGGACTTCTTTTTCACGGATGGAAGAGATGCCATGGGAGGGAAGTAGTTCCATCGTAACTTTAATTCAGATTGGTTAACAAAATATAAAAGGCAACTTGAAGAATTAAGCTGAAAGGTAAAAAACAGACATGATTTTTTTTTTGTAATGCATCGAGTGAGATAAAATAGAAAATATTTGATTACTCAAATTATCTCCCTTGTACGAGCTGAAGGGAACTCTCGAAGGGTAGAAGGGAATTAAAAGTATAACTATCTAAAAATATCCATTTAGCCCAGATAATCTAAAAATATCTGAGTCCCTATTAAGAAAATATTCAAATTGATTCATAAAAACTAGATTTCACGAAACTTGGATATTTTTGAAGTATGAAAAATATCAATTTTGGATGAAATATCAGAAATAATGCGATCTTGCCAAGAAAAAAATCTCAAAAAAAATATTGAAATAGATATCCGATACCTAGAAACAATGTCTTATTA
This sequence comes from Thysanoteuthis rhombus, assembly GCA_963457665.1. Taxonomy (NCBI): domain Eukaryota; kingdom Metazoa; phylum Mollusca; class Cephalopoda; order Oegopsida; family Thysanoteuthidae; genus Thysanoteuthis; species Thysanoteuthis major. Next base: position 52,459,368 of record OY735202.1, read on the forward strand.
ATAAACGAGGTGAGGGTGTAATTAGATAGAATTCAAATATTTTTGTTTTGAATTGTAAAATGAAAACATTAATGAAAGAGCAAAATTCTTGCAAAAACTTTGTTCGATAAAGCATTATTGATTTAAGAAGAGGAATTCAAAACAATGTTTTGAAAATCAAGCCCCCATTTTTATATTATTTTTTTAAATCCATTGTAACTTGCAGTTGTCCATACTAGGCTATTGTCATTATGACTGATGTTTTTCGTCTTGAGTTTTTCATCAATAACTATTTCCATTACCTGTTTCCATTTCATTATAATTCATTGCTCCACTCCATAAATTGATACCAACATTGATAGAACTTAGCCTGGTGGATATCATAATTATATGTTTGTTCTTTGAAAAAAAAAAACATTCTTTAAATTCAAGTGTTTCCTGTGCATAATTTTCATTCTAATTTATTCGTTTAAAACTTAAGAAAATTAAATCCTTTCTTAAATGAGGGAAAATTGTTTTATGGATTGTATATGTATTTGAAATTCTCAACAATCTAAACAACTGAAGTATCGAAACCAATTATACCCCATTGCTGTCATTTTTTGTTGATAAAAGATAATGTTAATTTGGGATGAAGAGAGGATCAACAACTTTTAAGCACTTTTTTTTCAAAGGGCGAAAAGTGACCATCAAATGAATAAACTAAAAAAATAAATAATTGAAAGACTAAAAAGGAAAATTAAATAAAAATAAATAAATGTAGGAGTTATATATAAATAATTTTTTTTTTATAATTGTTAAACTTACTTGAAAGCGCAAAATACTTTTTAAAATGGGTTTTGAAACTGAAAGATTGTTAAAAAAAAATGGGGGCTTGAAATTTTAAAACGGTGCTAAAAAAAATTCCATAAAAAAAGGATTCATAAAATGAATTCCTAACGAGGGGAAAATTATTGATATGAACCTCCTGGAATTTTTTTTTTTTTTTATTGAAAAATTTATCTATTTATTTTTATCTTCTGTTTTTTTTTTTTCAATTTTTCTTTTAAAGATTTTGGATTTTAGTTTTTCTAGGGTTTAGTTTGGGTGGCATATTGTCTGCTTGGACTCTTCTACTGGCACGAGATGTTACCACACTTCAAAGGTCAAGTTTAGGTATTACTTAATCACTTGTTAGACATTTGAAAAATTGGTAAGATTCACTTTTTTTATTAGGCTTCGATGATCATTGAAAGAGACAATGCTGTTACGTCGAAAAAGAAAGCCCTCAGTAAACATAAATCAAAATTTATGGAAAATCAACCTCTGCAATAGTATCAGAAAATTTCTTTAATTTGTTTATATTTTGTTCTTTAAAAAGTGAGCCTGAACAATTTTGACATACTTTTCTATGCAGTTGGCAATTCAAAAAAGTTCAAGGTAAGGAAGAAGAGGAGTCGTTTTCATGTGAGGCATTCTTTATCAAATCACCTGGTGCTCCCCAGTCACCCTCACAGATGCTCATGTACCAAAAATCCAAAATTTTAGGTCAGTATCTGTAATAGTTTTCAAATTGAATATTTTGTTGAACAAGCTTTTCTGTCCAACCTCCAACATTCATAGGTCCTTTGGAACTTTGAATGAGGCTGATTTTTCTTTAGAATTCAAAAATGTTATTAGATCAAGTGTTTCTTATGCACTTTTCCTCATACAAGGCTGTGAAAAGATGATGCCCAATTTGAAGGCTTTGCACTCAATGTGCCAGATAATGAACTCCTAGTATTTTCCCTGTCATTTATAATTAAAGCTGAAAACACTCCCTGCAGTTGGTTCCAGGTCTAGTTAGTTCCTGTGGAAGGCCTTAATAGGGAATTAGGTCCTAATAAGGGATCAAGCTGCACCCCCCACCCCATCCAGGTTTACCTTCATTCTGTAACACTGGCTGCAATGCACCATTTTGATTTGCCATGTAGAGGTCATGTACACATAAATGGAATAAGACATTTTGTGTCATTTAGACTGTTAGATACATGGGAATCAGATCATTAGTGAGGGGTTTGTGAATGTAGACCCCCCCCCAATTTGTTTTTTAATTTTCAAAGACTAATATATAAAAATACCATGCTCCAGGGTCTCATTAGAAACCACCAAAATTTGACAGCCATAGATGTAGCTCTTTTTGAGTTGAATTAAACTAAGGGTCAGGGTAAATCACTGCCGAGAAAAAATATAAAGCTGGAAACAAGTCTTCTTATACTGTGCAAAGCTTCAACTGTCTTTGCTCAGAGTTCCTAAATCAGAAGTATCTCTCTCAGTTGATGATATGCGAAGTAAACTTATAGATGATAAACAGCCAGTGGTGTCTCTCAGTTTACCATAAACTATTTTACCCACTGCAAAGGGGAGGAGAGGAATGTATGCCTTTCTCATGGGCATTAGTGCCAGTCTTGGTCAGGGTGGACTGAAATTTGGTGAATTATACTAAGATGATGACACTTGAAAATAAAAAATATACTACACTGTGATTGGTCAAGTGTTAAAAAAACAAAAACATTTTCTCTGGGTTAAAAAAAACTTTGATATTTTTGCATGGTGAGAAATAGTGAATTTACACAATCCTTATACAGTTCTGTTAGTAATTCGAAATGTTATCACCAGTGAATTAAATTGGGATTAAAAAAAAAAGGTTTTGAAATAAGCTGAACATGACTCAGTTACACAGATAACTAAATGATGGGTTGTAAGTTTTTATTGAAAATGTGTTATGCCATTGTTAGAAAGTTGGTAATCCTGCCCTAGTTGGAAAAAAAAATTTGAAATCCTTGTTTAACTTAAACTAAAAAAAACCTATTATTTGCAATGGAATAAAAAATGTCGGATATATAAAGGGTTACTGTTAATTACTGAAACGGATACCCATCCTATAGATGGGTTATTCAGTTAATATGTATGATGAACAGTGACATTTTTTTTTTCTCCTTTTTTCTGACCATAAAATGCACTCTTCCTCTTACTTTTGGTTATATATCCTTCTGTAAGGATGATTATTATTATTATTAATTTATAAAACTAATAGATATCGAATGAGTTTGTATAATTCCAATTTTAGTATATGTACTGTAGGTATTTTTGTTGAGCACTGACTGTCATTGGATTATAAAGCTATCTACATGTTAGTGACATCTTGCTCAGCATAGCTCATTTGCATATATTCTATGTAAAATTCAAAATAATTAAGTACAGGTTTCACAATTGCCAAGATCAACCACAATTTCTTGGTTGATGAATATGAACTACTTTTTTTTTTTTACCTAAAATCAGTTACTTAGAGTGATTTAATGAAAGAATTATCTACAAAGAAATCGTTCATTTTACCACAAAACATTAAACTAACAAGAATGGAGAAAGCATCTGATGATCAAGAGCAGTTTTGGTTACGCCTTACATAAAGATTGTTAGTGATAAAGATAGGTCATGTATATGTAGTAACCATATTTATTACTATTATAGGAGTGTCAGAATGTTTCTTTGAAATGTGCTTGATTTTTTTTTTGATGTCCTAAAAATTGCCTATTTTCATGTCCTCATTTGTCCCTGCAGGCAGTTAATGAACACTTTCATATTTTCATCATGTATTCTTATATATATACACAGATGATCTGACAAAAGTTTGGGGCTGTTGCAGATCTTCCTTTTGGAGAAATGATTTTTCAATGCATATGGAGTGGGTGCTGAAAAGTTCTTGGCCCAACCCACTTCCTGAAATCTTAGCGTTGCTGGAAAGGGTGTTCTTTCTCTTATATTTTTTAGTACCAATTTGAAGGATCTTCGCTTCAAAATTTGCATCAAGGTTATTCCCTTCTTGGTCAGGCTGAGAACTTTTCAGCAAAAAGAACATGACAGCTCAATTTGGAAAAAAAACTCCTGAAGGAAGCTCCGTAACAAGACCTTTGTGAATCATTTCAAATCTTTTCTTTTCTTCTGCAATTATCATTAGATGGTCTGTAATTGGAAGTAAACATTGTAAAAATAGATGTTTGAAATAAAACAGTAATTATATCATTTAAATCAAATGTATCTGAAGATGATTTGATAGAAATTTAGTCTTGTTGCTTGAGTTTCCTTGAGTTATAAATTTTAGAAAGTTGAGGTATTATTTTGTTGCTGAAAAGTTCTCTGCTTGGCATAAAGAAATGACATGGGAACAATTTAAAAAGAAAAAAAATTGGCATTTTACAATATGGAACATACTTTCCAGCTTGTGACAAAATAACACTCAGATTTTGGGAAGTGGGTTGGTCTGAGAACTGACATCATATTTCAGTACCCCCTCCCCCTGCATTAAAATCATTACTGCTCAAGGGAGCTCAGCAATAGCCCCAAACTCATGTCAGATCATCTGTAGGTATATGAAAGTGATGGTCAACCATACTCATGATCAAATGAGGACATAAAAATAGACAATTTTGAGGCACCTGAAAATTGAGCGCATTTCAAACAATCGTTTTGACACTCCTATAACAGTTATAAATATGGTTACTGCATACACATGACAATGTTATGAATGACAGGAAAAAAAAGTTCTTTAGCTTGTACATTGTTTGAGTGAAAAGCTCTTAAAGGGGGCATTGTCTTTTTACGTTTTAGATTTTCGGTCATTTTCAGAACCTTGTCAGGGGGGAAAAGTGCATAAGATATTGATCTGATTACATTTTTGAATCCTACAGAAAAAGTTAGCTGTAGTCAGTTTCAAAGCTGTACATACCATATCAAAGAAATTTCATGCATAAAATTGAGTAAAATTTTGAGGATTTTCAATTTGAAAACTTGAGATACTGACCAAATGTTTTGGATATCTCTCCAAAGTTAATATTGGAGTACCTGTGATTTTTTTTTTTTTTTTTTCTTTTTTTTTTTTTTTAATCTAAAAAAAAAAAGAATTTCTTTTTCTTTCGCAGAATCTTAGTCGGGTCATACTAATACATTAGAAAGCATATTTTAACATAGGGATAAGTCTGTCCCTCCTCCTCCATTTCATATTATAAGCTTTACTGAACTTGGCTTTCAAATACATATGGAAAATGTTTTACACAATACTGAATATTCTAGAGAAAGTTGATTGTTTCAGAATAAAAATGTGTATTTTTCATTAATTTTACAAATAAAACTTTCAAAAACTTATTTTCTACAGGTGCTCCTCACAAACTGCTGAAATGGGTGTGACCTTAGATGAAGCAATTGGATAAGGCAGAGGGACAGATATTTCTATTAACAATCGCCAGCCCTTGAGTTCAGTCAATGGTAGGTGTGAGAAAATTATGGTAATTTAAGAAGACAAATTTTCTTTAAACCCTGGTTGTCATTAATGAACAGTAATATATGTCAATCAGTATGGCATAAGTTATTGTCTGGCATAGTAATTAATTTGGTCTGATAATTTCCATTTAACAAAAAGAACAATCTATCAGACTGGCATTCAACTGCAGGAAAAAAATAGTTGTTCATTTGTGCCAAGTCTGTGGTTTATATTTATCCATTCTAGTTAGTCATTCAATGTTTAATTATTAACCCCAATTACTGATACTTGGAATTTGTAATTATCATATGCCAGTATATAAGATAGTGTTAAATTTTTTATTTGATGTCTATGTAAATATTATACTGCATGCAATGCACTGATATTATGGTTTGAGGGTCATATACTGAAGCTCATTATGTATGCTTATGGGGCTTAGATAAGCTGCAGTGAGCAGCAATCCTCCAAATATCCTTGTAAACCATTTGTCTTAAATATTTGATAGAAAATAATGCTTTTTTTTTTTTTTTTTTTTTTTTTTTTGCTTGAAGAAAAATTTTTTCAATTCATATTTTGGTATAGATTGTTATGTTATAATTGAGTACATAAAAAAGACCAACCTAAGAAATAGACTAACATTTTTTTTAATTTTTTTTATTTCAATATACACAATAAAAGAAAATAGGGACATAACCCCTGTAGTTATGGTCTTATATCTTAAAAATCTCACAGGCTTTTGGCTATGGTTTAAAAATGGTGCAGTAAAATAAAGAAAATGTTAAAATTGTTTAAATTCTTTAACTATTCAACCAGGAGCTAATATTTTTCTAACTGATTAATCTCTATGGAAAGAAATTTCCGGATATATTTGTGATGATCTTTTAAAGAAAAGAAACTGCTAAATGTGATTCAGTTCATTGTTTCAAATGATGGGTAGGATACTTCATCAGAAAAATTTTACCTTCAAGTGGATGAGTCCATTGTTATGGACAGAAAAGGATAAATAAATGATACACAGTTCATTCTGCTTTAAACCCTCTTATTAACAGAATGGGAGCAGGTGTCTATTAATGCCAAATTATGTATGAAAAATCTCCAAATAGCCCCAAAACATAAACTTAGCATTAATGCATGTATGACACTGTACATAGATATAAATAACATTGTAAGAGAATCTAAAATAATTTAAAGAAGGGAAACGAGATTAATTTTATTTAAAATCAGTAAATAAAATAAGTTGCCAGATATGCCTGATTTTGGACTTTGTGCCTGTTTTCTAGGCTCATATGTCCGATAAAAATCAAATCTATCAGACATACGAAATTGTCTGATTTGATTTGGATTAATATTTCCAAAACCAAAACAATTCTGTATACAAACCAAAACTTCAGAAAACTATAATTTAGGCTTTATTCAATCATTAATCTGATGAAAGTTTGATGAGTTCTAATTATAATACAAACTACAATCTTATTGTTGGAGAATTTTCCGTAGGAAGTATCAAAAAAAATAATTGTTGTATTTAATTTTCATTTTAGTTTTTTAATTTCTAAAAATACATTGTCTATTGTTTTAAAATAGGGTGATTTTGTGAACAAAAGTTTGTTATTATGACTGAAGAAAAGTGTGATTGACCATTAACAAATTTTGAGTCTGGCTGCATAATTTGTGAAACTAATTGATCTTATCCTTGAATTTACAATATAGTGCAGTTATGTTGAATGATTAATTGTGCATAATTTAATCTTAGGTAAAAGTTTGCAATAGAGGATGCTGCTATTATTGTAGCTAGAATTTCTTTTTCATCAAATTGAAGCTAAGAATTCCAAAGATATAGTATAGTCATACATGCATGCTCAACTTGCTTCCAATTGAAGTTACTTCTCAAAAACGATAAAAATTTCTGGAAAAAACAAGGGTCAAATTCAGTCAATGAAGTTTATACTACTTTACTATGTAGGGAAAATATTTTCCATAATTTTTTTGTGTACGTTTGCTTGAACCAATCTTGGCCAATGAAATATTTACTATGAATAGATTTTGTCTAGTACTTCCAAAATCTGGTGATATTTTTTTTTTCGTAATGCATTCAGTACTGTGTAGTTTTTAAAAGTATAAAATTTTAGGATACAAACCATAAATTTTCAATATAGTATAGAGCAGTTGTTTTCAAACCTTAACTAACCCTTTTGAATAATCAAATTTTCTAGAAAACCTCTTCAAAAAGCAAGTTTCCCTTCTACGTATATTTACGTAACTATTGGATTTTGGTCTTGTTCATGGAATTATTCAAATGTGTATAAACCCGAATGTAAAACCTGTGAAGGAATTATGTAAAGAAGGATTGAGTATATTATGAAAATGTCACTTTATTGTGTGGAACCCTGTGGTTCCATTGAGCACAGTTTGAATACAGCTGGTATAGAACATTTTATGACATGAAGGTCCAGATGCTGACTAAACTGTTGACTAAGAGTATATTGTGACAGAAAAATGATGATCTGAAATGAGGTCTAGTGAGTATGAAGGATAAAAGAAAAAGTCATTAGACAATTTTTATTTCAAGTTCATTTTGTTGTGAGGCTTTCAAAGCTTTTTGTGGATAGTCCTTGTTTTGATGTTGGAATCTGTTTGTCATAAGTCCATCATACATATTTCACGTTTTTGACATTTCCCCACCCATTCTCTCATCCAGGTCTCTTAGATAGCCCAGTGTATATTGCATAGTGTCATATTCCTCTCTATACTCTTTGCAGTCAGATTAGATTGTGATATATTACATGCAAAAGAAAAGCAGTATATACATACAGTAATTAGCAAGTACAATCTTGAAAAGATACACACTTTTTGTGAATAGACATTAGATTGTCTACATATCCGGGCATCAGAATGAACAATTTTTGAAAATTCCACTTTTAGTCAATAGACTTTGTAAATCAACTTTTCCAGACAATAAAGTGCTTCTGCCCAAAATTGCTCTGATACCACCAAGATATTGTTCACATTATTTGAGAGGAAATAAGTGTTTCAATGGTTGCCATCCGTTGTTGGTTGATCATGTTTCAAGTTCATGCTGGATTGAGAGCTCTATCATCTCCAATTCAACAGTCGGCTTGTATTATATTTCACCCTCAATATAATAGATCACCACAGTACAGCAGGAAATTCGATGTCTATGAACAACGTAGCCTCAACTACACACCTAAAAACAAAATGCCAAATGCCAAGCATTCCCCTTTCCAATGTGACTTCTCCAAACTATTTGACAATCCAGTAAAATGGGTCAATCAGTGTCTTTCCACGTGAAGGAAACTCTCTGATTTTACCATTCTTCTATTGGGTGACAAATGTAATTTTTCTCCTAGGCCTAAACTTCTTTAACTCTTCAGCAATTGCCGCTTTGTCCTTAGCCTCCCTTGTTCCATGATACAAAAGCTTATTATATTGTTTACTAATTCTCTTGTCTGTTGTTGCTTTGTTGTTATGACATTTCAGTTACTCTACGCTACAGCCTTCCTTTGATGTCTGTTTTATTTTTCAAGCAGTTGAACCTTGTTCTCTTGAAGCATGAATGTTCTTTTCAAAACATCACATTTAGTGTCTCTCCTTATTTTAGGAACCTCAAATCTTTCATTTCTTTTCTGATCATTAAATTCTACATGTTATTGACTTTTATGTTTTGGCCTTCTGATCGCATGATTTGAGTATATATATGTTAATTCCTTCAGCCATCTTATTATCCAGTACTGCTCCCTGTCAGTTGTTTTGACTTTTATCCTACAGAGATTGGTGAGTTCCCCTCTCCCTCCACACTTGATCAGCCATTTTTTGACAGATTGCTGTTTTCCAATTTTTTTTTTTTTCAAGTTTAATTTTTATGAAGTGTCTGTTCACATCCTTGTATTTCCTGCCACAACTGTATGAAATACTAGACACTTTCAAATTGTATTTTCTTCCAGTAGCAGTTTTATTTTGTGAGGTATCTTTTGAATACTGTTCTGTTGTTGTATAGACTGTATATTATCTGGGTCTTCAGCTCTATACCTTTGAATGATCATCATTATGATGATGATGCTGTTGTGATCTCTCTAAGAACCTCAATACAGTTTACCATGTGCTGATAACCCTGGAGTTAATTCACTGGATATTATTTTAATTTGGGGGCCAATTGTAGTGTGATACCTTTATGATAAAAGTGTTTGTTTTTATTCTCTCTCTCTCTATCTGTCTATCTATCTATCTATATATATATATATATATAATACTGGTTAACCAAAGGATGATACAAAGCTCGTTTGCTCTCATTTTTTTTATAATATATCCTTCACTTCTTATCAAATTTTCTTAAGTTTACGTAAGCCTTATGTCATTTTCACTGAATTCCATCTCTTACCTGCTTTTTGTAAAAGACTTCAATTTTTGGTTCCCCTTAATCTACTTCCTTGCTAATGGAATAGCCTGTTTTTTATAACAATTTGTAAATCACTGTATTACATGAGATGGTTAATCTGGTTGTTTTACTGATGGTAAATTTGGCAGCAGCCAAGGTTTCATGTTTGAATGTCCCATCCTTCAAGATTTCTTTGCATCTGCTTAGTCAAAACACTGTTGAAAAACTTGGACTCACTTCTGTTACTTTTTGGTAAAGCTGGGGAAATGGTCTGGTAGTTTACAAGCAATCGGTTACCTTTATAGTTGTTATGGCTGGTCTGGTCGATATGGACAAATTTAGATCCCAGTATTTCCTTATATTCAACTGCAAGTCAAAGCTGTATGAAATTTCACACAGACTGTCATCAAAACAAACTGAGATCAAAATTACAATGAATAGATAGAAAATAATCAGAATGCTGCTTTTTCAACTATACCAAGTGTACAGAATACTCTATTAGAAATTGTAAATGTAAATAAAACAAAATTGTCTTCTAGTGAGTTGAAGGAACTTTGGAGGAGAGAAATGTATTTAGTGTGCATGTGCACATGAGGAGTAGAGTGGGATTGCACGGATCATTTCAAATGGAGACAGGCTAGCTCAAGAAAAAGGTAGATCTAGCTTCAAAATAGCTTAATTGGTATCATTGTGGCTATATTGGTCTAAATGGCATTGCTCTGTCTTATACTGTGTTTGAAAATATACAGGTGCATTGTATGAAGTTGATATACTGGCCAGCCCTAATGGGTGTGGTCAAAAATTTAAAAAAAAGTGTCTTGTCTATTTCTAAGTATCCTAACCCATCATGATGCTGCACAATCATCTTGTCTCCTAAATGTTATGGTATCTTCTACTTCTTGAGTACCTCATTGTCACTTTTTGAGATAAAGTAAATTACTCTTTCCAGTATGAAATAACTTAACTTCTAATATCTTCTGCCCCTTTTTTCTGAATTTGTCATTTTTACTCTGTTCATTTCTAATATTCCTGGCATCTTGTGAATGCCAGGATCCCGTACAGAGGCAACAAATAAGTCTGCCTGCTTCTTATCGGAGTGATGGAAGTTGATGACATTCATTTGATAAGCCTTATCATCTATTTCTGGTTATATAGCAGAGTCCAGCCTTACACTTGCTTAGGAATCAAGACAGAAGATAAGCACAGGTATTTCTCTCAACTGAATACTTGTCCTGATGTTCGTGCCCCAAAACAAACACAGCCTGCTTCTCCATTTTTCTGTTTGTCCACTGAGCCTCGAGTGGATATTTCAGGTTGTTATGGTCAATGTTTCTTAAAAACTTGGCCCCCATGAACTTTGTGATAGAGCTTTTGTGAAGAATATACAATTGCATATTCTTTCTTCTTTGTGGTGGTCTATTTAATCTGTGTCTCAGACAGTCTATAAGAAAGGAATTATAATGGGTCTTCTTCTGGCATACCCTCCATTATCCTATCATCTTCATATTTATGTGAGAAATTCACTTATCATTTGCATCAGTATAAAAGGTAAATGGCTTTGTCAAGCCAGAGTAGGTTAGTTGTGAAATGGCCTCTTTGACACTTTATCAAATTGAGCAAATTTCCGGGTTAATGAAATGGGAATGGTCATCTCTGTGAAGCCAGGTGTAAATCTTTGATAGTAACCTATCCAGGGTACTGGTAGGGCCCTGATATCTTCTACCTTATCAGCATTTAGTTTGACATTACTAGCTGCATTGATTGTAAATCCCAGATTTGTTTCTGGCTTCATAAATTGACATTTCAATGATTTCAACTTTTTGTTCATGTGTTTTCATTTTATTTTTCATTTTTTTAGCTGGTTAGATATTTGTTAGGGAGGTTTCAAGTGTTCATCCCTGCTACCCCAGAAAATACCATCATTTAAGTAGGTAATGGCAGCTGAATCTAGACCATCTAAAATGATAGATGTCAGCTGTTAAAATACCACAATTGAATTTGCTCACCCAAAGGGCATAGCATTAAACTTGTAGAAGTCTTCATGGCATTTGAATATGGTCCTTACGCTTTTTGCTCAATGTCACCTGTCAATAACCAGTATGTAAATTCATAGTCACTTCAGCCTTTATAACCCTGATCATTTAACATAATTATTTCCTTATTTCTTTAGAAGTTTTGATCATTTCCTAAGTTCTGCTGAGATGGTTATCTATTTATCCTGGAAAGTCTACTTTTTGGATTATAATCTTCTTGTAGTTTATACCTATTGCTTGAACTACTAAGGCATCTCTTTTTAATTTGTATTTTTATCCTAGAGGATTCAATGTCATAAGAATTGTTTTCCCTTCTTGATTGTTGTATTAAGCAATAACAATCCTAGCTGATTAGATTGAATACCCTCACCTGTTGGTATGTTTTTTCGTTATACTATTTTACTGTTGTCAACTGAGCGTAACATTGTTGTATTGTTTCAGAGTTATATCACCTGTGAAATGATCTTAGCCATAGGCATATTCGATCATCTTGACCATTTCATTAATTATTATAGCCCTTCAATTCAAAGTACCAATAACTTTTTTCTTGTTGTGGTTTCACTTACTTGTCTCTTCTATTGTTTTCTACCTGGCTATAGCTCACATCTTATGTCAGATTCTATTACTTGGTCGTTGATGTTTTTTTACTTCTATGTCTATATAGATTAAAGAATATGGAGGTGTTAGTGCTGGAAAATGGAGGCCTTTCTCTGTACAGCAGAATTAATTATCCTGAGTGTGAACTTGAACCCAGACATCAAAGAAAGAAAGTCTCACAACTTTTGGAACGAATAACATGTAGAGAAAACGCATTTTCTACACAATCTTGACTCGAGGAATTCAGAAAAACTGAGTTTCAAACTCATCTTGACTCTATTTTAAGACAAAAATATTGAAAATCTTTGTTACCTCCCCAGCTTGTTAGAACCCCCCCCTCTCAGGTTACCATTTAAGGATAAATGTTTTTCATTAAATTTCATATTCCGAAACCAGATCCTCAAACCATCCCTACTCGAAACCCCCCCCCCCCGTGGCCTTGAGGAATGTCATAAATCCAATGGGTTGACAGGAGTTGGAGGGGTGGGGGGTGTAAGTAAATCTCCATTAAGGAACTGGTAAGTGTCTCAGATAAACAAAATGATGAATTTTTATGACCTAAAAAGAGAAATAAGTGGTGAGGTTTTCTCAAGATAAGAGATACATGGATTGCCAAAGCAGGTGTGAAGAAAAGAATCCACTATTTTTATATTTTATCTCATTTTAGGATGAGTTGTAATGTGTTTTAGGAAATAAGACCCGGACCAATCTGACTGCCAATTTGTAAAAAAATAATCAATAGCGAAGAAAATTCGGTTTGTGCACCCAAATGAATCCGAATGCTCGTTCTTATGCTTAGCTTCCTTCCACATGATGTAAACTTTGCTTAAATGTAATTGAAAATCTTTGGAAGGGAGTGAAGCTGAAATAGCTTAAAATTACAAAAGGAACCATGGGTTAAGAGCTATAGAGAATTCTTTTCTAAATCGACTCTATAATTGTGCTATGGAAACTTGGTACAGAATTATATGAATCAATGCAGTATCTGCAGTATAGAAGAATTCTATGAAGAAAAAGGTATATCCTCATATAGAACTGGAATTACTGTGATCTTATGGGAATACACAGATCTGGGAGATTTGTCAAAAATAATCAAGTGATAAATAATTTAGCTACATCCTGTGCGAAATTATTCAAGGAGTGTTTGGAGTTCAAACAATGGCTGTCAGAAGAATGTGAAAACTTCAAATATTGGAATCAATTCATATACCATCATACAATTGTTTTAGATCTTCTCAAAGCAGATCAAGAAGGAAACTGGAAGCTTCATCTTGATGCCATACCACACACCCTATATGAATTGGCAGAGTAGGACTCGACAAACTGCTTGGGATGGAGATCGGTATACTCAGAAGCCAGGAACCTAGCTGAATCTTGTCCTGAGTGTTATGAAAACTTAATGGTAGGGTTTTTCTCCATAAAGTACGCAAATAGTCACTATGTTGCTGTGGGAGGCAACCAGAAATCGGAGTAGAGTATCAACATATCTTCCAAATGTAGTGACTATATTATTGGACATGCCAACCAATGTATTACAGAATGGCATCTTATCTATCATGAAATGACAGTTGAGAATTTTTACCGAGACTATATGGATGTCCATGGAACCTATCCTGAAGTGTATTGGTATCGTGAGTCATCAAAGACATTTGAATGAAAACACAAGTTGAAAATACAAGCAATGGTGAAATTCGTTGATGAAATAGGTTTTCTAATATCTCCAACCTCAATTACCATGATTCATCATTTCATTACTAAAAGAATTATGACAGATGGAATAAAGGGTGATATCTTGAATGCCACTGATAACAAGCAAAATAAAATACAATGCATTCCAATGTGATCAGCTTCCAAAGAAAGGCACAGGAATTAGTGAAACCATTCAAAGAAGTAACTTGAAAATTATGCAACACATAAGAGATGTCCCCCAAAAGAAATAATCTGCTATGATTGAAGAATCAATAAATGAATCCAGAAAATGAGGCTTGAGTAATGCTGGACTATTAGCCCATGATATAGTACTATCTAGCATGTTGTTTGACAGGAGTGGTTTCATAACCAAGCCAAGTAAGAGTGGACTAGTAATAGAATCAGATACATCTTACTAAAAATGACTACACATTCAGTTTGCAGAATATATCTGCATCATTAATAGATGTGATGAATGTTGTATGGAAAATTCCAACATATAATGAATTCATCTGCAATTTTACACGCAAATAAATATGAGCAACAAGGACTAGGTGCTTGTCTTTGACATATATAATGAAAAAGCCTGTGAATTATACAGGAGAATAAGTAAATCTTAGCACTATGCAGAAATCCAACTTCAAATCAGAATAAACTTTACTTACAGAAGCTGATATACCAAGAAGTAAAGATTCATAATTGGAAACACCCAATAGCACTTGGAGTGGTAGAAAATTCATCTGAAGATTGGCCATGTATAAGAATTAACAAAAATATAACTTCCAGTGTTACAGTTGCAGTCAACTCCTAAAGGAGCTGGTCTTCATATTCCTGCTCATGTCTTAGATAGCTATGAAGCTGCACTTGTCAGCAATAATGCCGATGTCATAGTGGAGTTAACACACTTTATACAATTATTCAATGACTAAGCTCCAAGTACTCTTGGTAAGAACTAAAGAGATAAAAGTACATACATACTACTTCACACATACCAGTGTCTAGGTCCTCAACTCAATGCCATTCTCCCAACTATGTACACTTTAAACTGCCTTACTGGATGTGGCATTACTAGTGAAGTGGGAAGGCTGCCCTGAAAGTAAACCCGAGAACAATCTAACCCGCTTTGGATCCACGCAGTCACTGTCAAATGCCATTGTAGAAAGTGCTGTATTGTTCCTTGAGAAAGTCTCAAATCTAGCAGTACAGTAAGAAGTTTCACTGATTATAGAAAGGAAATCTTCTACTCTTCTAAATCTGCATCATTACAAAATCTTCCACAAAGTCAAGGTCTTTTACCTCATCAAATGTGCATTTTATAATACATCTCCTTTGAGCGTTATTCTCTGGAAAATTATCAGGGCAGTGCTTCAGCACTCAATCCGTGGAGATTTTCAATATGAACTTCAAAATAAAAACTACATGCGCTGGTCTATTGTGCTAGAATCACACCTGTTGAGACGAAGGAGTGAAGTGTACCAAATTTTGAGATACGGAATACATGTATGGTTCCTGTGTTCATATACCTGACCATATGGTTAACAAAGTAGTATTGCAGTGACTGATTTTGAAGGTTGTGTTATTAGTTTGTATACTGGTTTTATCTGCATAAATGCTTTATTACCACTAAACCCTGTCACTGCAATTAGCCCAATTAGTAACCCATTAATTATACTAGCCCTAATGGGCAAATTAATTGCTGTAAAAAAAAAAAAAAAAATGAATAGATGGAAATTGGATAGTTTTCGATAACATTTGTTTTAAAAATGATTTTCAATTCTTAGTTTCTATATTCTTGGAAAAATACATGTGCATGTACGATTTAGAAGAAAATAAACAAATTTCTAACTTTTTGGAGTTTCTTTCTTTTACAAATGATCTGCGTCATCTACTCAATTGATTTAAGTGAAATTGAGTGAACTTCTTGAAATATCATGTAGACTGTCATGAGCGTATATATAAATGTCTGGAAAAAAAACTTTATCGGAGATATTGTGTGGACAGACATGAAATTCGGTAATATTATGTGGTGTGGACCTGTAAAAACAACAAAAGGTGATAATTGTGCAGGGATTACTCATTTGTCTTATTGCATATTACAGGATAAAATGTTGATATCTGGTTTGTATATGAAAACACAATCAGTTTTCTCAACATATTCCCCCCCCCTTCTTTGGCCTCCTTTTGTCCTGTAATAGTGTCATGATGTTTTGGGATCTTGGTAATAACCATATTTCTCAACTCCTCTTGTTAAAATTGTATGAAAAGTGTTCATTTGTCTTTGTATATTGTTTACTTGAAAAGTTGAATTTCTATTTTGTGGTGTCCGAGTTCAGGTTTGCAATAGGAGTACTATAGGGTTGATTTAAACCCTATCACATATTATTTCAGTCTGTTAGCAGGCAGAATCATAAAATGGACATTTTATGGATTAAGAAAAAACAGATTACGACAGTCTAGTTTACGTATGAAAAGAGATAATCATATTTCTCAACATCTTTTTGCTCTTTTTTGCTGTTTTTGTCCTGAAATAGTCAGATGTGTTGACTCTTGATAATTTTTCTGAATTCTGGGTTCAAGATTGTATGGAAAATGTGTTTGATCATTTTTTACTCCAAAAGTCGCACGATTTTCTATCTTTTTGATGCCCGAGTTTGCACTCGGGTAATTGATCCGGCTATATATTTTTTTCAGCAGTAACTTCTTGATATTCTTTATTCTATATTTGTGTAAAGTAAAAATCATGGCGGACCGAGTAATAGAATTTTTGAGATGTGATGTGAGCTAGAGCCAGGAAAACTTGTAAATAATATATGGTCGCTCTATTATAATTAGGGAATTTTGTACCCTCTCACTTAACCTTTTCATGAATCTTTGAGTGCTACAAAGGAACATTGTTGAAATCTCCCATTAGCTCTGCCTGCATTGTTGAGCTGCTCTGTTCTAATGCTCTGAGCTAATTTGAAGATCTTATTTAAGAGAGTGCTTGGTGGTTTGAGGTTTTTAAAAAAATAAAATCATGTTATCACCTTTGCAGGAAATCCACAGAATGCATCTAGAACTGCAATGTGGACAATATAAAAGAAACACCTTTTCTGCATGATGTCTAAATGACTGTGCAGTAATTGAACTTCCTGCAAGTGAAGGTCTTCAGCAATCGAGTAGTAGCTCAAAATGCTTTTAAAAAATTCATTGGTTCCAGGACCTCAGAATTCTATGCTTCTGAAATAAAAGGACTTGTTTCCAGTTGCCAAAAATGTGTAGGTTCTGAAGGTTCCTATTTCTATTGATAATTGCTTCAAGTTGATGCTGAAAAGACGCTATTATTTTTGTACCGTTAGGCTTTTTACCCTAACTCCATGAACTGCTCTGGTGTTCCTCTGCATAAATTTCTATAAAATCAGTTGCTTTGCCATTTGAAGAATCATATGGATTGTTTCTTTCTTATTCAATTTTACTATTTTTAGTTCCTTTTTAATTTGTTATCTGTGTGGAAAATACTTTTCCTTTCCTACAAAACTATGGATCCTTGAACCACTCTACAAAATCAAGAAGTGTATAGTTTCTGGGCATTGTATTGCAATCTCATTATAGTAATTTTGTGGTGAAAAACTTATAAATTTGTAAAAGAAGGCTTTTTAGAGAATAGAAATAAAATGTTATCCTCTTAGCAAAAAGGAACGCACAAATGAAGAATGGATGAGAAAAATATGGAAGGGGGAAATCATTTACGAATGGAATTCATACTTGTAGTGTCCTAGCCAAAAATAAAAGTACGTACCAATATTACTGTCACCAAATATAGTATGATACTCACCTAAGTGTATCTTATTCGATGAACAACTACTTTAATACAGGTCTAGTACCCCTTATCCCTAAGTCTCATAACTGATATGTTCCAAAATCAAAAACATTCTGATAGTCAACATGACGTCACGAGTAGAAAATTCCACACCTGACCCCACTTTAGTATAAATCAAAGATGAGGCCTATCTCCAAGACATTCAACTCATTCTTACAAGAGTGAATGCTATATCTTTGTTCAACTCTTGAAACATAAAATTATTTTACATCATTTACGGTGAAAAACAAACGAAACAATTTGTCAACCCTAGGCCTACATGCATTGATCACTGTATTTCATGCTTATTCTCTTATCTGAACGGAGATCTTGTTGAAAATGTTAACAAATGCTGCAGATACCCTTATGAGTAATAGTGATAAGAGAAAGCATTTGTTTATCTCACTGTGCATATACAAATATTCCAAAATCTGGAGCATTTCAGGTTTTTCGGCCTTTCGGATAAGGGGGTACACAACCTGTATGATGATATCAAATATAATATGTGGATGTGGTGTTCATGAAGTAAGTTGTGTTGTTTTATCATCAAGACAGGACCTGATAAGAAAGGTTTAAAACTTTGAGAAATGTCCTTTCTTTCTTTTTTTTTTTGACTGGTATATTTGGTACCAGCCAAGGTTTAGTTGTAAGATTTTTGTGATGAGAGCATATCAAGTATCAGTGAGTTGAATGCAACCAGGTTTGATTTAATGTAAGAACACATACACACAAGATGGTTTATTTTCTGAAACCAGAGTCTATTCTATGAGGATTACCAAGAAGTGATGACAAATTCTGAAGATCCTTTAGAAAAGGGATCCCAGGGGGAAGTAGATAATTTCTACGATTGTTACTCACCTTCATCTTAGAATTTGGTGACATCCTTTCATCTCTCATTTTCATGACATTCCCTCCCTAGCTCATACATTTTCTCTTCCATATCTATTTAAAAAGCCCAATGTCTATTTTATGCCCTTGTGACATAATGGCATAGTCTGTAATAGAAAAAAGAATAATATCCCTTCTTTTTTTTTTTCTTTTCTCTTTTTTCTCATTTATCTCTTTATTTCTTTTTTTTCTTTTTTTTTTCTTCTTTTTTCTTTTTTTTTCTTCTTTTTTCTTTTTTTTTCTTCTTTTTTCTTTTTTTTTCTTCTTTTTTCTTTTTCTCTATCCTCTTTCCTTTTTCTCTATCCTCTTTCCTTTTTCTCTCTGCTCTTTTCTTTTTCTCTCTGCTCTTTTCTTTTTCTCTCTGCTCTTTTCTTTTTTCTCTCTGCTCTTTTCTTTTTTCCCGTCTCTTCTCTTTTTTTCTTTTTTCCGTCTCTTCTCTTTTTTTCTTTTTTCCGTCTCTTCTCTTTTTTTTCTTTTTTCCGTCTCTTCTCTTTTTTTCTTTCTTTCTCTCTCTCTTCTCTTTTTTTTCTTTCTTTCTCTCTCTTCTCTTTTTTTTCTTTCTTTCTTTCTCTCTCTTCTCTTTTTTTCTTTCTTTCTCTCTCTTCTCTTTTTTTTCTTTCTTTCTCTCTCTTCTCTTTTTTTTCTTTCTTTCTCTCTCTTCTCTTTTTTTTCTTTCTTTCTCTCTCTTCTCTTTTTTTTCTTTCTTTCTCTCTCTTCTCTTTTTTTTCTTTCTTTCTCTCTCTTCTCTTTTTTTTCTTTCTTTCTCTCTCTTCTCTTTTTTTTCTTTCTTTCTCTCTCTTCTCTTTTTTTTTCTTTCTTTCTCTCTCTTCTCTTTTTTTTCTTTCTTTCTCTCTCTTCTCTTTTTTTTTCTTTCTTTCTCTCTCTTCTCTTTTTTTTCTTTCTTTCTCTCTCTTCTCTTTTTTTTCTTTCTTTCTCTCTCTTCTCTTTTTTTTTCTTTCTTTCTCTCTCTTCTCTTTTTTTTTCTTTCTTTCTCTCTCTTCTCTTTTTTTTTCTTTCTTTCTCTCTCTTCTCTTTTTTTTTCTTTCTTTCTCTCTCTTCTCTTTTTTTTTCTTTCTTTCTCTCTCTTCTCTTTTTTTTCTTTCTTTCTTTCTCTCTCTTCTCTTTTTTTTCTTTCTTTCTTTCTCTCTCTTCTCTTTTTTTTCTTTCTTTCTTTCTCTCTCTTCTCTTTTTTTTCTTTCTTTCTTTCTCTCTCTTCTCTTTTTTTTCTTTCTTTCTTTCTCTCTCTTCTCTTTTTTTTCTTTCTTTCTTTCTCTCTCTTCTCTTTTTTTTCTTTCTTTCTTTCTCTCTCTTCTCTTTTTTTTCTTTCTTTCTTTCTCTCTCTTCTCTTTTTTTTCTTTCTTTCTTTCTCTCTCTTCTCTTTTTTTTCTTTCTTTCTTTCTCTCTCTTCTCTTTTTTTTCTTTCTTTCTTTCTCTCTCTTCTCTTTTTTTTCTTTCTTTCTCTCTCTTCTCTTTTTTTTCTTTCTTTCTCTCTCTTCTCTTTTTTTTCTTTCTTTCTCTCTCTTCTCTTTTTTTTCTTTCTTTCTCTCTCTTCTCTTTTTTTTTCTTTCTTTTTCTCTCTTCTCTTTTTTTTTCTTTCTTTTTCTCTCTTCTCTTTTTTTTTCTTTCTTTCTCTCTCTTCTCTTTTTTTTTCTTTCTTTCTCTCTCTTCTCTTTTTTTTTCTTTCTTTCTCTCTCTTCTCTTTTTTTTTCTTTCTTTCTCTCTCTTCTCTTTTTTTTTCTTTCTTTCTCTCTCTTCTCTTTTTTTTCTTTCTTTCTCTCTCTTCTCTTTTTTTTTCTTTCTTTCTCTCTCTTCTCTTTTTTTTCTTTCTTTCTTTCTCTCTCTTCTCTTTTTTTTCTTTCTTTCTTTCTCTCTCTTCTCTTTTTTTTCTTTCTTTCTTTCTCTCTCTTCTCTTTTTTTTCTTTCTTTCTTTCTCTCTCTTCTCTTTTTTTTCTTTCTTTCTTTCTCTCTCTTCTCTTTTTTTTCTTTCTTTCTTTCTCTCTCTTCTCTTTTTTTTCTTTCTTTCTTTCTCTCTCTTCTCTTTTTTTTCTTTCTTTCTTTCTCTCTCTTCTCTTTTTTTTCTTTCTTTCTCTCTCTCTCTTCTCTTTTTTTTCTTTCTTTCTCTCTCTCTCTTCTCTTTTTTTTCTTTCTTTCTCTCTCTCTCTTCTCTTTTTTTTCTTTCTTTCTCTCTCTCTCTTCTCTTTTTTTTCTTTCTTTCTCTCTCTCTCTTCTCTTTTTTTTCTTTCTTTCTCTCTCTCTCTTCTCTTTTTTTTCTTTCTTTCTCTCTCTCTCTTCTCTTTTTTTTCTTTCTTTCTCTCTCTCTCTTCTCTTTTTTTTCTTTCTTTCTCTCTCTCTCTTCTCTTTTTTTTCTTTCTTTCTCTCTCTCTCTTCTCTTTTCTTTCTTTCTCTCTCTCTCTTCTCTTTTTTTTCTTTCTTTCTCTCTCTCTCTTCTCTTTTTTTTCTTTCTTTCTCTCTCTCTCTTCTCTTTTTTTTCTTTCTTTCTCTCTCTCTCTTCTCTTTTTTTTCTTTCTTTCTCTCTCTCTCTTCTCTTTTTTTTCTTTCTTTCTCTCTCTCTCTTCTCTTTTTTTTCTTTCTTTCTCTCTCTCTCTTCTCTTTTTTTTCTTTCTTTCTCTCTCTCTCTTCTCTTTTTTTTCTTTCTTTCTCTCTCTCTCTTCTCTTTTTTTTCTTTCTTTCTCTCTCTCTCTTCTCTTTTTTTTCTTTCTTTCTCTCTCTCTCTTCTCTTTTTTTTCTTTCTTTCTCTCTCTCTCTTCTCTTTTTTTTCTTTCTTTCTCTCTCTCTCTTCTCTTTTTTTTCTTTCTTTCTCTCTCTCTCTTCTCTTTTTTTTCTTTCTTTCTCTCTCTCTCTTCTCTTTTTTTTCTTTCTTTCTCTCTCTCTCTTCTCTTTTTTTTCTTTCTTTCTCTCTCTCTCTTCTCTTTTTTTTCTTTCTTTCTCTCTCTCTCTTCTCTTTTTTTTCTTTCTTTCTCTCTCTCTCTTCTCTTTTTTTTCTTTCTTTCTCTCTCTCTCTTCTCTTTTTTTTCTTTCTTTCTCTCTCTCTCTTCTCTTTTTTTTCTTTCTTTCTCTCTCTCTCTTCTCTTTTTTTTCTTTCTTTCTCTCTCTCTCTTCTCTTTTTTTTCTTTCTTTCTCTCTCTCTCTTCTCTTTTTTTTCTTTCTTTCTCTCTCTCTCTCGCCTTTTTGTCCCTTCTTCTTTTCACTAGTTTCATTATATATATATATATATATATATATATATATATATATATATATATATATATATATATATAACTTAGAAAATTCATTTGATCTCCTCAAAATTCCAATTGATAAATTTCTGGTGACATTCTTGAAGTATTTTTCAATGACATCACGAACTCTTGATTCTTATACATAGTATAATTAAGTAATAAAGACAGAAAAATAGCCAAAAAAGTTTCAATGTAAATGATGAAACCTGAAATAGTTATGTTGAATCTGTGACCCTTAGTTGATGATTTGAGATATTACCTTTTACAGATATATTTAGTGAAATTTTCCAGGATGTTCTTAGTTGAAAGAATAAATGAAATCATGTAACAGAAGGTAAAGGAAAATTTACTAATTGGTGTTGGTAAAGGTTTCCTGGTACATTGCAATATTTCTGTCCTTGTTTCTTTCACTCTTTTTCTATAGTGTGTGTCAATAGGATAAAGCTACAATAATGTCAGCATTGCTGCCAAGTTGTTAATGTGAAGGTCATCTTGCTGTGAAAAAGTTGTTGCTGCCAAGTCAGGATTCTATGATTTGTTTTCAATGATAATCAACTAGCAATGTTGCAGGGATTTTTTATGCTGTTTTTTGTTTATAACTTTTTAAAATAAACGATATTTTATGGAACTGTATTTCTTTGATTATTGCGTAACACGACAATGATACACTCCCTCAAAAAGTAACTAGAATGCATAACTCTACCAACACTATCATTGCTGAAAAATGAATAAAAATCAGTTAATGTATAGCGACTGTGTAGGGGAGGTAACTGCAAAATACTTGGACCCACCCCTAAATTTTATCAATTCTTCCTTAGCTCATGGTCTACCCTTTGACAAAATGTTGTTGAAATCCATTGAACTTCTGGAGATATTGTGTGCATTAACACAAACGCAAAAAGGTATTGAAAAAAAACCCCAAATATCTCAAAATTGAAAAGAAATTCCTGGATCCACCACAAAATTTAACCAATTCTTCCTTACCCCATGGTCTACTCTTCTGCTAAATTTTGAGGTATATAGACATAGAGGTAATTGTAAAAAGACTGGAACAAAATGCTCCTGGATCTACTCAAAAATGTAATGGCTTCTTCTCTAACCCAGAGCCCGCTCTTCCAATTCATTGAGAACATTTGGGTGTATTATCAAGATGGATA
Source organism: Thysanoteuthis rhombus (assembly GCA_963457665.1). NCBI lineage: Eukaryota > Metazoa > Mollusca > Cephalopoda > Oegopsida > Thysanoteuthidae > Thysanoteuthis > Thysanoteuthis major. Next base: position 52,482,453 of record OY735202.1, read on the forward strand.
CTGGTGAATACTTATACCTCTCCTAACTTCAATGTAAATGAAGTTTACATTACTAAAATTGATGAAAATCACTTGATAAGTGGATGTAAAAGTATATACTCCTCTTTCATTGTATATACTTCAAATGATATCAGAATAATTTGAAAAAATTTGATGATTGAATTGAATTTTTGAAGGTGGAATGTTTTACTCCAAATTTCTGGCTCATAGAAAAAAAAAATTCAGAAATAGATATGGTGTTAGTTATGAGTAGTAGGTACATCAATAAGTTCTTAGATACTTTTTTTCATCATTAGACAATTTTGCACCACAAATATTTAGTTTTTCAGCATAAATGAGGAAGGAGATTAATTCAATGTTGCATATTAATCACATAAATTGAACATTTATACAGTGAAAATTTCAGCACAAAATTCAGCTAATAACTATTATGTTAGGCTACGGACATTGATTCACCCTCGTACAATATGTTAGTTATTTTCAGAGGCTGATGTTTATGAATATAATCCCCCCCCTTTTTTTTCTTTTTCTTGCAACTATATACAAACAAATCCACAATTTTCTTATTAATTTTCAAGTGCCTCACTTTCTTACTAGCCTTATTACACTCATATGTAGATATCCTCATTTATATGGGTAGATGTATTCAGCTATGATGTGGCAATGCTATCACTTGTGTTGCTGGAAATGGCCAAATGGCTTTTGAAGCAATCTCACTGCTTTTTATCATTCTTTTTTTTCCTACAGCTTCAAAGTAAAAGAATATGTATTTAAGGCATTATCAAAAGTTTTTAAAGCATCATCATAACTTGAGTTTATTTGGATTACTATTTTCATTTTGCTTTTACCATAGATATTTCTGCTGGAGAAATAAGATAGGAAAAGCAACCAAGATGAGTGTTTAATGAGCTTTCCATATTATTGCTTTATGTAGGATTTTTCTACAAAGTGTAAATTAACCTACCAGAGAATGCTGAAAATAGATATTTATTAAGATTTACAGACAAATACATTGTGACAAGTTTTTGCTGTCAAATGTACAAATGTCAAATGCTTCAGTTATTTCCCTGGCGCCATTATGAATTGAAATTCCCCAGACTGTAAGGCTCATGATTTACCTTTTAATGCAATGGCTGCCAACAACAAGTATACTTGTGATGTGTAGCCCACTGATTTTTGCCAGTCATGAGTGTACTCATGGTGGACATTTGGTGGTCAGGGAAGAAAAATATAAGGTCTTCATTATTTTAAAAATTCTATCATGAATTTTTAACATTTGCTTAGCCTGCAAACATACATGGGGTTTTATGCATATGCCAATGTTCGGACAAACTGAAAATGACTCTTGGGTAATAGTTGACAAATTATTCTGATCTGCAGGGTATTTTCAGCCAAAACTATAAACAGGAATTAGGAATATTTGGTCTTATTTAAGGTGGCAATTTCCACATTTCTCTAGTATCATCAAATTAAATTCTGGCAGAAGGAAAGTTATGCCCCTTCCCCCTACAGTTTTGTCACTCTTGAGCCTGACTTCCCTTCTAACCCCTGTACAAAGTTTTGGAAAAAAAGAACAAAGGTTTTAGGAAAAGTAATTTACATTGAGATTTGAAAAAACAATATTTACATAGACTTATTGATAAACTCTAGTCCTTGTTAAATTCAGGCAGTTCATTTGCTTTCATTATCGCTCTCGGTTCTCTTGATGTCCTTTAATTTGGTGATCTTATCAAAATCAGGAGTCAAAAAAGAGAATACTTGTGACTGTCATTATGAAAGCATCAAACACAGAAATTTCAGCCTGCATGCCATTTCTGAGTATACCTGAGATATCTTGTGACTGGAGCTGGGATTACTATTGCTATCATGACTCTTTGTCATGAATAAAATTGTGCTGGCCATTTTGATTTTTTAATTTTAGCCAAGCAAGCTAGTGAAATGAAGCTTGAGTCTTGCTACGGTCTTATTTGTTACTATAAGGCAGAGGTGTCCATCGTTAGTCGATGTACAGATCTAAAAAAAAATGAAAAAATATTCTTGCAAATAGAACAAAAAATCCAACAGATGTTATAAGCGAAAAGAAAAACTGGATCCCTCCCATTTTATTAAAAAGAAAAAATATGTATAAAATCATACAGTGAATTCAGCTCATGAGCTTGATTAATGATAATTTGTTCAAAAATACTCACTACAAATAGGATGCAAACCAGTGTGGGCATGGTCATTAGAATTCAAGTCCAATGACTTAACCACTTAACCATCACAGCATTGGCAATCAAACATTTCATTTCAACATTCAGATGTAATGTTTTTCCCTTTATCCATCTGATAATGTGTTCTTAAAATGCATGGTGGAATGGTGATGTGCTGATCAACCACAACCAAATTTGCTAGACCCATTTTGTTTGGATGGGAGATGAAAGAGCTCAGTTACACTTCAGTTATGTGTATCTTTTCCTCGTGCTATACAATCATTCAGATTGTAAGATGCTCCTGTCTTAAAGACTGTGCTGTGCATTGCAAATGTTGAGCTCAATCACTGCTGAGATATATAGAATTGTGTGGTGATGAGCTCTACTGTGACAATGAAGATGATGAAACTAACATCTGGGACTCTGAGTTTTAAAACATTAAGTGCTTTCTTTGAATATCAGTATATATTTCAGTTTAATACAAAGTTTATTACAATGTGAAAATTTTAAAACCCTGTGTTGAATGATCGAGGATGTGCTATGTTATTCAGAAGATAAGTTCTTATATTTTGTAAACAATGAGATACTAAGGTAACAAATCCTCACCATAAGTGAGGATATAATGTGCCCTTACTCAATGAATCTAAATAAAAAATTTTCATCTTTACATAGTCAAGTTTAAGTGCTTAATAAATACTTCCGAAAATCCTTTGAACTTCTCTTCCCGATGCCTAATATTTGCCAAAAACATACTCTGAAAATCTTCATCCGTTCCTGAATTACACTAAAAATGAAATAATCCTTCCTTATATGGATATAAAATAGCGTTTGCATGCTGTTTTTTAGCTACTGTATTTTACATCTGTATAAGCAAGGATTATCTGGTTCAGAAGAACACCATAATTAGCTTCAGAGTTACTAAGCTTCAAAAAGCATTATGAATAGGCCAGGCTAGACAGGGTCCAGCCATGTCAGGTTTTTGAAAAGCTAAACGAATGCTCTAATTTTCCAACACTAAAAATCATTATAGATCTTTGCTCACCTTGAACATCTAGTTGAAAAAATAATGTAACAACTGTTACTTATTCAATATTTGAGTAATATTGAATTCTCTGCAGCATTATCTAATTGTAAAATTGAAATAGAATATGTTGTATGAAATTTTCTGCGAGTCTTTTGTGAACAGTGGCGATAACTTCTCTTTTATTCAGTATACAAAAATATGTCAGTCTCAACTTGTTTGTCTATTGAGTTTTCATTGTGGACTTTAATTTAGGCTGGTGTATGGATCACATGGTTTTTTGATCAACACGGCCTGTTGGAAAAGCGATTGTCTGGGGCGCATTCCAAACTGAGAAAATATATTTGCTTTTTAGAATACTACTAGCTGCACAAATTTTAAGACTCATCTGTCAACGCCTGTGTGTGTGTGTATTTTTTTTTTCTCATTCATACTAATTTTCACTATTATGATTTCTTATTTATAGCTGTAATATCAGTTTTGTTTATTATTTTATTTGATATTGATAATCAGTCTTCACTTCCTATATCCTTAAGCATTACGCATAGGATATTTAGTATTCTTGTTGTCTTGACCCCTTCAATTGAGCACATTCAAATCTATCCATTCTCCCCATTTTCTATTTTGCTTTTGAAAATGTTGGCTTCTCAGTCCACAAATTTCAAAAATTTGTTATTTGGACATTAACTTTAGGACAATACTGCTTGTTCCTACCTCTGTGTTTACTGATTGATATGCTCACAAGATCTGATACTAAATATCCTTTTTCAATAAAAGTGTACTGCAATTATTAAAAATTTATCCTTCATTTTATTTTTTTGCTTATGGTTTTAAACCATAATTAGATTGTTAAAAGTAAATGGTTAGAATTCTATTGCCAATTACATCAATTTTTGCTTTAAAATTTGTTTGAAATATAGAACCCCCATAAATTGAAATTTTCAAAAAGTAAAACTAGGGTATGCACTAGATCCTAAAAAAATGCATGATGAAATATGACACCTCTTCATGAATAGCTGTTGCTGAGAAATGATGGTAACTTTCTTATTATCTTATACACCTGCTCCCCAACTTATGACCAGGTACTGTTCCAACAGTTGTATCTTGAAAAATATCATTTTCATTATTTATTATCTATCTTTCATTTTTAAAATACTTAGCACATTGCTTTGTTTGTAACTGGCTTCTTTTTTACTTGTACCTACATATATGCTCTTAATCCCTCACTATCTTATACATAGGTACAACCTAGATTAATATTAATGGTATTCAATTACATCTTTTTTTTTCTTTTTTCAGTGTACAAGTGTAATTATGCGCTTATACTTATACAGCTCTTTTACACAATTAAGACTAAGCAAATGTTTATATTTACTTGAATTTTTTTAAAATTTAGAAGTACAACTTTTATATTCACATAGATTTATATTCAAATATTTCAGTCATTTGTACTGATGGTTGAGTAGGTCATAAGTTTAAGGTGCACACACACATATATATATATATATATATATATATATATATATAAGGGTATTGTATTATTGTTCTATGAAATTGAAAATAGGCGTTCTAGAATGTGAAAAAGAATTAACTTTTAATTTTTTTTTACTAGTCTTGAATTTTTATTGCAAGGTTACCAATCTACTGATATGAGAATTTTAACTCCTCTTTTGAAAAACAAAGGATCATTAACTTCAATGCCTTGATTGATATTTCTGAATGTCCTTACAGACCAAATTAGTCTAATTAGCTATACAATGGAAACTAGTTTTGATGAATATTTAGGTCATTTTAAAAAAAATGATTGCTCATTTTTATTAGATATCTCCTTTTTTTTTCTTTTCCCTATTGATACAAAATAAAGGATGAAAATCAGTTAGTTATTCATGTAAATATTTTTCTTCCTGCATATAAATGTAAAATATTGTTTAGCAAATAAAACTAAAATTGTTAAACAGTATTAAAATATGTTTATTTTTCACTTTAAATATTTTGAAGACAATTATGTTTTACAAAGTGAGCAGAGATTATTTCTCATGTAAATAATCTTTGAAAATATTTTAAATTGTTTGAATTTTATGTGAATTGATTATGTATCCAATCAAATTTAGCTGGGACAAAGAAAATATTTTCCCTAAATTTTATTTTAGGTTAATCCTTTAATGAATTTAATAAGTGAGAAAATGTGTCCAGTAAGTCTTATTCAAATCCAGTAAGTATTTGAATTTCTACAGATTTTGAAAAAAATGTGAGGCTGTTTACTGTTAGAATTTTCACTGAAGATTATTATATATGTATAGAAAACAATTGTAAACAGCTTTTTTTCAAGCACTTATACCTCCAGTTCTGTGTCATATACAAATAACATCTGTCAAAATTTTCCCCTATATTACTTGTTTATAGTGTCACATATTTTTGAACATGGGATTAAATTTCATAAATGCTATATTGAATCTTCTGTGAGATCAATTTCACCCCTCTATTCTTCCATGAGTGTGCCAACTTGTATCTTTCATGTTCTGCTTCTTGTTTTGTTTTATTTTTGGAAAATCAAGTAGTGAACGAGAGTAAGGATAGAAGAGATTGCTTATGTTTGAATAGAAGCAAAAGGGACTTTATCTTCATTATAAACATTATTCATTCTTTATGTCTCCAAGTCTGAGGCTTAAATCAATTTACAGTAGATACAGATCATAGGATTATAGATACATAGCAAAAATTGCCTTTGCATGTTATAGATACGTTCCATAGATAATGAATTTCTTCAACAGAATGAAATACTTTAATATCTGTCTATTTGTATATACCTCTGTCCCGCTAAAACTAGAAGGCCTATTGACCTAATATTTGACAGAAAGACCCATAAAACATCAACTTGTGACAAAGGTTATGTGAGGTACTCATATGATGTCACTGAAGGTAATTTGTAGCCAATTTTCCTAGTTGTTGGAATTTTCCAATTTTGCACCTAGGGAAATTGTTTTTGGTGTTCAATCAAGATCTATTACAAAATGAATTTCCTCTATCATCATCATCATATATATATATATATATATATATATATACATATATATATATATGTGTGTGTGTGATTTCAGCTAATATATATTTTACTGACAACCCTGTTCTCCAACAAGTGCAGCATACACACTTATTGACCAAAACACTGACGTATAAGATAACACTTATACCCCCTGAACTTGAACAGGTTGATTAGACAGAATTTGTAACGCATATGAAGGCCAGCTTAATGTGGATGACTTTTCTCCAGCATGATGACATCTTGATGAGAAATATCCTACAAGATCTGATACACTCTGTATGCCTATTCATTCTGATGAAGCCTATTCTAAATGTGTTAATGAAATAAATTATTTATCTTTACAATTTGAGTTTCTTCCCACATTGTCATTTCTAATATTGTCCTGTCAAATAATTCTTATGATTGTCCATGAAATCTTCATAAATCTTAGGTGATATATATATGTATTGTTAATACTGAATATCATTTTAAATTGATTGTACACTTAGAAATTTTACAATAGGTGCTTTAAAAAATTTTTTTTTTATATAAACATACACTCATAGCACTAACTTGATAAAAAAAAATTCAACTGGTGCTTTTGTAAATCAGGAAGTAGGATAAAGAGTCCTCTAATTGTCTCTCTTTGTTAATGTTTGTTTTTTTTTTTAGAATTCAGAATAAACTGGATGAGTAAGCAAAATGATGAATCGACTAATCAGCATGAGGTAAATCAAGGGTTGGGCAATAAAGTGTTCGGGGAAAATGATACATATCCCATGCAAGATGTTTTCTGAGCTGTTGTCGTTGAGCTTGTCGGTAGGATGATGTGTCTACAAGGGTTGGACTGATAAGCAAATTAGCTGATTACAGATCTATTGGCTGATTAATTCTTTTTATATTCTCTATAAGTGTGTAGCAGTTTCTGGTTACCATACTGAATTTCACCAATTATTCTGATAAATAGGTGCGTACAATATAAAATGTTGGGCTAATGGTAATGTAGCATAATATAAAGCTAAGCAATTAAATGTTCTTTTATTAACAAAACTGTCTTCAATTTTATTGTCCTCCTGGTGGACATTTAAAAAAAAAAATGTGATGTTTCCATATCAAGGATAGGAAAAACAGCCGAAACTTTCATATCTGATGTGATGAATCATCTTGAAATGTTTCATTCTACAGAAATGGCAAAAAAAAAAAAAAAAATGGATATACTGAAGAGAAAAAAAATGCAGAAGCCGGGTGGTAAATGGTATCTAGCTAAGAGTTTGCTGCTGAAACACAAACCACTTTGGAAGCAATATTTGAAAAAAGGATATGAGATATCGATGATCATTGGTCTAAAGACCTTCATTATTTGATAGGAGAAATGATCATTATTCTGTTGTATCTGATCTGGGATTCCAAAGTTCTTATCAGTGGTGTCTTACAGTAAGAAAAATTGTTCAACTTCTAAAAACAATTGAAAAAATTACCATGGAAACAAGTAAGAGAGCCATATTTTAATGATTATCACCAGAATTCATTTCTATCAAAAGCAAAATCAAGCAGCATCTTCAATGGAATTTATGCCACTGTGGAAGACCTTCAATCTTTAGTTCAGAACAGATTTTCCGCTTATTTGGAAAACAAATCTTGGTGCCCATCTTCTTTAGTCTACTAAAATGACATTTCACAGGACAGATATGATCAAAAAAAAAAAAAAATAAGGAATGGACACTGGAAACCTTGGAAGTAGTGGACTCTTTGGAATCTGGTGGGGGTCAACTTTGTCCAGTTCTGGGGTTGATGACGAGCCTGGAAATTTACCTCTCACTTTCTCCAATTCATCTGATGAATTGACTTTTGGTGAAAGAAAATGAACATCTACAAGGATCCCAAAGGAAAGAACAATTTTCACTTGCAGTAGAGAATTGTAGGATTATTTAAATTTACCCTTACTACCTACCAAACAGGGCTCAAGAAAGTTTCTAGTTTCCGACTAGTGGAAATTTTCTCTGAAAAATTTCCGAAGCTTTCTGATCAAGTGCAAAGTGCATTGAGAAAAAACCTGATCTTCAAGAAATAGAAATACAAAATTCAAATCTAAATCAGTTCCTCCATTCTGTTAGAATGCATGCTAGAATTGCCCAAGACTACAATTCTGTGTCACATGCATTCACATAACTACAATATGTTTTACTTACAACTTACAGCCACTGTCAACCTAGGTTCTCTTTCCTTTTACATAAAATTTTTATCAAAGGAACACTTTTTTCCTCTTTTTGATCATCAAACACATTTCCAGAGCATTTTTACATGGAAAGAAAATTCTTACAAAGGTTTGATCTAAAAAAAATGCTTTAAATCCATTCTTACTCTCATGAGACATTTGACGAATAGAATCTTTCAGCTGATTGTAATTTTATACATTTATTGGAATAAATGTAAATCTTTGTTATTCTATTACAAACTTCTTGGAATGCTCTTTACAAACATTGCATGTAGATATCGGCTTCCCAGTTTTTTTTCTCTGTTAAAGGTAAAAAGGTCAAGCATTGTTCTTGCCACAAACGCTAAATCCATTCTTTCTCCCACCTGTTAACTGCTGCTAGAAGAAACACTTGCACATTAACAGGTCCTGGGGAGGAGATTTCACTTAGCATCCACTCCTTCACCTAAACTTTATAAAACAGTTAAAGTCATTAATTAAGGTATTTAACAAGATTCAGATTATAATAATTAACCTGAACTAATTAACCTATAACAGAACCATATAGTGAAGCTAATTACCTTTCTTTTACATATACAGTTTGTGACAGAATTATTTCCCCCCACCCCTAATCATGAATAAAACTGTACCTAAAATTTTCATGGAAATTTCACTTGTATTTTTTTCATAAATGATAGATTTGGAAGACTGTGCAGTTATGCCCAATTTTATTTTAATGCTGAACAATAATAGCAAAAACATCGAACACACTTAACATAGGACAAAATTATTAGCCCTCTTGCCTCAATAATCAATTTTGCAACCTCTATTCTTAATTATTGCCTTCAATTATTTTTTATAGTTCTTTACTAGATCACTACACACACTGACGGTATTTTGCTCCATTCTTCCCTGGTAATAACTTATAGTTCCTCCAAATTTGAAGGATCTCTATCTTATACTTTCTTCAAATAGGTGTATAAATTCTTAATTAGGTTCCAGTCAAGACTTTGCGTGTGTAGTATGCCAATACCTTGATTTTGCTGTCATTCAAGTATTTTGTAACAATTCGTGCTGTGTGTTTTGGATCATTGTCATATTGGAGTACCAGTGATGCCCCAAAGATTGCTTTTGGGCATTTTGTTTTTATAATTTTTTTTTTTTTTCTTTTCTTCTTCCAGATTACCCAAATACTGCTCTTTATCTACGATACCCTGTACTCTCACTAGTTTAATTCTCCTGCAGCAAATCATCCTCAAAGCATAATGCTTCCATGCTTAATTGTAGTGAGGGTATTTTTTGGTGTGTGAGCTTCATTTTATTTCATCCATAAATACTGGGAGTTTGTGTGACCAAATAATTCTAGTTTGGTCTCATCTGACTATAGAACAGAGTTCCAATAATCACTCCCGTATTCTACATGGCTTCTAACATAAGCTAATCTGATTTCTAGATGTTTAACCTTAAGCAAGGAAGTTTTCCTTGGATGACAAGTCCTGCCTGATGAAAGCTTCTAGTGACTTTGTCGATACATTCAACCCTGCTGTTTTTACATCATTGACAATGTCCTTTGCCATTAAGTGAGGACTCCACAAGACATCTCTAATAATTTTCCTTTCCATTCTCTTGGAAACAAACCGTTTTCTGCCAGTCCTGAACTTATTCCCAACACAATGTGTCTCTTTGTACTTGTTGATAATGCTCTGAATTGTCGATCTAGGAACATTTAAACACTTGGAAAGAGCAGTATATCCATCACCTTGCTTGTATGCATCAACTATCTTCATTCAGAGCTTCTGGTCAAGTTCAGCAGTCTAGGCCATGGTTGTAGAATGAATGGTTTATCACAGTATGTGGCACTCACATGTTATCTCGGTCAGAACCTTTGAGGATTTTATAGAATCTGCTCAATACCATTTCTTTTTAAAGGGTGTTTGCATCAAAAGACATTAGAATTACCATAGGACTATATTTTTCTTCAAGTGGGTTGAAGGGAATATAATTTTGGACTGCACCATTTTTTTTTTTTTTTTTTTTTTTTTTTTGAAAAGGCCTATAACTATGAATATAATTGATCAAACCTTCTATAAAATCCTCAAATTATTCACAACTAAATATGGAATAAACTATCTATGGCAATTTCAGTAAGTGCTTGCAAATATTTGCGTTTCCTTAGAAAATATATGAATATGAAGGATAACACAGGATTGCCAAACAGACCTTTATGTTGAATTTTCTAACATGTTCCAAGACACAAACTCTCATTCTGACAAAAGGTGCTTGCCTCTTTCTTGAGCCCTGATACCAAGAATTCAGAACCCATTGATGTGGTGGAAAAATTGAAAAACATTTCCTCTTTTGAGTAATCTAGCTTTGAAATATCTTGGTGCACCAACTTCTTCTGTAAAAGGGTATTCAGTACAGATATATGAGCCTGCAAGAAATTGGTTATGTCCGGAAAATGGAAACATTCTGATATTCATCAATTATAATTTGAGAATGTTTGAATTAGTTTACTATCAATAAAAGTAAGTTCAGGGTTTTATTTCATTAGGTAATTTTCATTTATCATTTGAGAGTAAGTTAAGGCTGCTTTTGTTTTGCGACAGGAAAAACTTAAATTCCTTTGGCAAGGTATATTGATTTTTTTTTTTTCTTTTGTTCTGACATATACTAATGAGTAAATGGATTTGATCTATCTTTTTCCAAATGGTGTAGATTGGCAGAAAAGTTAATGAAAAACTGAGCGTTATTCAAACCTCTGTCTAAGATGACTGATTTTTAAGGCAGATAGAATTTTTGCGGTATAATAAACAAGAATGACAGAGTATGAAACCCAATCAATTGGCTACAAAAAGTTGATGACCTTATATCTACTGATTAATCAGCATCTATGTTGAAAACACACACACACACACACACACACATATATATATATATATATATATATATATATATATACACTCACCCCTTCTCAATAACATGTTTATTAATATTCACCAACTTATACACAGCTTGCCCCTACTTTATTTGGTTCTGACACGGACAATACCATTTTTGCCATTAAGGATAAAAACTACAATCAAACCCCATCTCTGCATCATCTCCCCACTACTCCAGACCTTGTATTTTTGTCTATTTTTATCATTTTGCATTTTGAAAACTGGCGAATAACAGCTGAAACACATCAACAAGAAAGAAATAATTATTTTCGTAGATTCAAGTTTCCACTATTGTCTGCTAATTTTCTAAGTTCATTTCTGAAGTTTGCCTTTCATGAAAAACATGTATTGAATCATATTTCTGGACTTTTTCATTATCATTGTTGTTATCATAAATGCTGTTATTATTAGAAATGTTCTGTGCAAAATTTCTTTTCCTAGCAGTGCTAGTGAATTTGTTGATATTTATGAAAGTTTTTTTGCCTTTAACATTTAATGAATATATGTCAGTTTTGTATGTTGAATAAGCTTGCATGATAGCCCAAACTAGTAAATGAATTCAAAGTCAAGCTGTATCAACTTTTTACTGGCTTTGAAATTTAGCACTGTAAACTCTAACAGACCTCTTATCACCGTATTTTGGAAATATTGGACATAATCTGTTAATTGCGAATATTTTGTCTGCATCAGGAATATTTAAAAGTGCTGGCTGTGTTGACAGGTTAGTTTTACCAAATAAGACATGGATGTTCCCAAAATCATAGTTATTGAGAAAAATAACTTTTATAGTAGAGTCAAGTTCTGTGCGTGTGTGTGTGACTTTACTAAATCTTTAAAATTCTGTCCTTTTAATTAAGTGGAGAAAAAAAAATTTCTAGCTATTGTAGTAGAGGCATCCCTCTATTGTAAACTTTTATCTAAGATTGAATTATGCTCAATTAATTATTCCACATAACTGCATTAATGGTCAATCTCACCCTGCAGTCTTAATTGGAACTTTTTGTTGACAAAATCATCCTTTAAAGAAAAAATAGATTGAAAAAATTTACTTCTCATTTTTAGAAGTTGAAAAACTAAAATGAAAATTAGATGAAACAATTATTATCTTCATCATTATTATTATTTTTTATTTTTATTTAAAAAATTTTTTTTTTTGTGACTTGAACAATGAATATACTTTTCTGGAAAATTTTAGCTATTTTTGATCCAATTGTACTCAAAATTTTTGTACATATTGGAATTCAAATGTATCAAGCTTTTTATCTTTCTACTCTGCTATGGAATGAAAATTTGATGATTAAATAATTAACTTAAGTTAGTTTTTTTTTTCTTTTTTTTTTTTTTTTTAGCATGGTTTGTATGAAGAGCTGTTTTAATTGAGAAAATAATCCAAATTTTTGTGGAGCCTTAAATTGGACAAAATGCTGACAAATTTGGGTTTAGATTTAATTTTTTAACGGATATATAGGGCTAAAAATGGACACAATGTCTGAAATTGGCCATATTTAGCAACCCTGAGTGTGCAAAGTAACCTGTAGATGGCTGTCACTGCATTGCTTCATACCTCTTGCTCCTTTTTTTTTTTTTTCCATTCTTTTATTTACACTCTTGGTGGAGAATGTGTTTTACTAATTCATTCCCATTTTGACTCCTGTATTTACTGTGCTTTCTTATGTCATCACTTGCAATGGCTTCCAAATGAAGTGGTGGTACTGGTTTTACCAAGAATTGTATGCTCTAATCACTAATTGTAATTAGTGCTATTATGATGTCTTTTTTGGCTGTTTAAAAAGATTTTTTAATACATAATTTGGTGATACCAGATAATCAACATTGACAGACATCTGCCCTCCTCTCCATTAGTCTGTTAATGAGAGGGTTTATTGTATTAACAAAAACTATAACTCAAATTTGTAGTAATTTCAAACTTTTTGTTCAATAAATATTGCTTTAACTTTTGGAAGAGAAATTTGTCAGCTTTCCAACTGTGTAACCTGTCAGTTTGTATCTATCATGCAAAAGTTATTGCTAAAAATGTAAGGGTAGATATTCAGTGTACTCTGCTATTAGTCTATCAGAAGGTGAAAGTTATTGTTGGGAGATGTGGCAGTTGAATCTTTGCAAACAGGTTATATCTAATTTTAAAAAAACATCCAGATTAAGAGAAAAAATTATTGATGGTTTTTTATTTTATTTCCCTTTTTTTCTTTTTTTCAAATGTACAACTGTGAATGTACATCTCTTCCAATTATAACCAAGTCAAATTCATTGTCCACTAAAAGATCCAAGATGACAATAAAACAGATTTATCAGAACCATCTGGAGAATAAACACCAAATTTTATGCTTGTATCATAATGTGCATGATTTTTGTTATCTGTTCCACTACAAAACAAAAAAAGCAGTTGTAACAAAAAGAGTGGTTTTTCTATAGAAAATGATCTTTGTCTATTCACATTTCAACCTTTATTATAAAAGAAAATAGCCCAAAACAAAAATAATTCCATAAATGACTTATATATAAGTTTAATATTTTACTTGGCAATCCCCATTATTCTGGTATATTTTCATGTTTTGGAATGTGTGGGTGTTTGTGTGTGTGTACATCAGTCTGGGGATAGCAGACTTAAAGTACTTCATTTGCTTGTTTCGTTTTTTGATATTTTAAAAAAAAAAATGTTAAAGTTATGCTGAATGTACATTTTACCTTTTGGATTTTGTTTTTGCTTTCCTTCATCTTTAGGATGGTATCACTGTAAGACCTGTTTGTGGCTGTTTCTTAACTACTCTCATCCAAGTCAAGGACCCATACTTTTTTAAAAATTTATTTACATTTAATTTGCATTTGAGGGAGTTCTTTGTAGTTTGCATCCATAAAATTACCAGGATAAGTGATTTAACAATATCTATCCATTTGTGAATCTTTTTTGAGCTGATATTGTTGATTGGATATCCAATCTGAGAGACATGTTTATTAAATTCATTGATGCAATACATTTTGCCTCTTCTTTCCTTCTCCTTCCTGGAGATGAATAATGAGTCAATTGTAATGTCATGGAAAACTTAGTTCCAACACATACATACAAAATGTTTAGAATTTCAGCATGTTGGATAGGTTCCAAAAGTTTGAGTCCTTCTGCATTCAAACCCATTTATTTAGTTAGTAACTTGGTATTTTGACATTTCAAAATAGGGTTGCTCTTGGAAATGTAAAAGAAAAAAGACTTAAGATAATAGCTTAAGATATCAATGTACATATTCATACTCTTATTTCAATATGAACTTTTACTCTGTTTTGCATGTTAAGGGAGCATTTAAAAGGAAAAAAGTATAATCATCATTGATTATTGAATACATAATTCCAATTTCTGCATACTCCATTATAACTTTTGTGGTAACTTTATAGAAGAATGTATCCTCATAATGGTCTCTTTATACATACACATTATTTTCACCTGAACATATGACAATTAATTTGAACTATTTCTTTTAAAATAGTTTAATGGAGATTTTTTTGTTATTGTTTTTGATGCTTATATGAATGCTTGGATACAAAACTGTATATAGTGTGTGTATTGTATATTTTTGTCATTCTCATTAATGAATCTTGTTTCCATAGGTATATATCTTATGTTGATTGGATACTCGGGTTTCTAAATTATTTTTTTGCACTTGCATAAAATTGACAGTTTCGTATTGAATATTGATCCTATTGAAAATGAGATGGCTTTTAAAGTTTTTAATTTCTAGATATCTGAAGTAGGATAGCCAGTTTAACACTCATTTATGAAGAAATTATCTTCGTTCAGTTGAATGAAAATGACTTAGAATCATTTTTGGAGAAATAATCTTTTTTTATTCTTATCTTTTTCATTTTATCAGAATCACTTTTTCATATAGGATTCATTTTGATACGAACACACAAAATATGTCCAAAAAAAAAAGGTTTTAAGTAATCCATTAAAGCAAAATTTGTATTTAGATAGATCATACTTTTTTTTTTAGTGAATTGATGCATTTGTTGAATCAGCTATCATATTGAATTGGTACAAAGGAGTGAAGTGATTAATTCAGGTTGTTAGCATTAACTGCAAATGGTTTCATAGCATACAATTTGCGAAATAGATGAAACCTGTTTCAGACTTGCCAAGGTCAGTAAAGTAAAATGCGGGAGATATCATTCATGCATACAAAGTACACAGGTGAATCAGCTGGGAGGTGGGGGTATGGGTATGGGTATTGTTCTATATCTTTTTCTTTTTTTTCATATATATATATATCTGGCCTCATCTCTGGACTAATATGAATTTATTTAAGAGATTTTCATAAAGTTTACACAGAATGAAAATTAACCGCCAGTATAAGCAAAAAAATTGTAAATGAGTAAAAGTTCACCTACAGTATTAGTACATATTTTTTTCAAACATTGTATTTATTTACATTTCTTTTAGTTTGTGACATCCTCCAAAAAATTGCCTTATCAATTTATTTTCTATCTCAGATTATCTAAATTTAGCAAAGTTTCTAAAATTATTCGTACTAGTGCTATTTTTTAATAATCAATGTGTGCAAAGGTTTCCAGTGAGACACAGAAGTACACCTTTGAAGTATTAAGTTACGACCATAAGTTCCTTTTGTTTAGTTTTTCGTAAAAAAAAATTCATTGGGCAGTATGTTTCAAATCGATGGTGACAAGCTATCGTGAATTTTTTCTCAAATGAAAATGCAGGATAAAATAATAATCATGGTTTGAGGTGGTAGACAAAAGAACTATGCTAGATATGGTAGATTTGGCAGGTCTGCTGTTTTGTAAAGGTATTGACTTGTTCACTCTTGTATATCGAAATAACTTGTAGTGGCATCAAAAAAAGTAGGTTCACAGAACCCCTCTCCTGGATTTTTTTTTCTCAATCTGTTTTTCTTAATCCTTCAAGTGTCTTTCATGATTCTGCCTGTTCCCAAGCTGAAATAATGTCCCATGAGGTTCATTTTCAACTATATGACACCTAGTGTTTTGCCCCTGGACACTGGAAAGATAGAAAATTGCATAGCTTGTGAAGTAAGGTGAACAACATGCAGAGACAAATGATCACATTTTCTTGTTCAACAGATACAAATTGACAAGACACACTGTTAGAATGCTGATACAATTATCATCCTAACACACACACACACACATATATATAATGATCATTATTAAGAATCAAATCCATAGACTGTGGGCTAGAATTTCTTTGTGAGATGCTAAATACATAGCTTGATGTTCTTAGCTGCAACTTTTCATACTCAAGATACAAATTGATGAACTGTTAGAAAGCTGATTGAACCCTCTTTCTGATGATTTTTACTCTAAAATGACCTGATCTGAAAAGTTTATCCAAAATCAGAACTGGACTATCTTTTACTTTTTTATTTTGTCCTGAAATAGTCAAGATGTTTTCATCTTTTTTTTTTTCCTGAATTCCTCACTTTAGAATTGATTGGAAAATGTATTCATTTGTTTCTGTATATTGTTTGTTCCAAAAGTTATGTGATTTTCTACTTTTTTTTTTTTTTTTTTCTCCTCGTATTTGCACTAGGTGTTGAAATGAACCCCAGTGAATATCAGAACTTATCAACTGGCAGAATCATAAAATAGACACTATGAGGAGTAAGGAAAAATACATTATAGGACATAGTTGATACCTAGTGTGTGTGTGTGTATATATATATATATATGCAGACTTTTAAATGGATTTCTTAACATTCTTCTGCTTTTTTTGCTGTTTTTGTTCTGAAATTGAGATGAGATGTATCTGAAACACAATAATAATAATAATTCTTTTATAATCTTTGTGTTAGAATTATAAAAAATAGTGTTCATTTTGTTGTTCATCTGTTGTTTACCTCACAAGCTATATGATTTTCTATCTTTTTTTGTGTCTGGGTGCAAAACGCACTAGGTATCATATATGGTTAAAAATGAACCCCCCCCAGGATATTATTTTCAGCTTGGGAACAGACAAACGGGTAGCAAAAAAAAAAAAAATCAGGAGAGTACTTGTGAATGTACTTTACTCACTCTACCAAGTAGAGCAAGAGAAATCGATCCGAAATAAGATTGGTGTATAATAATAGAAAAAAAGTATTTTGGGAGCAGACCATAGAAGTTTTAGTTGAAAAATATTTGAAAACAAATTTTCAATTCATTTAAGATACTTGGTGCTTTTTACATATTAAATCAGTCTGTCTAGAGTCTTCAAAAGGGCCAAGAAAAATATATAAAACTGCATACAATACTACCTGAGCTGAAAATACTAAAAAGTTTGGTAATATTTTATCATGGTTCATATTATTATATACCTGATTTTAAAATTTGATTGCATTAATTTTTGGAGGAAATGTATTGTAAGTGCTTAAAAAAAAATGTAACATTTAGAATTTCAAGTTACGGGGGCAAAATAGCCATTCTTACAAAGAATTGAGACATGCACAAAAATGAGTTTAAACTGAATCTTGATTGTTAGTTTTTCTTAGAAAAAAAAAAAGCTGCATCTAATTCGCAAATCAGTTGTAAACAATACTGCGAACATACACTCTGAAAATTGCCCTCATAACAACTATGATTTTTATTTAAATTGTCATCTTTTTCAACTTATCTGCTGTAAATAAATCTTGAAGTTGAAAAACGAAACAATGGTTTTACTTGAGCTAGGTGCTATTATCTCTAGGCATATAGAGCCTACGACCATAGAACACTAAATCATTACCTAACTCTAGGTTTCATGACCCTAAACTCCATATACCTTGGGATAATTGGGAATTTTCTTCAGCTACTTGAAAAAAAAAAATCCAATTTTTTTTATTACCTTTTAGGGGTTTTGATATTTTAGGGGTGCAGTGCATGGTTAGCAGCATGAATATTGGAATCTGCAAACTGACTTCAAACTCGGGCTGAGACAGTTTGCACCAATGCTCAAAGCATGAACCCATCTTCTTCCCATCCAGCTATGGGTAAATAGCAGCACAGATTAGGTTGGCAACTAATCTATCAGATGGACAGCGATGAATTCTAACTGGGAAAGTTCAATCTTTATCATGAGAGGCTGGTATCAATTCTTATATTTCATTCATTATGATTTGATGCATAGCCATTAATAACAGTGTGTAAAAACATCAAAATAATGCATTGCATTTTTACACCCTCTTTATTTCAACCAGAAAAAAAACAAAGCTTCTACGAAAAAGCAAAGTTGAAAGATATGTACAAAACATTAAAATATCTGTGTATGGAAGGCGGCTGCACCTGTATAGCATGTGCGTTTATTTTTATACATCCCAGAGGAAAGAGGGTTGTAGAATTAGACAGAATATTGAGGTAAATTGCCCCCACCCCCTCAAACTGGCAGAAAACATATGTTTGGTAGTAAACTTCAAGGCCACTATGTGCCTCCAATGTTGTTTTTTTTTTTTTTTTTTTTTTTAAATGTATATTGAAAGCCTATTCTTTCTTATTTGTTTTTATTCCCTAAATGAAAGCTAATCTATTTAATTTTTTTTTTTTTTTCCAAAAACCCACAGATACATTTTTCAGGACTTGTGATCAGGTGGCTGACAATTGTTAAACCTTCTCTATTAACAACCTCTTTTTTTAGTCTTTCGATACATTTTATTATACTCTTTATTCCATTTCACACTGTTATTTTTATTTGTATCTATGTTCTCTTATAAGTTGGTAGGCACTTCAATTCATAATATTTTAAGGATGGTGGGAACTGACAGCTGAACATTAATGAAATCGGTACAATTTTTGTTGGTTAATCAAATGTTATCTTTAAATGTTTTGGGGACCTATCTTCATCCTTTATGTATTATGCCAAATTGGTGAAATTGCTTCATTTTTTGTTGAGAAGAAAGTTTGATTTCACTTTCATTGCATAAACTTTTGATTGTGGAAAAAAAAAAAAGTTATTCATATTCTTTTGATTAAATATATTTTGATCAAATCAAAAGTACATATTTTATTTATTTATCTATTTATTTTTTTTTGTACAAAAAGTTAAAATTGGGTAATTCCACTAATTTGGCATAACATGCTTTATATCATAGCTTAGACAAATGACGTCACACTTAGAAGTATTGATTAATCCTTGTGATCCAAAAATGTTTGACAGTTTTAGGCAAACCAGTCAATAAGCACTGTTACAGAAGGAAACTTGCAGGTGTGCTGCACTTTTCTCTTTTTGATGACATGTGATGAGCATTTGAGGTCACTGACTGCTGCAGATATGCTGTGGAACAGACAGGCTACTCATGTTCCATGTTCTTACTTTTGTATTGTAAGCTTACGTTTCACTGTGTTGCAACAGGTATCCATCGATTGTATTATACGTAATTGCGTACCTTATTGACTTGGTAGTCACATTGATAATGTATAATACTTTGATACAACTGAAACATTTATCGATTCTGTTGTAGATTGACTTCAGATATCTAAAGGTGATACTTGAATGACTTTACCTGTCTGCAGTAATGATATGCTGCCTTGATTTTCTAGAGATTTTTTTTGAATTTGTGTGCTTATTCATGTGAAGAAACCATATGAATATAATGCTTGGTGTATTGTTTGATAATGTGGTTAATACTTTTATGGGTATTAAAGAACAGTCTGTGTGAACACTTGTGAGGATAGCTCAGTTGTTGAATATTGGACTGAAAACTGTTTCAATCAATGATGGGATTTTTACAAGAATTTCCATATTTCTCCTCTGTAACATGTTTCTGAATTCATTACCATTGTATAGTCAACACAAAAGAAAATGTATTTTTTTTGAGATACATATATTAAACTATCCTTCATGAGTATTGATGACAAGAAGGGAAAAGTAGATAAATTAGAAATTCATTTCTTGGGAAATGAATATATATGTTCTACATAAAAGAACATCATAATGCAGAACACTGTGTTGCCCATTTAGAAGCTAAACCAAAATTGTTGTTCAGATCTGCCATCCCCAATGGGGGGCCCTGGCATTAAAATTTGGGGGGGGGGCTGGTATCTGAACCAATAAAAAACCTTTTTTGTTGAGTTTGATGTCCTTAACTGCTAGAAAGTTCAGCCTTCATCAAGGGAAAGAAATAGAAATCATGTGATTTTTGAGTGCTTGAATTTAATGCATCCATGTAGAAGAAAAAATGAATGCACATGCTTTGCTTGGCACAATGCATTTGCATTACTAATTTATGAAATAGGTTAGCCTTGTGAAATTAGGATAAATGCTTATTATCTGGTTCTAACCTTCTAGAAAGCATTTGGCGGAAAAGGGTTGCATGTTCAAGAAATCTGTCTTGCGTATCAGGCAAGGTATGTTCACTCCCAAGTTAATCCTTTTTTAGCCTAGTGGAAACTTACTCCCAGCTTATGGAAATAATTCTTTTTATACCACTGGGCGTATCTGCAGACTTTGCTGACATACTTACAGAAAATCAACATCTTGCATTAAAAGTCAAAATCATATAAAACTTAATTTTATTGTTTGAATCTTGGTGTCATTAATAAGAAGAAAGATAGAAGAAAAGAGGTGAAGATTACTTGTGTACACCTCATAAAACTGTTTGAAAATAGGTAGTATAAATGTTGTTAATGTAAATAAAATGTTTGCAATGGTAGTTGGCACAGGAAAAATTACCTACATTTAAAGAAATTAAAAAATTTATTATTGGATTTTTATAAAAATTCATGGTATTTATCCAAAGACATTTATTTAAAATATGTTTCTACTCCAAATTTCCGAGAAATATTTTTTCCTTGTGATTATACGCACTCCACCTTCAATCCTTTGATTCAGTAAATTTATAAATTCTGTCCGTGCATAATTTTGAAAGACAAGTTCATGAAAATATAAATTCTGTTTACTTTGTTGTAAAATACGGACTTCAAGTCTTTAATGGAAGCATATTGGTTCAAACTGAAAAATAAAAACTGATGACTCAAAATAGTTGAAATTGTTACGATTACTGCCTTCCATACTTGTAATGTGTTATCATACCTACTGCTTTTTTTGATAAATTGTTTTTTTTTTGTCACTTCAATGATAAATGGATCAAAATTACCCCCCCCCCCACCACTGCCAAAAGAGGTATTTGTTACTTTACAATTCTCTATAAATAAGCATCATTAAAAAATGTTTAATTATAGACTTCGAATTGAGGAGAGAAAAAATTCAAAAGGTTTCACGACCGTTTGATTTTTCTTTTCTCAATGGTGTCAAATGTTTATTTTGCAGTTCAAAATTTAATGTTAACTTTGAGAGTTTAATTTGGCGTTGAAAATTTGTTTTTCTCTTGAATAGATGAATATTTGGCCTTCGATCTTTCTAGCAAAAACGAACTTGTGAACGAAACATTTTAGATTTTAATTACGTTTTTAAAATGGAGTCAAATGTCTGCGGAAATACCTATACATCACCTAATGTTTTTGTAACATACAATCCTGATTCAACCTATATTCCTTCCATAGTATGTTCATATTTGAAGTTTTTTATATTCATTGGAATCTGCCAAGATTTATTTCTATTGTTCATTTTGTCCATTATTTGTTCATTTTAATTTTACCCATGAATTCCTGGGCAAAAAAGAGTATAAACTGCATGACTACATTTCAAAATGAAAGTATGAGGCCAAGCTAATGGCAAAAAACATTTGGATACCTTTCATCCTGAGAAGATAAACCTTTCAAGGGAAAGCTAATGTGGAAACAGAAAAGGATCTTGTTGCATCATGCAAAATTAGTAAACTGATTGCTAAAACTGGAAATACTGACATTGGTGAGTCCTTTATCCAGCCTTCAGTGTACATAATAACTGTTATGAATTTCAGTGCCAAAGAAACAATTCAGGCAATTCCTTTGAATAATTCCATTTTCTGCAGAATAATCGATGAAATGACATGGGACATTGAAGAGGAATTGATCAGTCCAGTTCAAATAATTCTCTTCAGAAATGGATGTAACTATTTTATATGATGACAGTCTTCTCATTGCTTATATGAAATTCTGGAATGGAATTGAACTGATGGAAGAAATGTTGTTTGCCAGGAGGATTAAAACAGATACTAAGTTAAGTTACTTAAGCAAGAACAACATTCCAAAGGAAAGTATTATTGCTTTTGCAACTGATGGTGCCTCTTCTATAATTGTTTGAAAAATGGAAAATACATGCCCCTCCCCCATTGATTCTGCTGAAAATTTGGCATTTAAATAGGTTTGGGGGTAAAAAAAACCCCAAAAACAAAATTCATAAATTTTTAGGTTAACCTGACCAATGGTTCAAAAATTACAAGAAAGGTCATTTTGAGGTCAAGTATTGACCTCCACTTTATTCAAATTGCCATAAATTTTTTCCTGTTGGTACTAGCTATATAGAAGGGTGTGTGCGTGTGTGTAATAAAAATATATATATATATATCTATATCTATCTATATTTGGAACCTGAATGATCTATAGACTCCAAATCATGCTATTGTTTTAGAGGTTCTAAATAAATTCCCCTGCAGCAAATTCTGCCAAAGGTAAATTCCACCAGTGTTAAACTGTCTTTGCCTAGTAGTAGGTGTGTGTATATATATATATATATATATATATATATATATATATATATATAAATAATGTGTGTGTGCATGTACATGTATAAGCATATGCAAATATACATACTCACCACACAAGCATGTACACATCTGCATAGACATCTAACTTCAAACATGCACTACATATTCTCATACACACACACATACCATGTATACACATAAACTACATGTATGCAAACATCATATAGTACATAGTTATATTTTACATAATCACATGTATTCTTGCTTATACATATATGCATGCATACGACAGGTGTGTGCATACACATGCTGCATATGCAAATATATACGTGCATATAACAAATTCTTGTACACATGCAAACCATAAATACACATATTGGGACAAATGCCATGAATGCATATATATGCACATACTATTTAAACAAATTAACAAAGGCATTCTAGTCATGTTTTTTGTTTTTTTTAATAGTACCACCAATTATAACAAAGTATACCAAATTTCAAAACAAAATGTTTCCATATTTACATCAATGACTTAATCCTTTGAACCCTTAGTTCCTGTACCTGTAGATACACGGGGGGGGGGGAGATGCACACAGGCAACAATATTTTGAAAAAAGGGTTGTTCATTGACTACTAAATGTTTTTGTCTAATTCATTTCCTTTTTTTTTCTTTCTTTTTGTCAATTGATTTGCCAGCATAAGTCTAAGTAGGGTTAGAATTAGGGTTTTACCACCTCTGTCGTCAAATAGGCTTACAGCAGAGCTTGATGTGTTACCATTGATATTTAGGTGTGTCGTAAAATTGAGAATGATTTTGTATATTTTTCAAAATATACTTTTCTTAGGTCAGTTGATCTGCTGGAATGATATATATCTGACCACCATTTTTGTACCAAAATCCATTGAAGTGAGCACGTTGTTTGCTCAAACATTTCCCTCTGTAAATCTCTCACCTTTCTTGCTGCTATTTCCCACTCTGAACTACCTATTTTCCACTATCTTTCAGTTAGCTTTCTCCTGTCTTATTTACTTGGCTTCTATCTTCAGCTCTCTTACAAAGTTGTCAACCTGAGAATCATCTCGCTTCATTGAGGCTCCCTATGCAGCAGTAGTCTTTTTGCAAATGACTCCAAAATACTGTGTGTTCAGCCATGCCTTGGTGCCAGCTGATTAGTGC
Organism: Thysanoteuthis rhombus; assembly: GCA_963457665.1. Taxonomy (NCBI): domain Eukaryota; kingdom Metazoa; phylum Mollusca; class Cephalopoda; order Oegopsida; family Thysanoteuthidae; genus Thysanoteuthis; species Thysanoteuthis major. The sequence continues at coordinate 52,506,586 of OY735202.1, forward strand.
AGAAAACTATCTAGGTGTCACTATTTTGATATCAATGACTATGACTTTTAAATTTGTTGGTTCATCATTTATAATCTTTGTATCATGATCTTGTTAGATCAGTGAAAAAATGTATTCATCATCTGCTTTTGGAAAACTGCCTTTACCTGAGCACATTAAAAAAAAATGTCAAACAAATTAAAGAATATTGCATGTGAATGAAGAAGTATGGCAAGAAATTGAAAGGACCAGCTATAAAAATGAGTAATCATATGTATGCAATTCTGCATTTGTAGTTTCTTCAGCTAAGTTGCTCGATAGATTGTCAGATTTGTTAGTGGAAACTCAGGACCAAGGTACAACTTTATGCTGGCTATGGCTTCAGCCTTTCCTGTTTAGAAAACTAATGGCACTAAATAGGCTAAAATATTGGAATGTATTGAGATAGTTAAAAAATATTTCCTTTTAATTATTATAGGCACTAGAAATTAAATTTATGCAAATCAGTTGACTCCGCCTCTTTGATATAAATGGAACTGTTACTATATAATGAAATGTTCTGTTAATTAAGTGAATTGTGTTGTGAATAAAACCTTATAGAAGAGTAGCCACCTTACACCTCCAATAATTACAGTAAAAAAAAAAAAAAAGGTGCAGATGATGTAGCAATTACAAGTGCGGAAACCGGAATGGGCGAATCAGGTATGTTGAGATTACGCAAGCACCAAATCAGTGCAATACGAACAAAACAAGGTGGAGCCTAAGTTTTGGGCTTTGAACTCCAACCCTGCTAAGAGGTAAAGATTAGAGGCTACAGGCTTGCATCTTACAAAGATGGCGAAGAATTTGAATGTTAAAGAGTAGCTTCAGAAAGGTAATTCCATTTTATTCAGTTTATGAATACGATACTCATTATCAAGTACAGTTGAACCCCATTTGTAGCAACTGCCAGATAGTTAAAATCCCCCTGTTTTAGCAAAATTTTGCTGCTGACCGATTTTCATTTCATTGAAGGTTATTGCTTGCTTACTGATTACGAGGTTGTGGGCACCTAGTTATTTTACTATTGGTGCACACATACGTCCAAGCAAGTAACAATTAAGTTTCAACCCGTGATCACTTATACAGTGGCCAAGTTCTTTCGATGAGAAGCAATCTTATTTTAAAAAAATTTTTTTCACAATCTTATGCACGTGTATTTGAAATACCTGAAATTTATCCTGTCTCCCCTCCCCCTTAAAGCACCAAAATACCCTAATAACTATTAACTTTCATGAAATTAAAATTAATACTTGAGAAAATTATTTCAATTCATGCATCTCCAAGTATTTAATTTCTCATTTCTTTTCATTTATTTTTTTAATCATTTTTTTAATGAATTAAGTTATACAGTATATTTTCAAATTGCAGTAAACATATCACCTAATTATTTTGAAGTTATGGATCTCTTTCGTATATTTAGTGAATGTTTGATAAATGAAACCTAACTACTTCTTGATCTTCTCTCATCCACTCTTTCCAAATGAAAAGCTTGGAAAAATGATTTAGTCAACCTGATTTAGATAATTTATATGATTTAAAAAAATCTTAAGGTGTACATTTCCATTTACTGTATTTGATCACATATAGGAACCACCCTACTATTCAGAAAAAAAAAATTTCTCTAGATTCCTCTCATTTATCACTTAGTTTTTAACTTGTCTTCAAATTGTTGGCAATATGGGGCTGGACAATGAAGGTTACTTTTAATTTTAATTTTTTTTTTTTTGTAATCTTGATTTCACTTACTTACAATTACCTTGGCATAGATTGCTTAATTAGAATTCAATTTATTGAATGTTTTACAAATTTTATAATTCAACAAATTCCTGTCCATATGTGACAGCTTACCACAAAAATCACCTGACACCACCCCATGAAATTTTCTGTGGTTACAACTGGGAGCCTTAGGCAGGTTTTTAGCAAGTTATATCTCCAAAAATATGTTTGAGGTGGGGGTTTTGATTTTCCATTTTGACTCGGTCTGAAATGGTCACATTTTTTTTGTGGCTGCTACATTAGCGGATGATTGAAATTTACTCTTCACAAAGTCATGTTTTACTCTACCTCTCTCTACGGACATTGGATCTTACTCTCCCCCATCAAAAATATGAATACTTAACCTCAAATAAAATGTTATTACTTTTTTTTTTTGTTTTGAGTTTGATTGTGAAGTTGTAAATAGACCTATTTCTGTAAGTATAGGGAAGGTGATTGCAATTGTAAAGTTTCACACCCATGCTCACTTGATAAAAACTGGACACAAATTAGAAAAAATAAGAGAAGAAATGGAAGAAAAAATGGAAATAAAAGCATGAATAAATTGAAATTGCAATTTCACACCATTGATCTGTAGGATTACTTTTTTCTTTTTTTTTTTTTCTTTTTTATACAGCAAATTTAACTCTGCCTGTAATGTCTGGTTTTTCAGCTAGTTATTATTTGTACTATAGAAATCTGTTCCTGTACAAACTATAGATATCATATGTTACAGCCTTGGATATTGCTGTGTATAACTTTAAATAATTCAATTTTATGTGAGTGCATGCACTTGTGTATCTTACTATAAGTAATTTCAATTGTTTTATGCTATCCATAAGATGATTCAGAGTAACCAAATAATAAGTTGAAATGTCAGGACTAAAAATTGTAGAAAAGAATGGATTAGTTTGAAAGATTCTTGATTTTTGATGTTCTATATTTAGAAAAAAACAAAACAAGAAATACATCTGATTTTGTAAAGAAATACGTGAGCTTTCTAACTTTTATTATTGAAAATGATTTACTTACACTATTCATTTCCAATGTTTCATTGGCCTAAAAAAAATTGTTAGATATAGTATATCTACCTTTACTAAGATGACTATATGCTAATGAGCTCATTCATTTTCTCTCTCTTTTAGCAAAATCAGTAATGTTTATGGAGCTAACATTGTTTTTCACCTCCAAGACTACCACATGTCTCATCTTGAGTGATTTTCAATTTCGGCAATGATCCGTTCACAAAGACCAATATTGGAATGAACACATTTTGTGATCATCTATGTATGATGTGAACCGTGTCTCTAATGATTTTGAAATTGAGAATTTTTTTATAATCATTCTGTCGGATCATATATCCATCTCAAAATAACACACACACACACACACACACACACACACACACACACACACACACACACACACACACACACACATATATATATATATATATATATAATTCTGCAAAAATGGCATATGGTACCGAGAATTTTTTTAGCCCAAAATTTTCTAGGTGCTCTAACTTTGGAGAATAAAATAAATCTTGGTGGTTTACACATGTTATTATCTTTTAGTAGGGTAGTTCTAATTGTTATACAAATACAATGCCAAACTTCACCTCCTTTTTTTAAAATTTCTGAACTAATTTCAATAACCTTTTGTAGAAGTTTGGGCAATGGGCTAAAAGTTTAAAAATTTGGGGGCGGATCCAGAAATTTCTCTGCTTTAAGTACACAACACAATATCACAAAGCTCTCCATGAATTTCAGTGAAATTTTGTGGAAGTGTGGGCAATCCATCACCTCCCTTGCATGATAGCTATATGTATGCAATATATTTCCAAAAGTTTTCAATGAATTTTAGGGAAATATGATACAAAACTATGGCTTTGAAGTATTGTGATCAGTTCTCTTGAATGGGTGCTTGGTGTTAAAGAGTAGAAAGTTTAAAAGGAGATGTACAATGTTTAAAATGGTTAAGGAAAAGGGTTGAAATGTTAAGGGAAAAAAGGAACTATTCTTAGGAGGGGCTAATATTAAAAAGTGAGGAAGATCTTCCTCAATTTTGTTTGATCAAAGAAAAAGTTCACCCTTCGATTTTGAGCACTTGAAATGAAAACGAATTAACTCTTGATTTTTGACCTAAGTGCGTGTGTGTGTGTGTGGGGGGTTCTCTGTTGGTGTAAAACCCTAAAGGTGGGAGATAATTTCCCCTTTGATTTTGACACCAGAAAGTGAAAAAATCTTTTGATTTTCGGCCTCTGTAGGTGAAAAATTCCTTAGATTTCAAAACCTAAAATTTAAAAAAAAAAAAAAAAAAAAAAAATTCACATGGATTTCAACCCCTAAAAATAAAGATTACCCTTTATTAATAGATATTGCTTGTTGCTCACTCATCTTAGACAGAATAGAATGGTAATGGCTAAGGTAGTCATTTTACCTAATTGGAAATTTTTCTATTACTTGCTCCACGCATATAGATTAATGACTGATTATCTTTTACGGCGAAGCGATTCCAAATAACAAAATCAAAATTTATAATTTGTACCTACAATTTTCAAAAATTTTTGTTTTTGTGCATAAGCCCTTTCTGTATAGAGAACTTTTGATTTCAGATGATAAAATAAATGTAATAACCATGACTAACTTTATGTGGCCCAGTCATTATAAAGGTATGAGTCAGGCATTTAATGGTGATACGCACTCATTCTCATATCTACTGGTATGAGATATATTGGAAATTATATTATATAGCTTACTGAATTGGAAGTATTTTTTCATGTTACACATCCTGTATTCTAGTTTACATAATTTTTGATAATTGGTGAAGGCATATAAAACTGGTGTTGTTCTAGTTGAAAAATAAGGCTGATCAGAAAAGGAATGGTTGTAAATATACCAACTGTCTCATATCATTTCCAACAATATAAGTCACAACAGGCTATTCAGTTCTCAGCAACCAATGTTTCGCTGGGGGATTCCATATTATTCATACATAAGGACACTTTCCAATTCTCTCCCTGCTGAGCAAAAATATCCACACTGTACTGACTTATACACTCGTCCATCAGGATAATGTATGCTGCTTCATTCAATTTTTCACTTTTCTTTGATTTTTTTTTTTTTTTCTTTTCACCTCCCCCTCTATTATTTTGACGTGACCCTAGAGAGTATTGTAAGTTCTTTTTCCAGGTATGGTGTACCGTAAGAGGCTTTTTACTTCTCCTTTGTACATGGCTTTCTTATGTTTGAGTCTTTCATGAAATGTTTAGTTTCTTGTATTCTTTTCCACATTTGCTTGAGATGATATAAATGCACTCTTTTGTTATCCTCTTCTCTTGTGAAGGGCCAAATCTTATAAGGAGGTTGCAAAGAATGATTGTACTATTGAAACCTTGGTGCTGTAATGTACACAAATCCTTCAGTTATTGCTCTTACATTTCTTTACTCTGCTCTAAAATAATCCATCAGATGAGATTTGTGGATGGTAAGTTTGAAAGAATCCTTGACCATATTTATTATGATTATGTAAAAATCTACAGAAATCTTTGGAAATTACACCATACATACATACATACATACATATATATATATATATATATATATATATATATATATATATATATATATATATATATTTTTTCCTCTTCTAATGGAATCTGAGAAGGTGACCTGGATGAGGAAAGTTCCTAAAATCAGATGACTTGATATGGAATGACCTGAGAGAGAATTAGAAAAACGGTATTAGAAAAAAAAAATGGATAACATTCAAAATTGTAAACAAATGCTGTCACATGGTTTTCTCTGATGGAAATAGATTAGATTTATAACTTTTGTTTTGTCAATTGGAAAAATTTAATTTGAATTCAAAATTCATTGAAAAAAAAAAAACTGTTTAAAATTGAAAACACAGAGTTAATGGTGTTCCTTTGACATGAGAAGAATGGATAAGGATGCTGATCGGGACCCTACTTCTCTGATAGTGCCGTTTGATAATTTGGTAGCAGTGGTTGACATCTGGTTTTATTTTTGTGTTTAAAATTACTATTTTCACTTTGTCAGCATATATAAATGGCATTCCATGCATGAAGTCATTAAGTTTCTAGTGTCAAAAAATGTCAATCCAGCAGAACTAGGTTCAAGGATTTCAGCATGGAGAACGTAGAAAATTTGAAGTTCTATTTATGTGACACACATATTTTGATATAAATTTTAGACTCGTAATTCTCATGTGTAAACTATTTGCAGTATAAAAGTATTTATCAATATCAACTCCAGCATTTAATTTTTCCTTTATACATTGAATTTCATTTAACCACTTAACTGATGATTCTTCCCCTCCCCCAATGATATTTCCAACATTCTTTCTTCTGACCTTCCACAGGTATTGGTTACTTTTGATAATCTATGGGGAAAGTTGAATAGTCTCTAGAGTATGTTTTCATTCCTTTACTAGTCTTGTCTGATAATTTTCTGGAGAATTCAAAAACTCCTAACTCTCAGTCTGAAATCTGAAAAGGCTGAAAAGTACAGTGTCCCAAAACAACAAAATGTTGTGATGTAGACAATAGAAAAAAAAAAAAAAAGCAAACTGGTCTGGAAAATTTGATGTATAAACTTAGTACAATTGAAGAAATCTGTGTGTGTATGCTGTGATTACTCAGCATCTGGCCATTGTACGAAGTTGGTATTCTCCAGATATATTAGTCGGTGCACAAAGCAGTTAGTTTCAAGTTGTTTGAATCGGTGGTCCTTGAGAAATTTGATAAAATTGAATATATCTGTATAATGCTAGCTTTATATTGGCCATTAAACAAAAACATAAGGATATTCTGCCTCTCAGCATCACTGCTCTCTGAAATTCTAGTGCCATATCAGAGATTAAAGAAAAAACCTAGGGATGCTCTGCCTGTTTTTTTGGGGGGTGGGGGGGGGGGCTCAATTCAGCCCTGTCCCCTTGGCAGGATCAGGAAAATGGCAGATTTTATCACTTACCACTGTTGACAATATCGCAATTTAGTTTCTAAAAATGATCTCCCTTAACTTTCACTCTTTGCTATACTTTTTGCATTGATAGTTACCAACTACTACCTACTAATAGTATTCACACTCAAGTATGTAATCCCAAATAATTATAGATGACAGATATAGTTGCTCCACACGCCGTAAAGTCTGTCCCTTTCCAAACGAGCACCTTTTGAACAGGCACAGCACTAGTTGTAACATCATTCCATTTCAGAAATTTAAACAAATTTTTTTTTTTCTTTTTTTTTTCCTCACCCTTTTGGAACTTAACAATCTCCAGAACAGGTCCAGGATTCATGACATATTATGAATTTGTCTCTAAAAATGCTTGAGCACTGAATGTTACAATTAATCAGAAGAACAAGGTGTACTTGTATATATTACTCTAGTACCCATCATATGATCTTTTAAGATACTCTTGAATTTTAGATAATATCAAGTTTAGTCATCCATATTTAGCTGTCCCATAAAACCTTATAAAATGGAGTGGGCTTTCATCACTTATGGGTTAAGAAAAGTGACTCACAATTACTTGAACTGACTTGACACCTAACAGGAAGCCACGATAAGCAAATGTATTTTTTCGCTATATATCAAGCAAAAAAAGTAAGAATTTTTTTTTTTCCCCCTCCAAATCCAGTTAGTCACTTTAATTGACAGATTTTCATCACGTCCAAATTAAATACATACCATTTTATTTTTCGGAAGATTTTTTATTGCGGGGTTTTCCTGTCAGAAGACCATCATTGCATTATCAAATTAATCTTGGATGACAAAATTTCATATGACTATATATTGAATTGAGAAAGTCTAAAATCTGTTTTGATTCAAACCAGAAGTGATTTTTATTTTCATGACCTTTGTGCTATTTTCTAGTATTTGAAACAAAAATCAAGACTTCAAAGATTCTATAATTGAGTGGTTCCCAGCTGGTAGGTATATATATATATATATATATATGTATGTATGTATAACAAAGTAAGGTTTAGGTTTCATGTCATAGTTACAGGTAAATAAAACCCTTTTAGAAATTCTTTTTTTTTTTTTTTTTTTCCCATTGAAAAAGCATTGTCCAAGTTCTTCCCCCTAGGTCCAAGTATTTATACCTGATTTGATTGAGCTTCACAGATATTTAAGGGGGCAACATTGACAGACAGAGGTAGTTCTTTTATATGTACCGTTGGTTTAATGGACTCTGATATAAGTTTTTAGATTTAGTGTTCGCATGTGCATTGCCAACTCAAAGTTTTTATCAAAATATAGATATTTTTTGCTGCATTCAGGTGTAGGAAATTGTTTTTAGATATTGGATATCAGTTTAGATATTTTTCAATGAGGCTCAGATGTTTTTAGATTTTTTTCCTTTTTTTTCAAAATCCCAATATTTTTAGATATTTAATTTATTGGCTGTTGAGATATAGTAAGATTATGTGGAACCAATTTTTCTCTTTTTTTTAATTTTATCAGACATAACTTTTATTTAATCGAGAAATTTTTCATTAAGAAATATAAAGTTTTGAATTTATCTTTCAGAACATCAATACTTAACAAATACACAACTTTCATATTTTCACTTTACAGTTCATAAATTTTTGCTGTTATTTTTCATATCTTGATAAAGCGTGCAATAATAATAAAAGCAGAAATCACTATCATTTGTCAGCAAAAGAAAAGTAAAAAAACAAAGCTCTCATATTTTGAGAGAGAGTTGGGAGAGTAAGAGCCAAAATTCTTTGAGTTGGGTAGCAACAACCCCTCGCTCTTTGAGTTGAGCTGAAAAATCGGTCAGTCACTGAAATTTGCCTTTTGTTGGGTAAAAATTGTGTCCATTTCAATATGTATTTTCAATTGTTAATTGACCCCCCCCTGAAAACACTCTGGGGGTGTTCATTAAAAATCTAAATCACCAACAAACTGTCTAGGGCTCACAGGAGTACCCATAGAAAATTTCATGGGGTTATGTCAAGTAGTTTTTGCCGTAGACTGACAGACGGGAGACATTTGGTGAATTATAATGAAATATAATAGTGTAATTTCCTGGAGCATATTTTTGGATATTCTTTGCCTCAATTTTGGATAATTTTTTAATTTTTTGGAAGAACTAGGTATAATTTATTTCTTCTGCTCCTTTTGCGGTATGAATTCTGGAAAAAATGTTTTGACTCAAGCTGAGTTAAGGCTGCACTAAGATCTTAGTATTGCCTATTGAACTAGGTGTTGAACTTGTGTTGTTTTTTTGTGAAGTGGCATTGATTTGTATTTTCAATTGTGGATTGAGACATTTAATACTCATGTTTCTACAACTCTACTCTCAATCGCTGCACAAAAGTCTGTCATCACATTACTGTAAATGATAATAATTATAATTTAATGAAAAGTTTTATCTAATTTAACTTAATCAAAACAAGGATAACTTGAAACTTTACTTAAAAAAAGTGCATAAGGAAGTTGAATAATCAATAAAAAAACAAACAAACAAACAAACAAACAAACCAGAAAACTTTTTTTTAATCCCCACCCCCAGTAATTTTTTGGACTTTCATTATTGACAAAACATCTATGTCCTAGTTTTACTTCTCAAAATGAGATAAAAATATTAAAACATTCAAACTTTTTTGAAAATGAAAATAAGCATTATTAATCACTTTTTATTCATTTTTTTTAATTTAAAAAGAAACATTAAATTGAATTTGAAAAGAGTAATAACAGGTAAAAAATGTTGTCTCAGAGGTAAATTTCAATTTAAGGAATAATTGTCGACCACTTTTAGACAGTTGAAGAGATTTTACTCTATGTAGATGTATTAATAGTGAAAGGGTTAGCTTTTCACTTGATGAAAATATAAAACTGATCCCCCACTTTATGTTCAGTGGCTCATTCCAATATTGATGTTGAAGGTATCTGGTTTTTATTTTATAACAATAGAAAACTGATCCCCCCACTTATAATCCAAAGACTATCAAATGGTCTCTAACATGCTCAACGTATGCAAAAATAACTTTTCTTTGTTTTATGATTGAAATGGTGCTATATTTTGCAATTGAATTCCAAGGAAAAACTTGATCTTTATGTTAATGCAATGCAGTTGGAACATTTTTATTGATAACCATATAAAACCAATTCCCCTATTGTACATGTACAGAGAGTCTAAAACCTGCTTGATGTACACACTTTCTATTCCATTGTATTTGGATATACTGGGGTCAAATATAAAGATTTGATAGGTGTGATTTGTCTACACTCATATGAACAAAAATATAGTATGGCATGTTATGATTGTTGCAACACCAATCAAATTTATACTTTTAGATTAGATAGAATCACAGAATTTTCCAAGTCTTTGACATCCTATTCTAAAACATAATCTATATTTAAAGAAAATAGTTCAAAAATATTAATTGGAAATCATGTATTAACACATTCCAGATATAACAGTATAAATTTGATTCAATTATGTCTGAAAAATGTTAATAACATTATTTTCGGTTAATATCTATTTTTGATGATCTATTTTAGTTGAGGCAATTTTTTCCTATTTTTCCACTCTCTCCCTTTTTACCTGGGCCATTATTACTGGGCAGTGTCTATATATTTCTATATTTGAAGCAATAAATATAGATATGAGGGATCAGTTAATCACAAAAAATCAATGGAAAATCCCCGACTTAATGATTAGTATTAATCATTGGGGGGATCATTTTATTCTTAATTATGAAAAAAAAAACCCAAACAATCCTCACCTTCATGTATAAGAACTTTGAATACTGTCTAAAACCTGCTTTAAGAATACAATTTTTTTCCTTTTCATCTCATCTTATTCACATACATTTTGGAGTTAAGCGTGCAGAATATGAAAAGTTTAGTTCCACTACCAAATTGGATATGAACAAAAATGGCATGTCTGTATAAGTGTTACAAAACCATAAACACGGGCTCTTAAATGTAGGGATTAGTGTGCATATATCTCTGTATATCTAATGTAAGTGTACCCCTACCATTGAATATTTCTGGAGCATTACATTTTTTTGTTATAAAGTGCTAGCTTGTACAATAACATCCTAAGTACTAAATGTACTAAGTCATAGTAAGTAGTGAAAACCCATTTTTAAAAATTCTCATTTCCTTCAAGTTTCTTTGACTTATTTAGGCTCACAACTACTTTACTACTATATAGCTTCATCTTAATTTTTTGTTTTTTCTGATCAGGAAGACCACCTGATCACAACTTCAGTAAGGTCATCTATCTACGACAATCAGTAAATGACGCATATTGGAAGTAAATATTTACGTCTCTGAGTGTATGATAGATTTCCATTTGTTGTATGAGGTGAGGATTAAAAACATTTTTTCACTGTGTTGTCTATTTTGAGGCTCTGTTTTTTCCTGGGTGATGCGAGGTATCCCTGTTAGTTGACTATAACTTAGAGAGTCAGCATTCCAAATTTCATTACGTTCAGCTGATCTACTCTTCAGTCTTCATCAAGTGTATATAATATGAGAGAAAATTTTAACCTGTTTTTTTTTTCTAACTAAAAGGTTAGCTGTGTTGAAGTTCTTTAGTCTGAAGATGGCAGCTGTTGAAACAGTTACTCGTTTCACTCCATGTAATGCTCCTTGTCTGGTTAGTGCTTTCAACAAGTTCAAGATATAAAAAAAAAACTTCTCAAATAATTTAATTAAAATTGATATTGTTCTTTAATGATGGCATGCATAATTAACATTAAAGGAAGTATAGTCACAGAAAGATTACTTCGATGACTGAATAATCATACCATGAATCAAATTGTTTGTTCAAAAAAAAAATGCTGGAAACTTTTGCATCAACTAATAATCAGCATTATCTTGAATGATAAAGAATATTACTGCATTACTTTTTAATTTTCAACACTAGTTTGCATGTTTACTGTTATCTGAATAGAAAAAAGTGAATGCATTCATTCTTTTTTTTTTTCTTTGCAATCTCACTCACTCGCTTGCCTGAACAGAATCAGTTTAATAATGTGAAAAGAATGTTCATTTCATTATTCTTTCTCTTGCTATTCATTTTTGTACTGCTCACTTTTACTAAAATTACTACCAATGCCTTTTGATGGAAAAGGGTATGTCTTTTGCACCCAAAATTAGAAAACATATTTCATATACTGTTTATTTAAGTCTATTTTTGAAAAGTAGTATAAATGCCATCCAATTATTTATGATAGATCCCAGAAATAGTTACGAGAATTTGAGTTCACTCTGAGGGTAATGAGAACAAGAAATTTGATAGCATAAGCTTTATATATTAGCGTTTAAAAGAAATTCCATTCATATTAGGATAAGTCAAGAATTTGATTAAGGCAGTGCTTATCTGACGTATTGATCTAACACTAGTTATATTTACGTATTTAAGTATATGCAAAACAATTCGCAGTAAAAGAAACAAGAAAAATGTAGTCAAAATTCTTCTATAAACATAATTATTTTTGTCTTCTGCTTCAATCTAAAATTCTTCAGACTGTGTGTATATATATATATAAATATATATATATATATATATATATATATACATAAGAACCTTATGAATTAGTTCTATGAATTCATAATGTTAATTATCAGATTATTGTACATAAAATGGTCAATTTGAATAATTTTTACAAAAATCCATAGAAAAAATTATCTAACCACTCAAATTATTTATCCTCAGCTTATATTCATTTATTCTACATTAACAGAAAGTTATCAATTACATTCATTGAAGGTTTCTTCAATTTGATTGTGATTGAAGAAGTTCTTTCCCAAAGTAAAGTGATCTTGATACTTGCAGGGGGGGGGGGAGATATTCTGCAAGAGAGGGTCTGGGTGAAGAGGTAGTGCAATATATTTCTACATGAGTTTTTAATGCACTTTTTCAAACTAATCAACATACTTGTGTATTAGGTATTTGCGAGCTTTTTAAACCAGAATACTACAGTCATTCCCTAACATTGTTCCCAAATGCAGAATTTATTTCACATGTGGTTTTAACTCCATTATTGCCCAGCTTGAATTCTTCCAAGTATAAAACTCTTCGCTTGTGAAGCTATCCATATTTGCCTAAATAAATGTAATACAAATAGAAAGAATTTTTACTTCAATAATCAACTAGAATTTTATGTATGAATCGTAAATTATAAATGTTCTTTGAAGTCTACTGAGGCGTTTCAATTTGGGCATTAAGCACCTTAATAGGTCAGTGTTGAGGGGTTAGCTGGTATTGAATAATCTAATATAATGGAATTAGAGTAGCTGACATAGATCAAAGGTTAGCAAGCTAATCTTGCAAGCCTTTACTTACAAATGTCAAGGTTTACTGGTAACTGTAAAATTGCATATCAATTACCTAATTGTTCAATTAGGATTACAAGATTCTATGAAACTATGAGTCTGGATCAAAAGGAAGTCATATCTTTTCATAAAACAAAAACAATCGTGGGCTGGAATGATGATGTATAGGACACTCATCCCTCTTCTAGGGGGAAATATGCACCTTCCCTTACACAAGTTCATTCTCCCTTTGAAAACTACATATCCAGTAATCTTACTAGTATCTGTTATCATTTGATCATTAAAATATTACAAAAATGTGGCAATCCTATGTTATCCTTATTGGAAGAAATATATTTTTCAAAATACCAGTTACTTTCTTCTGTTTCCTTTTTTTTGAAATAACAAACTCAGAAGAAATCTGAGGGTTATTGTAAATATGTGTGATATAATAGTAAAAAATTAATTATTTTTACAAAATAAAATAACATTTTTAGCATTGTTTAACTGGGGATTATTTCAGAATTTCCCCAAACTTGTAAAAAATATAAATGAAGAATATAAATCTTTTAATTATTTTCTAATTTTTATTCATTTAAAATTTTTATAGACAGCAGAGTACATTTCTGAACTATTATCCTTTTTTTTTTTTTTAACGACACCAATTGAACTTAATGAGAATATATTTTTGTTGAATAAGTGAAAAGAAACTTTTACAGGTTACAGATTTATGAGATGAACTGATATTCTCAGTAGTAGCAGATGGGAACCATATCTTGTTAAAATAAGCTTATCTTTTTTTTTTTTTTTTTTTTTTTTACTCATTAACATCTGCTGAATAATAACTTACTATTCTATTCTGCAATATAAATATAAGGTCAAAAGCATTGGTAATATATTTTCCTTTCATTTCATTTTTTGTCAGTAATCATGGGACACGTGCAGAAGAGCAAATTATAGCTCACAATGAAAAATGTGCCTACTGGCTTTGACAATAAATGAAATCATATGATTATTTAAATTACAAGTTTTGATCAAAACAATTCAAAGCTAATTTTCGTTTATATATGATATACATCCATGTTAGTCTAATTATGGCTCAAAGATTGTCTCCTAAAAATATCTTCTGTATTTTGCAAGCCAAGTTCTGTTTATACATCTGAACCCTTTTTCTTATCTAATATTTTTGTGAAGGTGAAAAAAAAATCTCTTAACTAGAAGTGCAGAAAGGATCTATAAATCACTACGCGAATAATGAAATATTTTTTATTGAATCGGATTTCAGATGTCTTTACTACTAGAAAATATAGTTATTTTTTGTACATGAATACTTGGATATGGTAGGTTATATGGAGATATTTTAATTTTGAAATGTATTGTATGGTAAAATTTTTGCTTCAATAAACTGCATGATATTTAATGGTAATAAAATCTAACTTTTCTCAATCACTCAGATATACTGGTCTAATGAAGGGAACCTTTCAAGAAGTATCCGTGTCAATAAAAGCTAACTGAAATAAGTTTCATGTTACTGAACTTTAGAAATACATCAGGAAACTAATGAGTGAATGTACAGTACAATTGACTCATAGCCAATTACTTTCTAAATGGTTCAGATGAAACTTTTGTCTGGCTGAGAAATTCCATACATTGGTGAAACAGAGTAAACTCATATCAAGTTGATGACATGGGGTGGAGTAATACTTTGAGAAACTTATAAAAGCTTAATGAAATAATTATTAAATTGTGCATTTTCAGAATCACATTGTATAAAAGTTTTAATGTCTGCATACAGCTAGAGAATAATGATTTGAGAACACACTGATTCAAATTAGATTTGAATAAAATAGAAGATAAAACAGACTAACATTTTCATCCTAGCTCAAGTTAAAATAATACATATTTTCATAAACACATAAGTTTTTTTTCCTTTTCATTTTTTGTGGTGTCGTTTTTCTACCTTTTAAGTGTCACTCCTTACTTCTCTTAGTTGTTTGTTATCATCTAATTTTCCAGGGTTATGTTCCAAATGAGAAAAGAAGCCGTCTATTGTATAAACATCTGTCCTGCATTTTTTTTTTTTTTTTTTTTTTGAAACTCTTAGCTTTCAGAAGATGTTGTTTTATTTCAAAGTGGTTTTAGGACTATTGAACTCGTTGTTTATAGTACATTTTGGATGATCCGTTCTACTGCTTTCTCCATTTGTGCTCTCTGATTGTGATGGTGAAGAAATGTTTTCCTCTCCAATGGTAGTAACGCTTATGTTGGATTTGGGTGTTTTCCTTTCCTTTAGTTATTAGGCCTCAACGTGGCTTACTCAATAGACAAAGTATGGAAATCAAGGTTTAACAAGCAAAGGAAAGGAAGAACGGTTAAATCCTACATTATAAGTATCGCTTTCAAAGAAAAAATTTGTTAACAACCGAAATATGTTAACAATACAAACCACGAGTTCAATCATCCTAATCCTTTTTGATGATTAGTGACCCTTCTCAAAACTATAGATAGTAGGTTATTTTATTGTATAAAAATTGAGCACTGAGATTGTTGTGGGCTGGAGAATTTGGCTTTTGAAGAAGGCGGAGACATGTCAAGTTTATTTTCTGTCTCTATGTAAATGCATATCACAAGCATACTGAATGATAGTTATTAAAACAATCAGCATAAATAAGCTTTGAACAAACTGCCATGGAGGCTGGATTCTTGACCATTTTTCTTTGGCAGATAGCATTCAGTAAGAGTCAAAGTAGTGTTAACCCTTTTAACTAGGAGTTTGTATCGCTGTTTAGCCATATTAATGTCTTATCAGGATAGAATATAAATAAAACACTACTTTAAATAGAGAAAACTTTAAATTTGTTGAAAATCAGTGATTATTCAATAAGTTGATTGTCAAATGTGAAAATATTGGAATTTTGAAAATTTTTGTTATGAGATAATTTATAAGTCAGTAACTCAAACAAAAAAGGCTCAAGTTATATGTATGTCTATGTGCATAGATGTCTATGTCTCTCTCTCTACGTGTATGTGTGTGTATATATGTATGTGTCAGTGTCTATATATATATATATATATATATATATATATATGTGTGTGTGTGTGTGTATATATATATATATATATATATATATATATATATATAACCAATATTTGATTAACAAGCAAAAAAGTACAACCAATTTTGTCATTATTCTTATTTTGTCTTTTAATTGAATATGTATTTAAATGTATGTTTTACAAACTCTCATCATTTACATCCAAGATAGTGCTTTTTCAGTTTTTGCTGAACATTTTATCCGAGTAGATAACCGTGTTAATTTAGTATTTCTTTATCTCATATTTCCTCTACCTAACCCCCCATTTCTTTTTTTTTCAATTTTTAAATATTATTCAAAAAAATAAAACATACTATGTTAATATTTATGTGAGTCAGGTCATTTATGTGTATCAGATAAAAGCTTTTCCAAAGAAGTATGAAGATTGAAGTTCCACTTTCCCATTGAGAATAGGGTTCTTCAGACCACCAACAGTTTATCTAGATTTGAATACTAAATGTCTATGCAAATGTAATGGTTACTTCTAAATAAATCATGAAGACCGAACTACTGCTGGATGGTTGTAGATTTTTTTTTTTGTTTTTTTTTTAAATCATAAAAAGTTATTTTTGATAAGCTTAGCCTTTTTGATAGTTGGGAGCTTTAAGATTTTGATATTAGTTACATGGTAAATTTAAAACTCAAGTTTTTACTTCAACAGCTATAACCAATTTTTTTTTTTGTATATATTTTACAGATGTGTGTAAAGTACATGTATATATACACAGATGAATATTGTAATGATGCTTAAAAATATGTAAGTTTTCATCTGATTATATGTTATGACTGGGATCTTAGTGCTTGTATTTTGATGAATATTGAAGGGAGTTGCCTTGTTTTTATTTGTAGAATTTTGTTCCTATCCCATTTGTTTGAACTTTAGTATGGGAGTTGGCTTGATATGCATAAGAATCAATGAAATGAGACTCTACCTAGGATGTAGAAATATATTCGTAGTGGTTGGTTTTAGGCTATCTACTTTCACGTTGGTATTTCTATTGCTCTAACTTGTACACTTTCTTGCAAGAGAAGTGAAATTTGATTGCAGAAAAGGGTATGATGATAATTCTCGTGCTCACTATACAACTACTGAAGCTGTGTGTGTTGAAAGCTGATACATGCTCCTTAGGAATGCTTTGAGAACAGGTGCAAAAAGTAGGCTGAGGGGAATGGCTAGATTTTATTTCCAATATTCTTAACCTATGTAATTTATGGTTTCCTTTGTTGAACAAGTTAGAATTCTGATTGTTTTTGGATATTATGGATATGATCTCAATATTCCATATTTAGACAATGTCTTCATCTTCAACAGTCTTTCAGCCCAATACATTCTTCCTTTATAGTCTGATGTACATTTATCAAGTCTTTGGAATTCACCTAGTGTGAGAATAAAATTGATAAGATTGGAATCAGTCCTCTAGTTGACCCTTGTTGCTTGTAGTGTCGATTGTTTCCAGTGCTACAAATCATGTGTCTAGTGTTAGTATTTAGAACTAAAGGGCAGACAAAATTGGAATCATTTGGTTAGTCTATTTGTTAAGTTACAGCTTCAAATCAGTACTCTATCTTTTTTTAAACTTTTTTATAGATTTTTTTTTTCCATTTTGTGTTCATGAATCCAGTTGGATATCTTTTTTTCTTGGGTGGAAATATGTATCTTTATTCCTGACTGATCACAAATTATGCTCCCATGTAAGTATTCTTATTGGATGTTATCTTTCTTTTACGTGAAGCTGTTGGGATATGATTATAGAAGTAAAATAAGTGTCAGGTTATTTTGTGTGGATACACTAGTAAAAAGCGACTAGTTTGAAATGTTGAAAAAGCAAATCACTCGGTGAGATTCATAAACATGAAATCAGTGCAGTAGTTGAAATTAATTTCCTAGATACGACAATTTTTAAATATAGAGGTGGATTCATTATGAGAAGCATCAATGTTTGCTCAGTTTGACAGTATTAGGCTACATTTGTCAATTTGTTTCTGTGTAAAACTGTTTCCAATTGATTTTGAAGTTAATCCCCGTTAAAACATGAAACAAAGTAATCATTGCATTAAAAATAAAACAAAAATATTGTACGAAATGCAACATGATTTATTGGAAAATTACAAGGTTGTGTGTGTGTGTGTGTGTATATATATATATATATATATATATATATATATATATATATATATATGGTGCATGAATCAATTATTAACATTGTATAGTCTGCTTTATTTCTTTCTCTTTCTCTTTTGTGAATTTATTTAAAAAAGAATTGACTTGGAGATATATAATGGTTCTTGTCAATACAGATCATTCACCATGTATAAGGTGAAGATTAGGCTTTGTATAATTACGTTTTGGTTGACAGCAAGGAAAAGTCGGTAGCAAAATTCGCTCTGTCCTCACTAAATCAGGGTTCTCACCAGTCAGGGAAGGAAAAAAAAAAAATTCTCCAAGTCAGGGAATTTTAGATATTCCCCAAATTGTTCAAAATTTCAGGAAATTTTGTATATTGTCAGGGAAAAATCAGCTCCTTCCAAAAAAAAAATGAATTTGTTGATGAAAATTTTAACTGCCGAATCCCTCATGTTTACATGTTAAAAAAGAAAAAAAGTTTCATTAAATAAAACTTGAAAATTTATAGCTCGTCCTGACACTTCAAATATTTTTTCCTTTTGAAAATTAATTACAAAAAATGTTGGAATGAAAATTTTGTTATTTTGTGTTTTCCCTAAACAGATAATTCAGAAAATATTTTTTTTTTTAAATTTTTTTTCTCGTCACTTAGACGATTACTCCACTAGTATCATTTCTTATGGTGAAAAGAATAGTCTTGAGCAAATTGGTAAGAACTTAGAGTGAGCTTGTTTCTCAAATAATTCAAAATCATCTGTAATTCAGATTTTTTGATCATGTATCAGATACTGATTCTTGAGACTTGAAAATTAAATCATAATGCATCATGCTATCCAGTTGATAAGAATGAGCGAAATTAGTCCTCTTTTTCTCAAATTTGTTGATGTTAAAAACTATTTTTGGTGCTATATGAGCAATTGAATATTTTGATGAAATGTCCATAATGCCACAAAATTCATCAAAACCAAGTCTCATCTCTTTTTTTTTTTTTTTTTTTCTTTTTCCAATGAAAAACTCAAGTTAATATTGGCTGATATTTATATTACCTTTTATATCATAAAGTTTACAAGAGTGAATGTTGGTTTTACTAGCTGAAAATACCTGCCCTCTTGATGGTTATCCCCAGCTTTATGAGGCCTATGGTTGTAAAACCTCATTCATTAATGATTCTGAGATGTTACTCCAGTACGTATGAGTACATAGTAGATTTACTCTGTTAATGACACAGGATATTGGGAAGTGTTCAAGGAAAAATGTCTTTGAAAAATTTGATCTAAAATGGAAGACCATTACAGAAACATTAAAGACCATCATGAGTTATACAGAAATTACTAATTCAAAAGTATATAGTAAAATTGTGGCAAAAAGCTAAAAATAATGATAGTATATAGTATCAATAAGAACTAATGATATTTCATCTACTGAAAATAGAAATGTTAACTGCAGTTATTCATCAATATTATCAAATAGCAATATGTAATAAACATAGTTTCAAAATGTAATGTTTTTAGATTATATGAATACTAAAACCCGATTGATCCCTATTGATAATGATAAATGCTGTGAATTGGAGAAACATAGAATAATTTTGACTCGTTAACTAAAACTAAGCAAGGACATATGTGAAAAAAAACAAAACAAACACACTCATGATAACGATAGCAGTATTAGTCTTACATACTTTGAACTTTTAAGTGTTACTTTTTGTTCAGTTCTGAAAATGCATCTTTGTTTTTTCTTTTGGTTGCTTCCAAAATCACAGAAATCATAGTTTGGAGTGAAATATCTAAAGCCCTACGACCAATTTTTGTAGGATGAACCCAATTTTCAGGGAGGAATGTTGTGACAGAGGTTAGATAAATTTCAATTATAAAGACCCCCCCCCCAAGATTAATTGCTAGGAATAGAAGATCTAACCTCTTATCAAGTCTGTCGTAGAAACTTCCAAATTTTCATTATTTCTTTCACAATACAGTGTTTATAAGCTACCTATCACCATCCTTTATAGTTGGACTGCTATAAATGCATATTCATCAGCTTTATTTTCATTACAAAAAATGAATAAAACTAAGGGAATAATGCAAATTATAAAAAGATAATGTATGTGCTGATATAACCAGCAGTATTGTTGATGTGTAAGGGATGGTTTGAGAAAGAAGATAGATTATAAAAAATGAGAAATGATGGTATGTTGGAAAAAATTGAATTGGTTTTCTTTTATTACATTTAAGAAGCAACAATGAATGCTTACAAGCATGAAATTTAAAGACAACTATGAATATTTGAGTAGACTGTTGTTCGAAGTATTTATATTATCTATTAATTAGCAACATTTTGATTTGAATTGCTCTTTTCTTCTATTACACAACTGTTGTTTTTTCTTTTCAGATTGTTAGGCTGAGTATGGATGAATCTGGCCTTATCTATGGAACTAAATGCCTTGAAAATGATATTGAACCACAGGTAAATATTTTGGCTAT
The DNA here is from genome assembly GCA_963457665.1 of Thysanoteuthis rhombus. NCBI lineage: Eukaryota > Metazoa > Mollusca > Cephalopoda > Oegopsida > Thysanoteuthidae > Thysanoteuthis > Thysanoteuthis major. The sequence goes on from OY735202.1 coordinate 52,527,371, forward strand.
CATCTGAACCTGTGGACTATTTGATTGAAAAACTTTATGCTCAGTTGTTTTTACTGGCAGAATTCGTATGAATTCAATACATTCACATTATTTCAAGCTTCAAATTGAGCCTTAAAAAAAATTACCTGTTTGTCAAATTGTAGCTTTAGTGTTGAAAACAGTACAATAGGTCATAGATTTTATTTATCTTTTTACCATCCATTAGAGATGTTGGCTTCTAAATCTAGTTAATTCATTAAGTCAGACCCTCAATGATTATCTTTCGTTTTTGAAATGAAAAGAAATGTAGTGTTGAATAATAATTGTATGGGTAGTTATGAGGATTAGGCAATATATCTCCCAGATCTTCAATGGGTGCTGGTGACTGAGATTTTATGTTTTGCAAGAGTACCTTGGTATGACTTATAGATTGATACCTGAATATAAACAAGAAATTGATTAATCATTGTGATTCTAAAGAGTAGGTATGTTTGATGTCTCTTTTCTGAATCTTGCTAATACCTCATTTAAAAAAATAGATAAAAAAGATTACATGTAAAAATTGTGTTAAGTAAGCCGTTATTAGTGTCTGAAAATCTCGGATAAGTTATGTAATTATTACTCAAGTCCAAATATCGTACTTGTGTAATAATCCAGTATCGTTTACAACTTCATGGGCAGATTACTATATTTTTCTTCTCGAATACATTTATATAGATTATACATTTGTAGTAATTTTGTATGTGACTATGTTCAATGAAACCAATGCTGAAGTGCATGAATATAGAACAGCCTGATTGTATATTATTATTTATAAAAGTGTTTTGTTTTTTTTCTTTCTAAGGGGGGGGGGGTTAAAACTAATATTTGGGCATTATTCTTTCTAGAAAAACTTAAAAACAAAATATTTAAATTTTTTTCTCAAGTCTTAAAATTCTTGATATAGAGTATGAGCAGGGTTGCCTGGGGAATGTTAGTTAAAATATAACCAAACAGAGAGAATGTTCTTTGATATATTTTTTCTTATTCAACAAATAAAAAGATTTAAATTGAGTACAGTATCAAAAATAATTCTGCCTCAATTTTTTCCCACCCAAAAGTGGCAAAAAGAATTCTGCCTCAGTTTTGACTCCCCAAAAAATAGGTAAAGGGAAATCTGCCTTGATTTTGACCTCCAAATTGTGGCTCCAAGAATTCCACCTTGATTTTGACTCTTAAAAGTGGACAAAAAGAATTTGTTCTTGATCTTGACCTCTGAAATTGGAGAAAAATAATTCCTCACAGATTCTGGCCCGAAGTAGAAAAGGTTTCCCTCTAATTTTGACCCCTTAGAGTGGAGAAAAGTTCACCTTGGATTTTGTACGTGGAAGAAACTTAATACATGAATCAATCTCTATTCAAACAAATTGGTATACAAGCCACTTTCAAGATGAAATTATCCCATTCAAACTGTTCCCTTATATCTCAAAATAAAGGAAGCTGGTCAGTTTATCTCCAGCCAATGTAAATAGACTGTAACAAAAAGATGCAAATATATTAAATGTTCTTAATATACCATAATTGAAAAGAAAAAAAAATGTAAATAGACTAACAAAAGGAAATTTATTTTAAATATTATAAAGATATCATCTGTTCTTTTTTTTTTTTTTAAAGTGTGAATAGATTGTAACTAGAAGGAAATGTATTTCAAATGGTTTTAAAATATTGTAAGTTTTCAAAAAAGATTTAAATAGACTAACGAAAGACAAGGGAAATATATTGTCATACTCTAGAGAGTGGAATTTATTATCGCAATTAGTCAGATCTAGAATTTAAGATGTGTGAATTTCAGAATGATTAACAGAGATCATGGAAATGACAGTGATTCTGTTGACATTATGTCAACTTGCGTCACCGAGTCCACTGTATTTTTATTTTTTTTTTTTTTTTTTTTTTTTCCCCTGTAAACATTGAATTTCTGTTGTGGAAAATATTTTTATATAATAACAAGTGAGTATAATATATAATAGTAAATTGCAGGCCAAAAATAGAATAAAAAAATAGAATCTTAGAAGAAAAAACTACAAAGAAAAAATATTTTTGGCAGGCTTGTCTTTATGAGTGTGTGAACACAGACCCCATAGACATTGAACTTGTTTTTGTGAAATTCAACTTTAAAATGTGTGCTATGGGCAAATTGTGAACTGATTTTGATTATGCCTTGAGTGAGAGTCCAGTTTATAAAAATCAGTGCATCATAAATAGACCCCCCCCCCCCAAAAAAAAAATTCCATCAAAACTGACAAATTTATCTGAGGTTTGAAAGCATACAAAATTGAAAGGAGAAAAGGCTTCCTCTGCTGGAGTTTGAACTTTATCCACCAATTCTTCTTTCTGAGGCTCTAGCCACTTGCTTAGTTAACTGCTATGACTGAGGAGGTGAGAATTACGGATCAATAAGAATGTTTCTAAAAAGTGTTGTCACCTATCCCTTTACATGTGTGTAGGTTCAAATAAATGACGAAGAAAAAAACATCCTGAATGATGCTGATTCAAAATATTAATCCAGTTTATCCTCTGTATCTAACTTTTTTTGTATCTTTTATGTTTTTGAGAAAATCCTAAATGAGAGAAAAAATATTCTTGGACCGACTTGTTTTCTGAGAGCCCAAACAAAGAACTAAAAAAAATTAACGATTTTTGAGCTGTGTACTGCAGGTAACCTGGTACCTGCTGATTTCGGACATGCCTTTGTTTCTGTTCTATATGTAGTTCTCAACATATGTCAATGGAGTAGGTCATATGCAATGCAGAGTTGACCTCTAAGATCAACAGAGGTCAATTCTAACCAATTTTCAAATTTTGGGGCTGTAATTTTAGATTAAGGATGTTGAAATTGAGCATATGGGTACATCTTCTCACATCAAGGGTAACAGGTTAAGTGTGATGGATCTTGGAGGTCATTCAAGGTTATTAAGGATCATTTCTGGTTATTTCTACTTGATTTTTGAAGTTTTTAGCAATAATTTTGGATATGGAACTGAAATTCTGCATAGGAGGAAATCTTTCTTCCACAAAGGTCACAGGCAATGCAAGATTGACATCAGAAGTCATTTCTTAGTTGATAGCCACAATTTTGCGTCTATGAAACTGAAATTTGGCATAGAGGTATTTTTCACTGCCAAAGTATTTAGAAATGTGATTTTTACATTAGGGCTATCTGTGGTTACCATGTGTCAGTTCTGGTAATTTTTAGCAAATGTTATAGGTGATGTGAGGTTTGACTTCACAAATGGTTGAGCAAATAAGGTCAAATTCTATTGGGTAGGTGCTACAGTTCAACCATTGTTTTACACAGAATCATCCAAAAGGTTAGTTTGGGATTAAAATAACTTCTGCAGCCAAACCATTACATTTTTGGAAATAAATTAGTTTGTGGGGTTAACCTGGGCAAAAACATAATTGATAGATGGTTGCAACTTACAGGATCATTGGAAGTCAGCAAAGGTCTCTTCTGAATTTTCCCTGTTTGATTTCAAGTTATTTTTTCCCTTGGCAAAATTAGGTGTCCCTGTTAGTTTCCAACAAAGAACCAGCATTTGTCCCTGAAATTAGCTGTCTAGGTTTGGGTGGGGGGACAATGTAAATATGTTACTTATTTGATTATAAAGATGTAGTTGATATTTTAAATGTAATGACTAGTTTTAAAAAAGAATCTGTTGGGCTCTTATAGCTTCTTTCTAATGATGATGTATAAAATTTGTGATTTGAATATAAAAAAAATTGACCACATGTATTTCTTCTATTAGTTTATTGCTTAAGTAAAGAAAAAAATTTCCTTCAAGTTAGCTGGAATTAACACTTTTTCTGTGGTAGAAACATGGTTCCGGGTAGTGAAAATTTCCAACTTAGTACAAGAAAATTATTCCTTTTGTACATTTTCTTATAATTGGATTTATTCATTGATAGCTGTGAATACAAATTTTTTTACTTCATTCTAAATTGTTTATTCCTTATTACCTTCTGAAAAGGAAATTGCTAAAAATAACACCTGATCTTTAGTCAATTAACTCCTGGTCACTATTTTACATTTATTGGTTATTACTGATTCACTGAATATTCATATCGCATATCCCAAGTGCAGTGGATGTATCAACTGAGGTCATGTTTTGAATAAAACATGATCTTTTTTATGATCTCAGAATATCAGTATTATCGGAAGAATTCTGTACATTTGTCTGTTCTGAATATCCTCATATTAAAATAATTAGATTATTGAATTTTGTAATTAATATTATAAATGATTGATTTTGGCTTTTGTAACCTGCCAAGATTTCTCTAATATTTTTCGAAAGAGACATATTGTCTCTAATAAAAGAAAATGCTTGTATCAATTTTATGTATTCATATCACAAATTTTGTATATCACTATTAGGGAATGAATTTATAGAAGCTAAAAGAGCCCAACAGATTAAAAATAAAAAAAAAACATTAAAAAAAATTATTACATCTAATCATTATATTGTACACTATGAACATGGTCAGTTACTCTGGTTGACATATCAAAATCAATGTTGCTTTTTTTGATTGCTGTATTAAGCAACAAAGGCCTTAAGAAAAAGCTGACTAAGTAAAATGCTGGTCATAAAAAAATTGCGCAACATATCTATGAAATTATTATACATTGATTCACTTGTGTCTTCCCCTTGGTTGTTTTAATCACTTTGGGCATTATATCTTCTGGCCTTGGTTATAGTCAGTAATCTTCTGTGATTTTTTAATCAATTTCAATTTTATTCAATTCATGAAGGTAGATTGTTCTTATTCCACTGTCAGTGTCAGAGGATATCCTGTATCAGTTAATTTTTACTAGTTAATCCATCCTTGGAATGTCGTTAAAGGAGGTAGCATGAAAAAATCTGCACAAAATCAGTCCATACCTTCATGGTGTCCAAAGATTCATGTACAGACACTGCTTATAATCAATGCTTATAACACTGTGCAACATTATTTATTCCTGGGTAATGAGTGCTATCTTTTAATTGGATGTGTAAAAAGCACAGAAAATTGCTATTTTCTTTTGCCTTTGTGACCAGGACAGTGATGATTTGAAATTTACTTATTTCCCATTGTACAATTGGTGAATTTACATATTTTTTATTTACATATAAAAAAAATCACAGTATTTCAGAAAAACACCAAATAAATCTAAATTAGTGTGTATTTGATCCAATGTTGAACAAAAGTGATCACAAAATTTAGATGTGAATAGTTTTTGTGATTTACAACTGAACTGTAATTCACTTCAACAAATCAGACCTGAAAATATGATTTTTTCTTGTAAGAATGCAGCTACTAAAGAACATTATAATCCAGTACATCCTGGTGGAAGCACTTGGTTTATTCCTCCAAATATGCTCCCATGTACTCTTCGAATTTATCAAAATGAGTGTCAAGGACATGGCTTTGGGGGACAACCTGCAGCCCTTTTTTTCCATAGTGTCAAGACCTTGAGAGATGCCTTGAAGTATGATGAGTACTGCTGTGAGGTCATTGGAGATTTCAAAATGGGGCGGGTGGGTTTTTGATTGGTCTCTTATGCAGTTTTATCCAGTTTTCCTGCTATTTTTACCTTCAAGACAGACGGAGACCATGGCACACTACCAGGGATGGGACTAGCAAAAGCTGCTCAAATTCTATGTGGGAATAAACAATGTCATATGGGAGCCTCTGGTTGATCCCTGCAATTTGTTGATGCCATCATTGCAGATAAAATTAGTTCTTATGATTTGTCACAGCTCTAAATAAGGAGTTTGTAGCCTCTCGAGTACTTTCCTTAAGCTGTCCAGAGCAAAACATCAGCCTTTTTAGCATCCATTGTTGGACATAGATCTTCCCCCAAGATTTGCCAGGCCTCTCTATCAGGGGCCTTGCAAAGCCAATCTTTTAAAAATTTGTCTAATTTGTTGCGCCATCTTATTTTCTGTCAGCCACAGTTTCACATATGCTCTCTAGGGTTTCATGTTGTCCAGCTGTTGCCTAACATTTTAGCAACATGACCAGCCCATTATCATTTTCAGTTTTCTAATGATTTCTATGATATATCTGACTTTCCAAGGAATAATAAAAAAAAAAAAAAGTTCCACACTATAATCACTAGTAAATCACCAACTATCATTTAAAGTAGCTAAATAAACTTCCTATTAGTAAATGAATTACTACTTGTTATTGTATATGATTTGTTATGATATAATCCATATGAAATAGTGTGAATAGAAAAATTCCATTTGAAGATACTCGCCTTATTTTCGTACTGATTGGTAAAAATTATACCGGTAGTGTTACCAGCAGTGAAAATATAAATTATGGCTGTGTTCGTGAATTTTTTTATTTACTATATTTTGAAGACAAAATTGGTCAAATTTCAATTTGGTGTTGTTGTAAATTGACATATATCAAACCAGTGTAAAATCAGGGCAATCTGTATGAAACTTTTTCTCTGCCCTGCCCAATCCAAAGATTGAACTTGTGGCCTACTACGTAGGCTACTACATATGCATAAACCAACATTTTTATTAACTCAGCCATGTGTCCCACTTTGTGTATTTTTAATTCGATACTATTGTTTTGCTTCCTGGTGACCTGATCAGTTTTATTAAAATGTCATAAATATAATACTGGCATTAGGTAGAAGTTATTTTACTCATTTCAGGAAAAGAAAAAAGATTTATTCATTCAAAAAAGACATTTTACCAGAAGATTATTTTTGTTCTATTGTTAAATGTGAAAAATCAACTCTAATTTCAAGTTGATAACATTATGAATTAATACTGAACAAAAAAAATGTTTTGTATGTAATAATTCTAATACTGAATATCTTTCATTGGTAGATTAGTTTATCTAATCCTAAATGAAACATTTTATTCCCAACTCCCACCCTTGTAGAAAACAGTTGAACTTGCTCCCAAATTTTAAGTCTCCTGAAAGGAATATGAACCATTTTATGTTTATGATTCCTTATAGTATTGCTTAAATGCTTGAGATCTATGTGATTCTTCCTATTAAAAAAAAAAACTATAAAAAATCTATCTATCTTTTTCACCCTGTAATATTTCTGTCTTCAGAAATGGAATTTTTTTCCACTATTTATTGCATTCCTTTTTGCTTATGTAAAAATGTTCTTTTGCATTTAAATAGGCCAGCTTGTCTGTCCCTATTCAGATTGACCTAAATAAATAAATAATTATTGGAAAGACTCAAGTGGGTGGAGTTCTTGTAATCTCTCCATTAGGAACCCATTTGAAACTTGAATTCCTCCTGTGTAGGATTTAATAAATTTTGAGACATTTAATACATTTACAGCATTTGTGTTTGGGTTTTTTGGCAGCGGGTGGGGGGTCTTGGAAAGGACAGATCTATTTTTCTGAAAATTTTTTTTCATTGGCAATTATGACTAGTAGGGGAGACAGGGCTAGTTGTCCCCCTTTTGCTCTCAAAGCTGTATGGAAAATATTTCATAGAACTATTCATGGTTTAAACTGAGCCTCAATATTTTGCCTAAATTCGTGATATCAATAAATGGCCTAACTATTTTAGCATAAGTGACACCTGGACCAACTTGCCCCACATCTGAGTAAATTGGCTCATGGTATTTTTCAAAAAACAGAAAAACATTCAAAAGAAAGCTGAGCAGTGCAGTTTATGTATTTTATGTTGCCCCAAATCTAGAAATAAAGCAGCATTCAGATGTGATGTTAAGAGTATAAGGGAATAATATTTGGCACTCCTTTAGTAAGCATGCTGAAAATGCAAAAGAAATTAAAATGAAATGATTTCATTACATTCTTTTAGACCGTGACTTGATGATAGCAGATCTGCATCATTTCTTTGTGACCTGGATACATGATCAAACACACATTGAAGAAAGAAAACATTTCCGCATTAATTTGGCACTGCATGATTAGAAAAATTATGAAAAAGGACCAGGTCCTTATTACTGCTCAAAGGCACAAATTTCAAATTTCAGCAAGTGAAATAAAACCGGTGTATATTTGGCACTGCCGGACTAGAAAAAACAGGGATCAACTTGCCCCAACATATTTATTGAGGATGGTGACAGATAGATAGAGCAAAAGCATCACTTCCTAACAATACCTTTTGATATACAGGTTTTCTCACAGTTATGCATGTCTGGCTGATACCATTCATTAGCTCTGAAACCAGATCAAAAAAAAAGATCTTCAATAAGTTTACTTTTATGATCAAAATCAGTTCTTTAGCCCTTATCTTACAAGTTTGCAACATGTATGTGCCAGATATCTGGTGTGAGAAAGCAAGCGATCATGTGACTTAGCCATGTGACTAAAGAAACCCTTAGGGTTTCAAGTAAAAGCCTATAGTCTGACTTATCCTGTTTCTAACTAGCCCTTGTTTCCTTAATTTCTTTCCTCATATCTCTGATCAGCACTACTTATGAACTTGAATAACAGTCTAATAGTTGCAATAAAAAGCAACAAAAATAAGATGAAAGAAATACTAGTTCAAAATTAATAACTGACAATGTTGTATTCAAGAAGCTTAAATAATATTAGTTGACTCATTGGCACTGACTAGTCAAAATAGAATTATTAGCTTAAATGAGCATTCTTTCTCTCTCTCTCTGTTATTTCCAAAAAAAGAATAGATATTACACATTGATCTTTTTACTTGAGTGGAAGAGTACTAAGATTTTTATTTTGCAGTGTTAGATTGAGATACAAAAAACATTATGGCCAAATCACATTGGACACAATGGTTCTCATACACTTACTGAAGTTAAGCAACATTGAGCTTTGTCAGTATCTAGATGGATAACTGTAGAGGAATACCAGATGCTGTAAACTGCTGGGGATGATGTGGTCTCTTGTAGCAATCCTGTAATCTTCCTAAGAGACAGATTTCTATACTCTGCTCCATTACATAGCTAAAGACCCTCTTTCTCCAACCCTCTGAACTGGCCTGGCTCTGATTGGCAAGAAATAAATGAACAAAAGAACTGGTCCTTATTTATTTCTTTAAATCCTTGTTTATTTCATTCTCAAATAAAAACTTGAGCAAAAATTATTTATTAGTCTGCTATATAAAAAAGAAAGCTCTAGATCAGAGGTTTTGAAAAATTTGATTCTAAATTTTAAATGCTCCTTGGTTTTTTAAATTCTTTTCACCCATTAATTCAAAATTTTCCCATTCATGGAAACTAATTTGAACTTGGCCAAGTTATCTGATCAGCTGCGTACGTGGTATACAGGCGTATCTTTTTCTGTTCATTGACCAGTTTTATTCTGTTTGATCAATAATTAGGTTTATTCACTTTATAAAGTAAAAATTGAAGACTAATGTATTTTTATTTTGGACATTAACTTTATTGAATGATTTCATATTCACCATTTTGTTTCACTATCCTCTGCTGTCTTTCAGGCAACTTCATAGTTCTATTCTTCCTGAACTTTATCTTTCTCAGCAAAGAACTGCTCTAAGTTCCTGTTTTTATCATTAGAAGAATTCTATAAAAAAAAACAATATCTAGTGAATATTGTGGATGAATGAAAACTCTCCAGCTAATCTCAATAATTTTCATCTGGTCACTAAATAAAGATGCAGTCTTGTTATTCTAATGGAATATTATGCCCATTCTCTTGACTAATTCTAAATGGTTTTCGTAGATTGCTGTTTTCAATTGGCCTTATTAGGAGCAGTGCTTTTTTGAATGAATCATTTGGTTCTCTTGGAGGAGCTCAAAACAGGGGACTCTTTTTCAATCCCATTATAACTGGAGCATCATCATCTTTCAATAGATACTAGCTTTTGGTATGGTTAATGGTTTGTTATTTTGCTTGTCCCGTGATCTCTTGAATTCAGTGTTTTGTAAAGAATCCACTTTTTATCATTCATTACAAAACGGATCACTCTTGTTACAATTAAGTAGCAAATTATGCTCGATAATATAGTGCAGTATGATTTTTTTTTTCATGTGGAAATTGCACACCCAAGTTGCCAACTTTACCAAGCTGGTGAAAATGATTTTTCAGCACTTAATTTGGATATTTTGAGTATGTTGGCTGTCTTTTACATCATATATCTTAAATTATTCTCAAGTAATGTCTTGATTTGATCGTTATCAACCTCAACTGTTGTGAAACTTCACAAGCTACTTTCAACATATTTGATCATTTATAGCACTTTCTCCATAAACTGTAAAATCCTTTTTGGCATTTGAGTCACACTTTTATTTTTCTACAAAAAGAAAGGATAATATGCTGAATATTTCTTAAAAAGTTTACATTCTTCTATCTTTAATATTAGAATTTTTGAGCCAACTAATACTATCTTGAAATGGATCTAACTCTATAAAACTATTGAACATTACTTGCTGATCTGCATTTTAATACAGCTAATTAAAAGTGACCTTAATAGTGTATAGTTTCCATTATGTGATACCTATGACTGCTACTTGGTTATTTCTTAATCTAATGTATTATGAAATAGGGTAGCCTGTAATTAAACATGGGATGGAGTAAGTGTAATAAATTGCATGACCTCATTTGACAGGAAATTTGCATTTTCACTGACTCCTAAAGATTATAATTAATATAGACCTGATTAGTTTTTACCAGTTTTCCAGTGAACTTAAATGCTCATTAATCCTACAAAGAGATGTTTCTAAAGTATATTGAAAATAATAAACTAGTAATGTAAAACATATTCTATTGGTTGGCTAATAAATCTCTCAACTTATTGCTAAAACAGCTTTGATTCAAATTTGAACATACAGAAATGCCTTGAAGTGTCCACATTTTGAGTGTGTTTTCATATAGTATGGTTAAAATATTCCTGATCAAATTAATGTAACTAAGTATATGATGTGAGAAAAAAATTATAATACCACCATGAAGAGTTCAGTTTTGGATAGTACAGAAAGTTTTGGTACGGATTAACTGCACTATTCAAGGTATAAGTGTTGAATCTTTTTCTACTGGTGTTTCTTTTAAAGATGAAAAGTAGTATTTGAATATTATAAAGGTGTTAGGGTTAAATACACACTCTATCATCACATGATACAAATTATATTAATAAAGAATACCATTTAAGATCTATTGGTAGGAATTGCGATATTATGAGAAATTATTTTTATTGAAGTAATTTTTTGTGATTCTGAAGTGGGCATTGAGCTTATTCCTGCCAGCCTCAATCATTGATGTATTTAAAAACTGAGGCAGTGAATTAATCACTTTAATTTTACTTATTTTATTCGTTGAATGTTCACTTGGCTTGTATTTAACATCTCCTTCAGAAAAATAATAGTTTGCAATTGATAACAAATTTTTATAAGATGTTTTGAAAAATGTGAGAATATGCCTTGTTTCTCTATTGCTAATCCTTGATGCTAGGAATAAAAACATTACCTATATTTAAATGGAGAAAGAAATTAATTCTTATAAACCAACCAACAAACATTGGATAACAGGATTACATATATCTCACTAAACAATCAAAGAAGAGTATAAAAGTACAGATGAATAATTTTGTGATGAAATAGTTTAAATCTTCAAGAGAATACTTAATATAGGATGTGAGCAAAAAAATATCTTGGAAATTTCTATTTGCGTAAGACAAGCTGTAATGTTTCAATTCTTGTAAAAATCAATTATGTTGTTTCTTTACATTTGACTTGCCTCACACTTCTCTACAGCTTACTGATGACCCTTCTTCACTTATTTCTCTCATTTTTATCAACCTTTCTCATGACATTGTGTATTCCCTCTTAGCTCTCCGCTAAATCTAATTATTCTCAGTAATACTGATATCAAACATGGTACAATGTTGCTCTGGCATTTTGGTTATAGTTGTTAGTATCATAAGCTTATGGTGATAACTAAGTGAAGGGCTAAAACAGTAGTGGCAAGAGAAAAGGTGAAATCTTTCTGTTCGAGTTGTCATTGAAGTGGTAATCTTATGGGTTATGACATCAGAAACTCTTATTTGTAACATGTAGGAATCTTAACCTAGTAGCTTCTAGCAGATATTTCTACAACCTACCAACAATGCTTTTTTCTTTGCTTTTCATGTTATCATTTAGGTTAACATCTTGAAAAACTTTTATTTATTGTATCCAAGACATTGTTATAGCCATCAACTTTTCTCAACCTCTGCCATCTCTTGATGATTGTATGTCATGCTGAAATGTATTGTACTTCTGTTCTTATCAATCTTTTAGCTTATGTTATCTACAAATGCTTCTGTTTTGAACCAATTGGCCTTGAGAAACAAGATGTATCATCAAACATAGAAACCTGAGATTTTCTGTCCGATTCCTCAGAGATGGTAATAACTGTTTAGTCTTTTGTGAATTTCATGATGAAATAAACCTATTTGTACTACTGAAGAATTTACCTTAAAGTGTATTTGCAAGAGTGCATTCCTCTATTTTGGCTATAAAAAACCATTTGGCTATAAAAAAATCCATTTAAAATTTTATTGATATAAACATTTGTTTTTCAAAGTTTTCAATTTTGAAAAAAGTTGAAATATTTGAACATTGCTGTCACGATTTAATTTTTTAAAATTTACTATTGTGTTCATTGTGCTATTACAACAGAATAGTCATGCTCACACACGTTCATTTGAGGATGAAAAATATTACTACTTAATGAGGCTTATATTAGATTCATATTTTCCAACTCTCTAAAAACCCGCTACATTTCAAAGATGCCTATCAGAAGAGTATACATGTGATAATAGATTTTTCATTTGAAATTGAAGCTTTATTGGTGGTGCAGATTATCTTTGGTAGCTGTTATTCCATAGTCTTCTTCAGATTATTTACCCTAGACTAGATACTTGCCCTAATGGCCAGGATGAATTGTTGTCAAGAAGAATTAATAGGTTGATGAAATCAGATAGTGTATAATCTAATTTTTTTTTCTTTTTTAAAGCCTTTTGTGACTTGAAACTTTTTAAAATCTTAGATGAATTTTAAATGTACATAAACACTGCTAAAAATAAACATTCTCACTCTCAATCTCCCCTCTTTATGAATGATACAAAGTCTCCACTTCAATTTGCTGTTGATAAACATTCATTCTTTTTTTTTACTCTGCCCTCCTCTCAATGAATGATATAAAGTCTTCACTGCTCAATTTCAGCTGAAATTTGTTGGAATGAAAAATCCATTTCAGCATGTATTTACATTCCCCCCCTCAAAAAGAAAATAGGTGGGGGATGATTTTCTAAAACTAATTTATCTAAAATCTTCCCTCGGGTCACATTGGGTGGGCTGTCACATATGGAGAGACAGACTTTTGGTGAATTATAATAAGTTGCACATGAGTTATTGTGACTCTACATATCTGTCAACACTATGCTAGCAGCTACTGTTAGCTTCTTCCATTTCCCTATTATGCAACTTTCTTGATAGTATTTTTTTTTTTTTTTCAAGACATGTGCACAGAGAATAAGAACACTGCTGCTTACAAATAATGCATTCTTATGCTGAGACCTACCTTTTTTAAAGTGTCTGAGAAAGCTTGAACACAATATGAATTTTTACACAGAGTAGTCACTCAGAAAAATCGACAGGCAATAGGAAATCTTACTTTTCAATTACATGTTCTCCATCTTTGTGTTGAAAAGAAAAAAACAAAACACTTCTTACCTAAAGAGATCTGTTTTCATTGAAAAAAAGAAAACATTAAAATAGCCAAAGATTTTCATTCCCTCGCCCTCTAATTGTAAAAGCAGCTGTTATCTTGAGATTTTAGTATCCAAAATAACTGCATCTTGTGCGGGTCTGGAGCATTTGCTGTTGCTTTGGTGCCCTCTTGGAGGCCCTATCTATTCAGGGTTACCTTTTCTTTTCCTCTCTCCTGCACCCATCTTTGGTTCATCTCTACCATTGAACCTCTGGGGAGATGATGAAGCATATTTCCTTGAATTGTTGCTGCTTTTACAAAATTTGTTGTTCTGCCCATCCCTCGTCCAGCTGTTTCTTTAGATCTAGTTGATATTTTTCTTTTGCTAGAACATGAAGGTTAATGTCTTGTATGATACCATTTTTCTGTTTCACTATGAAGTATATGAACTCATTAACTTGAGATGAATAAAAACGAGTCTGGTTAGTCCCTCAATAAAAACTATTACATAACCAACATCTTTAGCAGTATGCTGTGGGTGTGATCAGTTAAAAAAATTGGAAAAGGGTGTGATCAATGAAAAAGTCACTTTTCTTGCATTTTGTTGAGCAGTGATCACTAAAGAGTTCAAATTTGGAAAAAAAAGAGCATGTATCCTGCCGGACACACTCAATTTAGCATTAAATTACATTTTTACTTGGTTTTAATAGTACTCTACAATAAATGACTTGAAAAATGTAAACTTCATTTATGTAAAGTCCTCATAATTTAGTTAACTTTTTGTTTTAAGGCCTTAAAAAAGGTGACACAAATTATTTTAGAGAATTTTAGAGAATGTATTAGGCATTAAAAGGCATTAAAGTACAATGTCAAGTCATTTCCTACGTACAACCAGGCTATATTGTGATGACACTAACCACATTATAACAAACTGCATTATTACACCTATGCTAATATATTAAATGTCTTTGATTTGTGCAATATAGGAAAATAGATTAGGTGAATAGGTATTTATTCTCTGACATTTCATAGTGAACGACCATACATAAAGTTGCTGAAGATGTAAGGTTATTCCCTAATACATCTGTGAATGAATATCTCTTCATCCAGTTTGTTTTTCTCCTCATTGTCTATTTATTTTCATTGTTGGATATAACTTCATATGCATGATTATTGGATGAAATGGCAGTATATAGACATCATAAATATAACCCCTAACCCAAAATAAATGTAAAAATAAGTTATCAAAATATTCTGGCGGCATTGTCTGGCAGAATGGACCCAAAAAGTGAGTCCAGTTCTGCAGCATAGTTTACATTTGTAAGCAGCAATGCCCCCTTCCTCCCAGAAATACATGATTTTGAATGATGATTTCTCAATTAAGTCAAGGGAACTAATTACAGCACTTCAAAACCATTGTTTTGTATGAATGATGGAAAGAGAGGGTTCCGGTGAGCAGTATATATACATCACAAATATACACCAAAGATAAAATTTTAAAATTCAATTTCCTAGAAACAGTATTTCTTCAATGTATTTCAATGTGACTGCTGAAAAAGTGGGCCAAAAATATGTCCATTTTTAGCATGAATTTACCTTGTTAATCAAACTCTCTCACACCCTTAAAACGAATTTGAGATTAAATTTAGAAACTAACTAGAAACCTTCTTCAGAATCACATCAGTACACACAGATAGGGCTATGTTGAATGGTTTTAGTAAGATATTTGAGGTGTTTTAAAACCTGTGGCAAAATTTCATATTATCAGTTATTAAGCCTGTAATTTTTTCTTTAAAAAATTATAGAAAATAGTCCTTTTGAACATTTAAGCAAGTGTTCAATAGTGCTTCTTTGTTAGCTTTTTGACTGTTCCTAATTTTCTTCTAGTATAAAACTTTTCAACATAAGTATGAACATAGAAGTTAAAAAAATTTACTGCCTTTCTTCCAAACCTTTCTGACTTCCAAATTTCAATTTGGAGAGGATTTGAAAGAGAAATCCAGTAATTATACAAGGAGTTATTTGAAATTACCTTTTTAAGATTGGTTTTTGTTTTAACCATTAATTTTTTTTATTGAACTTTAACAAGAAAAATGTTTTTCTCGAGTATATGATCATTTCAAGAGGAGTCAATGATCATTGTATTTTGATTCATTTGGACTAAGTCAATTTTGAAAACAAAAAAACCTTTATTGATTTTTCCTTAGTTTTACAAGTAATGCATCAAGTGTTCCTAAAATAAATGGCTTAGGGCTTTACTTATAGGATAATAAAGTAAGAGGAGCTGTGTTTCTATTCTAATTCTATCCACAACTGCTTTAAAGTTAGTTTATTCCCTGATAATGCCTTGCATGGGAATATTTGATAGTTATGGTTTGTTGAGCCCAAAAGTTTCCTTTTGAAGTTTGGCTCTCAGTAACCAATGAGCTGTGAACATCAAGTAGACAGATTTTGGTTAATGTTGGCATCATAATTTCATTATCACCTACCAAGCAACTGAAAGGTAGATTTTTTTTTTGTACTGGATTACCAAAAAATATCATACAAAATGTTTTCAACAAGTTTTTGGTCCCAATGGGTTCATTCTTGACAGTGTTAAAATATTTACTATCCAACCAAAATGCTTCATCTTTTTTAAAAAGACTTTCAACTATAATGACATTCTAAATTTTATTCTTGGATGAAGTATTATATTAATTTTGGCTGGTTTACCTTCATCCTAATTTTCAGTTGCTTTTTATCACAATCTTGAATCAAACTGTAATCAAACAGCAATGATAGAACAGGGTAATTTGAAAATAAAGCACCCTAGCCATAGGGGGTCCAGTATATACCTGGCTGCTTTTAACCATTCAATTACAGATTTTACACCTTAAACTTGACTCCTTACAACCAATATTCCATGATGTTTGATATCTGTTGAGACCCAGCAATCTTTTAATACGATACTTGAAATTTTCATTCTTGGATGAAGTATTACTACATTATTAATTTTGACTAGTTTTTACCTTTCAATTGCTTTTTCTCACAACAACTTAACTATAATCATAAAAAAAAATGATTTTTATAAAATACAAATTAATTGTTAGAGTATTTTGCGACTAAACCCATAAAACTCTTGAAAGGTGTGAATGAAAATGAGTGGCATACAAAGCTGACTCCTGTAACCATAAACATATAGCTAACATGGCTTGGTTTTGTAATTCATTTTTGACTTTTGAAATGAGTGCAAATTTTTTGCAAAACAAAAGTTATTAGAATCTACATTTTCTAATATTTTTTTGTTAGATCAGGATTCAGAAAGTTTAACAAGAAAAATACAGCAAACAAAAGTGGTAATTATAGATTAATCTGTTCAGACAAGTGTACTCCTTATAGTTGTTATAGACTCTATTGAGGGGTTATTAGAAATTCTTTCAATAGTCTTATTTCATTTTACTCTATTATTTCAACTTCATTTCACACAGATTGGTGACCCCCCCCCTTCCACACATGATCAACCATGCTTGATTTCATAGCCTCATGGATGATAGCTTTTTGGAATTTTTCTCGCCCAGAGATGACCTGACTTGCTTAATTTAAAAGTTACGGACTATAAACTTCAGATGTTTGATAGCTGCTAGATATAGACAAAGTATACACACGTTTTTGTTTATTCATATCGTTACATACATATTGCAAATGTTAAAAAATACATATGCGCAATATTTGTTCATGTATGAAGATTTTTAAAAATCAACTTGTGTTAATTTCACTAAGCATCATGTACACACATATGTATCTATTATAACGCAGTTTGTACTCAGTAAATATTTATAAAGATGTTTTTTTTACTCCCCCTTTATCTTTTATATTAAATGTGATGAGGGGAGGAGCTGAGCCAACATATTTCCATACGTTGAATGTCAAAGAGCTTCATGTGGCTTGAGAGCTATGTTTGGTCACCCCTGTTGTAGCTTTACTTTTACTTTTATGAAGCAGTTGTATGCAATGTTATATTCACAGTTCTTGATCATGCTCTCTTCTGACAGAGGCTTGGCTCCAGTGAAATCTAAGAGTGGAACTGCTACAGTAATCATTGAACCGAAATTAAGTTTATTGTCCAAAAAGATTAATAATGACGATTTCTCATTTTAGAAATTCAGACAGAAACAATAATGATATCATGAAGACTTTTTACTGACAGATGCCTTGCAACAAAAAGCCACTTCACTGGGTTTTATTTTGTGTAAAATTTAATTTAATTAATGTTCATTTAATTAATCATTACATTACCATTATCTTACTTTAAAGATCAAATGGTATTGGATGATAGGGCATAGCTGCTGACACTGCAAGCGCTAAATGTTAATTTCTTTGACCCATATTATATAGCAGCATCTGTCTAGTCTGCGAGTTGGTAAAAGGATTAACTATTTTTCTACTCATTTGGCTGTATAGATGAATGTTTGGTTCTACTTCATCCATTTAGGTCTCAATGGGTCTACTCCCCAAGTGTTCAGAATTGCCTTGTCTATTTGGATTTTGATGTGAATGTTTATCTTGTAAATTTGTTAGGTGTGAAAAGCTTGCTCAAATAAAAGCAAATGATATTGGGTAACGTCAAAAGGTGCCTTTTGTAATCTTCCAGGAAACTGAAATTTCTCAAGAGAATGCTGTAAAGACCGGAATAAATAGTGATCCAATGGTGCAATATCTGGCAAATATGGAAGACTAATCAAAATTTCCCAGCCAAGCTGTAACAATTTTCATCTAGTCACAAAAGGAAGATACAGTCTCGCATTATCCTGATAGAATATTATGCCCTTTCATTCAACTAATTCTGGATGCTTTTTATTGATTGCTGCATTCAATTGGTCTAATTGGAAGTAGTACTTGTTTGAATGAATCATTTATTTCTCTGGAAGGAGTTCATAGTGGAAGAATTTCTTCCAATCCCAACATATACATAGCATCACCTGTTTGGGATGAAGACTGGCGTTATTCTTGGTTCATGTTGGTTTGCCCCGTGATCTTTTCTATTTGATGCTGTTGTAAATTATCTATTTTCTTATTTCCCATCACAATTTGTTTCAAAAACAGATATCTAAATATGCCCCAGAAGACTTTTTCTTTGCTTTTGTGAAAATTACATCAAAGCAACAGACATAAACAAGTTGGTACTAATGATTTTCAATACTTGATGTGTGTACTTTGAGTTGGCTGTCTCTTGTATGATATAACATTGATCATTATCAAGTAATGTCTTGATTTGACTGCTTTTTACCTCGGCTAGTCTACCTGACCATAGAGCATCTGTCAGTGAGAAATCTCCTGGACTAAACTTTGGAAACCTCTTTTGATACATTTGATCATTCGTGGTATATTCTCTTTATAAACTTCACAAAAGTTCTTGTATTTTTATCGCCTTTTTACTTTTCTTTAAATAAAAAAGGACAAACAGAATTAACTTTTTGACAAACCCAATACTTCATACATATTCAAGGTTGATTTATTTTTTATCATAAACTTCTCAAAATTACATGTATCAATGGAAATGTATAGCCAAGTATATGACTATGATGCTGTTTTTCAAATTTATTCTAAATTTGATACGATAGTTTAATCAACTTTTAGAAAAAACACCAACAGTGTTTCATGCATTGAGAAAAAACTCGCGAGGAAAAGGTTTTGCTAATCCAAAAGAATTCCTTCAAGATAGACGATAAAAAGCACAATATTTTGCTGAAATCTGATTCTTTTATGGCCTTTTTTCTGGTGTTATGAATTCAAATAAGATTAAATATATAAATGTAATTTCTCTCTCATATTTAAAAACAATTGAATGCATCTTCCTTGATTTGAATCTCATTTCTTTGAAAATTCAGCCTTTTTTCTTTTCTAGTAATTACTGTTCAACAAAATGCAAAGTAATTTATTCGTTGATTACCCTGTTTTCCAATCTTTGAATTGATCACCTTCGACATGGTATGCTGCCAAATAACATTGGTCATAGGAATTTTTCTATTAAGTGACTAACCAGATCTGTTCATGGATTATTAGTTAAAACAGGTTAATCTCTTCATTTCCCACTCCATCCTTACAATTATTTCTACTTCCCTACCCCTAGCCATACATGTTTATCTTTGCTCAATTGATTGGGGAAAATCTATGTTTACTAATGACTAATTGAGATCATTTAGTTGAGATTGGATTGTTAGTATGGAGCAATGTCACTGCAGATTTGTTGAGAGCCAGCCAATATTATTCTTAGATTCAGTTTCTGTATAATTGCTGTTATGCTATTCATCTAATAACTTTAAGAATGCTTTCTCAGTCTTTTGTGTGCATTTGTACGAGATTATCATAGACTATAGTGTGATAGTATGTCTGCCTCACATGCAGGAGGTCCCACTTTCAATTCCCTGTATGAGTGACAAGTGTGGGAAACTTTTCATTAGGACAAATTTCCTTGTGCACTCAGCAGCTAATTGAATACTTTCAAGGCTATGTGATCAAGGTGGAAGTATCCCTTTAGGACTTGCATCCTACCAAAGGGGTGTTCATGAAAAAAAACTTGGGTCACCATCATACTTGAAACTTAGAAGGATTGACACATGTGATGGAAACTGGGACTTGGTCACCAGCCATATACACCAATGGGAGTTTTATTTTTAGAGATAGATGCTCCACCATTTCTATAAAAGGATAACTTCCTACTTTCAGGTTTTTGTTACCTGGTGTAACATACATATTTGTGTGCTGTGGGAATAATTATTGGGGTGGATCAATATGCCTGTAGCCTGTCTCATATTCATTAACTGAATTTTGATTTTGTGAGATAAATGTTTTTTCCATCATTTGCATGATAAATGGGTATGATGCTTTTAAAAAAGCCAGGAAGAGATAACTTCTTTTGGTGTGAATCTATTTTAAGTCACTTATGGAGCTGGAACATGGAACCTAACCAAAACATAGAACTGTAAATTGAGAACCATGCAATGTGCACATGAAAGAATCCTGCACAGCCTTACATGTAGAGACCACAATACAGCCCAATACATCCAGAAGAAGGCAGAAAAAACTCAAATAGTAATGGGCTGACCATGTTGCGAGAATAGCAGACAACCAATGGACATCGCAACTCACAACCTGGACCCACAGATCATGTGCGCAACTGAGGCCGGCAGAGTATTAGATAGAGAGACTAACTAGACAAATTCAGAAAGTACTGGCTCCGTGACATCCTCGATAGAGAAGTGTGGCAAATCATGGGGAAGGTCTAACGATCGACATTAAGAGATTTTAGATAATGATGAAAATCGAAGTATCCTGAAAAATTATTTTTCTGCATTACATCGAAGTATCCTAAAAAATCATTTTTCTGCATTACCATTTCCTATCACTTGAAACTTTCACCAGACATTCAAAATATATGTAAAACATCTCTTGCTACAGGTTGTTAGCCAATGTTCTCAACAGCTGTTGAGTGAATGATTCTCTCTCCCCCCCCCGTGTCTGTCTCTCTCCCCCCCCCCGTGTCTGTCTCTCTCTCTCCCCCGTGTCTGTCTCTCTCTCTCCCCCGTGTCTGTCTCTCTCTCTCCCCCGTGTCTGTCTCTCTCTCTCCCCCGTGTCTGTCTCTCTCTCTCCTCCGTGTCTGTCTCTCTCTCTCCCCCGTGTCTGTCTCTCTCTCTCCCCCGTGTCTGTCTCTCTCTCTCCCCCGTGTCTGTCTCTCTCTCTCCCCCGTGTCTGTCTCTCTCTCTCCCCCGTGTCTGTCTCTCTCTCTCCCCCGTGTCTGTCTCTCTCTCTCCCCCGTGTCTGTCTCTCTCTCTCCCCCGTGTCTGTCTCTCTCTCTCCCCCGTGTCTGTCTCTCTCTCTCCCCCGTGTCTGTCTCTCTCTCTCCCCCGTGTCTGTCTCTCTCTCTCCCCCGTGTCTGTCTCTCTCTCTCCCCCGTGTCTGTCTCTCTCTCTCCCCCGTGTCTGTCTCTCTCTCTCCCCCGTGTCTGTCTCTCTCTCTCCCCCGTGTCTGTCTCTCTCTCTCCCCCGTGTCTGTCTCTCTCTCTCCCCCGTGTCTGTCTCTCTCTCTCCCCCGTGTCTGTCTCTCTCTCTCCCCCGTGTCTGTCTCTCTCTCTCCCCCGTGTCTGTGTCTCTCTCTCCCCCGTGTCTGTGTCTCTCTCTCCCCCGTGTCTGTGTCTCTCTCTCCCCCGTGTCTGTCTCTCTCTCTCTCCCCCGTGTCTGTCTCTCTCTCTCTCCCCCGTGTCTGTCTCTCTCTCTCTCCCCCGTGTCTGTCTCTCTCTCTCTCCCCCGTGTCTGTCTCTCTCTCTCTCCCCCGTGTCTGTCTCTCTCTCTCTCCCCCGTGTCTGTCTCTCTCTCTCTCCCCCGTGTCTGTCTCTCTCTCTCTCCCCCGTGTCTGTCTCTCTCTCTCTCCCCCGTGTCTGTCTCTCTCTCTCTCCCCCGTGTCTGTCTCTCTCTCTCTCCCCCGTGTCTGTCTCTCTCTCTCTCCCCCGTGTCTGTCTCTCTCTCTCTCCCCCGTGTCTGTCTCTCTCTCTCTCCCCCGTGTCTGTCTCTCTCTCTCTCCCCCGTGTCTGTCTCTCTCTCTCTCCCCCGTGTCTGTCTCTCTCTCTCTCCCCCGTGTCTGTCTCTCTCTCTCCCCCGTGTCTGTCTCTCTCTCTCTCCCCCGTGTCTGTCTCTCTCTCTCTCCCCGTGTCTGTCTCTCTCTCTCTCCCCCGTGTCTGTCTCTCTCTCTCTCCCCCGTGTCTGTCTCTCTCTCTCTCCCCCGTGTCTGTCTCTCTCTCTCTCCCCCGTGTCTGTCTCTCTCTCTCTCCCCCGTGTCTGTCTCTCTCTCTCTCCCCCGTGTCTGTCTCTCTCTCTCTCCCCCGTGTCTGTCTCTCTCTCTCTCCCCCGTGTCTGTCTCTCTCTCTCTCCCCCGTGTCTGTCTCTCTCTCTCTCCCCCGTGTCTGTCTCTCTCTCTCTCCCCCGTGTCTGTCTCTCTCTCTCTCCCCCGTGTCTGTCTCTCTCTCTCTCCCCCGTGTCTGTCTCCTCTCTCTCCCCCGTGTCTGTCTCTCTCTCTCTCCCCCGTGTCTGTCTCTCTCTCTCTCCCCCGTGTCTGTCTCTCTCTCTCTCCCCCGTGTCTGTCTCTCTCTCTCTCCCCCGTGTCTGTCTCTCTCTCTCTCCCCCGTGTCTGTCTCTCTCTCTCTCCCCCGTGTCTGTCTCTCTCTCTCTCCCCCGTGTCTGTCTCTCTCTCTCTCCCCCGTGTCTGTCTCTCTCTCTCTCCCCCGTGTCTGTCTCTCTCTCTCTCCCCCGTGTCTGTCTCTCTCTCTCTCCCCCGTGTCTGTCTCTCTCTCTCTCCCCCGTGTCTGTCTCTCTCTCTCTCCCCCGTGTCTGTCTCTCTCTCTCTCCCCCGTGTCTGTCTCTCTCTCTCTCCCCCGTGTCTGTCTCTCTCTCTCTCCCCCGTGTCTGTCTCTCTCTCTCTCCCCCGTGTCTGTCTCTCTCTCTCTCCCCCGTGTCTGTCTCTCTCTCTCTCCCCCGTGTCTGTCTCTCTCTCTCTCCCCCGTGTCTGTCTCTCTCTCTCTCCCCCGTGTCTGTCTCTCTCTCTCTCCCCCGTGTCTGTCTCTCTCTCTCTCCCCCGTGTCTGTCTCTCTCTCTCTCCCCCGTGTCTGTCTCTCTCTCTCTCCCCCGTGTCTGTCTCTCTCTCTCTCCCCCGTGTCTGTCTCTCTCTCTCTCCCCCGTGTCTGTCTCTCTCTCTCTCCCCCGTGTCTGTCTCTCTCTCTCTCCCCCGTGTCTGTCTCTCTCTCTCTCCCCCGTGTCTGTCTCTCTCTCTCTCCCCCGTGTCTGTCTCTCTCTCTCTCCCCCGTGTCTGTCTCTCTCTCTCTCCCCCGTGTCTGTCTCTCTCTCTCTCCCCCGTGTCTGTCTCTCTCTCTCTCCCCCGTGTCTGTCTCTCTCTCTCTCCCCCGTGTCTGTCTCTCTCTCTCTCCCCCGTGTCTGTCTCTCTCTCTCCCCCGTGTCTGTCTCTCTCTCTCCCCCGTGTCTGTCTCTCTCTCTCCCCCGTGTCTGTCTCTCTCTCTCCCCCGTGTCTGTCTCTCTCTCTCCCCCGTGTCTGTCTCTCTCTCTCCCCCGTGTCTGTCTTTCTCTCTCCCCCGTGTCTGTCTCTCTCTCTCCCCCGTGTCTGTCTCTCTCTCTCCCCCGTGTCTGTCTCTCTCTCTCCCCCGTGTCTGTCTCTCTCTCTCCCCCGTGTCTGTCTCTCTCTCTCCCCCGTGTCTGTCTCTCTCTCTCTCCCCCGTGTCTGTCTCTCTCTCTCTCCCCCGTGTCTGTCTCTCTCTCTCTCCCCCGTGTCTGTCTCTCTCTCTCTCCCCCGTGTCTGTCTCTCTCTCTCTCCCCCGTGTCTGTCTCTCTCTCTCTCCCCCGTGTCTGTCTCTCTCTCTCTCCCCCGTGTCTGTCTCTCTCTCTCCCCCGTGTCTGTCTCTCTCTCTCCCCCGTGTCTGTCTCTCTCTCTCCCCCGTGTCTGTCTCTCTCTCTCTCCCCCGTGTCTGTCTCTCTCTCTCTCCCCCGTGTCTGTCTCTCTCTCTCTCCCCCGTGTCTGTCTCTCTCCCGTCTCTCTCTCTCTCCCGTCTCTCTCTCTCTCCCGTCTCTCTCTCTCTCCCGTCTCTCTCTCTCTCCCGTCTCTCTCTCTCTCCCCGTCTCTCTCTCTCTCTCCCGTCTCTCTCTCTCTCCCGTCTCTCTCTCTCTCTCCCGTCTCTCTCTCTCTCTCCCGTCTCTCTCTCTCTCTCCCGTCTCTCTCTCTCTCTCCCGTCTCTCTCTCTCTCTCCCGTCTCTCTCTCTCTCTCCCGTCTCTCTCTCTCTCTCCCGTCTCTCTCTCTCTCTCTCCCGTCTCTCTCTCTCTCTCTCCCGTCTCTCTCTCTCTCTCCCGTCTCTCTCTCTCTCTCCCGTCTCTCTCTCTCTCTCCCGTCTCTCTCTCTCTCTCTCTCTGTTCATCTCAAATTACTTAATAGACTCCAATATTTTTTCTTCAATTTTGTTTCTTTTTCTGTCTCATGTCATTTCCTGCTTTCTCTTTTCAGAAAGAGCAACTTCTTTTCCAGTATGACCCTGCAGATGTGCCTTCAGATATGGCAGGTGTCATGGCCTCCATCAAACAGGTAAGAATCAGTTTGTATGCACAGTACATGCAATTGATGAAATATTTGATTTCATCTGACTAACCTTGATTTTTTTTTTTTTTTTTTTTTTTCCTATATAAATGATAATAACAATATCAGTACAGTAGTTCCTCGAGGCACAGAACCCCCATAAAATTTCAATTTTGCGGATAACTTTGAACCACCCCACACTCGCACAGTTACCTATACAGTTATAAATTAGACAAATAAGGGGTCGCTAAAAATTTGCGTGAAACTTGATTCTATCTTTGGAATTTTTCTATCATTTGTGAGATTGGCAAAAATGAGTTAAAAATTATCTATATACACCTTTTACGCATTGTAAAAAGAATGATATTGAAAGCTGTGATGAGTAAGTAAAATATGAAAAAGCAGTATATTTTAGAACAAATAAAGATACTTTTGTACAGGTATACCTTGATTAGTGTGAACAATTGTTTCCAAAAATTTCTGTACTATTCAAAACGTTGCAATAGTTAAATGTTTGTATTTTCTGCTTATACGTAATCAAATTAACTTGCATAGCAATACCATACTATGTCAAAACCTACACTATTTGAGGAATGACTGTATTCTCTTGAACGTTGATTGAAGCTCCCCCAAAATATCGCATCCTCTACCTGTTGTGGTCAGTTTATATTCTTTTGGAATCCACAATACTTGAGTATAAATATATAATGATCTACTTATAGGCCTATCATTTGCTACTTGCTTTATCCTTTAATGTATGATGATCCAGTCACTATATAGCTGATGTTCATATATTGATTCTTAATCAATTAGCCATTAGCTAATAATATAACTACTCTCCTATATTAGAAGATTCCTATTTGAGGTCTCAAAAATACATTAACATCGAAGTTATATTTTCTGCTAAGGCTTAAAATCTTTTCACCTCCTTCTCTCAGTATTGCAGCATATGTGGTGGTTACCATCAAGAAATGATATTGGTTCTCTTATTCTCTATTGATTTGATTCCCTCTCCATGTACAGATTGTCTGATAAGTGTTGAGTTTTTTGTATGCTTGCACTCTGACATTGCAATCTGCAGATTAGTTAGTATACTTGCTTAATCAGCATATGATGTACTATTTTGAATGACAATGCGGATAAGCCAATGGCTCTAAGAACAAGCCAAATTAAACTGCAAAACGTTTCCTTGTACAAAGTGTAAAACAATGTTTTGTCCTCGTAAGGAAGCAAGAGGATTTTGAAGTGTGTATAGCTTTCCCTTTGTGTCAATGTTTCCCTGTCTATATTCTTTTGTGAAAAACCAAAAAATCGGATATGACATGTGCTCTGTGTAGTGATTCTACTTTCTAGAACCAACAGCTACTGATGAAGGTTGGAGGATACACCTGACCCATTATGAATAGGAAAATAGTCCGACCATATCATACATAATGATTAATACCCTCCGTCTAACAATATTTTGACAAAAACTCGTGCGTTGTCAGAATGAAAGAAAAATAGAAAAGTTGGTGTAGGTCTAAGATTTTTGACTCTTGATACTGTTTTTATTTCCATGAACTCCTTTTTTGAGGAGCAAAACTAACAGAATAAAATGTGGTATCAATCCTTAAAAAGTTTTTAATATTTTGTTTTGTATTTCAGTTAGCAGAGAAGATCCTGTTCCACTGGCGAGAATTCCCCATTGTCCTTCCTTCATCAATCACTGACAATGAACCCCAAACAACAGGATCTGCCAATGGAGATATCAATAAAGAAAAGCCAGTAGGGATCTATTCTTTATTTTTGAAAGTTCCTCTGATTTTTTTTTCATTCAAAGCTTTGTGACTATTAGAAACTTTAATACTGTTTCTTTTCAGAATAATACATGCATTTGAACGTATTTGAAATAGGCCTTTTTTTGATAGCTGTTAATTGTCATTTATCCAGCTTCTGTTTAGTTAGGGTGGAAATGAACTAAGAAGAAAATCGGTTGTTAAACTTGGTATAACCAATATCTGAATAAATGATTTTTTTTTTTCTTTTTTTCTTTTCGAATATTGATATTCTTGGATGTGACCCTCTTCCAACTCTGGCTGTTCCATGCTTTTACTCCTCTAACTGAGAATTTTTTTTTTTTTTTTTTGTAACACTGGTAGAGGTTTGAATTAGTAATCCATTATATGTATATTGCTCTGGATTCTATAGACTTCCAATAGGTCAGCATATTTTTTTCTAAATTCCAGAGTCTCTAGATCAAGTTGTTTTTAATTTTTCAGTGGAAGATATATTTTGATGTCTTTGAATAATTTTGATTCACGTTTATACTCTCACCATGGTATCTGAATTGTATTTCATGGAAGGAGACCATGTGCAAGAAGCAAACTCCAGAAGGAGGCATATCAGGGATTTAGTAGAAGGAAACTCTCCTTATCAATGTACTTGAATGAGTGTTGTATGTAGCTGAGTGTTTTATTTGCTGTATTCACTTCGTTTTGTATATATGAAGTCAAGTGAGTTGTTTACATAAATGCCTAGAGCTTTCTCCGCTGTATTTTCCTTCTGTGTGTATTGCATTCTATCATCTTCAATCATAGTATGATTTCTTCTGGAGTTGTGTCTACCTGGTTGCATGAGGTTGCATTTGTTGGGATGAAATTTCATCTGCATGGATTGGGCCCACCGTTGCAATGTGCTGAGGTCCTCCATAAGCATGATTCCAGATTCATTGGATGTTGATAGGGAGTAGATCTTTGTGTCACCAGCAAACATGCTTATGAAGGTACAGATACCCTTTGATAGATCATTTACAGACAGTGACAACAGAATGAGCCCTAAGACAATTCCCTGGAAAATTCCATTGAGGACTGGCGACCAGGATGACTCTTTAACTTTTTGGCATCACTCGGTCAAAAATGATCTAATCCATTTCAGCATTTGTCCAGTGATACTGAATCCCTCAACTTGGTTAGTAGGGCACATATGTGAAACAGTGTTTCAAAAGCCTTTTTATAATCAAGATACAGGACATCTATTGGGATATTATGCATCATGACTTCTGACCATATTTGAATTTCTTAATAGGCTTGTGGTTACACTTTTTCCTCTAGTAAATCCACATTGTTGGATTTTATGTGTTTGATAATTTTAGAAACAATCAATTTTTTCCAAATAATAGAGATACACTACGGTAGTTCCCTGGTCACTTTTGTCAGGTCCGTATCATTTTCCTGAATCTGTTTTGACTGACAAATGAATATCACTACTTTTTTCAAAATGTTGGAATCATTTCCATTATGTTGGTAGTTGGAATCATTTCCATTATGTTGGTAGTTCCGTTGATTCTGTATTTGTTTGGAATATGATAATGAGCTGAATAAAGTATATGTAGAAGTTATTCAGATAGTGGAATTTGGAAAAAAAATCCTTTATGAATAATTTTCGTACATAAGTTGAAATCCACTCCCCCACCTATTTTTTTCTTTTTAAAAAAGTATTAGAATGAATCTTTCATGCTTGCATCCACTAATAGTTTCATTACATTATCCTTATATATATATATATATATATATGGTTGTCTGTATGCACACCTGACAGTGGTAAAAATGGGGCAAAATAAAGAAAATAAACTGAAAAGCAACCATTAATACTATATAGGAAGTCAACTACAGTGAGCATTGGCCTATTTATTTTTATCAGATGGAGTATTGTGAACTACCACTTCTCAAATTATAGCTTAAGACTCCTCTAGGGGTCATGGGAAGATTGTGTTATTTTTGTCTCAGATATATTGAGATTATTTATGTAATCATTTTTAATTTTTTTTATCTCTTTACTCCTATTTGTGCTTACTGTGAAATGATTCAATGCTATTCGATAACTTAATGAATACAAATTTTGTTTCTATTAAATATTCATAATTCATTTTCCATAATGAACAGTAAAGACTAAATATTTTGCAATTGGGGGGGGGGAGGGTGTGTTAATTTGTTTTTATGTCAGAGTAAGATTGCCTATTGTTTTTATAACAGTGAGTGAGACATTGTGAAAACATTTGACCTATAAGTCGCAAAAAAAGATTGAGAGGCCTTGTTGTAAACCCGAGTTATTTTTTACTACTATTTACCTACGTATTTCAATGTTTTCTTCTTTTACCAGTAGAATTAAGAAACATTAAAAAATTTTTTTCTGAAGAATTTTCTTCTGCTTTCAATTAATAGCATCTGTTACCTTTGGATAAATGTCAGTTGAGTAGAAATATTTTTTTTGGTTCAGTGTGGGCGGGAGTGCTATTTACAATGTAACTATAATGCTGAACTGGGAATTTACTTTCTGTCTATCAGAAAAAGTCCAAAGTCATTTTTTTTTTTTAAATGTTGAAATTTTTCTAGACATAATTATAAATGAAGAAATCCTCCAAAATGATTCATTTCACATCTGCAGTAACATAAATACTTCAAAGCTGTATACTTAGAACTGACATAAAGTAAGAATTATAATCAAAACATGAATAGACCCCCCCCCCCCGAAAAATGGTTGGAAATGTATTCTTTCAAAGCTGACACATTTTCTAAGGTAACAGAAGTCTCATTTAGTGGAAGCATCAAAAATTTTTCTGAATAAAACAAATTAAATCCTTTTCTGTTCTCTGGTTTCAGTGGTTAAATGAATATTGAACATTTCTAATCACAAATTAATTCAGTAATGAATCTACTATATGTTATAAACTGTGTAGATTGGAAGTAAAGAATCAACTCAGTGAATAGTTGTTTTTTTTCTAATTGTTGTTGTGTATGAAAAAATATATCATACTATCCACTGCATTGTCACTTAACGTTGGGTATCCCAGCTAGTTTTAACCAAAAATTGAAAGGTTCTGGAGATCATATTGATTTCTTTGATTTTAGAGTAAATTCAAATAAGTTTTGATATCAATTTTTGATTCATTTAAGTTATTCAGCTTGTTGGTACAGTAACTTTCTTTTAATACTTATAAAATATAGTAAAATAAATTTGGAGGAAGACTGCATAATTTCTCAATTGATAAGTTGTTGTACACATGAAATTAAGAGGTTGATAATTTTTTGTAAATAGGTTGCTGTAAATACAGTAAATTTTAAAATCAACACATTTTGATAATTAATCTAATACTTTATAATTTAGTTCCATAAAATCTTTTTATGTAAATGAGTAGAGATTTTCCACAATTTTTCTCCAAAAGATCAGTTATAGATTAATATATATAACATAGAAGATAAAAAATCTGATTATTGTTATTGGATATCTAACTATGGTTAAATAAATCTTTGTCTGTCTGCGTGCATATGCACTGTGATTACTTGACAACTGGTCATTCTACGAAGTGGACATTTACCAGGTATGTCAACTCTTATTGGGCATATCTTGCCATGCTGGATGCAGGTCTGCAAAGGGTGTGGCCAATCCAGTAGAAGATTTCTTCCTGTACTGACTGCTGATGAATTTGCTGCCACAGTTCTTTATTGCAGATGGTATCCAGCCAGCAAATTTGACGCATTCCTCTGAGGAGGTCATTGATAAACATCTGAATTTTCCTTGTGGCAGTGACAGCTGTTCTCCATGTTTCCCCACTATACAACAAGACAGGCCTCATTGTACTAATGAAGAGCCTGATCTTGATGCTGGTTGTTAGATCTGATGTTCTCCAGACATTTTTCAGCCTATGCAAAACCACCCTTACCTTACCGACCCGGACTTCTACATCGGCATCTGTTCCATCGAGTCTGTCAATAATATTGCCAAGGTACTTGAACCTCCTACAGTGTTTTACCTTCCAACATGAAGGGGGTTACATTGGTTGTATTAACTGGCTTTGTAGATGTTGAGGCCGCGGCATGCCGAGTTCATTGCAACTGTGTTGGTCTTCTCTCGCATATGTAGCTGCGTATTGGAAAAGGGGCTAGGTCACTGGCGGTCAAGGTTGTTCAATGGTCCAGAGCGTCCACTGGTTGCTGTGTCTCCTCTGAACCGTGGATGTCCACATGGCCAACAGGAACAGGAAGAACGACAACAATCATCCCTGCCTGCACCTGAAAGGCTTCAGTTAGTTGCTGACCTGCAAGTCATCCCTTCATAGGAGTTCCTGATGATGGTTGTAATCTTACCTGGAACCCCATAGTGTTTTAGCTGCTTCCAGAGGGTCTCCCTGTCCACACTGTCAAGCGCCTTCTCATAGTCAATGAAGTTGACATAGAGAGGTGAGTTCCACTGTGGTATGGATATCTGCTTTCTGTGCTTCTGCTGGAATTCTGTCTGACCTTGCAGACTTCCTGTTCTTCAGTTATCTGATGGCCTTGTGGATCTCCACCATAAAGGTGTACAGCAATTATTTGGCTGGTTCATGTCCACTGGCTGGATATCCACTAGGTTATGTGGAGATAGTCTATTTGAAAGTTCCTCAAAATGCTTCATCCATCTGCATTTCTGTTCTTTCACATCCTGAATCTTCTTGCATCTTTGTCCCTTACTAGCCTCTCTAGCTGGTTATACTTATCCTGAGCAGTTTCTTGATGATGGCATACAGGTCTTTCATATTGCCATGGTGAGCTGCTTCTTCAGCTTTTGTTGCCAGCATCTCCATATAGTTTCTCTCGTCTTCTCAGATAAACCTCTTCAGAATTTTGTTCATGTCCATGTACTCTTCATGGGCTTTAGCTTTTCCCACTCCTGTGCAACTTGTTCATTGCTGTTGCCTACTTTTTCATCTCCTTGATCTTTTTCAAGGTTTCTACTGAGATCCATTCCTTGTGGCTGTGTGTCTTGGTGCCCAGCACTTCCTAATGTGTTGATGGCACTGCTTCTCCTATACCTGATGACTAGGTTGCTTGTAGCACACACTGCTACCCAATGATTTCCTCGTAGCCCGGTTGTTGCTACAGATCTTGTTGAAATCGATCATGATGATCTCTCATCTTGGGTGGGTCTGGATAATGGTCATCAGCCTGTTGTAAAACATGCCTCCCTTTTTTCTTTCTTTTTTTCTTAATCCATGAGGGAAATAGAAGAGAGGCAGACCAAGAAATACCTGGCACTGTGACCTGGGAAGAATTGGGCAAACATAGGGACAGCTAGAGAGATTGGCCCACGACCGAGAATTTTGTTGGCGGCGTATGCCCTAAATAAGGCTACAAAGCTTGGTACACAAGGCATCATTGTGTTAAGTTCAAAGTTCTTTTGATCAGCAGCTTTTGAAAATATGACGAGAGTAAATTTAAAAAAATTACAGATTATAGATTTTTTTATCTAAAGTTATAGATCTAAATTTAAATCTAAAATATCCTAATTGGCAACATTGAAGAGTAGTAACTGAAATACTTCGAAGCCATAGTTATCAATTTTATATGACTATTATATAGCAGGCTGCTCTACATACCAAACATACACCTTTGGAATGGGCACTGCCTTGGTTGTATAAATTATCTTAGAGTTCCATATCTTATTCAAATTTGATATGCACTATAACTATGGTCTATTGTCAAATCAGTGCTCAAGTTTTTCTGCTTTAAAAAAAAATTTTTTCACAGAAATTGCCTGTAATTTGTTTATCCCGCTTAGAAGCTATAACAAATAGATTCTCTGGTACATTGCCATAAATAGTATTTATAAGTTTATATCAAATCTGAGTTACATTACTAACTATGACGTGAAGAATAGCAAGTCATAGTTGAAATTACCCACAAAGTATAATAGTTGGCATCTGCCAATTTTACTCTCTGAATGGTTCATTTGTCTTTTTAGAAATAAGCTTGCTAGCTTCACATACATTTATTGTCATTAACAATTTATTCATTATAGCTAGCTAATATGGCTCAGTAGGATGCAATGATTCTTTGTTTTTATTCAAAAGAAAAATGGGTGTGTTCTCAAGTCACGACCACAACATTTGTTACATTCCAAATTTTGTTTGGATAATTGAACTCCTTTGTGTATATTAGTGACCATTTTTCTGTTGCCATTTTCTGTGATGTTATGGATTATACACCTTAAGGTGGAACAATAGGTTGCCTGAAATGTTGTGATAAGATCAAAAACACAATTCAATTCTCCAAACAAAATTTGGAATGTTAATGACTCTTCTCAAAGTTATAGACAGTACAATTATTACTGATGAGAAATTTCTTAAATATATCATAGTTTTTGTTGTTCTCATGTTTGTTGCATTAGAGCAGTGATGTATTTTTGCGTGTGTACATATATATATATATATATATGTGTGTGTGTGTGTGTATGTATATAAATATATATATTTCTTAGACTAAACACCACCTCTCCATTCTATGATGGATTGGCGTTAATATATGTGAGGCAAGGTGGAAGTAGGGTCTGACTTTCTTTTTTATCTTTTTGATTAATGATGGGTGAGACTTCTTTTTCTTTTCTCAATGGGATGGTCTGTGTATGCTTATTCTATTTCTTAAATCTGTTGACCAATTCCTTGTATGTTAGTGTTATGTTTTGTATCTGTGATTCTGTTTTAAAACCCCACTTTCCTGAGAACTGACCATTTTAGACCCAACTCCCTTCACTCACTGCCTCTTCTTGTCTAAGACAAACCCAACACCCACAGAGATGGGGGGACGAACACCATTTGACCCCCTCCTCACAGACTTTACTCATTTCAGACCAAACTTGACTCTCACCTACATAGATACAATGCCTTCCCACTCCTACTATCAAACAACACAGAAATCTCTCCATTTCTTTCCTCAACCTCTAACATGTAAACAGTAAAATTTTCGCTAAACTGCTGAAAGTTTTTCTCTGAAAAAGATGGCTGGTACCCATTTAAATGCATTGAAATATGCCCACATGATGATAATATAGAAACTTTTGAAATGTAACACCTGGTTTCTCTTAATTTTTTCTTCCCTCACCGATATATATATATATATATATATATATATATATATAGCTCAATTCAAAATCACATCATTGCAGCAACATTACTTGTGAAAGGTGAGATCACAAAATATTGACTATATCAAATCTTGTCAAAATGAGGGAGATTTGCACAACTAATGTGGTTTTTACTAAAATATGATGTATTTTTAGAACAGTCCATAATCAAAATCAATGTAATACATGCTAATAAAACCATTTTTTTTCACTAACCATGTATTTTATTAATTTGGTGTATTCATCATAGTGTTTTCTTTATAATTAAATTGAAATAAAAGTATTTGAATCAAAAATAGAATGAAAATTGCTTAATTTTGTTTGCAGAATTTATCAATTCCTTCAATCTATCATAAAAGTACATAAATGATTGTTTACTATTTTTCAACTGGAAATTTAAAAATATTTGTTGATTCATATAAAATTTGAAACAAAATTGCTGAGTAATGATTGACATATGTTGATGCAATTACAAACAAGCAATAGCTATAATAGTTTGAATTATGCAGTAAGCTTGCCTAATTCATGAAATAAGCAACATGTATAACTATTCATTCAACGTATCATTTTGGCAGCAGTATATATATATTTTTTTCTTTTTCCATGATATACTGTTTACAGTGTTCTCTTTGTTTCTCTAATGTTTGTAAGCTAAAAACCTTTTGAATCTATGGTATTTTTTATTTATTGTTCAATGCCATTCACTTTTCATGACTACTGGTTGTTGGTCATTTTATGATAGGTGTTAAGCTTTAAGGAGTTTTTCCTGTTTGTTCAGCTTAATTGTTTGGATAACAAAGGAGATTTGGGGTTTGCTCTTTTTTAAGCACACCCAAAAGAAAAAAAAGTTTACGTCTATAACAAATCTTTTGATGTTATGACTTTTCACTTGGCCCAGATACAAGGTGTAATTATTTACAAACACACTTGTGAATATACGCAATATAATTTTATCTTGAACTAAAACCTATGAGAGAAAGATGTTATGATAAAATGTACATTGCTTTATTTTATTTCTCAATCAAGGCCATTTCAATTATTTCAATCTTTTGGAATGACTACTAGTTTTAGTAATAGGGAGAATTACTGGTGATATATAAGAATAATGAATTCAGTGTGTAATATTTTTAATTGGGTCATTTCTTTCTTTTTTTTTTTTTCAAAATCTTCCTCTTGTCATGGCAAGGAAGTTATTTTGTCTGTTCATTTTTATTCTCCTTTATTTTACTTGGGCAAATCATTGAAATTAGCTTCTAGCTTGCTATGCCCATTGAAGCTTCACAAGAGCCTGTTGATCGTTCATTTTAGAAACATGATCCATACTCAGTCTGTTGCCTATCTCTCACAACATTGGACGAAGGGTTTTGACTTTCCCAGTTGGGAATCAGTTGTCAGTTTCATAGAGTGGTTGCCAACCAAGGCTGAAGAGCTCAGTCTACCCTGCTATATATCGATAGTTGGATGGGAGAGTGATGGCTTCATACCTTTCTCTAAGGCATTAGTGCAAAGTGAATCTTATCACTGCTGGAGTTTGATCCTGGTTTACCAATTATATCTCTTTGACCATTAGGTCACCCACACCCCTATTTCAGTAGTCGCATGGGTTCAAAATTGATTATATGCAAATAAACAAGTTAGACAATACGTTTGCATAGAAGAGTCAGAAACCATATTCAGATTTTTTAAAAAACTGAAGATTGATTTAAGCATATCCAAATGAATTGTATATTAATGACGTTTGGTTCATGAACTTATTACTCTGAAAAATTTCATTGTTATTTCTTTCTAAAGGAAATATAAAGATGTATAATTTTGTAAGTTGTGAACTGAGGTCTACAATGAGGTTGTGAACTGAGGTCTACGATGAGGTTGTGAACTGAGGTCTACGATGAGGTTGTGAACTGAGGTCTACGATGAGGTTGTGAACTGAGGTCTACGATGAGGTTGTGAACTGAGGTCTACGATGAGGTTGTGAACTGAGGTCTACAATGGGGTTGTGAACCGATGCCTGCGCTGGGGTTGTGAACCGATGCCTGCGCTGGGGTTGTGAACCGAGGCCTGCGCTGGGGTTGTGAACCGAGGCCTGCGCTGGGGTTGTGAACGTTCTGTTGATGTTAAATTATTGACTACATTTTAATTAGTTATACTTGTTTTTCTGAGCTATCCCAGTGTTATGATATGATGAATAATAATTGAAATCCTCCAATTTACTCTAAATTTCAGAGTCAAGTTACATTTCGAGATGTTTTTATTGCTCCCACATTTGATGAACTGGAAGAAGTTGCGAGATTACCAAATGGTGGACAGAAAAAGCTAAATGAAAAACAGTTATACTGTATCTGGGATAATGGGTACGTATAACTATCTAATTTTGTTTTTGAATTATTTTCTTGTATTTTTATGAGGATATGTATTCATCTTATGCATTGGGAGGAAAACACTTACAATATTTAAATATATGATCAATAACATGTTCCTTCACACATCTGTAATTCTTTTATGGCAGATGAAATTACAATCTATACAAGTTGCAGCGAATTAATTTGAAAGGAAAGATATTTATTGATGGCCTGACTGTGAGGGTAGTAAAAGGTGTTTGTGATAAAGGACAAATGTTAGATGAAGAGAAAACTTAACGGCTTTCTATACTATCCTCATTCTTTGAGAGTGGTGCTTTGCCATCTTTTGAACAAATATAACCCTATAGCATTTTGGTGAGTATAAACTATTAGATCATAAACATTACCTACATATAAAATGCAGTGTGTGTAATATATATAATCAGTGCATGTGAGACACTTTTCAATGAGTGCACTGATACTGCACTCTGATCCTAGAGAATATTATTTTTATGCTCAATCTTTAAATATCGACTTCTGCTTTTGATAAATGATTTTGAGTTTTTTTTCTGGTCATATAAGAAAATTTATTGAATAATTATCTTAACATATATGAAATACTTATGAACGTAAGTAAAAAATGTACCCGTCTAACAAAATGCTATGAAAAATATCTTAAAATATACTTACTTCTAAAAAAACTTGAGTTTCCTTGAAAGAGGGATTGAGCAACCAAGTTAAAAAAAAGAATGACGTATAATAATTCTAGGGGTATGAAACATTTCTATCATGTAAAAGAATTAGATAATTTATATTTAAGTTTTAAAATACCTGCAAATTTCTACTTGAAAATAGTATTTTCTATTTGACTTTTATGATTTTTCGCCTAAAAAACTTATTTATTTCGAATTTGATTATTTCTTAAACATGTATAGGAATCTGAAAGTATGATAGGATAACAAGGAGGATATGAAATTAAAAAAAAATTGACTCCTACATTACATAACATAACCCTACAAGATCATTTTTCAAAATATTCTCCATTCTGTCTTATTTAAAAAGATATAATTTAAGATAGAATCTATTAATACTTAAAATCATTTTTAACATGGGTAAAGTTTTTAAAAAGAATTCTATATCCATATCTATATGAAACAATTTTCGAATATGATTTGGAAAAATGTATGAGTGTTTATCCGTCTTCTACATCTTTGGTTCTTGTATTTTTCTAGGGAATTTGAAGTTGACAGCATTCATTTTCCTGGCCAAACACACAAATGGCATCTTAGCCAACTGCTGCAAAAAGGTTCCAGGCGATCTCATGAAACCCTTCTTGATGTAAGTATTGAAATAGCATAGTAATTTAATGTATACCACATCATAAAGAAATGTATAACTATTATTTTTGTATTCTCAATTTTTGTTAAGAATAATGTTCAACTTGATTCTATGCATTTAATAATTTATTTAATTAACTTTTCTTCCTTTGTAGGACATGGCATTGGCATTGAGAATTCTGCTGATCACAGCCAGAAATCGCTTCCATTCGCACTTCTTTAGTTTATCTGAAGGATTCAGAAGTTGGGGTCGAGGTCTATGGAAAATATTTGGTATGGTTAATCTCCCATCCTTTATAATGACAAATCATACTTGATTAGATTTTACATGCACATAATGGATTGATGTTTTTTATATATATATAATATATATATATATATATATATATATAAATATATATATATATATATATATATATATAAATATATAAATAATAATGATAATATTAATATTATTAAACTCTGAGAGCAAAAACTTGAGATATTTCTTTGAATAAATATATTCATAAACTGGAAAAATTTATTTAAAATTTAGTATTTTGTATAAATGTGAATTTTTATTGGGGAATATCTTGACAGATCATTGCAAATAAGATCTGTGCTTGTATAAATATTTTCAGTGATTCTGAAAATGATACTGGTTGATCTGTATCATGTTGAAGTGTGCACACACACATATATATATATATATATATATATATTATTGTGTCATCCACAGACAGCTGTTTCGATGTATTACATCTCTTCAGTGTGGCTATAGACTTTCCATTATCCCATCCAGTACCACAAGGTAGGATTGAAACCTTCGCTTCAGACCCGGAGACCGATATCCTACCTCTGGGCTATAGAACTGGATGGTCAGTAAGGCTGAATATAAGCGATACATTTATTTATGCAGAGATTCCCCATCCACCAGAATGCTCTATTCCTGTGGAAGAGCATTGCATAAGCTTACATTTACCTCACTTATATATATATATTATAAAGTATATTTCTCAATTACTTAATCACTTGAGACTAGCAGATTTTTGTGTGACATCATATCAGTGAATTGACAGCTTCTCTAATGAAATCATCTCTTAACTGCTTTTATCACTACCTGAAAATTGTTTTGAATCACTTTTATTCATTGAGAGAATAAAAAGGCTTAGGACAAAGAAATTTCCTGAGTGGTTAAAATTCATATACAAGACATTTTAGAAATAATGCTGTCACACAACGTTATGGGAAAGGCCTTCTTCCAGCTCTGGACGTGTAATTGTTACAGCATCACTAATGTGAATTCGCTAATCTTTACCATCTCTTACCTACAAACTATTCTCCTTTGTCTATCAATCTTGTGTGTGGTCTTTTTGTACTGCATTCTCATGGACACTAATTGGTTACTCCTTTTGTTCCATTTATTGTCCCTTTGTCTCATTATGTGCCCTGCTCATCTACATTTTTGTTAAAACATTTCATGGAGGATGTCTCTTGATTTCATTGCTTCAATTTTTGTAGTATATCAGCTGTACAAATGTTAGTGTTCTAATTTAATTCTGTCATCCATTTTAAAGTCTGATTTTTAATAGGAAAAAAAAATGTTTCAGTATTTTTAGCTGTTGATATGCATGTGTATTTTTGTTGTTTTTTGTGTTTATTTGTATTCTCATATGATGATAACGTATACATTACTCATTGCAGATATTATTATTGGCATGCCTTCAACAAGTCCTGGGGATCTGTCAGCCAAACTCAGGGAAGAGCATATGCGTTATTTAGTAGCTGAATTAGATATACGGGTAAATACCATTTTCTATTATTGAATTTCTCTTCAATATTATTCAAATTTAAACATGGGGGGGGGGCGCGATTCTTTTGTTGAGGATCTTCTAAAAAAATTTTTGTCAACAGAATATGTTGTCAACATATTGCAGCTAAATTATCTGATCATGTATTAATTTATATGCACTGAACAGTGACCTCTGTCAATTGTTATCTCCTTGTTGTGTTTTTTTGTTTGTCTCCTTTTTGCTTTTACTATTTTTTTCATTTCAGTCATGTTGTTGCCTTTTAAGAACATTACATTATTTTATTTCAGTAAAATTTGAGTTTTATTAGCCTTATGCTGTGATTTACCGAACCGAGAGGATATGTCAGAATGCCAAACAGGGATGAGACTAATCACTAAACAGAGAGGATATGCCTTATAGAAAGCCAATGTGCCAATGGGAGTCTTATTTAGTGTTTATGATTGAAATTACACCTTTTAAAGACATATTATTCTATTTTAGTACCTTTTACATAAGCTTTTGTAAGTTTTATCAACATAATTCTGTAATTTGCCAAATGCTGATTCATAGTTTAGTCTCACCCCCTTTGGTTTGGTGAAGCACGAGGCCAATAAAACTCACCAAAAGTTACAAAAATAAAATAGTATCACAAAAACCTATGTAGAATTACTAAAATATAAGAATATATCCTTGAAAATGTATAATTTTAATCACAAATCCCAAGACCCCCTTGGTATATGTATGTATCAACACTTGGCAAATCTCAGGATAATGTTGATAAAAATCACAAAATCCTATGTAAAGTTTAAAAAGGTATAATCTTAATTAGAAACCTCCAATAAAACACTCATGGGCATGTAATGTATCTCCATCCGGCTCCACACTGCAAAATCTCTCAATTCGGTGATTAGTCTTTATGGATTCTGTTGCAATGGAAAAATTCTATAATCATTCTTTCTTAGTTATTTCTGTGCTACTTAATGATTATAAATAAGGCTTATAGCTAAAATTTCAAAATGGTATGAATCTATTTGAAACAACTTTCTTGCTTTTTCAAAAGCTAGGGCATAGCAAAATGTAATATTTGAAGTAATAGTTGAGTTTGGAAGATTGTTAAAGAATATATGCAATAAGAAATTTTATGATTCATGATATGAACCTCTTGAAAATTGAAAATGTTTCCTGCTTAAAATGTTCATGTAGATAATTCTTGTATCATTAAAATGTATGAATTACCTCCTATATGTTTATAAATAGTGAGGATGCACTGGAGAATTTCCAGATTCTACTGGTTTTAAATTTTTCCGGAATCATCTCAGTTGCTTACATTTAAAAACCAAAGCCTATTGGCTTTTCAAAGTAAATAGCAAATCGTTACTGTAAAACTTCAAATGGCCTGTCTGCAACTATTCTCCACAATTAGTTCAGTACTCTGAATAATTGATCCGCTACTTTTTAAGGCCATTCTAGGGATATCTTTGAAATATCACTGAAATGTCATATAATAGGATTTTAATAGATTTATCCTCTTAATTTCTCTTGGCAGCATAATTGTCGAAAAGAATTCAACCGCTTTTGTGAATATGTCAAAGACAAATGCAAACTGTTGAGAGCTGAGAAACACAAGGTAAGTTTATAATCAGTTCTTTCCATTCATACCATAAGGGCTGTATCAATTTCATGAATCATAAATTAC
The DNA here is from genome assembly GCA_963457665.1 of Thysanoteuthis rhombus. Lineage (NCBI taxonomy): Eukaryota > Metazoa > Mollusca > Cephalopoda > Oegopsida > Thysanoteuthidae > Thysanoteuthis > Thysanoteuthis major. Next base: position 52,568,157 of record OY735202.1, read on the forward strand.
TAGAAGTTCATTAGCAGCTTGAATTTGACTGGCTGATTCAGGATTGCCCACTAACTGAAAGAAAACAATTTGAAGGACTTTGTTTCATAGAAAATCATGGTTTTTCTGAATGCGATGTGGGTATATTTACAAAAAAAAAAGCATCTACTGTAGTAGTGCAATTTAATTATGATTTAGATTTAGTATTCATATTATATATTGTGTGTAGGATCAACAGAAAAAATCTTTTTTGATAATTAACCAACAGCTGTATTGTCTGATGTGTGTGTGTGTGTGTGTGTGTATGTATATATATGTGTGTATATATATATATATATATATATATATATATATATATATATACCAGGAAGTGGATTCACTACACACATTTATGATTCTGCTCTGTTGGGGCCTTTTCAGGTGAATGATTATGTATGCTTCAAATTACTGTTAGGGAAATTCTTATGGATGCTGCTATGGTGGGAGGAGTTTTTCTTCTATTTTATTATTTTGTAGAGTGTGTTCTGCTGGTGGTTTTATATATATATATATACACAATGTAACTGATTGAGAATTTTCATTATTGGACTAAAAGCATGATCATTTCTTTCGGTAGAAACTGTATTCTATCTGTTCCTGTATATAGTAAGTTTAGTGACCCATTTATAATTATTACAAGTTGAAATTTTATGCGTTAAAAATCCAAATCAAAAAACTTCTTTAGTGATTATTTTGATAAACAATATGCAGTGAATATTTGTTCAACATATTCACAGCATTTTTTAAAGTTTGAAAATAAGAGAACTAGTATGAGTATAGTCCCAAAATCTATCTATATTCTGAACATTTTTGTCAATAACAGTGGATTCTTCCACTCAAAGGTAACAATTCTACTGGTCTTACCCGCTATTTGAAACAATGGACTTCAGATCAGTTTGTTTCATTGTCATCTGCTGTCAACATCATAAAAGAAGTAATAATTGCTCTGAAAAGCTGCTGGAATTACAAGAACATATGTTTTCCTGCCAGTGATAAACGTGGTGATACAGTCATAATGGACAAGTCCAAATGTCTGAAGACACTGGTAATTTTAATAGAAGCTGAGGCAGGACCCAAATTTGATAATGAAAAGGAAATGGTCCCCTTTCAGAACATTTCATCAGTAATAGATACAGGCAACTAAACCAATGTCACTGCAAGCTACCATGTATATGTTTGCCCGAATATATAATTAGAAGGTATTCCTCTTCAGCTAATTTTTAGCAGCTGAGACTCAGCATGCCTAGGACTGATTCATTTCCTGTGAGATATAATCAGTTCACTATCAAGCAAATCCCTAAAATATATTGATAACTCTGCCCTCTTTTTGGAGCTAATCAAAGAGGTATACATTTAGAACTTCTTGCTGACTTATCTATCTTTGGGCTAATTCACTAACATCCTGATATAAATGCTTGGTTGAACATGTGTGTCATCTGCATATAGACCATAAATCCTGATATGTTTCAACAAGAGGGCATAACCATGGAACTATTGCTTTTCCTAGTGATGGCAAACATGTAACAATCTTGAAACTCAGTAGGTCAACACCACCAAGCTTAACCATCAACCCTAGATATGTTGACAACACTTTCCATAAGTTTCATTGCAGAAAAAGAAAACAAACTTGCTTTCTTGAAAGTCCTGGTAACTTTCCCAACTTCAAAATATATGAACTCCATAAACCTATATTTAATGGAGAGTACATCAACTTTGATTCCTATCACTTGTTTAGTGTAAAGAAAATTTATTGCTTACAAATATGAGTGAAACTTGTTCATTTGGACATCTACACAAAATGATTGATGATACCCTGAAGAAGAATTGCTATTCAGCCCATATAATATCAGGTCCTGTCAACTGATGTGCTAAAGATGAAAGCTGCAGTTCATTGAAGATAAGACTTGAAGAATGCTGCTAAGACATCATTAGAGTATCATAGATCATATATAGAAATGAAATGATTGTTGCATGGTAGCGTTTGATCCTACTTGTAGCTTTTCTGTGTTGATTAATAACATTAATTGCATTGTGTTTGCAGACTGCTGACCTCAGACCACCCCCGATTCCTTACTACTATCAGACTCCACAAGGACTGCATATAGATTTGAGGCTTTTTAATAAAGGTATTGTTTCATAAACCATCTTATATACAATGAAAAATGCTTCAATTTTTGATGGCCTGTTCTAATGATTTCATTTATCAAGTAAAAATAAGTAAATAAAAGTCAAATATACCTTCTTTTTTTTCTAGATTGAAAATTTAGTTATTTCTAATAGGACTGGCTTGAAAAAAATAAAAGGCCTAAATTTGTTGAAACTTTTTATCTTTTTGAGCTTTTACTTTTCAAAATGATATATAGTCATTTTATCTATGCAGATTATATAATAGATATGCATTGAATCCCTGAATTATCATAAACAGCAACCTGTAAAAATATATTTTTCAATAAATATGCTTTTTGGGATTTCTAGTGGTCTTCAGTGTCAAAATATAAAACTGGAATACACTAAAATTCTAAATGATTGATTTATCATCTGAGTTTACCCTTATTCAAAATACTCCATTTTCATTATACGTTTTATATTTGATGGTGTTAGTTTTTGGGGTTTTTTTTCTAAATATTAGAATTAGGAAAATTGCAGCAAGTGTACAAATCATTTAATGTATTTTAAAGAGGAAGCAAAGAATTTTCAGTTGACGAAAATGATTTTGTGAATACCTCAAGTATTTTGCGGGGCTTATCTTGTGGTGTGGATATCTTACTGAATCTCCTTAATTCCTATAAAAATACCTTTCTTATTGTATATCTATAAATGTGATCTTATTAAAAAGCAGAATGAACAGGCTTTATTGCAATTTCACTGAAAGTGGTTTGGTGATATCAATGATATGTATTTCATTTTTTACTTTTGTGTATCACAAAGAGTTATAGTGAAAAATAAGAAAAACGTAAAAAATCTTTTTGTGGTAATTGTATCAGTTGTATTTTAATAATCTACTTTTCTTCAAAATGATAATCTGTGCTGAAGTATTTTTTAATGTCTTAAGTAGTCATTTATAATACTTTTCGTGTATGTGGTAGATAATACATTTTTATTAGTTTTTTTTTTTTTTCTTTTATTGCTCTAAAGTCTTTCCTTGAAGGTGGTTACTAATCCACCCAGCATAGACTGTATAGAATTTTAATACGGAAGACATGTTTCGTCTAGAAGTTGAACATTTCAGAACAGTCAAGCATATTTCATGAATTATGATTGGTCAGTCAGCTTCTGAATAAGAGCTGATTTTCTAGTGCAAAAAAAAACGTATACTTCTGATCATCTTCTTTACTTCTTTTTTTGAAAACAAAATGATCAAGTGTAGTGTTGCAATGTCAGGTTGAGCAGTAGTTGTACTGATATTCTCAAATATCAATTAGGCTTCCCATAGACGTTGGCTCTTCTAATAGCTGTTGGCTGTATGCCTTATTTGATTCTAAGCCTGGTGGTAATGTTGGTGTTTCAGTTTCTACTTTTGCTTTTTTGAAGTAACATCTCATCTAGTTGATGTGCTATATCCAAATTGCTTCACCAACTTGTACTTCCATAGAGTACAGCACTTCAGCATCAGTAGAGCACACCATAAGTTCATTTCTTCTTTTTCTGAAAGCGTCTGATTAAAACTGCATTTCCAATATTGGAGTAGTACAAGGTATAATCAAAAGATTCTCCAATGAAAAGGTATATTTGTATGTTTTTTGAATTCTTCTGTCATTCCCTTTGAATTAGTGATCTTGCAAAGTGACACCTCCCTCCAAATGTTTCAGCCATACTTGATACGTTCCCTGAAAGTCCCGCTCTTCAAGTGTGTGAAGTATCATCCATGATTTGAGCTGGATCTCCTCCAGTGTCAAAACAACAGTCCTTCAGCTTGAATTAGAAGAACTTGTAAGGGAGCCAAATCTGGCGAGTAGGGCTATTGTGGAGCAACAATCGTACTGGTATGGCACAAAAACAATGCTCTTTGAGCAGACACTCTGTTAGAACATCCAATTCCCATCAAGCCATAATTCAGATCATTTGCGCTGAATATTTTCTATCAGAACTGATCCAAATGACATGTTGACAATATCAGCAACTTTATTGATGGTGATTCAATGCTTCTGACACATAATTCATCCAATTTCTTCAACATTTACAGGAGTAGAGCCTATGGAGGGTTACCTTGACCTTATGTCATCCTCCAGAGATGTTCCACCATTCTTGAAGTGTGTGTGCCACTTAAAGCACCTTACTTGGCAGAAAGCCTGCTTCAACATTTAAAGAGTCGATTTCCTGAGTTTCAAGTTTGAGGTCCAAAAATCGCAAATGAGCGTGCAAACGTGGTCACGAAAGCATGTGTAATGCCTGTTCGAATATTCACAGCATGACGCCACATGGCATGCTGATTCACGACGATTACTGTTCACTCCCTGCTGTGTGGCATGACTATCCTGTGCTTAGTTTGTTTGCAACAGTGACAGTCTTGGAACCTTTTGATCGCACTTCATATGAATGTGCACTGTATTTCTGATTGTAGTGTATCTCTACTTGTCTTCCCGAACCATAACCTTAAATAGTATCTATACCTTTCATCCAAACAACTCCTGTGGGAGATTTTCTTCTTGGATTGTCTTTTCTCTATGATTTAAACAAAAAAAGAAAAAAAAATCTGACAAAGGCTGCTGGTAATCCTCTCTCTCCTGCTTTGTGTATGACACATTGCAGTGTCAATGAATCTCTTAACTGGCTTTTTTTGATAGAGGGTAATATGTAGGTAAATAGTGATGCTTGCTTCTGTTATTCATTGATCATAAATTTGAATTAAGTCAAATTTTGATCGTGCAATTTAGTAAATTCTACTCTTATCAAAACCCTGTTGGATCCACTTCATGTAAGATCCACTCTAAATTGATGATCATCACAATATTTTGAATGTAAATAATCAACTGATGAACTCGATGAAATGACCTAATCTTATATTTTGTTTAATTCTATTGTTGACCACTGATAGATAAGTATTGTTAAAAAAAGCAATTTTTCACTCTTTCACACCATTCAAGGCTACTTTTGTACCTTCTATTACTATCACAAGCAGTATGCCTAATCAAAACCATGTATACTGATTAACAGTGGAACTTTTCTATGGCAGAAATAAAAATAAGATTATTTTGACAGAATGGAAGATGAATAATAAAAAAAATGAAAAAGTTACCTAAAGGTCAAAGAGAGGTAACTTTGATCAGTAGTTATTCCTGTTGATATTAACATTTGGATTTTCTTGTATAAATTTAAGAGTTTCAATGAATTTCGTTAGTTTCTTATCAGCTATATATTGAGCCATATTTAAGTTTCCCCGAGTTCTGAGTTGAACTCTAATTTAATTCTAAACCTTAGTAAATTCTTAATTTCATTTCAGATCTAATCAATAACTGCTTACCAATTCTGAGCAATATAGTTGAAAAGGAATCCCGTGGGTGGCATATTCAATATCGTCAAAAATTGGTTCGAGAACTAAAAGGTGAGATTTTATTTATTCTTTTACATTCTCAGTTATTTTTCAAATATCTTTTTTCTCATAAGTACTTACATTCTGAAGCCAGTGATGAAATTAACAAAAAATATTTAGATTTCATTATTATACTTACTCAAAATCTCCAAGATCGCAATTGATAATTTCAGATTTTGATGTAAACTAGTTGAGAATTAGTTTCCGTACTGTTGTGTGTTTCATGGTTTAGTGTGAACATTTGTTATTGAATGGCTGATGTCTTCCAACCGGTGATAGAGCATTTGTGTCCTGGACAACTATGTGCTGGTCTATTGTGTACCTGGACATTTGCATACAGTATTTTTTGCATCCCTGTCATTTGCTGTATGTAAATACCTCATGTTATAAATGTAGGCAAATGAGGGCTGTCTCATTTGTGACTTAGTTGCAGTATTATTTTTAATAAATCCTTATTTTTGGTGTGTGCTGCAGTATTGTGATATTTTTAACAATCATTACTGTTGATTTTATTTTAATTTTCTAGTTGTTTTTATGATCGCAACTTTCTGGCCATCACTGTAAATTTGCGATAAAAAAAAGCTACTGAAAAAATAGGATCAAGATTAATAGTAGTACTGAAAATAAATTAATAATGATTTACAATACTTAATCCATAAAGAAATGTACAATAAGATAATTGTTTTTATAAACAATTTTTGTGTTTGGGCAGTTTTCAACCATGTCTCCAACTTTCTGTCAACCCTGGTTTTGTCTTTAATATTTTAAGAATCAATCTCTTACTTTTCAATGGTATATAACAGACTGTGAGGACACTGTTTCTATCAGACAATAGTATGTAACATATCAACAGTAAATTACTGTATGAGGGTAGATTTTTTTTCTTCTCAAAACAAATTTTATAATTTACATTTCAATGTTTTCCATCCAATAAAATATTCAAACTAACAGATGAAATGAAAGAAAAAAAATATGGATTTCATCATTTCTTGTGCATAATTTAAGATTGAAACTTCAGTTTATAAACATTATTAGTTTTCAATTAATAAGCTTTGATTTGTGTGGCATTTGATAATTTTAGGCTTATGATTTTTCACTTTATCTAAATAATACATTTGATATATATTTGTTCTGTTCCAGCCAAAGGTCTTTCTAATGAACAAATTACTGAGGTGAGTTTTTTCTCTCTTATATCATTGTTGGATTAACTCATGATAATAATTTCTTGAAAAAATGTAGAGATTATCCTACAGCCTTCCAATGAGAATTATATTATGATTTAAATGTAAACATTTAATTAAAATGTTATTTTTTCACATCAGATTTGAATTTTGCATGTGCAATAATTGAGGATGGTGTGAATTATGACTGCTACCATTGAATTCTCTCCCTTGAAATATGTCAGGTTCTTTGAAACATATCTACTAATTGTGGTGCAAATCAATTTAAGAGTTCAAAGTAACAGATAAACACATACATATTCATGTTTTTAGTTATATGATAAGTGTAAATTGTTTCCAGACATTTTTTTGTAGTTGAAGTAATTCAGTTTAGTATTTTTTCAGCATTAAGGTCATTTCTTTATATAAAGATATAATAATGATTATTTTTTGCAGATTTTATTTTTAATGAAGATATACACCTTGATAATTGCTTAATTTACTGTAAAAATGCAAGAGAAATAACTGAGCAACCACTTCACAATGCTTCTTGCTCCAGGAGCACAGGTATTGTTGGATCTCAAAAGATGTAACTAAAAGTAGAATGAGCCAGTGACAGATAGTATTAAAATTGGGAATTCCATTTTCCAAAATGAAATGCATGATTTTCAGTTTGCTAATGAAAAAAAAAACCCACTGCATCTTGTTCAGGTCAGAAAGGGCTATCAAAAAAATGTGTTCATGCAATTAAATGAGAAATGGAAAAGAAGCCCTGTCGGGAGGTGACTGGTATAGTTCATGTTATGGTAGAGCAGCTAGAAGAGAGCCACTTCTTGAACAGTCAACAATTAGCCAAGAAAGCAATGGGTAATTGAAATTGTTGTCAGACCCTTGCAGTCTTGGAATGCTATTATTTTTTCAGAATAATCTGTATTTGCTCAATTTTTGAACAGATCATTTGGAATCTAGAGATTACCTCACTGAAAATTTCACATGAACCACCTGCAGTTCTCCTATCAAACATCACAGATTCTTTAGTTTGATGTGGGTATTGATTCAGTGTACTGATCATTCATAGCCATGGAAGATGAAACTATGCTACCTAGAAAAAAATTAACAATGGTGAATCAAAAAATATATTATGAAACTGAACTTATTAAACTAGCTCTATCTCAAATCAAGTAGCTACCAGTATAATTTCTGAAACAAGGGATGTTAAAGAATCAGTGACATGAATACATGGATTCATTTATACATTTCAAAACAGAAATACTGGTAGTCAATGTTATTTCATCATACATTTTGTTCACCAACTGGGTTAGCATCAGGCTTGTATAATATCATGAATTGCAATAATTTATATTTCAGGAAGTATCAACTGCTGTGATGAATGAATATCTACAAAGAGTCTATCGTGCTGTGCAAAATAATATTGAATTGGAGAACCTGCAACATGGAATAGGTAAGTTTGATTTAGTGTTTTCCTTTTAATATATATTACTCTAGTAAGATGTTGCACTTCTCAATTTAGGAATCTTAAACCTTAAAGACAATATGAATGTTCACAGTATCATAGCATCACTTTATGGTTATTTACTAAGCAGAATTAGGGGGGAAAGTGTGACAATGGATATTTTTTAATCTGGTGCTGATCAGATGTATTTTCAATGATATATACTATGCAGTTTATCATCACTCTGTGATAGGAAACATTTCACTATAATTCAAACTTATTAATTGAATTCCTACATCACCAAAAATGTGGGGTCAGGTATCAAAATTTTTGTCGAGGATGAATGATGATCTTTTAAAGATTTTAAGATACCATCTGAAATTATTACTTTTCCGGTCGCCAGACTGTGGTAAACTTATGATATGTTATAAAGAACACCTGATACTATAAAAAAAATGTTGAAAGACCTTATTTGGGAAGAAAAATGAACGAGTAATGAGTGATTAGACACCATCTTGAAAATAATTTTTTTGTGGTCTGACTTTGATAAACTTTTAATAACTTATCAAATACACCTAATACTACAGAAAACCATTTAGGTTTTATGCTCTGAGACTACAGGATAGAATCTTGGACCTGCCTTCTGATAGTTTCAAGTTTTGGTTCTCTCTACCCATCCCAAACATTTTTTTTCAAGTAAAACTCAGTTGAATTACTCTTTTAATTATTGTTGATATTCAATTCCTGCACACAAATACCATGTAGAATTTTAGAGTATGTAAAATGCAATTTCTTTTTTTTATGATAAATTCTTAGGATACAAAGATGATGTTAATCAGTAATATTTAAAAGATAGCTTTGATCTAAAATCCTTGTTCATTGTCCTTCGCTCATTCAAAAAAGTTTTGTCTATCCCCGATACGTATATACTTGATATTTTGACTTAAAAGATGCCTGCATACCTTTCTTTTTTTTTTTTTTCCAAATATCATGTCACTTGAGCATTAGTGTATATTAGTCATTAATTTTTCTTTTTCCTATCCATATATTTTGATTTCTGCTATTTATTTAATCTGAACTTATTAATTTTGATCCTTGTAGGTCAGCTGCTGATTGCCCAGGCTCAGTCTGTACTGGCTATGCAGAAAGCTGTACAAAAAATTCAACAGAAAATGGTCGAGCACAAAGAAAAAGTAAGTTCAGAACCCAAAATAAATTCATCTTTTAAGCTATTGTATCCAAGGTGTAAATTAAGCTGGATGATTCATTCTTAGTATTTTCTACCATGATCTCTGGTTGAGAGGAAATATTCACTCATTGAACATGCTAAATATATTTGGCTGATCTCATGTATGCTGATAGGATATACATTCTCACCACTTCATGTTTGTTCAAAGTATATTAATGATTAATAACAAATATCTTTTTAATAAAGTACTTGACACACCCACTCATTTGTTTACTCTATATCATAGAAGTACACTCGATAGAGATTAAGATGATTCCTGAATGAATTACCTCCCTTGAGCTACATTGGTAAACTATTATAGAGCCTATTGTGGTCATGATATGATTGGATTCTTTTGTTTTTCTTGCTTTCGTGAGATATTGGGTACAGAGGTTAACAGTATTTCAAAAATAAAAGTACATAATTTTGTATTATAAGTTAAATGACTCTTTGGTTCTTATGTGGGTAGATCGTAAATGTTAATAAACATGACTCCATTTGTGATTACATTTCTGTGTATTTTGTTGAATTCATACTGGAGTTGTTTCATGTCTGCAGGTATAGAAATTTACTTTGCTAAACTTTGTTACAATGGTATATCGAAGTATGTATACAGATTTTTCTCTCTTAGCTTGTCTGTGTGTGTATATCTCCTATACTCCTGGTTACATTTAGGGGGCTACAACCTTGAAAATTTGCCTGAGTACTCCTCTAGGCAACATCTATGTTCTGTTTTTTAAATAATTTTAGATGAAAGATCTATTTCTTTTTAAAATTTTTTTTTAAAGATAATTTTAGATCATTAGCTCTGATACATACGCAGGCTATGGCAATTCATTTATGTGAGGTACGGATATACATATATGCATCTGAAATAGTGTTTTTTTGAGGGGGGGGGTTATGACAGGATTTAATTGCATCACTGAGCCAGTGTCTGTTGGGGTGGTAGTTAAATTTGATGTGGCCAATATCAGAATTGGAATTTTTTTTTTTTAATCCTCTTGAATGCTGATATTCTTGAATATGTCTTTTCACACAGGCTATTCCATGTGTTTACTACCCTTGCTAAGAATTTTTTTTATAATACGAGTGGATGTCAGAATTAGTAGTTTATACTGTGTCCTCTGGTTCTGCTGCAATTAGATGGAGTCAGCATTTTCTTATCAGGGTATTTTGAGCAATGAATGTCTGTATCCATTGTATGTATGTTCTGGACTCTATAGACTTCTGATTGGTTAGCATGTTTTTTTCTGTAATCTGGGGTCTGTAGATTAAGTTGGTTCAATTTTTCAGTGTAGGATTTGCTGACAGTCCTTCTCAATACTGTTGTAAATAAATTTTGATGTGCGTTTTTATTCCACATTAATAATGAGCACATATGAGTATCATTTAAAATATGTAATATGAATATCTATGAAGAAAAAATTTGCTTTTAGTATGACCTCCCTTTTGTATGTAATTCTCTTACAAATGATCATCTACACACATACACATTTCATTAATTTTCTTTTTATCCTAATTTTTAACTGTTGTATTTTCAAGATTCTTAATGATTTTTGTATTTTTCTGTACTTTCAGTTAATACAACATTTAAGAAATGAATATCCTGTGAAATCACGGATATCTGCTTGGAAAAATGAGCAGCTACACCGGTTTGAGGTACACTTTCAGTTGCATAAGTCAACTTCATTTCTAATCTAGTCCCTCATCCTTAAATTAAAAATAACAATTTTTTTTAAAACTAATTTTAAATCTTTCATCATTTCTTTGATTCATTTTTCATTACTATGGCAATATGGGGACTGGGGCTGAGACACATGTGTAAAAGACCAAGTTATTCATCTTGCATACATGAAAAAAAAATCCCTTTTGAAAATTTAATTTCGTTTTCAAAATCCTTTTCTTGCATATTAATTTAATTTGATTTCTTGTTGATTCTGAATTTATTTTCAAGATATTTTTTCAAAACATTTTTTTTTCAATTTACAAAACAAAAGTTGGTATTATTTTTATTTATTGCCATTCAGAATTTGATACAACTAATGATGCTGTGATTCCACGAGATTCCAATTATAAAATGCGCTAAATTAAATTCCATAAATGAAACAGTGGTGATTTGATGTTCAGGAATACACAAAATTTGTCATTAAAAAATCAAAAATAAATTGAGTAGATATCCAAGAGGTGGATCTAAAATAGAATGAAATTTTCGTTGTGTTTTTTTCATGTGTGCAAAGGGAATAATTTTTAGTCTTAGATGCATATAATGTCTGGAACCCCATATTACCTTATTACTTGTATTTCTTTCATTTTTTTTTCCCAATTATACAACTTATAATTTTTAGAAATTAGAGAAAATCATCGAAGAATCAACTCTGTGTACGCATGATTTACATGATTTCACTATTTTAACCCCAAATTCTTCCTATGGAGTAACCTGCTAAATTGAGCAATAAATTCAAGTTTCATTCACTCATTTTTATTTTTATTTTGATGTACTATTGATCATTGTTTTAAATGAAACTAATTATAAAAAGAAAGTGATAAATGTCTTCTAAGTATGCCCGCCTGTGAATATCTTTATATTGTACACAGACTTTGGGCTCATGGGTTGTAAAAACAGATGTCCTTCCTTCCTTCCTTCCTTCCTCTATGGTTTGGAAATCATTGTTGAAATTTTAACATAAAGAAAACTAAGAAGTCTTGTTCAAAAGTTATTATCTGTTCAATGTTGGTTGATTGTAGATTTTCTTGATGTACATATCTCATTATATATAGATCTTGCGTTTTTAAATTTCTATTTATAAATACAATTGAAAAATTGTTAAATTTATTGATCTAGCTTTTAATAAAATTGAGATTTCAAACCACTTGATTATTTCCAGTATCAATTCTAAAGGTGTGTAATCCATTCAGTAATATGTTTGTCAGTTCATAAGCAGTACAGAGAAAGATTGATTTAGTAAAAATCAATATTATTCTAATTTTACCCATTGAAGATGTTGATTAATTTCTCTCGGATTCAAGTGAGAATAGATTTTTTTCAAAAATTTATTTTTTGTTTTTTTTTGTTTTTATGGAGGTTGGTTAAAAGAAGAAAAAACAAACTTAATATATTTTGCACAAAAGAAAAGAATGTTTACATGACTCTTTAAGGTATTGATATGTGTGTTGGGGGGGATCATTCAGCCTAACTATTAAATTTAATTTTCCCATTGTTACTATCATTATCATTTTTTTTAATATATATATATATATACATACATACATAGGTGGAATTTATCAACCAAAACTTGTGGTCAGCCCATGAAGTTGCAATCAGTTTGTGTGAAGAACAGCAGCAAAAACAAGCCATTTATTTTTTGCGGCGTGATTTGAACTTTATCAAGGAGGTTTGTTCTTTCAAATTTTATATTTCGATAGTATTTTTCATCAACACCCTTATATAAGACTAAATTTTGAATAATTGTCATCTTATAGTAAATCTTTTTTTTTTTTTTCAAAGTAATGTCAATTGTTCATTTGAAATTTGTTCCATTGAAGCAGATATAAAATATGTGTAAAAAAATAATGAGATATGAAAGATTGTATTCTATACTTATTTATTTGAAGATAAGACATATTTTCATCTTCTTGGTGAGCTCAACTCCTGTTTTTAGTTTAGAAGAAAGTATTTGGAGAAAGAGCTATCTAATCTATTCATATTGGTCCTAAAATTTACAAAACTTTATTGCTGAACACAAATATGATGAAGTATTGTCGCCCTCCCTAGTTTCATTTCTTTCAACTTTATACTCTGTACAGAGAGAACACATATTGCGTAAGGAGCTTGGCAGAGTGAAGGTACCAACCCAAGTATTCACATTTTCTACGAAAATCTGGTTTCCACAACATTGGATGATTGTTAGACAGACAAAGGGTGACACTGAGGTGATGCCCACTATTATCAAGGATGGAGTTGCCCCTGCTGGACCAGCCAGTAAGAAAGAGGTTAGTATAAAATACATTGTGGAAACTGAGAGTTTGTCTGAATTTATGAGATAAGGAATTATTATTATACAACAGTGTCTTCATCTTGGTTGTTATAGTCACAAGGCCGGAGAATACAATAGCCAACATTGTGACTATAACAACCGAGATGAGGACACTTGTCCAAATAAATCAGTGAATGATAAAAACTGAGAAAAGATCGAAAGTCAAACAAAATTACGCAAATCAAAAGAAGTAATCAAGTTGTATTTGAGTAAACTGATGAGGTCACATAAAATTAACCACACGGTCATTTATTATCTAATACAGATTTTCTTAAAGTGAAAATGTAGATACTTGTATTTTGCTCATAGGGAACATTTTGCCTTTTCCTTCATTATTTGGAAGTTCAACTGTTAGTGACATTTTATTGCTATTTATTTATACAATATAATCCTATTGTATCAGTAATGCTTGCATCAATTCCTAACTACCATTTTTTTCCTGATTTTAAAGCATAATGTACAGATTGAGTTTCAAAATTTGCTAAAGTAAATTTCTGGTCAAAAATAGCAAAATTATTGGTTTGGTCATCAAATAGAAATAGTTTTTGTTTGTGCAGAAAATGACTTGGGTGAAATGAAGGAATGGTGGTGAAAAACTGAAACCTTATTACGTATGAAGGGTTCAAATACTGTTGGTACTAAATTCAATTATGATTATGGCTTCATCTTTTCAGTGTGTGAAACTTTTGACTTATTTGTTTTAATAAATTCTACCCGTGATATCAGGAATCCATATAAACAGCTAGTCTTTTATATCAGTCAACTTCCAAAAGCTCAAGTTGCATATCGATTACTTTAGTTTTGCATTTTACATCTGTCTATTCTCAAATACTACCACTTCTAGTACTTTGAATTTTTTCCCTATTTTCTTATATTCATTTTCAAGTGCAGAATCTTGTATAGAATATATCATATTGATTAGTTTCACACCTTGAATCAGTAGTTCTGTGACATGCTGCCAAAAACCATTCCACAGAAAATATGTTGTTCCATGTAAATGAAACAAAAAGGTTTGGAAATCATAAATGCTTTGTAATATTCTTTGTGTTAATAATGAGAGAGATTTTAGAAAATTATCAACTAAAAATCATTTATGTAGACAATATAAACCTAGAGATCATGGTGGTTTAAAATTTGTTTACACTTATGAACTGGTTAGCTGAATGGTATTTTAGACATTGAAATTTTACTTCCAAATCACTGTACTGTGGTTTTATGAAATTCTTGGTTTGCCTTGATTAATGGTATATTAGTTTTTATTGTAAATGTACAAATAAATAAATGAGTACAATTTGGAATGGTGAAGTGCTTATCAAAGTTTATGGTACAAGATGTATGGGTTTTAGGAGGGTCAGCAAAAAATCTGTGGATTTAGCTTATTCACGCCCCTAACCTCTTCTATTATAGAATTGATAAATTTGTAATAAAGATAGGAAAATGCATCTTCTGCTTAAAGGATATTTTGTTAAATGTATCATGATCAGCTTAATTTGTTCACTTTGTCCAACTCCAGTCCAACTTGACTTTGGTTTTCCCTTGTAACAAGAACAATTCTCACCAAATCTAGAGGAGTAAACTCTTTGTTATTTGTCTATCCTGTCATGTTGAACCAAACATATATAAAATTAACAATCCCCTATTATGATTTGAAATTATAACTTGTGATTGTAAGGTATCTCCCTTACTAACTGAGCCAAATTAACAAGTGTTGAGTATTTATGAATTTATTTATTATATATACAATACAAAAGTCGCAGTAATCATCTTCAATTGGAAGAGAAGTAAGAGTGAAGTTTGATTTTGCAGCAGCCAGGCTTATCATATTTTCTATTCATATAAAGAAGTATTTGATGTATATATTTTAACATATGTACTTGTCTATAATTGATTTTAAAATGATTTGTTCATAGTACAATCTTGCCTGTTTATGAGCTTCCTTTCCATTATGTAAAGATTATTTAACAGGGTGAATTTTTCTCTCTATTGAAGCATGACACTTATACAGTGGACAAATATTTGCGCAGAAAAACCAGCACTCGTTATCCGATGTGGAGATGGTGGAATTATGTACATAGAACATGGGCATGGATGTGGAATTCTATGTTCTTATTTTGGGTAAGTTGAATTCTTTTGTAATTTTTAGGGCTATAGGGAGGTTGACAAAAAGTATTTGTCTTAATTGCAGATTTGTAAGAAATCATAAGATGCTAGTAATTAGCTGTGTATTTGTTGTCTGCCAATGTGCATTTAAGTAAAACAAAATTACTGAACAAAAACAAGAAATGGTCTGGTTAATCACTCAGTAGAAACTATCACGTGCCTGCATCTTTTGACAGCATACCATGTTAGGGGTGATCAATTTAAAGGAAAAGAAGTGATGAATAAATAAATTACTTCTCTTCCTTTTATTTGGTGGTGATCACTAAAAGTCTGAATTTTCAAAAACGTGAAAACTGCTGGACACAAACTAAGGAACAAATTTAGTATAAGCCTACATAGTAAATTGAAATCTCCACTAAAAACCTATGTAAGGGGGAATTTAAAAAAAAAAAGTATTTTTTCTAATACAAGGTGTAAATGACTAAATTTTCAACCCTCTAGCTCCATTGGAAGGGCCTGTACACGCGATACATATGTAGCCAGCCAGACCAACTTAAAAACTGAAGGAACCTACCTTGATAGTTTTGGTTGACGATTTCTAATATTGATATTAGAATCTGTGATCTACACCAATGATGATGTGATAAATCAAATTGGCCTGTCTGCTAATTTTTCTCTTGCTAGCAGAGTATTTGTTAGTTATCATTTCTCTGTGAGATGAACATTGGCATTGTGTGAAATTATTCTGTTGAGTGACAAAAATTAAATTTGATATGCAATTAAATCAGCTAATTTTGATATTGAGAAATTTGTAAAGCAAAACATATCTATTACACTAAAAACAACTGTACAAGATTTCTTTGATTTTGATCATTATGAAAATTAGGATATTCCTATAACCTCCAACTTTAGACAAACCGAATGAAGAAAGCTAGAAAGTAGTTGGCCTTCACATGAACTTCAGCAAAAGAAGGTTCTGTACAATAAACCTGTTGAAGACAGATAAACAACAATCAAAAATCGAAAACACTGAGCTGGAAAAGTAAACCACTATTCTTTCTCAGGACAAGAATCTCCATGAAATCCTCAAAAGAAAAAATCAGGTGAATAATCAGTCTAGGATGGCAAGCCATGGGTAGAGCAAGTTCAACCTTCAAGAAAATCTTTTTAGCCCTAAAAAAAAAAAGGTATACAACTAATGCATCCTCGTAATAATCACCACTGGAACTAAAACATGGAACCTACCAAAAGACTGACCCTCAAACTGAGAACCATGCCACATGCTCATGAAAGAATCATACTCAACATCACATGGAGAGATCACAAGACAGCACAATGTATTAGTAAAAAAACAGGAATCAGATATCATTGAATCCATTAGAAAAATCAAATGGCCATTGGCTGGTCATGCTGCAAGAATGGCAAACAACTGCTGGACATCACAACTCCCAGTGTAGATCCCCAGAAATCACATGCAAAACCATGGCTGGCAAAATGTAAGATGGTGTTACGAACTAGACAAGTAATAGAGAGGTGTGATGAATGTACTCTGGGACATCCTCCATTCCAATGCTTTTTTTGAATTTTGGTTAGGCGCTTGTGTTGAGGACTCTATTTCAATAGATACATTAACATATCGGCCTTTGCTGTGTACTTCTTACTGTTCATACACTGATTGGTTACAATTACTCTATCAGGGTGAGGACTAAAATTGCAGCCTTAGAGGCAAATCCAGTCTAATACTTGGAGAATGTTGGTTCTGCACTATGCAGTATAGACAATATCCTGCCTGCAACATTTAGTACAAGTGCTGAAGAACACCAAATGCACAACAATGGACCAACTTGAAACTCACATGTAATATCGCAGCAAAGCAGTATTTTTAGATGAACTTCCTACAAAACATGCCACAAATGGGTGCATCTGTAGAGTATATTTTGCCGCACACCAATTGGTATCTTTATTACACCTTCAGCCCATGGTGCTGAATGCAACTGTCCATGGATTCAAGAGGCAGAAGAACTACTGAAGTCAATAAGAGCAGTAAGACCAATACCAAAAAAGTATACAATCCTCTGTAACTGCACAAAATGTTACAGTGACAAATGTATTTTCCATAAGTATGGAGTCCCTTGCCTGAAGTTATGCAAACAACAAAGTTGACAGGATGAGGAACATGTCACAATACAAGAACCCCTCTGGTTCTATTGCATCAGTGTTATAGTAATATGATATGCAGAAATAGATTTGTTTTTTGTGGAGGACTTCAGATTATAAACAAACAAAAGTGTTAATTCTAAAACATCATATTTCAACAAATTATATGAATTGAATTTCAGCAAGAAGAGGTCCTAAATCAATATAATTATATATATAATTATCTCCAACTGGATGTTGTCTAATCATTCCATGGTTTACTTTACGCACTCACCTATATCTAAGACAAAGTGTTTAGGAAATAAACATTCACAGTCTATTGTAGGAAAGTAATGGGAATGAAGCCAAACTTCTATATTCAGAGCCAGAATTTTTTCCTGGTACATCTTGCAACGTTAGGTTATACATTATCATGCAGGAGTTAAACACCTTTTTGATTGACCAGTAGAGCTTGCTTTTTTTACACAACTGATGAAATGCTTCCAATTGATGATTATCTCTCTCAGAATTGACTGTCTAATTATGATTTAAGTATTAGCACCACACCCTTCATATCCTACCAGACACAGAGCATTACTTCCTCATGGTGCAGTTCTGGTTTTTGTATAGCCTCAGTCATAATTATTTCTCTTCTGCTGAATATGATTATAAAAGACTTACTTATCATTACTGGTAACAATTAATGCTTCCATAGCATGTCTTGTCCTTTATTATGAGCAGATGGTGATTCCCTGATTGACTTGAGAATATTTTAGATCATGTGAACCCTTTGGCCAATCTATGACACTTTACTGATCCCACAAGTTGGTTTAAAATAGTTGTGAGAGCAGTATTAACCTGATTTACCATTTTTTTGTCTTTTCAGCTTAGGATTTTCTTCAAGTATGGTCAAGAAAGCATAATTGTTGATCAGTCTTCCAGAACTTTTGTAGGGAAAATTTCTGACTGAAATTGAACTGTAGCTGACTTGTCCTGACTCTTAAGGCTCTAGTCTAATGAACAGTACAAATATTAGTATATCTCGGAATTTTTGAGATGAGGTATTATTATTATTTCTATTGATATTCGGACCATCCTCATCTTTGTTATTTTTCATACAACGTTTTGGCCGTTGCACTCTACGGCCTTTGTCAGGTATCATCTGGGAGATTTTTGGGAAATAACAAACCGAACCCTTTATTTATCCGACGGGGGTATATTGACCGTACTCCCCTCTTTTGGCGTTAGTAGTATTGTTATACTATCTCACACTAGGATCGAACCTAGAACCATCAGATTACTTAACAGTAATTTGTCTGATGCTTTAACCACTGCGCTATGTGTCCATGTATGAAAAACAACGAAGACGAGGATGGTCCGAATATCAATAGAAATAGTACAAATATTGCTTGCCGTTTCTGCGACTGAGGGACCATTTCCAAATTCCTAGAATAAGCTGTGTTTCAAATGTACATCATCTGCGCTAATTTTTGGGGGGAGTCAAAACAATTCATATTTCCTTCAAGAGGGCATAAAATATTTCTGAAAGAAAAGAGGAATTATAAGATTTTATGGACAGTTTTGCCTTACATGATAGAAAAATAATCTCAATATATTCATAGCAAAAATGCAACAGGATTTTCTTTCCAACCTAATATAATATCAAAATTTAATGCCATTTTGTTGTTTTGACTAGGTTACAAATTTTATCAGATTGAAAAATAGTAGGAAATATGTTAATTTATTTTTACAAGCTTCTTTTCATTTTTCAGGTGGTCATTCCTTGGTGCAGTCCAGTCAGTTTCCGAGCCTTGTTTTTTACCAACCCTTTCAAACCAGATCTAGAGCTGAGTCCTGTCGATGTAAGTATCTATTTAATCACTGTCCCACCACAGCAATATGTGACACAAGGTCGGGCTTAACGTGGGAAGAAATAGTACCTTACCGCCAAAAAATAGCTCCAGCCGACGCAGTTACCTGCGAAAGCTGGGCCGAGTAATGATGGGAGAACCTAAGGACGAGTCCAAAGGCCTCCCAATGCGCTTAGCAAACACAGCCTCAGTGTAACCTCATTGGCCAACGTTTGCACCGGCGCACTCGGTCTTTGGTACCTTCCACACAATCTCCGGCCCATTCAACAGGCAAGTGTCAGTACCGACTCCTCGGTCTATGCCGTGGAACAGATACTACACTTTGATCCCGAAGATAGGGCCAGAAACCCGTGATCTTATTCCAGTACACCCTCTGTTTAATGGACCCTGATATAATAGATTTTGGATTTAGTGGAAACTTTTACCATGCATACGTGTGTGCATACACATTGTCAACTTGGATATTTTATATCTAAATTTAGATATTTTTGTTGCTGTTGATGTAAGAAATTGTTTTTCATAATGGATATCGGTTTGGATATCTTTTCAATTAGGCTGTTATTTTTAGATTTTTTTTCTCTCTCAAAATCTTAATATATTTAGATTTTTTGGCAAAATCTTGTCCTTTTCACATATTTCAGGCCCTCAACTTTTACATCCAAAATATCAAAATTCTGCTTTATTCCCAATGTGGCACCCGCTGTGTTGCTATTTGTTTCTCTACTTTTAACTACTTACAATTAAAATAGAGAAAAACAATGAGTAGGACTGTCAAGTCTTCATGGATTGCTTGCTAAATGAATATTATATATCCTGTATATTATTTTAGAGCTCAGAAGCTCATGGATGTATTGGCTGCTAAGATATAGTAAAATTGTATAGATCCTATATCCTTATTAGGTTATGAATGCTAATAGTAAAAACGTTTTTTAAAATGTTTCCCGCTTAACAAACTTTTTTTTTTTTACTGTTTAAAAAAACACTTTACAGTAAACCCTTAGTCTTACTGACTCTGATATAATAGTTTTCAGATTTAGTGGACACTTTAATCGCACATGCTCTGCATTCTATATTCAAGAAATTTTTGTTGCATTTACATATTAGAAATCATTTTGGATATTTTTTTAATGAAGCTTAGATATATTTTGGTATTTTTTTTGCAAAATCTTCATATTCTTAAATATTTGATGTTCATTTATTTCTACAATCATTCAAAAAATCAAAATTCTGTCAAATCCCCCGGGTGGCACTTGTTGGTTTTGCTGTTTCTTTCTCTTCTTTCAACAACTTCCTAGCAAAATAGTGAGGGGAGGGAAAAAAAACAATGAGTCAAAAATCTGTGCTGATTGCTAGTGCTATCTATCTATTTAGATATACTACCTGTTTGTCCCTATTAGTTTGTTAAGCTGAAGACCCACAGTATTTTTAGAAGAAGTATCAATCTTGTATCAATTTTAATTTTTTTTTTTCCATACTGTTTGAAATCTTTGCCAAAACTAGTGGGTTAGGGTTAAAACTTTTGGTCAAGATTCTTTTTTTGAATCTTGCAGCACTGGTAGGAGTATCTTTTCTTCATAATTTCAGGTGCTTTCTAGAACCTTCCAGAAACATTAGTTTAAAAGAAAAAAGTCTTTCAAAGGTTTTATGAGGGGATGATGTGTTCTATTCACAATGTAACTATGAGGTTAAACTGGGCACTTATCTCCCAACATTTTTACGAAGGTTTGGCTTATGTCAATTATCTTGATCTTTTTTTATTTTTTTATCATTTCTTAAAATGAAAAATTTCCCACTGAAATGAAGGTCATAATTATTCAAAACATCAATATAGAAAACTTTTATATTTTCACTTTACAGTCCTTAAATATTTTTTTATATTTTGAAAGAAATGAAGGAAATTTTTAGAAAATTTCCTGGAACATTTTTGATTAAGGATAAATTTTTAGATACGTTTCTGGAAAAAATAGGTATTTTTTGATTTCTTTTGCCTCGTTTTTGTATATAAACATTTTTAAAAAGTTAGCAACACCACTCACATTGTTTTGACTTGGTCATCCTGTTATCATTTGCAATTTCTGAATGTTACTTTATTCATTATATAATTTTGCAATCCTCAAAATGGTATCAACTGATACAGAAGTTGTAAGAGCATGTGAACTTGAATGTGTCTCAGAAATTGAAGTCAATTGAAAAATTGTCTGTTATTATAAACATTTTCAGCACTTAAGAAACAATAGTGGTAAGCAACTAAAGCTGGGCACTTTCTTCTTGCTAACCTTACCAACTTGTTCTGTATTATGATTCAATCGATTTGTATTCTTTATTGTATTGAAACTATTTTTGCATCAAAATGTTTGAATTTCAAAAGAGTAAAAAAATGCTATTTCTCTAGTAACAATCAATTTACCAGGCAACTGTTCACCCCATCGAGAGCTTACTGTATATACTAGGTTTCATTTTTATATTTTAACAAGTATGATTGCCAATATTGAATTCATTTCTTGTCTGGATTCCAGCATGATAGGAGATAGAAATATTTCTATTTTGTTTGCAGATTCAAGAATGGTAACACTATCAAACTCTTGTCAAATTTCAATATAAGTTGTATCCATAAAAATAAAAGGAAAAAAAATCTGTTCCTGTCATGTTTTACTTTTAATGTAGAAAACCTGAATTTTAATACGAAAGGGAATTTTATCAAAGCTAAAGAAACGATTGGTATTTTATGATCCATGGAATGGTTGATATGGTAAAAAACCTCTTCTGTCTTATTATAATTTGTTAAAGCTCTGTCCGTCTGTATGTGCTTGCCTACCGCCAACTCGACATAAACCCACAAAATTTCCTGTGGGTCGGAATTTTTGCAAATAAGTTTTTTGAAAACCACCTGCCATAACATGCTTTAGGTGGGTCAAATTACCTGATCATTCTTCTTGCTAAAATGATCTGCTTTTTAATGATGTAATGAAAGAACATTTTTTTTTTTTTTCAAATAAATTCTTGAAATCAAAATGTGAAGTTGTATTCTTACTTTGAGAAGCAACTGATATTTTTAACTGCAATGCAAGTAAGAATGGGAAAAATTTCCTGTTAAGACAAGATTTAAATTGGTTAATGGCATTTGTAAGAAATTGAGTGACCTGATGAGATTGGTTAAAAAAAGACAGCATTCTTAACAGAAAGCTGTTATCTTGATAAGTGGGGGGTGCATAATAAGAGAGGGGAAGCATTGGTGGAGACAAAGCTATGATGTAGTGGACAAAGAAATATATTTTTTACATAACGCTGTCATATTCCTTAAGAAAAAAATCAATTCTGGAGATGAAAAAATACAAAGAAAGCAATCTATACACCGTTTACACTTCATATATATTTATAACCTCTTAATTTTAGAATGAATTTTGTTGCATTTCAGACTATATTTTTTCATTTTATTTTTCTATTTTAACAGGGATTAACTTAGAAGGTAATAATATTTATACTTGCGAAAAAGCATGAATGAAAAAAAAAATCAGTATTTTATTGAAACTGATAGGAATAATATATCATTAATGCATTTCAGCCTAGCTACATAGCTATCCATAACTGCAGATTTGTGTTGTCGTGATTTTAAGTTACTGAAATATACCATAATTACCCCTCTAGATATATGGTAATTATAGTGAACTAATGATAAATACATATCGGCTTGGCTTATATGAAAAATGATGGTGTGTTATATTGACCTGGTAATAATATTATCTTGATAAATTTCAGCCTAGCTGCATTGCTACCATGATTATTTATATGACCAGCAAGCAGATGAAGCAGAAATTAAACATTTCTTAAGAAATACACATTACTACTAGATTCAGGGGCAGTGGTCTTTCCAGATAATGCAGGTCAATATTAGATGTAACTACTGATATTCATAATAGTGACTCAACCTTATCTATGATTTCTCTGACCTATCTAATAAGATGTGAGTTTTGATGCATACATCAGAACATAAGTGTAGCAAAATGAATTTCCTCATAACATTTATGTTCAGTATAGTACCCTGATTCACAAATGTTGATCTGTTGTCCATGGAGAACTAAGGTTGACTTTTATGAGATACATAGAAAAATAGTGGGATTGACTTTTACATAAGTATTTGCAGTAATAAAATGCCATAAAAATTTGTATACACAATGTCGCAGTTATTGAACTGTCTGTCCTTTTTCTTGTCTCCATAATACACTGTTTAATACTTCAGTCAGTGTTTCATTTCATTTTCAAGTCTGCATGGCTTTATATCAGTACATGCAAATGAAGTGGGCCTATCAGATTTTTAGTCTACAAGGGAATTTTGAAATCCAATGGTAATTTATAATGAATACTGTCCAAAAAATTCTTATGCTGCTAAAAAAATGTCCTTTTTAGGTTGAGGGGAATGAGTGTTATACTTTTTTTAAATTGTAGATATTAATTTGTTAGTTTCACAAGCTACTCGCAGGAAGGAAAATTTCTAAATTACAAGCAAATCTTTCAGTACTACTTATGTCATTAAGTTATAACAAAACAACTTATCAAAAATGTATACATGGATGGCATATGAATGTATCTACAAACTTGGTATTGTCATCAAGTAGAATGAACTATTTTTGCTGTTCTATAAATTTTTTTCTTTTTCTTTTGTGAATTGTTCAGAATTTGATAGAAAGACTTAATGAAAATATGAATTTTTAGTACAATAATGAAATAAATTATTTTGATAAAATATACATATTCTTTATAAGATAATGGGAAATATTTTCAAATTCTATTTGCAATATTTGTTGTTTAACAGACTCCTTTCTGTTAAACCTGCCTTGATTTAATTGGTACCATACTAATACGAAATGAATTTTGACTGGTGTTTACTCAGATTATTCATATTTTAGATTTTATCAATTCTCCTTTCATTATTAAGTGCTATGGGTGCGGATAACTATCAAATCTTTATGGATTTTCATTTTCTAATAACCTTTTAATAATTGTTATCTACTTTCATCTAATTAATTTTTCATTATTCGTAATTGTATTATTTTTAATAGTGGTATCAGTATTGTAAGCAAACCTTACTTCATCTTTTGAAAAGGTTTTTTTTTTTTATACTATTCAATTATTTTTTAATTTTTTACAATTTGGGAAACTACTTCTATTTGTTTTATGAGTTGATCACTCTTGAATAGTAAAGTGAATTTACCTTATATACAGGAGATGATCTTTATTTATTGGTCTTCATTTTTCATTTTTTTTTAATATATTTCTTTCAATCTGGAATTTCTCTAAAAAATTATAAAAGGGCAGTTTCAATGAACAAACTATAAATTATTTGCTAGTTCCTTACCATACTTTTTCTCTTTTCTTTACCTCTTCCCAGGGTGCCCTTTACCCAAGAGAATCATCTCTCACTCACACACTGATTTCACGTTTAAGATTGCTGTGGAAAAATGTTAGAGAATCCAGAGCAAAGTTTGAAGAGGCTCCTGATACAGGTAATTTCTTCCTTGGTTGATATTTAAATCTTTTTCTCAGTTTGTAACAGAAGAAGTTGAAAATATGTGATGCAAGTAGATTCATTTGGCTTAAACTGTTGATTATGCAGTGTAAAACTTTCTTTTTTGTCAATTTTTTGTCAGGGATTTAATGAAAATTTAATATCCTATGAAGAAGGAAAAAAGATTGGCATGGGTAAAGTTATGAGTCAATAAGTTTAGATGTAAACTCTTAGAGAAATTTATAAATTTTTGCATTACGAATATACAAGTAAAAAAATGAATTTGATTATACTTGTAATTCAAAAAAATTATTAGGGCTAATTTTTTGTTCCAGGAAGTTTGTATGATAATAATGAGAGATTCATGTATATACATAAGTCCTTCAATCAAATCCCTTGCCTAGTAACTTGTATGAATTGAGAATTCTATGTTTATTTTTTAAATCTTAATGAGCTGATGTTAATCTTTGAAATAATATTAAATAAATGATTTATGTTATATTAGGAATTGATTGATAGTTGCTATTAAAATGTGAAATCATTGAGTCTATATATGGTTTGGAATTTAGATTTTACCACATTGAAAGAGATTTTAAAAAGTAGTAACTTGAAATGTTCCTATTATTATAATGTTCCTCTCAAAAAATGACTTGAAAAGTGTCTTATAAGATATCTATATGAATGAATGTATATGCATATCTTCCCTCTAAAATGCTTGGTCTGATTTCTCTTGACATTTGCTAATATGAACGAAAATTATTGCATTAAGCAATTTTGGAGAGATTGGATTACTTGAAAAAAAAGCATCAGCAAAATTTGGAAAAATACATGTGGGTCAAAATTTGTGTATAAATTGAAGTATTTTGTGTAATTTTTTTTTCCATGGGTAAACTCACTTTTGTGTAACTTATTTGGAAATCTTTGTCAGAGGACAGGTAGCCGACTAATTTTTGTTGAAATTTGTCCTATTTTGTATCAGAAGTATCAGTTCTTTCAAACATTTTTGAATTTTTTTCATTTATACATAGTATCTGACAGAACTGACAGAATTATTATGTATGGATAAAATATAGATTAGTGCAACAGACTCTTCTGCCCTCCTATTTTTCTCCATTTGGCCTGTGTATTGGATTTATACAAAAGTGGTGGCAGGCAAGTGAATGAACCTGTAAGCAACAGCCATTCTAACTTTGCCTGCTTAGTTGGCTGATAACTTGTAACTTAATTTTGCTCATTATTTGAGCAGCTTGAAGTTGGCCAAACAGGTATACTATTTGTCTGTCTGCCCACAGGCCGGACTTAGGAATCCTGGCAAGGTTTTATCAGTTTCATATCTTGTTTCCTGTAGCATGGCAGAAACCAACAAAGAAGCAAAAAACCAAATTTGACAATGGCTTTCATATAAAGTACTTTCGAATAAGATGATATTATTATCTGATAAGTATGTAGAAATTCTGTTTTTGCACTCTTTCGATGTGCCTGAACTGGTTGTAATATTATCTTGATTTTTCTATTAGATGAAGTATTGTTATCCATTAATTTTTTACTCTTATTGCAATGAAAAGCGACCGAAATTAAGATGAAAAAAATGCTAGTAAAAAATAATGCCTTAACTGGTTTTAACCAACTTGCGTGCCTTGCCAAAAATTATATTTCCAGGATTTTCAGAAACATGGGATTGCTTTTGTTGAAAGATGATAAAAAAATTTATTTCTTTTGTTTTTTTTCGTTCACATATTTATAAGTGAAACAGTAATCAGCAGAATTGATTTCTCTACTCTTTATTCAACAAATCATTGGAAGGTATACATATCTTGGCGAAATGTAACTCTATCAACTGTGTTTACTCATGAGATGGAAAGTTTCAAACCTGTGAAAGTATAATATATATGTGGAAAAAAAATTTGATCATGTCAATATTCTTTCTGTTATAAAATCTTTGTAATATCAGTGAAAACAAACATTTAAAGAAAACCTACACTTGAACTAGTCATTAGAATTGATTTCCAAATCATTTTATCCATTCACGTATTGAGCCTTGCCTGAGGAAAAGGTGTGATGTGATTTTTCTTTTGAAAGGATTTCATGATTCCTTTTGATTTTTATTTTCCTCTTTCATTTTGATTTCTAAAAATCAGTTCTAAATTTTTTCCTTTTATCATAAAAATTTACTTTGTACTTTGATTAGCTTTTGAGAAAGAAAGAATCTTTTAAGATATGAGAAAGTAAAAAAAAAAAAATTCTCTTCAAACATTTGATGCTTGATAGAATATTTTATAATAGTCAACTACAAGGATAGATCAATAAATCTGTAGACTAACTCAATTATTATTATTTACTGAATTTTGATGTACAATTTTCTCTGTATAATGTTCAATCTATGAGATTAATGGAGAAGCATTGGGTTATGTGCATTGACAAGGAATGAGATAATGTTGAAAAATATATCTTTGTTGTTAGTAAGGTAAATTTAACCTTTATACGGAGTCTATCTGTGAACATAAAATAATTTTTTTCACCAATGTGTTCTTTTAAGTCTCTAGTACCTCCAAAGTATTTTTTCAAACTCCTATTTCTCTCAAGTTATAGTTCTGTACAATGTACAGAATGTGAGGGTCCAGTTCAGCTGTATGGTTTCATCGTAAATAGAACCCCCTACCCCAACTTGCGTTTTAGAAAAATGCTTTTTAAATGAAGTAAAAAAATAAGTACTCAAAATACTGCAAAGCCACAACTTTGTGGTGGATGGAAAGTGGGAGTCCAGTTCAACAATTGAAACATAAGTAGAACAAAAGGAAATTTGTTTTAGGAAAATGATTTCTCATTGATGTAAAAATAAGTGACCAAAATATTTCGGAGAAGTAGTTTGAAGTGGATGCAAAGAGAAGGCCCATTTGAGCAGTAGTTACATTGTAAGTAGTACCCCCCCCCCCCGCCAAATTTGTGTACTAAAAAATTGATTTATCAAGGAAGTCAAGGGAAGTAACCACAATACTTCAAAGACAGTTTCACACAATGGACAGAAAGTCCAGGAGTAAAGTTAACCCCCCCCCCCCCAAAAAAAAATGTTCTGGGAAAATGACTGTGTGGGGAAGAAAAAAAAAAGAAAAAAAAAATTTCCCCCAATAACATAATTATGAATAAGTGTTCTTACTTGCTGGAAACAAACTGATGCTCTTGTTCAGTGTCATAGTTATATAGTTGATATAATTCTCTGCTATAAACCTTGAAATGTTGCAAATCACCTGGATTTGTTTTGCATTGTTTAAGTTGAGCACTTTATAAGGGTACCTTGATTCAGCTCCTCTGGCTACAATACACTATTCTGGCTGCTGAGAGGGCGCAGACTGATCAACAGACATACAGAATCAGTTTTTGTATTATATAGATATACTAGCTGGGGTACCTGGTATTGCCCAGGAAAATAAACTCTAGGCTAAAAATTTATAGTTTTACAGATCAAACTCTGAAAGTTTTGAAAAAATTTATAGACAGCCTTTTTTTCAGAAAGACCTCAAAGAAATCAACAAATTCTTTTTTGCAAAATTCAACTTACACATATGCTGTTGGTAAATTGTGAATTGTTACTTCTGAATGTCATTTTTTCTTTGATGTATAGTTCTCAACTGCATAAACTCACATACTTTAGTATTTTATGATATAGATGCCCTTTTTATATTTCATGATTTATCTGAATTTCATGCTACTCTGAATGACAGTACAATTTGTTAAATGTGGCCATCAGACGTGATCATTTAAAACAGCCATTCTAGTTCACCAGTATGCTTGTAGAGGCCATGATTATGTATTAGGTGGTTCAGGTCAGATTATTCATATCTTTTCATAAATATTGATAATCCTGACCTTATGATATTTTTTTTGACTTTTCATGAAAAAGAATCAGGAAAACACTCTAAAAAAAAAAAAAGAAATAAAAAAAAAAAAAAAAGCTGACAGATTTAGTTGATAATGTGATGATTCTTTAGAGAAAATGATCCTAGTACATTTGAAAGGAAATGACTGGAAGGGTTCTTATAATCTACTCTCTTTAGAAACCCAAGTATAACTATCTGTTAATTACTTCTATATCTCCTTTTTCTTTAATCAATGATAAGAAATACAAGATGAAATAGCCACCAAAATGTACCTAACATGAAATCCATCATGGCTGTGTTATGTAGATTTTATGTGACTTCTCTGAAGATACATTTTCTGAGATGATCCAATAAATCTACCAATCAAAAATGATGGGATCATTTGGGTATGGATGAGTTATACAAGTATGTATTTTAGTGTAAATGTATTCATTGCATAATCTTTTGAGGACTACATTCTTTATAAAGTGTGGTTCCGAGATTTTACTATGATCTTCAATCTGTACTTTGGAAGTTCTGAGTAGAACAAGGAATTAGACTGTGTTCATATACACTTATGCATATTTGTATGTCATCCATATATAAATGATCCTATCAGTTTTTTAATCCAATAATTTTAAGTAACTTGTGATTAAGATTTCACAACCAACCAGTTATTTTTTGTTTAAATTTTTAACTGGATTAAGCTATGAAATTAGTTTTACTTTCCAAACAGTCACATCTTGGAGTTGCCGAATGTTTTTTGTTTGTTGTTTTTTTTAAAAAATTTTTTATTTCTGTTCTGCCCTTTCCAACCAGTCGCCACAGTGTGTTGTCTCCTTTCTGCCAGTGCACCCACCTCCAACCTACCCAAAGTGCACAAACTTGTGTACATTTGGTAGTTTTAGGGTGGTTGCATCGGTGGAAGGGCAGTGGCTGGCTGGAGAGAGGGACAGAATGGAAGGAGAACCTGGAGAAACTTGAAGCTGCTGTAAATATTATTTTCCCATTTCCCTGTCATTGATCAGACCAACCTGCTAACCAACAAAATTGATGACCTAGGCTTTTATATAAGATTTATAAATACAAATAGACACACCTCTTTACAATGTAATAGTCAGTGTGCGCGTCTGATTAACCATTTAAGTAAACTAGATCCTTGCTATGTGTGTGTACGTATCATCTTTCTTTAAAAAATTTCCACATAGATTTCAATCGATACGATGTCTCAAGATTCTTAACATGTACTTAGGGAATTCAATACTCTTTTTAATGATTAAGTAGAATTCTTTTGAAAAGGAATTGTAATCTTTGATAAATGAGATACAAGTTCAAATGGATTCAAAATTTTTTTTCATATATAATCAATTTCCTAAGTACAAACACTGTCATGTTAAGTGTCACATACTTTCATAGTATTTTTCTTATCCACTTTTCTTCAAGTTTCAGGTGGGTGATGTTGGTGTGATCCCAAAAATGGTTTAATGTATTGAGTGTACTAACTGGCAAGTTGTATGATCAAATCATGGCATGAGTTTTGCACACTGTCAGTCGGCTTCATGCACCCTCCTAAGCAGACCTGTATTCACCATAAACATAGACCACGCTTTTTGTGATAGCCATAAAAATACATAAAAGCAGAAGATTGGGTTTAAGATTGCAGTAATATAAAATTAGTGAAATAATTTCTTTCAACCTTAAATGATTTTGCGCAATCAATCTCTACATTATACAAGGCCATAGCAAGACCACACCCAAAATACTGTAATGTAATATGGGGTCCTTATTTCCAAGTGGGTATTTGAACACTAGTATCTATTTACCAGAGAGCAACTAAACTGATTACATTGCAGAAGGGCAAATCCTTCATGAACTTGAAGGTATAGAAACTCTTATCCATGGTCTACAGATGCTGATGAGAAGAAATGAGCCAAATGTGTAAAATCATGAATAGATTAAGTGCTGATAGACATCAATATGCTGTTCTCTTCCTCTGAAATTCCTTATACTTGAGGACCTTTGCAGAAGGTACTCAAGAATCACCCCCCAAGTGCTAAATTGTTTACACAATGGGTTGTAAATGACTGTGATGATCTTGTGGTTGATATCGTAGATGTGTCATTGCTCAACACCTTCAAAAAAAGATTAGACAAAATTGAGAAAGATATCTACTATCACACAGCAAATTAATTGAATAACTTATGTACTGTACATTTGAGTTCACACCTAGATGCCTCGATCATTGTTATATAAAAAGTAACTTTAGAGATAAATCATCCACTTCCTCTTTGAAAGTTAGGTTTTTAAGAAAAATCAAGTTCAGATTCAATCAGAGTAGTTCTGTTTATGACTGTAGTATGACTTCTATTAAAGCCTATGACCAACAACAATTTTTAATTATGTTTGCTTAACCAAATCTTGACTGAAAAAAGAAAAACATTGACAATAAATTATGAAAATGGAAATTTTTTTTTTCCTCAGTTTTCTAGACATTTATTTTATGAATTATTCTTAGAATTCTAAAATTAAAAAAACCTTTAAAAACTGACTTCTTACAAACATAGATTCATGTAGTACATTTTTTCTCTTGATGGATACCTTTTATGCAGATGACTGTCTAGGTTATTTCTTACATAATTAAACTGGCAACATCCAGTAAGTGATTCTAGATCTGAGCAAACTTTCACGAATTTACTTCTGATTGGCACAAACCAGTTCAATAAATGTGAACTTAAACTTACAAAATGAAAATGAGGGATATGTTTTTTTTTTTTACTTTCGAATAAGTATATTTTAGCATAATTCGAAACTTGGTTTTTTTTTTAAGACTGAATCTGACCTTCATTATGATAATGTCGCAAAGTAGTTGATATCAACCAGTACGAAAGATCGCCAAAATAACAAACAAAATGAAATCGTATTTGTTTTTAACTTCAAAGATTTAAATCCGCAACCATGTCCATTTCAAACCATGTATGTTATCTCATAAACCAGAAGTCTTTTATTTGTTTCGACAGTGGATCTGCTTTTGTGATATTGTAGGAATGAAAATAAGGAGTGCAGTAAGGGGAAAAAAAGACTTTCTTTTTACAATGCTACTACTTCTGAGAAGAACCCGTTTTTTGATTTTACCCCATTTGCATGGATGTGTTTGTAGGTCAGTGGTTAGAGCACTCTATTATCAGCAAACAGCTCATACAATCGAATCTGAGTGTATTCTTGAAGAATTTTAAATTTCTCTTTGCTTCTCTTTGCATCATTTGTACTCACAAACATACTTACAGACAACCAACTTTATACATATAAGGATAGATGAGGATGATTGTAATGAACTGGTCTTGGACTGGACACAATTCATTTCCTGTGAGCATATCTGCATCCAATTGATTGATACTAAAACATAAAACCTTTAGTTCCTTGAATTGTAACTGAGTCACTCACAATGACCTTAACTTCAACCAAATTGAGCATTGTTGACTTTCTTCCCTCTGAGAGTGGATGCAAAATAAGGGTGAAGTAAGCAATTCCTTACTAATGTATGGTAATAGAAGTAGAAGAACACATATTTAAAGTTTCTGATAGGAATGAATGTTTATAGATAATGGACAGTAGATATGCTTAAATATCAATAGAGAAATGAATGTTAAATACTTTGTGTTCACTCAACCCTGTGTATATTTGAGTGTGACCTACTTGTGTTTGCTTCTTTTTTTCTTGTCTATTTGAGAGTTCCACAATAAATCAATTTCAAACATTGTTTATCAACTAGCATTGCAGAAGATTGGAAGTAAACAAATTCATTGTGCTTTTTATATTATCAATGTAACTTAACGTTGTCATACTATTATTGAGTCTTTACTATCAGCTTCTGTTTTTAATGTTGTTAAAAATGATTACTTGAAAACTATTGCTTTTCATAGTCAGATATGAAGCTGAATTCAAAATACCATACAATTGTTGGTTAACTTAACCACAAAATATCAACTTGATGTTCATCTGTCTATCAAATGTCTTTATGCTATCTTGGGTGATTTGAGCTTCTGTACTGAATGAAGAGCTGAGTAAGAAAATGGAGATGAAGACATTTCTGGATAGATCAATGTGGATTTTTATTGTTAATTTTCAATTTTATCTATCCATAATAGTATTAGAAATTGGAATATCCAAATCTCCAAACTAAGTTTGGAGAATAGAATTTACTATTCTTATATTTATTTTATTCTTATTGATTGAAAGCCTCAAAAATTTCTGAAAACAAAACAAATAATCTCATACAGTTTTGGTAAACAGCACAGATCAGAAGTGATGTTTACTTGTGGCAAGTGTATTATGTATGTGTGTGTGAACTTGAAATTCACAGACTCTATTATTTGCACTTTTTTTTTTCCATCAATGGGGAAGCTACTCTCATGGACGTTTGGTAACACGCTTACCATGTGTACATGTACACTATATACTCAGATGAGAGATACATGCACACATCGCATATGCCACATACTCTCTCTTGCACACTTACCATGTATACACATATACACTCATGCCACATATGCAAACACTATCAACAAACATGCTCACATCACATACACTTATGCTATATACTCTTGTTTGCATTTCCCACATATACACACATGTACAACATATAAACTTGTGATATACATACGTACAAATTATATGAAGATATACATGGGTTGCATTTATCTGAATGTAGTATGTCTATGTGACATGTGTTGTGTGTGTATTTGGTATGTATGCGATTGTTATGTGTGCGTATGTAGCATATATCCTTATATAGTGTTATATATATACATATATATATATATATTTCTTTTTTAGAGTATGCTAAGAATGTCATGCCTCTGTATGTGTACACGTAGGGCATGTGTATGTGACTATTTTGTATTCATGTGTGTGTATTGTGTGGGCTAATATACATGTTAGTATATGGTAAGTGTGATGGGTGCAAACATGTAGTTTGTGCATATGTATGCATATAATGTAAATGTGTGTATGGTAATATGTATAGGCTTATATAGTAGGTTTATATGCATAATTATGAGTATATTTGGCATATGTTGTATTCACATTTAACACATACACATAGACACAAATTTACATTGTGGTAGAATTTACCTTTGAAACTTGCATTGAGGAATTTAGCAGTCACCGTCTTTGACATGTATGATAATGAACTCTGTACACCTTTGCCCAATTCAGAAATCCATCCCATTTCCCAGAGAAATAGAATAATGTTGGTCTTCAAATCAAAATAAACTGAACTTACAAAAGTTGATTTACCAAGAAGTAAAAATTCATAATTCAAAGCACCCAATAGTAACCTTTGGACAGGTAGAAAATTCATCTGAAGATTTACAATGTATTAGAAATAACAATATAACTCCAGTGTTACAGTTTCAGTCAACTCAAAGAGGCTGATCTTCATATTCCTGTTCATGTTGTTGTCAGCAATAATACTGATATTATTGAGGAGTTAATACACCTTTTACCATTATTCAAAAACTATAACCTCCAAGAACTCTTGAAAAGAGCTAGAGTAAGAGATACAACTACATACCACTTCACACATCATACCGGCAGCAAAGTCCACTACTGTGCCTTTTTTCCAGCTTTACTCTGCCTCTCTGAATATGGTGTTACTAGGAAAATAGGAACTGAAAAGGCTTCCCTGAAAGCTACCCCAGAAAACAATCTTACCCACTTTGAAACCATGCCGTCACAGTCTAATGCCATTGTAGAAAGTGCTGTATTGTTCCTTGAGAAAGTTTTGAAACTTAGCAGTACAGCAAGCAGCTATGAAAAGGAATTTTTCTCTAAAACTGCATTAATACAAAATCTTCCAAGAAGTCGAGGTTTTTACCCTCATATCAAATGTGCATTCTAAAATACTATACTTCCGCACCCTAACCCAGAAGATTTTGAAAACGTACTCCAAAATGACAACTATATCCCCTCCGAAATCCTGGTAACTTTTTTATTAGCGCAGGTCTATTGTCTGTTGCTGTTCTTAGTGTAGTAGAATCATGTCTGTAGAGACGGAGAAGAGAAATATACTGAATTTTGTGGTTTTGGCCAGCAGTGTAAAAATCCCATAGGATATTTTTGTGCATATACTTGGCCAATTTGATTGTGTTTCAATGTCTGATTTTGAAGGTGGTGTTATTGATCTTTATCCTGGTTTTGTCTCCCAAAATGTTTCATTACCACTAAACGCTGTCCCTGTAACATTAGAGAATTTAAGTTCAGTTAGTAACCCAATAATTACACTAGACTAAATACCAATCCTAACAGTTGAGATAAATTGATGTCAAAGAAAAAAAAAAAAATTGATTATGTCATAAGCATATACATAAACTTATGAAAAAAACAAAACAAAAAAAAACCAACTTTTGGAGATATTGTGTGGACGGACATGAAATTTTGGCGATATTATATGGTGTGGACGTACAACAACAATGTTGGAGATAATTGTACTTTGATCAGCCCTCAAATTTACCCACTTTTCCCATAGCCTATTACAGGGCCAACAGTTGATATTTACTTCATGTAAAAAAAACATAATCAGTTTTCTCAAGACTTTTTTCTTTTTTGATGTTTTTGTCCTGAAATGGTGTCAAGATAGTATATTACTGAATTTTTGAGATGAGGTATTATTATTATTTCTATTATTATTCGGAAAGAGGGAGACCATCTACCCCTGTGGAACAAGGTTGAGATAATTGATCAGGAAGAACACTGGAAGATTCGAAAATTGAAAGAGTCGGCCCATATGCTAGGCAAGAAAAACTGCCTTTAGCACCGGTTGTCCACATGGACACATAGCGTAGTGGTTACAGAATCAGACAAAATTACTGCAAGTAATCTGATGGTTCTAGGTTCAATCCCAGTGTGAGACAATATAGTACTACTAAGAGTGCGGTCAATATACCCCTGTTGGTTAAATAAAGGGTTCGGTTTGTTACTTCCCCACACCTACCTGATGAAGGCTGTAGAGTACAAAGGCCGAAACGTTGTATGAAAAACAACTGAGATGAGGATAGTCCGAATGATAATAGAAATAGTGTCAAGATGTTTTGGGGTCTTAGTAATAACCATATTTCTAAATTATTCTGGTCTGAATTGTATGGAAAAATGTGTTCATTTGTCTCTGTATATTGTTTATAAGTCATGTGATTTTCTTGGTTTTGGTGTCAGATTGGTTTGCTTTTTTGCTATCTTGGTCCTGAAATAGTCAAGATATGTTACAATCTTAATAATAATAAACATTTTTCTGAATTCCTTGGTCAAGATGGTGTGGGAAAACAAGTTTATTTGTCTCTGTATATTTGTTTTTTTACTCCAAAATTTATGCCATTTATTCATTTTCCCAATATCTGGAATTCAAGTTTGTACTTGGTAATTGATCCTGCCATACAGTGAAAGGTTTCCATTTTTCAACACTAACACTTCAATATTCTTAATTTAAATATATGTAGAAGTCAAGATCATGACAGACCAAGAATAGAATTTTGGATGCAAGATACGGGCTTGAGACAAAACTAGAGAGAAGATTCATCAATATCATTCCAATACAAGCTCCTTTATGGTCACGACATTTTCTCTTGAGTGCTTTTTTCTGTTTTAATGCCTGAATCCGCAAATTCGGGACATTCCATGTCATCCAGTGTATTTATAATTGGGTTCTTAACGATAAAATATCATGGTCTGTAATATCGTATCTTAATTTCTTTAGTTATCTCCTGGTCTTGATAACTCTAACTTCTTATCTGGGCTGGGCATTGATTATGACTTCTCATCTTTCTCAAAAAAGATCTTTTCATATATATATTCATTATATCTACAATTTTTTTTCTTTTTTTTTTTCATTTTTCATTTACTATAAAAATTTCATTACCAGCTAAGCAATTAAAGGTAAACATCATGACTGTCAACAGAAATTGTTTCTATACATTAATATACCTGTACCTTATCCTGACTGACACTTTTGAAATAGACCAGCTTAAACTGCTTTTCAGAAAGAAAAAAAAATCTTCGCTTTTTTTTTTTTTTCGATATCTGTGAAAAATTCCATTTTGTACTTTTTGACCATATTTTGTATCATTCTAAGATTTAAAAAAAGACTAATCTTATTTGATTGCCAGATTGGCTATCAGATGTTCTCCTCAGGACTCCTATATTTCTCCATCTAGAAAAACAATAGCTCCATATCAAGTTTCTTAACAGAAATGGTTAACTCCAAGTTTTAAAGTTATGCCGTCAATGAGACCAATATGATATTGAATGATAGACGATCAGTGTAACCTTAGGTCTCATACAGAATTGGTATGGTACTGCTTTCTGCTGGATTTGAAACCTTTCCAATTTGGATTGTGGGTAATTTTTTGTTTTAACTCTAGCATCTAGCAGGAATGTGGGTTTATATTATTGGAAGTTTTATGGTGATGCCATTTTTAAGGATTTTGTGTAAAAATAACACTAGCAGCAGAATGTGAAACTGAATTTCATGTGTGAAGGTACAAGATCTTCTGCCCTGTTTGATTGCTTTTCATTCCTAATTTCGGAAAATGATCTTTTTTCTCGATTCCTATTCCACTTCTAATTTGATTTATTTTATTTATCCTTTTTCATTTTCATTGATTTTTAAACATTTAACAGAAATTCCGAGAGATATCATTTATATTTACCGTTTTTAGAAAAGTGCTCTGGCTCAGCTTGAACTAGGTGTCTTACTTTGGGAATTAGAAAACAGGAAAAGTAAAATATTTTTCTTGGCAAATTTTTAAATTTTATTTGATTATGATTAAGGCTTTTGCTTTAAAAAAAAATTCTTCATTCCATATTGAAAATTTTTTTGCTGATTTTCAGACTAATCGAATATTTTAAAAATATTTTTTATTCTTTCAATATCTTGCTACGACTGAAACTTATGTATAGATATGTCAAGGATAAATAATTAAATATTGTGAAATAATGAAGAAATATTTGCTGGCATATTTTTCATAATATTCTGGTTTTTGGTTCATGTAGATTGACCGGAATTTCTAATCACTGGAGATTATAAACTGGTATTGATAACAATGCATGTTTTTGTTGCACATAGCACTGTTGTTGCATTGTATTGTTATAAATTCTGTTGCACATCCCCTTGATCTTCCGTATTCAGCAGAAACTGCTCTGTGTTTTGACATGGATCATAAGTATCGATAACTCCCTTGGAAACATGCTGATTGATAGTGTTGTGTGTGTTTTTTTTTTTTTTTGTTTTCTGAATTCAAAATATTGTACATTTTAATACAGTTTAGTTGACCAATGGTAAAACTAAGTATTTCGCTTTTTTTTTTTCTTTCTGTTTGTTTGGTGAATATAAACATTGGATCTTTAACAATCAAAATCTATTTCGTAATATATGAAAATGTTTTTATTTTTGTTTGGAGAAAAATTCGGACTGCTTTACTTTTAGAAAAGCATTAAAAAATCAAATGGATTTAAAATTGTCACGTTTTCTTATAATCGGGTATCAATTTTTTCATTGAAAATCTCTGTTCAAAATTATCCATGCATAATTATCACAACTAGAGATTTATTCATAGCACATTACATAGTTTTACTCACATACATGATTTTTTTGTTAATTATGTTTTAAAGATTTCAAAGTTATAAAAGTAATCCTCCCGCAATAAAGGAGGTATCAGTCTCATTTTTGCTTTCCAAATGTTGACCCAAAATTTGATTTTGTACAAATTCTAGTATCATTCAATTCTATAAATTGTACATTTTTATGATAATCATTTTTATCCCCAAATTAATATTTC
The DNA here is from genome assembly GCA_963457665.1 of Thysanoteuthis rhombus. Taxonomy (NCBI): domain Eukaryota; kingdom Metazoa; phylum Mollusca; class Cephalopoda; order Oegopsida; family Thysanoteuthidae; genus Thysanoteuthis; species Thysanoteuthis major. The sequence goes on from OY735202.1 coordinate 52,606,871, forward strand.
TATAAGTCAATTTTTTAAAATTCTATTATATTTATTTTTTTTTTTCCAGGATTTTTGGGAAAAAGTTTAACTCGTCATTTGAATCGATTTTGGAACTTTGTTTTGAAAGGTGGATTTGGGAGCGCCATCTTGGTTTTGATATTTCCAATATTGTGCATTTTCCTTTCTGGCCTCTCTCTTGTTATAGCACTAACCACGCCAATCTGGTAAGTTGTCATCTTATAGTATCTCTTTCACCCTCTTTTTCTCTCCCTGTTGACCATTTGTACCAAGAGTACAATCCTTTTCAAGATTAAGCTCATTTTTATTTTCTATATTTGAAAGTTATGCAATCAATTATCAACTAGTATCTCTTGGTTTGAACCTGATTTAATCTATTTTTGAAGACAGTTATTACACAATACATATCCCCCACTTATACTGATGTTTCAGTTAACAATTTCTTATGTTTTGTTATCACTGAACATTTTCAATATTATTCATCAACATATATGGGAGATTTTATCTAAACCTCATTTTTTCCTCCAGTTTACAAAACTAATGAAAAATTGCTGGGACTCAAGAATAAAAAATCCATTGCTATAAAATAATTTGAAATCCTATAACCTCACTTGCATATGTGAAAATGAAAGATACTTTGTCTAATTTAGAGAAATAAAAAGTATTAAATGATCACTGTAGTAATTTGAGAAAAGAAAATTAGACACTAACTTCATTGAGCAACATATTCTCTATTTTGTTGCATCTTCTGCCATCTTTTAAGCAATTTCATAATTTCATAATTTCATTCTCCCAGAAGTTAAATCTCGCTCAGCAAAGAACTGCCCTAGGTGCCTTTTGAAGTCTTCCAGGAATCTTGTATATTTTTTTTTTTTTTTTTCCTAAGAGAATTCTCTGAGGAAAAAAATGAATGATAATTTGAAGGTACAATATCTGGTGTATATGGCAAATGAGTAAAAACTTACCAGCCAATCAGAAACAATCTTTGCCTGGTTTACAAAATACATGCAGTCTAGCATTATCTTGATAGACTATTATGCCCTCTCTGGACACTTTTTTTTTTTATCGCTACCTTCAATTAGTCTGATTGGAAGCAGTACTTGCTTGAATAAATGGTTTGGTTTTCTGGAAGGTACTCACTGTAGAGGTCACCTTTGCAATCTATGATTTTCTTTGAATGAAGACAGGCCTTTGGTATGGTTCGTGGTGGCTCATTTTTCTTACCCAACAATCTCTTCATTCCATATTGTTATATTCGCTTTTCCTTACCCACCACAATTTGTTACAAATCATTTTTGTTATGTCCAAGTAGTGAATCAAACAAAGAAATACAGGTAGAATATGTTTTTGCTCATGTGGAAGCCACACATCAAAGTGACCAACATAGCAAAGTTGTTGAGTATGTTGGCTCTCTCCCATATCGTATAACATTGATCACTGTTAACTTCAAGTAGGTTTACCTGACAATTGAGCATATTGATATTTTGAGCATGATCAAAAATTGATAATTTTGTATGTTCAAGTTTATTTTCATGAATTAGATGTTTATTTTTAGTTTAACAGTCAGAAAATGTATCTTAGTATTATTAATGATTTTCATGGTGGTATAATCATTGAGTGACTAAATGTGATTTAGAGACATTTTTCGTAATAGTCAAAATTAGAATAAATTGGAAGATTTAGTTGACATGTGATATGTTGATACATTCATTTAGCATCATTCACAATATGTTATACAGAAAATAATCCATAATGTACACTCTTCAAAATACAATTTGGGTTTGGTAAGTAAAATTTTGATTACTAACAAGATCGATCTTCAGTTCATTTATGCTCAAATAGTGGAATGGAAGCAATTTCTGTATAAATATATACGTACTTATAAACTCTGGCAGTTAATTAGAATTTATGTTGGCAAACATCCTATATTTATGCTTTTTTTTCTCTCCTGAGGCTGACAAATAAGTGATTTCAACCATCCAGCATTTTGCGTAACAAAGGTTCTAGTTGATGGCAAAAGATTAAGATCAACATGTGGCTCCAAGAGATACTACAGATCCTGGATCAATTTATTAAGCCTGCATAAAGGGTTCATCTCATGAATATCTCATTCCACTTTGCAACCTATTGTTTTGCCATAGAATATGTGAAGGCATGATAATAGTAGTTCCATCGCACAAAACAAATTGATGAAAAAAATCATGTACGTATGTCTGAAAAATAAAGCCAGTCTTTACTATTCAGAACATATCAGGAAAATGGAAAAATGATATTGTTTACACACACACACACACACATGTATATATATTAGAAAATCAAATCGGTAATGTTTAAACTATTAAGTGTGTAAAAAGGCATTGGGCTTGGGTTTTAAATCATACTGAATATTAATAAATATGATGAGTAATAGGCATTACTTGAGAGTTTATGAGCCCCTAGTGTTGTTTTTCTAGAGTATTTGGAGATGAATGCCTTTATTATTTATCTCACCTATTTGATTCACTCTATAAAATTCACATATTTCTATTGATGATGTGATCTAACATTTTGATAAACTCCTTTACAGACCATGCAATATTTGTAAGCAATGGGTGTAGAGCTTACCCACATCAGAAGATGAGAAACTCATTAACAGTGAATTAATCTAGTTGAATGACTTTTGCTATTTCACCGATATGTGATGTCCTTATGAAACCTTTTGCATTTAGCTAACTGGATGGATGGGTGGTTATGCATGTAGTCCTAATTTTTTTTATGTCTTTTCCAAGTCAACAAAATAACTGAAGCGAAATCATGGATTTGTTTGAAAACAAAACAAACTAGGGCAGAGCCTACTCCAAAGGTGCATGCTTGGGAGGGGCCAGACTTTATGGTGAGTGGAGCAACATGCCATATTTGTCATGTAAAATAATTTTCCATCTGCCATATGCTTCATTTTTTTTTGTGGGGAGAAGAAACAAATTCTATTGTGAACAAGTATTTTCTTTGATGTTAATCATGAGAAAAAACATTTCGAATTATCCCACCATGATCATCCAACTGACTTTATAGGAGCCTTAATGTATCTCCCTCTTGACAACTTTTCCTGAAAATAAATGAAAAAATGACTAGGAGAATGTACCTACTACTCAATCTTAGCTTGTGGATGAAATGTTTAGGTGATATTCTTTTGTGCTCTGTTTTCTCATGCAAAGACTAATATCTATATAACTTGACTTTTGAGCAAAACCAAGAAAAATATTAAGTACTAAGAAAAATATCACTTCAACAAAATTATTACAAAGAAAAAATCTCTCTCTACAAGGGAAGATTAATGAAATACAAATCATTCTGAAGAATAACCACTAAATACTTGAAAGATAGATTAGACAAAATAGCTAAAAACAAAGACCAATGAAAACATTACTATTTTCGCATCATGGTTTGCATCTTCTACAAGTGTTCTATTTTGGCAAATTTGTTTACTTGTATCAATCAACTAAGTTCAGCTACTCATCTCATAAACAGCTAACCTGCATATGAGACTCCTTCTGTTTGGTTGAAATAACTTGCAATGTTAATTTTTTTCCCCCCTTTGACTGGCCACCCCATACATATGGTCTGTAGATGTTTTTTTTTGTTCTTTTTTTTGCAGAAGCCTTCATCTTTGCTCCTTAAGCACCAAAGATATCCAAGTTTGGGGTTTAGACTGGCTTCTCAAATTATCCTGATGATAGGACAATGTGTTGTGATAACTCATCTTTTCATCTGGGACTTCCTTAACACATCCTCCTCTCATCAATGTGTACTTCCAACTCAATGGTCCTTTTAGTTTAAAAAAATAATGACTCGGCCATTTTCACAGTATAATTTTGTTTTCACTACTACAACAGTGGGTGGGGTTCATAACTAAGAATTACCCTGCTCTCTCCAATGTGGGCATGACATCACCACCTGACTAGCTGGAGATCTGTTTGTAGTCTCTTGAAATTCCTTTTGAGTTAAAATATCATCAACCAACCTCCTTCACTTCCATAAAGCTGACTATTACTGTGAATATGCTCAGTAGGCCTACTGTTCAAGCTATATTCTCGAAGCCAAACCTTGAGGGGAAAACTGGATGGAAGCTAGATCTTTCTGAATGCTGCAACTGTTAGGTGACAAATGGTTGCAATGTCATTCCATTCATTAAGCCAAATCTTAGATTTTTACTGATCTTTTCAGGCATCAGTTGGCATTGGAAGAATTATACTGACATGTGAAGAGGACTAAGCAGACTCTTGAACTGATTACACGCAGTCCAAGTCCAAAGTTGTTTCAATAAAGCTTTGGCTGCTTTAACTATGAGGATACTGACTAAACCCCTGAATTCATGCAGGAAGAGGTATTGAATGAAACTGGCATGCCTCTTTATTCTTTTCATTGACATCTGAACTGTATTATTTAACTGGTTGCAGTTTCTCTCTACTGCTGCAACTGGATGCAATGCCTGTCTCTCTTCGTATCACAGAAGAACATATGCATCCGACTGGCATATACTTGAGACCAGTCAGCTCTTCACTTCTAACAACCATATATAATTGTCTCACTAAACCCTATACATATGGTATTTTAAAAAATTTTCATTTACTCTTTGGTTATCAAATATCTGGTTACAATTTCTCTAAATTACCAGGAATAACCATCATAATATTAGCAAATACATTATATATAAGCTACCAAAATTACATAAAATGATCTGATGGAAAGTAGTTATTGTTCAAATGATTGTTTGTATTGGCTTTTGCATATACGTTGTGGGTAAAGAATGTCAATATCTGTATGCGCCATATACTTTGTAAATGTAATAACCTCAGCCCTGTATGGTTGAGAAGTGCTGACAGCCTTCTCCCTTGGAGCATTACACAAAACAAGAAAGTATAACTTTAGTATGCAACCAGCAGTTGCCCTGCCATCTTAATCATTCTTTGCTCACAGAATAACCTATGTATTCAATGAACTACATTGATGCCAGTAACTGAATCTGTTTCAACAAATTTGAAATTCTGATAGATCAAAAATACTATCTGCAGCTTGATCCATTATTTTTTGTATAACCTAGGTCATATCATCGAAGAATATTACATTTTATAATTAAAGAACTTCAACAACTGGTATGTTGAAAAAAAGTATGACGGGAGCTTCAGTGACATGTGAACGCACTCTTACCAATCATTCCAAGTTATTGATAATTTCTTACTAGGGTTTCTTTAATCTTAATTTCAGATATTTTTTTACAACTTCTCAGACAACATTTCTACAGTTGTTAGTAAATTGTGCTGATCAGAAACAAAGAATAAGCTTTTGGCGAAACTCAAACTAGCATTCCTTATTCCTTGGGAAGCCTGTCAACACAGAACTGTTTTACATTTTGAGTTATGAAAACCAACAGTTGCAGAAACTCAAATCTAACCGCATAGCAGCTTTATCCCTTACTAGCTGAAGTACCAATCTACACGGCAATATTTTAAGGAATTTAAAAAAAGAAAAAAAATGAAGTTTCCCCTCATTTTCTTAACCACTTGAAAGATTTACCTTCAATTTTGATCCCTAGAGAGAGGGGGAATCTCTCTTTACTATTGATCCCCTAAGGGGGGGGGGTTACTTTTGACCACTTAGAAGAGAGAGAAGTCTCCCTCCACTTCAACCCCTTAAAGAATTAAATATGAACATAAAATAGATATGTATATGAACTGAAAGTAAAGTTTGACTTCAGCAATATAGTTACATTGTAAATAGACCCCCCCCCAAAAAAAAATTAGATTTTTCTTTTTTCTCAAGTCTCATTTTATCTTTTTTTACTTTAAAACCTTTCTCTTGGTCTGTTTATTGCGTGCCAGATGAAGAGACACAGACAGTGTGACACTTCTCACTTATACAGATTTTCCTGGAAACGCTTGATTTAATCAAAAATCTCATATCAAAGCCATATCTGTGAATTAGTATGGCAGGTTGATTGGTTGTCTGACTGGTCAGTCCTGTTATAACCTAAAGTTTATAACGGATTAGTTCATGGGGAAATACATCGACAGAGCTGATGAAAGGGATGTAAAATATGATAGTCTGTTACTATAGCAATGAAGAATACAACACAATTGTGTCACAGTAATAGTTAAAAACTAAAATAAAAGAAGGTGAAAGTGTGCGAGTGACTGGAATAAAGTTAGTGAGTCGAATGAAGTGATTTCACTGAGTAAATAGGTTAAAGGGAGAGAAGATAGATTTAGTGAATCTCTATCTCCTTCCCTTTCTCTCGGTTTCTTTGAGATCTAGCCAAATTTGTGAAAAGATAGCAGACATCGAGGAAGGGGAAGCAGAGTTGCTAAATATTTGGATATGTTTCTGGCCGAAAACTCGCAAATTTGGCCAAATGCAAAAATAATAATGACTGTTTATAAAACATCGCAATACTCTCAGCACACACCAACATAATTCATTAAAAATACTACTGCAACAATCAAAGTTGCTAAAAATTTAAAGATAATCAAAACCCAAAAATTTCATGATCTAATGCTTTTTAAAAATGCTAGATTTGTCAAATATAGCTGAACTTTTTTTCCTAATTCTTTTAATAGAATAATCACCTTTATTTTGTAATGAAATAATTCATATTCTCAATAAGTTTCCACCTATGACCTAAACAATTTGAATTGATTTTAATTTTAAATTAGAATATTTGAATTATTAGTAATAAATTACCTAACAAGTTAGCTTTGTTCCTTAGTGCCAACCCATACATAAATAAACCTGTCATTTTTTATGGGTATATCCAGGTTATTAATTATAATTGACAATGCTTCATCTAATAATGAAATTTAGGTAATTTTGCTATTGCCTGGTTGTGTACTTTTGGTTCTGCATCTTTTATTCTGCTGTTACCATATGATCATTCATTCATTGATAATGTTTATGTGCATGCACTAGAATCCTTTTGAAGTAGCAAAACAATACATTAACAAAATAAGGGAAATGTATTATTATTAATGAAATATAGCTCAAACAAAATCAATACGAAAAATAAGTCAATTGTTAACCTTCATAGTAATTATGATAAAGTACTGCTTAGGAAACTATTTGAAAAATAACAACTAAACACTCATAACATAAATTGATTAAAATGAATGTGTTTCCATTTCTTGAAATTTAGGATGTCACATACATATTTTATGGTACATTACTGTCAGAATATTTATGAATAGTAAGAACTACACTGCAGACATAGGATTTTATAGAAAGTCAAATTTAGTCAACTGAATGGTGAAACAAGGGGCTAATATATATATACACACACACACACACATAAACTACATAAACCTGTCAATAGATATCTGGATATTTTCAAACATCAAATTAATATGAAAAAAAAAGTTTATCTGTAATGTATATAAGTACATGGCAGCAGTATGCATATAAGAGTGAGGCTCAGTTATAGCACTATGCCCTCTTATATAAATGTAAGCTTGTTATATGGCTGGATATCCCCCCCCCCCACACACACCAACATTCTGTTTGATCACCTGACATCCATATAACATACACAATATATATATATATATATATATATATATATATATATATGTGTGTGTGTGTAAAACTAGTTTTCCATGATTTGTATATTTTCCTTATGAACAACCAAAAGGTTTCATCAATTTTACCTAAACTATTTTTCCTACTTGTCCATTTCTGAATTTTCATTTGAATATCAAACACTCTTAAAATTTGAAAAGAGCTGTCATTTTTCCTTTTTGGGTGAGGGGAGTCATCTTGTATATAAAATCCAATGTCTCTCTTGCTGTTGATTTGTTTAACAATTCCGTGAGTCCTAAGGGTGAAATTATTACTAATAGGCTGTTTGATAAGCCTTTTTCTCTCACTAGAACATTTACAAGTTTTCAAAGTAGCATCTGAAATAGATTGCTCTTTACATTTTGCATTAGGAGAAAAATGGCAAATGTTTTGAAATGATTCTTTCTGTGCAAGTTAGTTGATAACTGCTTGTTGAAACAATCCTTTGCTGAAAAAAATACTTCCTGTCCATTTTTTCAAACAGTGCATTATTTTCAGTAAACAAAGTCTGTATTTTCCCCCCCTTAAACCCCCCTCTCAATCCAAATATATCCAATTTTTTTCTACTGGGGGTAAAAAATGAAAAAACGAAACAGATCAGAAAGGACATCACACAGTAATGATCAGCAAGCCAAATCTTGCTGGCTGCTAGTGGGTTTTATCAGGGTTGCCAGTTCAGACATTTTTTTTTTTCCCCAAAATTTGTGAGTCCAGTGTTGACAATATTCCGATGTTTTTCAATTTTTTTCATGCTTTAAAGTCCAATGTTCGCAATTGAGATGTTTTTTCATTTTTTTTATTTTTCATTTAGTGAGAGGACTCATGAATAAAGAAAAAAATATATTAAAATGACCTCTATATTGGCAACCCTGTGTTTGATCCTCATTGTATGTCTCAGTATAGATGGTTTGATAAGAATTCATGTTGTTACTTTACTATTATAATAAACAGTGGGATTTTCTCGGTTTGCTGTCTATAACACTTGACTTATTCATTGGTGTAAAAAATTTGTTGATAAAAATTTCCCTTTCCCAGCTTTTAAAACTAGGGACTCGTCAACTGGAACAAATTAACTATTTTCTCTAAGAAAATACTTTCATAGAACTAATCTGAATTTTTTCATGGGTATCAACTAGTTTATTAATAATGAGCAAAGCCTGTGAACAATTTTTTTTTTTTTTTTTTTTTTGATGTTCGTATAAAATTAACATTGCTGAGTACTGGTCTTGATAACAGAAAAAATGTGTAGGTGAGGGAAAACATTCTTTGAAAATCAATGTGCATATAAAAATTTTTCTTATGTAGCCAAGGGCATCTATTTTTATAGTATGATTGCATAAGAAAAAAATATAATAAAAGAAAAATCACTATTGTATTTTTCCTCATGTCAGCTTCACCGAACTAAATGGTATTACTCAAAACTTAGCAATTATTATAAAGTTCAGCAATAAAACTATACATGCAAATGAAAATGACTCCCAGAATTGACAATCTATTAATGTTAAAATTGCATTGGCATTAGTCTGTTTTATAATTAAGCAGTTCAGGTAAAACACTTTTCTTCGTATATTTCAAAGTCAAACCAAGTTATATTGAATTCTTTGTTAACTGAAATTAAGTTTGGAAAATTGGAAAATAGCAAAATTAGTTATGACCTGAGAATTTCAATGTATTTATGTATAAAATAAAATTGGAAAATATTCAATGAAAAATTCTTCAATCAAAATCCTCCTGTGTGTTTGGCCTTTGTATATCTATTCAGCCATAGCAGCAAATTAATAAAGACTTCAAAGAACCTGTAAATCCATTGAAAGCTTCTTTGATATGATCTTGAAAAGGGAATTCATGCTAGCAAGTTGTCTAGATGGTTTGAAATAAATGCAAGATTGACTTAATTGGCTGAATATTATGAAGTATTCATCTTCAACTTTGGACATTTCATGCAGAAAAATGACATCCTTTCTCTTTATAAAACTAGGTGCTGGTTGAGTTTTGAAAGCACTACTGCAAGCTGATTATGCATTAATTATTAAGCCACTTTGAAGGAAGATATAATACATCAAACCAGTACTGTTCCACCAAACATCTATTGAATAATCAACAAATATTATTTAAAATATCACTTAGGAATATTACTGTTTTCCAAAAAATAAATGTCAAGCTTATAACAAAATGAGCAATCTCATGTTGATCAACCTAATAGTAAAATCACATTTTTCTTTGCAGGATGCCTGTGGTGACACTTCTTGCTCATATTGGTTTCTTTCTGGTATATGATCTTGACTGTCCAGGTTAGTCCACGTTTATAACTGTTTGTAAAGTTGGATTGAATAACATTAGGATTCATCTGTTAACATTTAAAGAATAGATGTTTTTCAATATAGCATTGTTTTCTAATCATGTACTTTGATTATTAACAATAATTTGCGTGTGTGTGTGTGTGGAGTTTATTTTGATCCTATACTTGTTATAGATCATTATTTTCTCAAACTTAACCGTTTCATTCATTAATGCTGAGCAAAATAGAAACAGTTTCACTTGTGAAATTTGAATATTAATCATTTATTCACTTTGATTTCTTACCTGACTACAACATGGAGTATGAAGTTCTTCAATTGGGCTGGTATTGTCTGAAAATAAGGAAATGCATTTCATGCATAAAACATACAGTGAATAAATAGTTTTTAGAGTACTATGCATTGATATTTGTATGCAAACATAGCATTGTGATAGATAGTATCTCTGCCATGTATAGGCGACACTCTCTCAAAAACTCGTTTTTGTGATTATTTACATGATTGTCAATAAGAGACTATTAGCAGCAAACATTTTACATATCCAATATTTACTAACAGACTTGTGATTCTTTTTTTTTCTATTTGTGCTTTCTGTTAAGGCATTTTTGGAAAGTTAATAATTCTATCTTTCAAACTTTCTAATATTTCTTGAAATTTCTCAAGATTGAGTTAACATGAATTGTTATCTAGGGAATTTGGATTGAAAATGAATATATTGGCTAACTGGTTGGGAAAAAGGCCTTTCATCATTTTTTTTTTTTTTTTGGCTAAGTTTGTGGTAACATGCTTTAACCGTCTATAACCTGGTATTAAGATATATTTCCAGTAATTCAAGCACTTTAACTTTTAAGACAATTCTGCTTGTAGTGATACTGTTTTAAATATACTTTTTTGGCATTAGTTCCTTGGAATAAGCATTAGGATGAGTTTGAACTTTTAGTTTTGATTCAAAAATATTTTTGAACTAATCTAATTGCAGTAGCACCATCCAATTATATTTTTACCTTAATTCATAAAACAATGCTGCAATCAACAGAAAAAAAATTTTAAAAAAGTTATCATAATAAGATTCCAGAAAGGATTTTGATCAGCACTATGAATAGATAATAAGAGTGTGAATTGAAAATACTCAATCATATTCTAGCTCAAAACATCTGTTGAAGCTTAGTTAAAACAACTTTCTTTGTATACGATGGTATCTTAGAGTTGAAATGAATTATAAAAATCATAAATTTTATGTTAAAAACGAGTACTAATTTCTTTCTGAATTTTTTTAGATGAGGGATTATCAATATGTATAGATATTTTTTCGGACCATTGTCTTCATCTTGATTCTTCTTTTGAACGCTACAATTTGGCCATTGGTTCAAATTATGACCTAAGGATCTCTCCTATCAGAAAATAGATAGCAGAATGAAGACATTCTGCCCCCACACTTCAATGAGGGCACCTCTTCTCAGCATTTCGAACTCTCCCCATTTACAACACCCATCTGAGAAAGGCCATAGGGTATAATGGCTAAAATGTTTTATTCAAACAATTAACCAAAATGAGGACAACAGTCCAAAATGAAAATCTTTGTGAGTATTATTAGATATTCTCTGAAAATTGCAGGTTTAAAAAGATATTTCAAGCAATCAGGAAAATATCTAACATTTTCTTTAAATAAATGGACTTTTCAGTTTAGTGACAGTCATATATTTTCAGGAAAAATGCCTTTTTTCCCCCCTCCATGTTCTCTTGGACATCACCTTGTTGATAAGTGCTGTTAAAGCTCATTTAATTACCTGGCAGTTGTGAGTTCCTTACGTTGGGTAGTGGAGAAAAATACACTTACTGAAAATGTAGATTGGCATCATGAGGAAGAATTGATGGTTATGCATTTTGAAATTCTCTAGAAAAGAGAATAGTACACCCCCATGGATCAAATGAATGGTTCAGTGAATGATAGAATGAAGTACTTTTTCTTAAATTTGTCTGTTTTTGTAGAAATCTTGAGAAAATAATACAACAATAAAAAATTGTTTGTAGTGGAATCAAGTTGTAAACCGAATTTCTTTTAACAAGAAAAAATTACTGCATTTGGTAGCATATGAGATGCTCTTTACTTCAGCTGGAAATTTCAAGGAAAAATGCATTTCCCTGAATTTCTCTCACTTATCACAGTTTTCAACTTCTGATCAATATAGGGCTGGACAACGATGGTTACATTTATATTTGTTGCCATTTTGAGGGGATGAGGAATCTCATAGGCCATCAAATAGTCATTTTTACTTTTTGAAATGGTTTGGGCTACTCTACACACAGCAAATAAGCTGTATATTTACTCTGAGATAAGTGATTAGCTTAATTTGTATTTCAAAGAATTTCAATAACTCCTCTGTATTGTCTGATTCTGAGCTTTCTCCAAAAACCTGTCCCTCAGATAACTTTAAATATTCAAGTTAGTCTGTAAAAACTACCCATTGATAATCAGTATTTGATTAATAAACATGAAAGTATAGTTGATTTTTCAATCATACTCTTATTTATCAGTCAAATTAGTTTATATTAAGATTAGTATAGAAATATTTCAATGTTAATTCTTCAGATGTTAAGATTGTTTTATAGAATTTTATGAAGAAATCTGATTTAGAAATGTGATTAAATTGTTGTATTGCTGCTAAGCAAACCATGCCTTCCCCAAGATCACTTGATACAAGTAATGTACAAAAACTGAAGTACAGAGCTAGAGTTAATCTCCTTTGTCACCGTAGCAGGTCATTTGAAAATTGAACTTTTCACTTGCTTGTAAGATTATCACACTTCCTTCTAACTGTTCTAGACCTGAGTTTTTAAATGAAAACTGAAAGTCAAAAAGCACTTCAGTTTGTTGCTATAACCAAGATAATCGAATTAAAAATCGACTTTTACTTGGAAAAAAATGTATATGTGATCTGTTATGCAAGATATTAAGATTTATTTTAATTTTTTCTCTCTCTCTCATTCATTAAATAGCTTTCCTCTCTATCTTAACTCCCGATGATCACTTACAGTTTTCAAAGTGTCTTCTCTAAGGATTATAGTCATTCTTTTCTCAGACAAGCCAAAGTTTCATGTTGAAAGCATCAATTAATTTATGGAACTGTTTGTTTTCTTTTTCTAACTTAAGTGGTTAAGTCCATTTTAGGTTGATGTGTGATTAGTAGTGTCCAAGAGAAGACTTCTATATCCTTATGTTTTTGTTCTATTATGAAGTAACAATGATTGTGCAATGCTCACATTAAACACTCAAATTACTAACTAGCTTTTTAATTCTCCATCACACAGATATATCATCCAAGATATGCCTGCTTTGTATGTTGAAGTTATTTGTAATTAGGAGTAGTTTTATGTTCTATTTTCATGTTCTATTTTTATACTTGGGTGCTGTGGCCTAATTGAATTATCCCTTTCGGTAACTACTTCTTGAAAAAGCAGAAAACTCCAATTTGTTCATTTATATTTTTTAAAGGTATCTTTCCATTATAGGAATGCAAGATGTGAATAAATTAGGCCTTTTCTTTTTTCATTTATTTCTGATAAGTGATTGAACTCAAATGGATCGTCTGAGAGGGGGGGGATGTCTTGTATTCCTTGTATTGACAAATCCAGGACAAATTTAATCAAGTGACTCAACAGAAGGAAAGAGATATTTCTATTAATTGTATCCCTGCCTTTCATCCACAGACTTAAGCCAATCCAGTTGATGATGGATTAATTGAAATAAAAACAGGACAGGAAGAAGTATTTTGAAGAAAAGAGATACAAATTACAGTAGGCTGGTTTGCATTTAATCACAATTAGAATTTCAAACATGTTGAAGTAGACTTTTAATTTTGTTAACCCTTTTTCTGTTTTTATAAATTTAACTTGTAAATGGGAGCTTTTTTTTGTTTTTTTTTCCATTCAGAATATTTCAGTAATTCATTCTCTTCCATTAATTTTTAGATGAAATTTTATGTACAGATTCTGTTGTCGGCCAAATTTACTTGTACATATAACCTGTCTGTAGTAATGCCATATTGTTGAATCATTGTGTCATTTTTTTTTCTCAGTGTCTTATTCATTCCAGTTTTTTCCTTTTCTATTTTTGCTTTACATCTACTTATATAAAATCATTCTGAAGAGTTTTTTCTTTCTTTCTCTCTTTGGTTCTTTAGTTTTCTATCAGCTGTGTTGCATTGTAGAATGATGTGGACAGGATGGTTAATTTTCTGTTAAATGCTTCTCTAAATTTGTTTTACCCATGTAGAATTCCTTTTTGTTAGTCTTTCTTACAACTATCTTATATCATTACTTTCTTTCAAGCCATCTCTGCAACTTATATTCAATAGTAAAGTGTGGTACCTGTTGAGTCAATTCCTGCCCACTGTCAAACAGATCACGAACACATACAAGGAACTCTGCTCCTATGGGGAATTAAGAAGACACCTATCCACTCCATTTAAATAAAAGAACATAAAATAGTTGGATATATTGCAAAATGGATTTTATGCTTTGATTAGATTGAATACAATGTTAAGGAATCATTACTGAAAGACTGACCATTCTAACATTCAACTTTTTCATTGATATACAGTCCACTGTATGTTTTAAAATTATTGGACATTAACATCACCATGAAACTGGATAACTACAGTTTGTAGTGATCAAGAAAACTGAATTGTTTACACAGAAGTGATATGATAATGGAGACAAGCATTTTGATGTCTGTTAAAGTTAACATTAGCAGAAATAAAGTAAGAAACATGACTTGGAATGATCTAAATGTAGTACAAATATTTCTAACAGTAAACAGTTCAGGGAACATTGATCCCTTGTGTTACAGAATTGCCAGACCAACTTTTAGCTGCACTCTGTTCTGAGCCAGAATAGTAGCAGTAGTGTTGGTGCTGCTATTACAATGCTGACATACTAACTGATAATTTATACACGTACCACACTTAGGAGTTTTCTTTTAAAAAAAAAAACAAAACTACTAATTTAAATTGGATTGTATCAAATGAGCAAGTTAAGAAATTTTCTTGTTTTAGCTATAATATTTGCATGGCAGTAAAAATTGTATATTTAAGGTAAAAATGAACCTTTGAGTATGGTTTTGGTATTAAAATCATTCTAACGCGGATTAGTTTGTTGTCAGAACTTCTGGTCTGAAGAGATTGATAAATGACGTTTTTGTTATTCAACTAAAAATGAAACAGTTTGTGGGAATCAACAATATTAAGTTTTGTCTCAACTCCATATTTTTTTTTCAATGGTTGGTTCAGGTGAATTGACCAATCACGAAAGAGAATTATTTCATTTACAATATCGCTCAATTTATTACTACAAATGAAAAATTTTGAAGTATCAGCATATTTTATTTGAGAGGAAATTTATTCTATGTTCCTCTATCCGGAGCTTAAATGAAAGGTGGATTCTTTTCTCCATTTATAGAGATTGAAAATTGTGGGATAATTTTATTTTACCCTTCAAGGGATCAGAATCACGTGGTTATTCTATTTCCTTCCATATGGGGTCAATATGAGGGGGGGGGATTCTTTTTTCCACTTCAAGGATCAAAATCTATGGATTCTTTTTCACTTTTAGGGATCTAAATTGAAAGGGAAATTTTTGACTCCAATTTTAGGTGTCAAAATCGATGAGTAAATTCCTATCTTTCTACTTTTACAAGACAAATGGAGGATTCATTTTTTTTTTTTTTTTTCTCCCTTTCAAGGGTCAAAACCAATCAATTTCTTCAGATTTGAGGGTGGGTTCTTTTTTCCACTTTTAGGTGTCAAATTCGAGTGTGTGTTCCCCCCCCCCGACTTTTAGGTGTCAAATTCAAGAGGGGGGGGGGTCTTTTTCACTTCTAGGTATCAAATTTGATGGAGGATTCTATTTTCCACCAGTAAAGTTTGAATGGAGAGAATTTTTGCTTGAACTTTTAGAGGTTGAAATCAAAGGGATTTGTTGGTTCCACTTCAGGGTGCAAAAATCCAGTGGGAATTTCTAGGGGTCAAAATTGAGGTGAGAATCCATCTTTCTCGTTGTTCTCTTTTTTCTTTCAGGGGTCGAAATCAAGGAGGGAATTCTTTTATTCACTTTGAGGGGCTAAAATAGAAGGTCAATTCTTTTTTCTGCTTTTAGCAGTCAAAATCAAAGGGGTATTCTTCTTTTTCTTGGCTTTTAGGTATTGAAATCTAGGTGGAAATGTTTTTCACTTCCTGAAGTCAAAATTTCTGGGAAACTTTTTCCTTTTAATGAGTCAAAATTAATAGGAGCTTTTTTTTTTTTTTGTTTTTTGTTTTAAGGTGTCAAAAGTGAAAGGAATATCATTTTTGTGTACTTAAAGGACCCTCAGGCATTTTTTAATTTACAATATAAGTATAGCACTAAACTGGACCCTTATTTTGTATCCTTCTGAAAATCTTTATTGTGGTGTCTGTATTTGTGCTCACACTGATAATAATGACCTGATTTTCATCTATCTATCCAATTTTGATGTAGATGTTAACCTAATCTTTTATGATTATTACTCATCTTATTCAGAATAATATTTTTTTTTTTTTTTTTAGAAAGAAAGATGAAGGGAAGGGGAAGTTAGGTAGTTTACTGAATAGGGTTGGGAGAGAAAGGGGAGTCAAGTAGTGTCTGACGGGGGGGGGGTAGAGATGGGAGGAAAAGATTGTAAATTAGTTTTCAAAAGTGATAGAAAGGGAGAGTACAGAAAAGTAAAGGTAGTTAATTGAGGAAGTAAGAAAATCTCTGCATATGAAATTAATCCGTATTTGTATGACAGATAAAATCCTGGACTGGCAAGAAAAAGATTGAAAATAGGGGTGAAAATTGAGAAGATACAATCATAGGGCGAGAAAAGCACAGATCTGAATTAATTGATAATCTTAGCTGACAACATCTGTAAAATTTCCACAAGTCCAACTACTTGAAGAAAAAAAAAATGGAATATAATTTTTGCAATATAGTTTGCTAAACACTTCTAGTCAACAAATTGGTTTATGCATACAATGGTTGTGTGCTTTCTATTATCACTTTTCCATGATCCCTTCTTTTTTAACTCTATGTTCTTCCATTATCTTTTTCTTTTCCTTTCTCACTTCTTGTTCTTCCCTCCCATCCACTTCCAATTTGATTCATTAATAGAATTATTCTTTACAAAGCACTGAACCTCCACTTTTTTGAAAGCTGTACAGAATGAAACCATAATTTGGTTCTATTCTGTTATTTAGAGATCAAATATTACTATTCACCTGATTTTGCTAATTTGCTTAATTATGTAATTATTCTTAGCTTCTTTTCCATTAAAATCTAATCTATTATTCTCCTGATTCAGAAGTAAGATTACCCTTTTGCTTCATGGTTGTCCTAACTTTAAAAAAAAAAATTTCAGCTGCCAATAGATGATAGGTACAAGACTCATGCATCGGAAATGATCCACAAATCGTCCTGCTTAATGATGGTGATACAATACTTTGAATAGTGCAGTTAAGGTATTGCAGTTCAAATTGATGTAACTTCATAAATTTGGAGGGGACACATTAAATTATAATAAAGATCTTGATTAGTGCAGTTTTGAACAGCACAGAATTTTTCTGGAATTAATTAAATGAAGTTGAAATGGCTCATTGATGTCAGAAATGAATCCCATCATTTTGACTGGTAATATTTAAGTACCTCAATGATATCGCTTTAGCTTCCTTCAGAATTTTATTTAGATAATACAAATCACAATTGTCTTTCAAATATTCTTTGCAAAAATACCATCATTTTATCCTTTTTTTCTTAACAAAATTTATTTTTCCATTCATTATATAAATTGTTTTACATAATATATTTAAAACAGATACTGCTTATTGTTTACATAATCAAATTCATAGGATGTGCCAATCCATGTATAAATGAGTATGTCTTTGATGTTCAAGAAAATAGTGATCAAAAATGAATAATGATAGTTCAGCAGTAGTAGAAAATTGGATATACCTGTCAATTTTTTTCACAGCTATTATCTAGTGATTTATTCATTGGTATATTTTATATTAAAATTCCGAGTTAGTGTGTCTAATACTCTAGTGACTAAAGGTTTGGTGTGAAGTCAATATCTTTCAAAGGATACTTTCCTTAGATAGTTGAATTTCTAAGAAGATATTAACACTGGAAAAGTTGCTGAAATAATGATACCTTTGGTTATGGACATTCACATTTTGCAAACCCTTTAAAAGCATCAATTTGGAAACAAAATCATATAAAAACAACACATTATGATATTTGCAGGCAAGGCATAGGTCAACACATTCCAGCCCCTTTTAGAAACAGTAGGAATATAGCCTGACCCCCCATTTAAGAAATACACATACACTTTGTATCACCAGTCAACCAAAAAGGTTTAAACAAAACATACATCCCTCTCCATATATTTCAATGCTTATCCATCAAATGCCAGATTCCACCTCTCCTTTCTAACCACCCCCATAGTGACACAAACAACATTCCTAGAAACTGACCCTTCTTATCTTGACCCCCTCCTCTCACTGACCTGCCTTATCTTGACCAACTTCTCATTGACACAAACTCCTCCCCTAATGAACAACCAGAAGACATACCACCAAATGGTCTTGTTTTCCTCATTTCAGTCCCCACTCTCAATCATGTAAACAGTATGGTTTTTCTGCAACCACTGCATGTGCTTTGTAAGTTAGTGGAACCAACAAAATGCATAAAAGCCACATGATAGTAAATATTTTTGTGATATAACACTTGGTTTTCTCATAAATTTCTTTGCACTCTCCAATTGTCAAATTACCACCTTCATTTTGTTGAATTATCACACAGGATATAATCATCATCATCAGTCTCTTAGCATCTGTTGTTGGACATAGACCTTCCCCAGGATTCGCCACACTTCTCTGTTGTGGGTGTCGCAGAGTGTACTTTCTGAATTTATCTAGCTCGTCTCTCCATCTAATACTCTGCTGGCCTCGATTACACATGTGATCTTTGGGGATCCATGTTGTGAATTGCGATGTCGATCGGCTGTCTGCCATTCTTGTGACATGGCCAGCCCATTGCCATTTGAGTT
This sequence comes from Thysanoteuthis rhombus, assembly GCA_963457665.1. Lineage (NCBI taxonomy): Eukaryota > Metazoa > Mollusca > Cephalopoda > Oegopsida > Thysanoteuthidae > Thysanoteuthis > Thysanoteuthis major. Next base: position 52,625,852 of record OY735202.1, read on the forward strand.
TTTTGATGAATTTTATAATGTCCCTGACTCCTGTCTTCTCCTGGATGTATTTTGTGGTCTCTCCATGTGAGGCCCAGCATAATCCTTTCATGTGCACATTACATGGTTCTCGGTTAGGTTCTATGTTTCAGCTCCATAAGTGACTATCAGGAGGATGCATTGGTTGTATATCTTTCTTTTTAGGATTAATGGGATCTTGTTTTTGAAGGTTGAGCTTGCTCTGCCAAAGGCTTGCCATCCTAGGGAGATTCTTTGCTTGATTTCTTCTTCTTTTGAGGGTCTCATGGAGATTTGTTGTCCTAGGTAGATGTAGTGGTCTACTTTCTCCAGTTCTGTGTCCTCGATTTTGATCTTAGTGTTCATATTTCCAACGTGGTTGTTGCAGATGATCTTCATCTTGCTGAAATTAATGCGTAGGCTGATTTTCTTGCTCTCTTCATTTAGTTCATCTAGCGTTAGTTTCAGGTCATGTAGATTCTCTGCAAAAAAGGCTATGTCATTGGCAAATCTGAGGTTGTTCAGATATTCGCTGTCTACTTTGATTCCTTTATTCTCCCAGTCTAGTCTTCTGAAGATCATCTCTAGGCAGGCTGTGAAGAGTTTGGGTGAGCTGATAAGAGATTTGATAGTTTATGTCCAATAAAATGTGATAATTTTAGAGACATTTCATTTGGAAACATATTTTGTCCTGCACCAGTGTTAACGGAGTAGCATATTGAATATCCAACCACAAAGAACATGAGTCTTGTGCTTGGTATCCAACTTCACATTTGGGCTGTAATCTTTTTTGCTCAACAGATTCAAGTTCACACAATACACTGTTAGCTGATGAAATTCCTTTTCAAAATATGTATTATCACCTGTACAAATACATCTATTTAATGTTTGCAACTGAAATGGCCAAGCAGGCCTCATCTTCAAGACATCAATCTAGCATAAAAATGATGCATTCATAGTATAGGAAGTGGTGTTCAGTCCATCAAAAAATTGGCAATCTGAGTCCCAACTATTATATGTGTCAAGCTTGCACATAACACCACTGAAGTTGTGTGGAATATGAAATCTGCATTCGAGGACAATGGTGGGACTAAATAAATGGTAAGATTTTAGGTTTCTAAAATTAGTAAGTTGAGGTTTAAATTTAAAAAAAAACTGGTCAGCCAAAACAAAATAAAGATTTGAAGGCTGCGGTAGAGTAAAAAATCTCTTTCAAAGATCTCTCAGCAAACTACAATGTATTGATCGGAACCATTTCAAATCATTTAAGAGTGATTGTTGAAGGGGAAAAAAACTCGATAGGAGTTCTTTTTCAATAAGAATCAAATAGATGCATGGAGGCCTGCATTAACCATTTTCACCGGTATGAAATTTGTTATTGTATCGTCTCTTGTGATGAAAAATGGCTATTGTATAATTACTGAAAATCTGCACAATTGTTAGATACAGATGAGAAGCTGAAACCTCATTCAATCCCGTGCTATTTGGATGATTATGGAGAGCATTTGGTAGAACAGGAGTGGTGTGCTTCTTCACTGCTCCTTTAACCAAACAATGCACACATATATAGGCCAGCTTGAAATTGTGTATTCAAACCTCACTGATAGGGTACGATTTTGATGCATTATAATGGCTGCTTTCATGTTGCAAAAGTGACTTACTACAATTGAATGAGTTGAAGATAGAGATTTCATTACACACTGCCTATTTACTGAACCTCTCTGTCTATCTCCTTTGTAGATAATGCTATTTTTTCAAGCAGCTGGCCCACTTCCTTATACGAAAAAACTTTGGTCAGGATTAAATTGAAGAAACTTTCAATGTATTGTCTAATTATAGTTATATGGATTGTACATAAGAAAAAGCTTTTAATGTATTCATCAGTTTTTGAAATTCTTAAATAAAAGAATTGATGACTTTGCTCAAGTGGAATAAATATATGAAGAATAATACTGTAAATAAAAAAGCTGATGAATAATAAATGAAGGGATTAACATTTTAATTTGAATTAGAATTTTTGGTGGAGTTTTAGTGATAAACATTAACCAATTAACGAGTGACTGAGTGGTTCAAGATTGTGGTGGGTTCTTGCTTGTGAATTCTGTTACCAACTGAAGGATGAAGCCATATTGTTCAGCATGATGTAATCAATCTGACATCTTAACAGATTGTAGAAACTAAGGCTTGAAATGGTGATCAGATAGGAGGGGTGGGTTCCTTTATGCTTTTCTACACAAATCTCCATTTGTATGTTTTTTGCTCTCAGCAATTCTTGACATTCATGGCTGTCTTTCAATGAAAATGGTAATTCAGGAATAGAAATTCAAGCATGTTTGAATGGTAAGACTTGATTTCTTGTCTGCTGCTGAATGTGAGAAAGAAAAACATTGTTTCTCATTGACTTTTCATATTCGAGGAATTAGGCTGAGGGCCCATAGGGACTACCATGCATCATTGCAGGGACATTTTTTCATGGTTACCAGATTAAGCAGGGTCAGCTGAATCAGAATCAAAAATGTTCGCGTGAAAAAACTCGATTGAGGTATGCGTAATTCAACTGTTTCCATGGCAACAGCGCACTTCTGAAAAAAGATATGTAGGCGATAATTTCACCATATCTCAGTCAATTTTTGTGAGAAAAGAATAAAATGGTACCAAAATGAAGCTGAGACATTACTTTTCATTTTTTGATATCTTTATATTCACTTGACTAAAAATCCACCCTAATAGGCAGAGTGGATTGCTTTGAAAAAAAAATATGCATGAAATAGAGGAAAATCAGATAATTGCTTAATTTGATTTTAAAAAAAGTTGATTTGATATCTCTCTCTATTTACATTGTCAGAAAAAGAAGGGGTTAATGTTGAAAAGGGGTCAATGCATAGATAGTGTGTTTGTTTACAATCAGAACCTACATAAAAAAATATGAGAAGTTATTGAAATTTCTTCTTTCCCCTTCACTCTCTGTTTCTCTTTCTCTCTCTATTTTGTTTATTGAAAGACACATCAATTCAATTATGGAATTGACATGAATATTCTCTCTCTCTCCTAAAACAAACTGAATTTTGAAGAAAATGTAAAATTCAGTCATAAATGGAAAGAAAATGAAATCTTTAAAAAAAGTGACCCTTACATTTTTCACAATCTCTGAAAATCTTAGAAAAAGAATAAAGGAAAATGTATAGATTTGCCCCAAAAGTTATTTGAAATGACTGCGTTTAAAAAAAAAATAAGCAGAAAACAAAGTGTGTGTAAAAAGGTTTATCATAAACAAAAAAAGAAACTCTTATATTCCCCCTAATCTTCAGGCACTTTTAGCTAGATATATCTCTCTCTCTCTCTCTCTTACTCTCAACCTCTCTGTAAGAATCATATATCCACTCCCTCTGAGAATTTTGACAGACAGGCAGCAACTGAGATAAAAAAACAAATACCAGTAAATAATGGATTTGCATTGAAAATCAACCACCTTTTGAAACACATACTTAAAAGTTTGATTTTCAAAAGCTGATTTGCTAAAAGTCTGTCTTGGGCTCCCAGTGGTACCCATAGAAAAATTCACACTATTACGTAAAGTGTTTTTTGCAATTGGCTGTCACATACAGGTGGATGGACATTGGTGAATTATAATAGCTCATTTGCATACTTATTAGTATTAATGAAAATATAACAAAATGACTATTTTTCCTAAAAAAGATTTTTTTTCAAAATCCTAATCCCCTTAACAGTGAACTAGTTTGGCAGGCTCACATAAATGAGAAAAAAGAGGTTCCCTTGAAAAGCTGATTTTATGTTGCGTGAGTAAAAGCAAGGTAGATATATTTATCGATGTTCAAATTTTGAACACGCGTTCGTACTTTCTTCTAAATTATCAATTGTAATTGTATTCTTGATCCATCAGAAATTATTTATTGGAATAGTTCTTTGCTATATTAAATTGTAATTTCACTATTTTTATGAAACACTTTGAATTCAACAGCTTATAATGTTATACAAAATGTTTGAATATAAACTCACTACTTTATTAATATTTTAGTTAACATGAGTTGTTGCATTATTGGTATTAATATGACCAATAAGTTTAATATCCCATTTACACTTTTTTTAGGTAGAACTGTTTTATGTTTACAGATCACTTTTCAAGTATTTTCATCTGATAAGAAAACACAAAAAATGGTTAAAATAATCTTGTTTCAAGCATATCTTTAATGTAATGTTCATATTTGATTATTTTCTAATAAATGGATTTTAGGTATATGAAAATGTGAATATATTGACTATATTGGTTACCATTACATATTTTCCATTTAATAACTAAATGAGTGTTTCAGAAAAATATCTGAAAATGTTTCATGTTTTATGACCCTTATGATGTCACTGTGTCAAGACTTACTGTAGCATTCATTTGTAAAATACTATTAATTTATATACTTACAGTTGTCCATTGATGAAATTTCATGTATATATTAGTCAAAAATGAATATTCATTTAGATATGATAATTTATATCCATTCTTCAAAAGATGCTTTCCACGCTAGACTCAAAGCTTCATTTTAATTTAAGAAATAAAAAATTCAAGAAGGTAGCAATTATATATTCTTCTAGGATAGAACTTGAAATAATTGCTGTTTTATTCAGGTTATTTCTCCTTTGGATTTGCACTACCAAGATTCTTCCATTCCTCACTCAGTCTCTCCAATCCATCTCTGCTGGTAATTTTTTCCCTCTTTTTATTTTTCCCCTTCACTCTTCCAATTAGGTCCCAATAGATCTAAATGATTCAGACAAGCAGTGCTCAGATTTCCTTACAAATCACCCCTTCGACTATCCCAACCAACCTATTGAAAAGCAAAAAAAAAAAAAAGTGTCTGATACTGGAGTCTGAGAATTTCAAGTTTAATGAGAATGTTATATATATATATATATATATATATATATATATATATATATATATATATATATTAAATTAAATTAAATAAATGAATAGGATTAAGTAAAGAGGGACCTTGCTTGCTTTGAGGTTTAGTTGTTCTGTCAGTATGGTTCAGTTTTCTGGAACCTATGCAAGCAGAAGAGTGCAGTTGACATTTCTATTAATGCATGGCTATAAACATACAGCTAAATGAAATATGTCTGGCTGTTCTCCACTGATAGTTTCTTTTAATTTTTTCAAGTTTAATTCCTGATTCTTTTATTTGCTTCAACTGTCAACATTGTTAGTTATTACCCCTATTTTTTAACGTCATAGGTCAGATTTTCATACAAATACATCAAAACCTGAATTCAAGCTAATTATTACATACATAGTAGCACATCAAATGATAATGGGGTGAAAAAAAAAACTACAGTTCAAATTGTCTTTTAGTGCTAACTGCATTTGACTCGGAGAGGTGATAAGGCCTCATGGACAGTGGCTTGAGCAATCAACTCTTCATACCGAGTTCAAACCCCATCTGTGTCTACTTATGTTTGCTTTGGTGCTAATGCCCATGAGGAAGGCCTCACAAGAGCCATAGGCCGAAAATCATAGGTTGTCTTTTGGCACAGCACAGTACTATCAACCCTTCCATATTGGGGTTATGGTGAAGATGATGGCCCAATCTTTGCAGGAAAAAAAAGTTTCGACTATGATTACTATCTACCTGTTTGCTGAGTACTGTATATAGGATGTCCTTGAGTAGGTACCTTATTTACCATTTCCTCACCCTTAATGATGAACAATTCACCATGAGAAGAGCAAAGGGCCAGTCCAGGCCTGAGCATACATATATACTATATTGATGTTTTATCACTAAATTTTACAATTAATAACTTAGAATTTGTTTTAGCATTTATGTGCTGTGTATTGAAAATTTTTAAAAAAAGTGGTTGTCAAATGTTGGGAATTAATTCAAGCATTACAGGTGGAATAGGGCTTTTATATGTATACTAGTACATTACTTCTCAAAAATGATAGGAATATTTTCATTAGGTAACGAGAGAGACCTTAGAGGGGTTGAATGTGACTCATATCATCACGTCCCTCTATCATCCACAGAGTAATGTGAAGGTGAAGATATTCCACAGAGCCCTAAGCAATATCCTAGTAAAGTTAACTGTGGACAACACAGAAAATTGAGACCTTTATCTTACACGGGCTCTAGCAGCAGTAAGGTTCTCAATGAATGAAACCTCCATGTTCTATCCCTATTTTATGTTGTGTGGATGAAATGTTGTTCTGCCCTGCTGGTGGATAACCTATCAAGACCCCACAGAATGTATATGGGGGAGGACCACCATAAATTGATATCAGAACTGCCTAAAACCTTCACCCAAGCTCAGAAGAGTAAGAAAGGTACAGAAAATGAGAAATAAGAAAATAAATAGATGAAGAAAGAAAGGAAAAAGATTTTGTGGTAGGAAACTCAGTGTTTTACAGAATTCATTCACAAAAAGGGAATTTGGATCAAAGGTGGAAACCCTTCTGTCAAATAGTTGAGCAAACAGGACCCATGATATTTCTAATATTGGACCAGAAGAAGTGATGAGGACTCACGCATATGATCTAAAACTGGCCAAGGTACATGTATGGGAAAGGCTAGAGCCAAGTGAGAAAAAGAGAAAGATAAGGAGGGTAACTCTGATGGACTTGTGGGAATTGGAAACAGAGAGTGAGTCAGAGAGAGAGAGAGAGAGAGAGAGAGAGAGAGAGAGAATGATAGAAACACCAAATCGATTTGAGAAAGGAAGTTCTAAATCAGCCAAAGTAGCTAAGGAATGGGACTCAGTGGATGAAGTCCAGACCCCTGAAGTGAATACTCTAGATGAGAAGAAAAGTGACTGGGAAGAGAAAATTAAAGGAAGCGAAGAGATGAAGGGTGAGCCTGAAGTACCGTTAAAGGCCAGGCTCTGAAGGGCAAAACACCCCCAAAACTTGGAGTGAGAGGAACAGGAGGGGGCGGTTGATTTGAGGGAGAATGACTATTTCTGCCCAAGTGGTGCTGGATGTGTGCGGAAGGACCCCCTGAGCATATTTGGTGCAGCAGCTGTGGAGATGGGGCTCTCTGGTGTTGACACAGGCACCTCGTTCATTACAAAAAGATTCAATTAGTGACCCAAAGCATAATGATGAGATTAGTAAAGAAACGAAAGAGAGGGTATAGAGATGATCTTCTTTTATACCAAATTGGTAACGTTGGTACTATTTAGACCAGGATAGTACTTACGAGGTGTATCAGGTATTAAATTTACCCATCCCATACCAGGGGGTGGAACAGAAATTAGGATGGTTACTTGGTATAAGGTAGAGACGGAATTCATAGCACTGAATTTGGCTTTAACAAAATTCATGGTGCTGATGAAAGGGGAGGCAGAGAAGTATAAAACCAACGCCCTCAGGACTTGGAAGTCCGAAAGCCCAATCTATGTTGCAGGAGGTTGTGAGCTGTGTGTTCTGGAATTGTTTAAAGCTAATCGGGATTGAATAAGGAAAAATTGTCTGATGGAAGTATTAATGGATGTCATGTTACCACAGGCGATTAGTATCTCTGGATTCTGGGCTTTAGCCACCCAGAATGAGATTGAATTATCTTGTGTATGTGAAGGGTAGTTGACTGAGACAGTGAATATAGTACCACCTTTATCTATAATAAAAATGCTGTTTGGACGTTCTGCATTGGGGTTATCGATATGTCTCCCTCCATATTACCAGGCTGAAGAGAAATACGAAGATAAGGATTCATTAATAAAGTTAATCAGTGATGGGACAGAGCTCTGGGAGTCGAGAGTATAGGAGTTCCTAGAGATAATTTTGAAGAAGTTACCTGTGAAATCGATTGATTTTGAAAGATCAGGGTCGGCGTCGAGAGACCTAGGGGAAGACAGTGAGATTTGGAATAATAAAAACATGACCATAATAAGTTGGTCCACAATATTAGCCATTATCGTGATTCTAGTAGTGATAGCTTCTGTACTATGAATACAGGGGAGATATATAAAAAGAAAAACTAGCAAGTACGTACCGGCGAGTGTGCTTGATGACCAAAAAGGGGTACCATTAGGTGTTCTTTGCCAAACCCAGGTCAAGGTCAAGGAAGAAGGGTGTACTGAAACCTTGTTTGAGAATTAAAAGAACCGGTGGTGATAATGATATATTAAATTGTAAGAGGTGCTGTGAACCTCCTGAGTATAGAGAAAGAAAATGAAACAACTTCTTTTTAATCCCTTCTGCATGATGAGTAGGAGAATCATAACCAAAGAAGGCTGAGAAATGTTTAATCCTTGCTACATGCTTAGCAGGAGAGTCATGGAAAAATCAAATAATGAAGGAAAATGGAAAGACTTTTTAAAAAGCCGACTGCTTCTTGGTAGGAAAGATGTTGCATGTTTCTCGCCAAAGATAGGTAGAGTATTGGTGTTGTTTACAAGTAAATGAAAAAAAGACAACAGAGTGATGTGACACTATGGAATTGAAGGGTTAATTAGAAAAATGACGTGATGAAAGGGAAGGGTTAATTGGAAAAATCTGAAAGCGGAAATAAGATGAACTTGCGAGGTTGAGTGTATTAACAAAAAAAAAAACGCTCACCGAAATGGGTTTCCGAGAGAAACTAGATGGATAAGGAACAGACAAAAATCTAGAACTGCAGCAGTTAATATTGAACTCTGAGTTTGTTTGAAAGGTTTAAAATCCCTATTTTACCTAAAGTGTCTGGTTAGCAAAGCTGGACAGATTACAGATGTTTGATTATTAATTACCTTTGTTAGGAAAATATCTCTAGTTTCCGGGCAGGTAAATTGATTGCCAGGGGATCTAGCACTGCCAATTGCCTACATATATTTCCAAAAGGAAAATTATGGATTCCCGAATTTGGAGTGATCAGAATGAAGATTGCTTAGGCTAGCATGATTTCAATATTTGCTGGCTGAGACGGGGAGAAATCAATTCAAAACCTTTCAGCCATCCTCCCCAACCACAAGGGGAGCCAGCTATTATATATATATATATATATATATATATATATATATATATATATATATAACAGATGACGACACACTAAAGGCAGCAATTTTGTGTTCAAGAGTAATCTCAACCCATGATGAAAATAGGATAGGTGGTATTGGTAACCACTAAAGGTGAATTTAAGATCAGGTCAGTTAGGTATTTTCAAATCTAACAGACAGCTGTACCCTACCAGTTGCAAATTGTTGTACATTGGTAACTTGGGGTCAGGATGACCCCTGTTGACCTCTAAAGGTTCGGTCAAATTTGGCATTTTTAAATCACCTAAACGGTTGTGCTCCTTTGTTTGAGAAATTCTGTATTAGAATTTACTACATGGCTTTCCAGTTTAGATTACTTTCTTCCCAGAGCAATGCTGGATACACCATCCAGTTTGTATACATTGATTTTTAGTATTACTAACATAAATTCCATTTCTATGGCAATTTTGATATTTCAATACTTAGAATTTTGTATTATCAGCATCTTCATCATTGCTGTGTATCATTTATATTATCACCATTGGAGAGTTTAGATAAGTGTAGGTCAGAAAAAATATTGATTTCAGACATTGAAACATTGCCTGTATTAAATAAAGGAAGCTTTCAATTCTCTCCTTCAGGAAAAGAATCCTTATTATTTAATCATTCTGTAATTGTCTTTAAGGGAAAATTTTCAGTTCTCTCTTATACTCTAGGCTTTGACTTTTTGGTGTCACTTTCTATGTGAATTTTTTTTTCAAATTGTAGATTCCCAAAGATTCTGAAAGAACTTTTCAGAAAACAAAGATTCTACCAACTAGGGAAATTGAGGTGGAAAAAATTCCCTCATAATTTCACGGTTGCCACTTCCATATCATATTTTCAATTTGTTTGAATTTTTTTTCCTCCTACTGCGTAAATAATGCCAGTTGATTCCATTTATCCTGATAGTATATCAGAAGCTGAGTCTGATACCATGTACATCTCATGATATAGTTAATTCAGGATATGTGATATCAAGTACCATTTGTTTTTATGGGTTTTAGGTCTATGTTCATTTTTATTTTTCTAACTTCATACCTAATGTGTGGCATTGAAGAGAATTATCAACTTCATTTTTGGCAATATTTATCACTTGCTTTAAAAATATTCAATGGTATTGTTGGAAGTTTTCTTGATTATCCAATTTTCATGTTTTAGACCATGAATTATTTAGCTTTTTACTCTCTTCTGTTGTTTCAATTGTAACATTTTGACCAATGCATGATTTTTGATCTCATTTCATTTATCACAGATTAGCAAATAATCCAAAGTACTCTTTTCACAAAGTAGAGGACAGTTTTTGTTATTTTTACTATGAGCAAAAAATGTATCACAGAACAAGAAAATTTGAATTTCAGTGTCAATCTTTTCTAACAATCAAAAAATGAAAACAATCAATGAGTCAGCCAACATCCAAAGCTTGAACATAGGATCTTTTTCTTCTTTTAGACTTGATAAATATAGATATTTGAGGAGTTGAATGCTTCTGTCAGTCGGTCATCTTTGTGCAAAGGGTAATGCCTGTCAAGTGATTGTATTAACTTTTCTGCATGTTCTTTATTCTACCAAAAGATAGAAGCTACACTAAGACTATGAAAGCAGGTCTGCTCAGTCATTCAATGGAGACCATCATATGACCATATCTGTTTGATCAATTGGAAAAATTAGAAAAATAGGTGATCAACGAATAAATTACTTTTCTCACTTTCTGTTGGATAGTGATCCCTGAAAAATTTATAATTTTCAAAAAGTTTTTTATTGCTGTAATAAAGAGTTTTGCGATACATGTATACATATCCAGCCATCTGGATTAACTCAAAAACTGAAGAAACCCATGTCTATAGTTTTGGTTGACAGTGTCTAATTTACTTCAAAAATCATTTAGCACAAGAACCTTTGAAAAATGATAGGATATGATTGAATACTTTGAGAATGTATTGAAAGAACTTGGCTCTACACGACCATTGTGCAACAGTCCATTATACTGTTATAATTATTGTATTTTCATGATTAGTGTTTTGCCCTCTTCCCCCCCCCAAAAAAAGAAATTCAGCATAATTAAGTTACTAAATCTAGAAACTGTTTCTATTTTTCAGAACCATCTGGCAACAGAATCTTAGTCTTACTTGAAGCCATCCTCTGGCATATTCTTTTGCAAGGTTGTATTCAACCTGTTGCTGCTGTCCTCTTCGGTGCGGTCGTATGTCCCTTGGCAGCTCTATTCTGCCTTTTGTGTAAGTAAATTTATCTTGGTCTATCATTACCACTTTTCAACCTTATTAATTTTACATGTCCATACCCCAAATAAAGTCTTTCCAGATTGTGGAATATCATTTTTGTACCAAGCTTTTCATCTCGTTAAAGCAGCAATGTTCATGGGAGTTTCATGTATAGCTTTTTTTATTCATTTTTAAAAAAAATAATTTTGACTTTTGTGTTAGACAATTTAATGTTGCAATGATTTATTCAGACTATATTTCTCTTTTGTTTTTTCTCACAATCTTCCATAGACAAATATTCCAATTTTCCTTAAGTCAATATGGCATTTACACAGTTCCTTGGAATCGTAAAATTTGATCCCTAGGTCGAGAAATTGACCATCATAGGGTAGTTGATATGTCATTAGAGAGGTTCCTTGCATTTGCATCAAAAGAAACCTAAATATTACAATACAGCAAAAAAAAAAACATCTATTTAAAAATAAATGAATAAACAAAAACTGAACATAGTAGTTTTAATATGTCTATTCACCTAATACCAATTCCACAAAGCTGGAGATTTGAACAGAGCAAGTGTTTGGTAAAAACAAATATTATGCTGATCTGAATAAATGTTGTAAAGCAGAAAATTCTAGAACTTATAAAAGATTATTTTGTTTGTTTGCTGAGACCTATACTTCCATAGAATGATAGTTTTAGGAAAGGAAAGTTTGGGTTTTTTTTGTGAAGAGTTGTATTTACAGATCATATCTTGTGCTACATTAAGACAGGCAGACATTTTTTTTTAGAAATTACCATGATATACCCCTGAACATTCAAGCCAATGGACACTGCCTTTGAAAAGTTCATTTTATCTGCTACTCTCTTGACCATATAATCTTAATTCATTTTTTGTTGTTGCAGCCATCTTTCAAGTGAGAACTTAATGTTATTTTAGCATCTCTTTCATGACTTGAAGAACCAGTTTTTGCAATATTATTTACAACATATTTTTTCATGTCAATAGAGTATATGGAACTTGTAATCTTTTTTTAATTTATCTTCTCTAAACCTAGCAGCTTTCAATACTGAGTTTCATTGATGTAGAATTGTCAGTATATTTTTGTAATGTAATTTTACTGTTGAACTGACCTATTGTAGCATGTGCAATCGCAAATACTTTTTGAAAAAAGTTATTATGTAATAGAAAGGAGGAACCATTTATTAGAATCTTTTATTTCAATTTGATATTATTGACTTTATTTTTAAGAACCAAGTGCACTTTCTATGTTATTTTGGGGGCTAATTCACAATCCAAAATATCTAAATTCTTTTTATAAAATGTCTTGGCAAGTCTTAATGTGAAATTTCATGATGAACAAAATAAATTCAATTCTGGGAAATGTCTATAGTGGTATAAGAACCAGTTGGGTATATCTTGATAGACTTTCCTCATCCCTCCAGGAATTTGTATGTTTGTAGTTCTTGTGAGGTAATAAACACATGAACAAATCTGCAAGCAAAAAATTATCTTTTGACTGTCTTGGGGATTGAAACCCAACCAGTCTAAGTAACTTACAACCAAGTCAAAAGATTTTCCTTAAAAAAAAAAGATTCAATGAGTCTCATGAGGAAATTTTAGAAACTATAAAACCATAATCAGATACACCAGCAATATTTTCTTTTTTCATAGACTAATCAAGTGAAGATAGTTTTATGTGAAGTTCAAGAGCTTGGAGAATGAGATATAGAAAGTTGATATCTTGGTAATTTACTCAACTTTAGTTCACTAAATAACTATTACTACCAATGAATATTACTTTAGCTTTTATATAGACTCAATTGCAATGTCTACTTTGAAGTTTCAAATTTAGATCATTTTACACTGTCCTTTCAGTATTATTGTAGCAGAAATTCTGGTATTGTAGCATTTGACTCTAAAATGATATTTTTTTAAAAATTCTTCCACATTCTGCGTATCCCTTTTCTCTACTTTGATTGATATAGAAAAACATCAAAAATATAGAAAATTAAAAGAAAAATTTCCTGGCAAAATTACATGCTGCTTGTATTATCAAATATACATTTCTATTGACCGCATTCAGGAAGGAATTAAAGCTTCATTTTGTGCTCATACTGATCTTTTCGGATATTGTTTTTGGTCATTATTCATGGTTTCAACAAAAACTTACAAATCATAAATGCTTTCGAAATATTTCAAAAATTTGAATTCAGTACATGATATTTAAGAATTTCTTTTTGATATTCATAAAGAATTATGTGATTCTTTTTATAGGGCTATGTGTTTGCTGTATAATTAACAGAAAATTATTTTTCTTTGTAAATTTTGTACTGAAATTGTCAACATAAATGTATCCAACAAATTTCTTCCCTAGTTGGCATTTTAAGACGAGGTGCTCGTGGCTTATGGGATAGCGTCATGTTTCACACCGTCATCAAAAGTCGAGGAAGGATTCCTGCTAATGATGGCTTCATTGCTCGAAGGGTTGCTGGCCCGGGACTTGCTTCAAACTACTACTTTCAGGTAGGTAAAAGCACAGTTATAATTGAACAAGTCTCTTCATTTAGGCTGTGCACTAATTTTTCTTATTTTAGTAGCTGATCCCTACCGTGGAAAGATGCAAACAAATGTAAACTGTTATTTCTACAGATTTGTGTTATTAGATATTTTTTACTTCTGCCTGACCTGTGTCTATAAAATTCATAAATATAAATATAGTTATTTATGGTATGAGTTTAGAAATCATGTCTCATTATTAGTTTTAAAATATTCCCAAGTTTAAGATAACCCCTCATGGTTTTAAGAGAATATTTTTACAACTGCATGCTCTTTCTGCTGCCAAAAAACCTGTTACTCACTAGGATGCCTAAAGCTGATAGGTATTACCATCTTTCCTATGAAATCATCAACAACTCGTGAAGTATGTATTCTGTTTCTGAGATATTTCACATAATAGTTTAGGAAAAACATGCATTTAATGGTTGAGTTTTTACTTATAAGATATATTAATTACAAAATACGTTAAGTTACAAATCGATCTATTTTTTTCATTCAGTTTCAAAATAGTATCCTCAAAAATTTTAATTTCATCTACATTCTTCAGTTGAATTGTTAATTGATGAGAAGAATATCAAGCCTAAATAATGGAGGAGATGAGACTAAAACCTTTTGAAAATACCCAAAATTCCTCTGTTCTTGTCAATGTGTATTGATTTATTGCTTTAGCAAATGCTTATTTTCGAATGAATCCATGTAGACTTCTGTAGCTACTGGTGTGCACCTTTCTTTAACAGATGACCATCATATAAGTGTTGAAGCATCATAGAATCTTATTCATTCTTTTGCTGCTATGTAAATTTTTACGACCATATGACTTGAGAAATATAATTTTTAAATTAATTATAGAAATGAGATTCAATTGTTAATTGATTATTCGAAAAGCAGTTATTTATGGCCTGTATCAAATCATGGTGAACTGGAAATTATTCTTAAAAAATCTTTGTTAATATTAGGTCTATTAGAGGTAATAGTGGAGGCACTGAGCTTGAACACGTTAAAAAAAACGCCTGGATAGACTGGGATTGAAAAGGAATCATTTACGACCTTGATGTAGATTTTTATACAATATCATCTGATTGCCTAGATACAAAGTGATCAACATATTTCTATTGATATTCGGACCATCCTCATCTTGGTTGTTTTTCATACAACGTTTCGGCTGTTGCACTCTACGGCCTTTGTCAGGTATCATCTGGTAGATTTGGGGAAGTAATGAACCCAAGAATTCTGTAAGAATAAATTGATATCAGTGTACAGAGGCACTAACTTTATTTTGCAAGGATCGGACAGACCAGGTAGGTTTCAGTCTGATTATTAGTTTGTAATGAATGTTAGTCTAGTAATTGCTTAATAAACTTGCTGGTAATCATGTTGATCATTTTTGAAGAACATTCTATTATCAAACTTACTGCCATCTTCTACAGATGTATTTCTTGAATAAAGAAGGGAAAATTTGAAGATGTATGTTTTAAATACATTCAAAACCTCAAAAGTAGAGATATTGATCCAGTCGGGACAATTTAATCACTTAGGTTCAATCATATCTGAGGGTTCATCTTGTAAGATGGAATTATGATAATTATCAGAAGCCAAATAGTTCTGTACTTTTGATATATGATTCTTCCATCATTATATCGGTAAAAAAAAAATTCTCTTTATTTTTTATTTTATTTTAGGTTTTGGTTTTTGCTCTGTCTCTGAATGTGTTTATCTAATTCTTCCTCATGTTCTCATTTTGTGTCCATTTTGCAGATCAAACCTGAGCAATCTTTAGCTGCTATAGAGGCTAAATTAGAGCTCGATGAATTGGAAGCCTGGAAAAATAATGTTCTGAAAGTGATAGAATATCCTGAGGAGGAATACAGGTCAGACCAATTTCCTATTTCCTTAATTCAAATTATTTATCTATTTCATTTCATGGCTTCTTTGTCTGCTGTCAATAAATTTTGATTTGAAGTTTGGTCATTTCACTGCAGACAAATTGAACCCTTGTTTCAGCTCTCATCTTCCTTATCTTATTTTCTCTAATTCTTAAGAAAAAAAAAGGAATTCTAGTAAATATCTCTGAGAAAATTAGTACTTAGCCTTGATTGTAACATTTTCTCGTGCCCAGATGTGCGGCAAATTTGGTCTGTCTAGCATTTGTTTGTCTACTTTTTCTCCTTTCTGCTCTTGGATCCAATCCCAGTGCCATTGACATTTTTGAGGCAGTCTTTGGATGTCATTGTGAGATTTCTTTATCATTATTTTTTATTTTTGAATATTTTTTCCTTTCTTTTTCCAAGCTCTTTGGTAAAATTCAGGATTATTGACATGAATGAATTTCCTCTAATTTCTATTTTATAATAATAAACATGAAAATTTATGGTAAAAAGATATTTTATGAAATACATTCAAAAGAAGCCTGAATATAAGTATATATTGATGTTTGAATTGTATTATCTCAGCATATAGCCCTTAAAATATTAGAATACTATTTTGCAAATATGACATAAATATCTAAAGAATATATTTCATTTACTTATTAGTGATTTTCTTTTTACTTATATCCAGACCAGCAAAGGAGATCATTTATGTTTTTTAATTTTTTTTTCTCCTTAATCATAGATGAACATGACATTTGTTAAAATATCATAATTTTCCTATCATTTTAAGACTTTTTTTATTCAATAAAGAAATAATGAATAGAGATAATTTTTTTTCCAATACCATGTGTTCTATGGTAAGAAATCTTATAATCTTATCGGGTAAAACTTTTCCAAGGAAATCACTTGATAGCATTTTTGAGACGCGGACATTTTTGCTTATAGTATTACTGAATTGACAAAGAACTGTATAAATTTATATCAAGACAGCCCAAAACCAACCACTCTCTTACATTTTTACTTTTGGCTATGATTTATCTTTTTCTTTCAAAGAGAAGCTGAGAACATTGATTAATGTATTTCTAAAAATGTTTTTGGAACATTAACAATATTGATTTAAATTTGAATGAAGTCACTTTCAAATTGTTTGATTTGTATGAATTTTAAAATAACTTGGTATATAATTGTTAGATTTATTCCTATTTTTTGAGAAAAAATTTCACAAAAATTGCCTTCTACTGGCTAAATAACTTTTGCATGTAATGTAAATAGATTGAATACTTAAACTAAATAAAGAGACTGAGTAAATCTGCTGAATCTCCAACTTGTATATTCCTATATTTCAATCATGTGACTATAACATTTTTTCAACTTCTGGAATATCTTTCAAATAATCATTTTGGATGGAGAGCCTCGTAAAAGCTATGATTTTTATCACAGTGGATGACAAGTCATAAAAATAATATTGGCAATATAAAGAGAAACCAATTAGTGTATAAGTATTGCTAAAACAAAATTGACACATGAAGATTTAAGTTGCAGTATGTTGCTTTTTTATGTATTACCAAGAACATAAGTTTGGAGGCATACTAAATAATAAAATTGATGGTATTTTCTTCAAAATAGATTGAGGAATTTGATTAGCAGCTGTCTTGGAAAAATCATGAAGTCTAAAAAAAAATTAAAATAGCATCTATGATATTGGATATTAAACATGTGATGTTCACATACCCACAGATCATAAATGTGAAATTGCTAAGAAAAATAGTGACAAATACTTGGCCAGTGAGCATTTTCAAAACAGAGGATGGAAGCAGTTTTGAAAACCATTTGCAGATAATCAATATTTGATCAACACATGATTAGTAGATTGTTAAAGTTTCATTATTTATTCATATTATCTTCAGAACATCACTAAGCAAATTGTGAGGCTTGTGTTACTAAATGAAATTTTAACTAAATCCAATACTCTTGTTTGTTCATCAAATACCAGTTACCTGAATGTCTTGAGAAAAAATAATCATTGCATTAAAAATATTGTCTGAAATGCGATATAATTCATTGGCAAAGGAAATAGATGGATACTTTTAATTTATTTAGAAGTAGTAGGAAGTATTTTCTTTGATATATTTTTTCGTATACAACACAACAAATGGATTATTTATACAGAGAGCTTATTCTTTACTTCCGATCTGTGCCGTTTACAGAAACAGTATGAGATAATTTGTTCTGTTTTCTTTCAGAAATTTTTTTGGTTTTCAATCAATAAAACTTGTCTCATTTTGAAAGAGGACAAATTTTGAGTTTGATCGACGGGGTTGTCTTCACATTATCTCAATGCTTACTATAGTTACATCATAAATAGCCCCCTCCCCTTCCCCTTCCCTCCAATAAAAAATTTAAAAAAAAGAATTTTCTCAACTGATTGGAAGCAAAAATTATTGTTTTTGCTTTTACAACAGTAATCACAACCTAAAAATCAATTAAAAGGTTAGGATGAAGGTAAATAGTAGTTAAAAATTAGATAAGATATATAGCGAATATAAATTCATTCACATACTTGTGCTTGTATCTTTTTTTTTTATTAGTTATTTTTTCTCTCTTCAAAATCTGTTTTGTTTTTTGTTAGCTATCTAATTGTATTCACTAATAAAGTTAACTGTTTTAGCCTCTATTAGTTCTGGAACCTGATCCATTAATTTGTTCCAATTGTTGATAATAACCAGAAGGAAGACATTAACTGTTGAATGATATTTTTATATTGAAAGTGGAAGTGAATGATATTTTTTCGAGTGCTATATTTTAAAGATCTTCATCAATTGAATAAAATTGAGTGTCAAAGACAGGCTTTTTTCAAGAATACAGTTATTTGAAAATACTGTATGTGTGTGCATATAACTGGTGAGTGGCAATGACTGCTGATGAAACCACTGCAAGAGTTTTGTTCAATTCTCATGCCAATATCAAGTATGTCCCTGTAGCATGTCTGATTGCCATTTGCAAGGTACCATGTTGAAACCCGTACTCTAAAATTTAAATTTTAAAATTGCTCTTATTTTATACGAACACTTTTGCAGACAACTAAATTTATGTGTATATATAAGGATATATGGAGTGTATACAATAGTTATAAACACTGTTTAGTCTGCTTTCCTTTTTTTCTTTCCTCCTTTTTTGTATTCTATTTTTTCAGAAAAAATTGATTAGAAAAAGGAATAAGTGACGTGAAGAGTTTTTTTCCTTTTTTATTACCCCTCCCCATTAAGATAACCACTTTCTTAAGAACACTATCTCTATAACCACTCTCTCTTTGGATCACTTAATTTGTAACGAACACTGTTAACCTACTCAAATCTGGTCTCAACATGAATTTCTGCTGCTCTCGAAACTGTCAAGTTGCATTGTAGTTAAAAAGTAACCGCTTGATTGTTGCCAAGTGTTGTCATATTCCTGCTATGCTCTCCATCAATAATGGCCGCTATCAATTCTGATAAGACAGGCTTGCTGCATTGTGATACATTTTATCCAATTAACTAATATCGTGTGTGATGCTGGACTCTGGCTCGATTATTATTCCTGCCGAGAACTGTTCTTGGCAGCAATCACTGAAAATAATTGGAACATAGTTTTACTTTCACTCCCTCTGCACATCATAATCTACTTTTTCATTCCTTTGTGTTTTCTTCATATCTTGTGATCATGTCAGTTTTCATACTGTTTTTATTTGAGCATGGATCATTGAGTTTGCATCATTTGACCATTTCTTGGATTGAGATGCAAAAATAGAATGAGTTTTTTTTCAGAAATCAATGCCATCCTAGGCTATTAGAGTTAATGAGAATTTGAAATGGAAAGGACTTCAAAAAATATTTCGCCAAAAATCTTGATGTCAGATTTTTTTTATGTAAGAAAAAAGTCATTGGGAAAAACTACCCAGAAAATAAAGTTGACTTTAATGCGTAAGAGTTATTTGATTTTGAGCTGCTTAGATTTTAATGAAGATCAATACTGAAAAGTTGAAAAAATGTAATGATAAATTTAACATTCCACAATATTCTATCTAATAAGTGTAAAGGTACTCGTTCTTCTGCCATTTCTCGTATACAGGGAATTTGTTTTCTAATGACACAGATTGTACCTGGAGTAAGTCATTATCATGGCTTGGATTTTCAAACAAAGATTCAGGAAAGTTTTCAATGTATATTGCAGGTCTTTTTGATGGTTTGCTAAGCTCATACACAAGACAGATTTTTGCATAGTGTTTACAGGGGAAAATCTGGCAATGTATGCCACCTTATTCTCAACTGTACTTGCTCTGTGAGGTTGCCTGGTAGACCTTTTGTTGCCATATCTCCATGTTGGCAATCTCTGTTATTCACTGGTGGTAGTTGATTCCACAGGAGATGTTCTTTTTAAGGGTCTTTATAGTTCAATTGTGCCCCTGCTCTGCCAGTCAGATGCTAGATTGTGGGTCTTCAGAAGATGAGTCTTCCATTCTCTCTTTATCTTGCCCATCAGATGTGGGTCTTTTACTGGAAAAAAAACTCTTCCAAGTAATGCTATATAAAGCAGTATAATAAGATTATTTTGAGGAAACCTTTTAATGTTTCAAGTATATTTCTTTATGTCTACCTGTGTTTCCACTGATTCAATGTATTACGTAACCAAAAAATGGCTTGTTTCTGTTTCATTCACTGAGTTTATGGGGTACCCATTTTCCTGGTGTCTATTGAATCCATTCAGTTCATGAAAAAGATTTTTACAAATCATCAATTGTAATAATGCAGAGTAAAATGCTCTCTTCTGTTTAATTACACTTAAATAAGAGCTCTTGTTTGGTGAAAAAAAAATATTGCCGTGTAAAATATCAAGAAGGTTCATCTTTTGTTTTTTAAAGACTTTTTACACAACTTCCAACTTATGCTAGATAAACTAAATGAAGAAAGCAAGAAAGTTGGCCAACACATAAACTTCAGCAAGACAAAGATCATGTGCAACAATCATGTCGCAAATAAGAACATGAAGATAAGAATTGAGGACACGGAACTGGAGAAAGTAGACCACTACATCTACCTGGGACAACAAATCTCCATGAGACCCCCCAAAGAAGAAATCGAGTGAAGAATCACCCTAGGATGGCAAGCCTTTGGCAGAGCAAGCTCAACTTTCAAAAACAAGATCTCATTGATCCTAATGAGAAAGGTATACAACCAATGCATCCTCCCAATAGTCACTTAATGAGCTGAAACATGGAACCTAACCTAGTGACAGGCCCACAAACTGAGACCCACGTAACGTGCACATGAAAGAATTATGATCAACCTCGAAGAGACCACAAGACAGCACAATACATTTGGGAGAAGACAGGAGTCAGAGACATCATGGACTCCATTCAAAAACCCAAGTGACAATAGGCCAGCTATATCACAAGAATGGCAGACAACTGATGAACATTGCGATTCACCACATGGATCCCCAGAGATCACATGCACAACTGAGGCCAGCAGAGTACTAGATGGAGAGACGAGCTAGACAAAGTCAGAAAGTACTGGCTCCGTAACGGCCACAATAGAGAAGTGTGGCGAATCCTGTGGAAGGTATATGTCCGACAACGGATGTTAAGAGACTGGTGATGATCCCTCTATTCATAAGTACATATTTTTGCAAGTTAAGTAGTATTGCATTGGCATCAATTGTAATAACCAAATTATCATTCAAATCATTTCAATGTTACTATAATGGTCTGACTTGTTTGTCATGAAGAAACTTATAAGTCTTGAAAAGTAGCCAAGCAAAACAGATATTTATCTTGAAATTGCAAAGCAAATATTATCTTTTGATAGGCTGCTGCTACCAAAGGATCAATCTAACAGGATCATTTTCTCTAAGTAATGGAATGGTTGGGTGGTACTTTATCTTTTAAATGTGTTTGAAGTGGTTTAATGGAGCTGTATGCTTATGAAAAGGACTTGTTTATGCTTCTTTCATTTTTTAAATTGATTTCTCAGTTGGTCTTATGATCCAGGACTGAGTTTGGATATATTGTCTTTGCACTTATGCATTTGGGAAAGTTATTAATCTTCCTTTCCCTACACCCTCTCACTAACAGAAGTCTTGACACAAGGGTTTGTCACTGGCGTGTCATGATGATTGACAAATAAGACGGCAATTAGACAAGGATTCTTCTTTGTTACTGGTAACCCAGTACTACATGTGTCATGTTATGACCTCAATGTTTACATTAAGAAAAAGTTGTGTATGTTCTGCTCTTAAGAAACACTCTATTGAGGTTATTGTGATGGTGAAATAAAAGTTCAGTATTATTTACAATTCTAGTTTACTAATTTTAGTGTAACAAACAATCCTTTGTGCTGGGGGGTGTTCAATGCTGCATGACTCATAGTCAGCAGTGTGCTGTAAACACTCAGGAATAGAAGTTTATACTTTAAATATCTTGTAAACCTTTTGTCATTACACGATTATCAATGTTAAGTGATATGAAGCCTTTTAAGTATTTGTAAAAGAGATCATATTTTCAGTTGTGGCTTTACACTCAGCTAAATGGTTTTAATGACAATTGGTTTTAGGTTGCATGACTTCTGGTGATTTCCAAGTACAGCGTAAATGTGCTGTAAACACTCAGAAATTGAAGCTTATAACTTTTTATTTTGCTATACATTTTACAAACCTTTTTCATTACATGATTATTGATGTTCAGTAACGTGTAGCTTTGTGAGTATTTGTAAAGGACACCATATTGTCAGTTTTAGCTTTGTCTTTTACTCTTGTTTGAATGTTTTGTTTTCTTTATGATAATTAGTTCTATGTTGCATGACTTATGATTTCCAAGTGCCTCAAGCAAAAGATGTGAAGAGCATATGTAAAGTAGGTAAACTGCATATTCAGAAGTTCAAGTCCTGTATATATCGATGCTACTGTGAATTTGAGGAAAATTGACTGCTTATGAGAAGGTTCTTTTACTCTGATTTGAAATCATTATCTGAATAAATTTCATAATGAAAAGCTTTTATTGTTCATTTTGCTACTGAACTATACCGACAAATACATGATTTCAAGGATGAAAATTCTTCAGTTTTATCAGGTGTAAGTGGACATTGGATGATGCAAAAAGGCACAACTATTGATTTTATGTTCTTTAAATAACTTAGTTGTAAGGCAGTTTCAGTCTGAAAGTTAGGGCTGGATTACCTGACAAAAACTAATGGTTAAATGGTGGTGGAAAAAGTGTGAAAATGTTTTCAGGGTTCCTTTGTGTCCTATGAATTCAGAAGACGGGGAAAGTTTCAGATTTAGTATCAAATGAATTTTTGGAGGAATTGCATAGTTTGTTCTGTTTTTATTTGTTTCATTTTTAGAACTTTTAAAAAAAATATTTCTATGAAAATATTTCAGTAAGAAAAATCCCTAAATTCATCTGAAGCTTTTCTTGTACTTTTTTTTTTACCTTATTTTTTTAGGGAATTTATATTCTTCCAGAATAAAGTTTCTTCAGAATTTTATGAATCAAATAGTTGTGCATGGTTTGAGACTCTGTCATATGTTACAAAATAGATGTAGACAAATAGATAGATTGTAATAGACTGTGAAACTTATCAAATTAGTTACACAAGTAAAATACTTATTCAATGTCAAGAGAAAACATGCATTACTGATTACTTTCTATATTTCCTCTAAATTTTTCTGTTGCTCTCAAATTTGGTACTGTAAATATCTACTTATGTATATGATACTCTTTGCTTTTTATCCAATCTTTTGTAAGAAAAATTTATTATGTGCAGGATTTGCCTAATCATAAGAGAAAACAAAAAACAGCTAAAGAATCCACCACCTAGTTTATGCCTTACTACATTGAAAAAATATATATGTTGAATAGTTAAGCAAATTATATATTACAGCAATGAACTAGAAATTAAGTTTTAATTGCATTTTATTTAAAAATCCTACTTTTAAAGAGATGTGCATCATTGAAATAATCTTGTTTGTTTTATAGTTAGATAAATTTATATTATACATTTTGTTCTATTATAATACTTTATTAAAAATCTATAAAAAATGCTGTCATCAAGTGGGAGACTATAATTTTTATTCATTTATGTTTGGCACGTAAATAATCCCATTATGGAGGGAAGACATTGATGACATCTGTAGGAATATTATTGATGAATTTTTAGCTTTTATAAAGCCATGTTTTTGCTGGAAAAAATTTTTTTTGAAATTTCATTGATTTTAAAAAGTTACAAATCATTTTAGGACATAATGCAAGTCAGTTATTTTCTGATCGCTGTTAATGTAGTGGATCCAGAGTATTTCATGTTTTATACAGAATTTGATTTTATTACTGCTATTTAGATTTGGATCCTAATTTTATACCCTTAGTTCTTTTGTGAGGGCTGTTTTACCATGGATCTGTTTCAGGTATATCAAAAAGCAGGACAGGCATTTTACCATGGTATCCCCTTGTATCTTACTTTTAGATTTCTATTATCATAATTTGAGATACATAGATTTTTTTTTTTTCTTTTTTTAAATTTTCTTATTTTTGTTATTTAGATTAGGTTATTTTATTTTACTATTTAGATCCAGTGTATATGCTAAATGAATGTTTATTTTGTGAATTATAAATTTAGATGGCAAATATATTTTATGGAAAAAAAAAAAGATAAATAAAAAGATTTTCCTTTTGTATATATCTATCATTTTCTGGGTTATTCTCAAATCTCTGAATGTTCAAAATAGACTAACCAGAAACCCCAATCTTGGATTCTGACAATAATGGTTATAGGGTGGATCACTTTTCAAATGGAAAGCGTTACCTTTCAAGGGGCCATCTTTTCATTTGAACTTTTCTCTGTGGGATGTCTGTTGCTGTTGAAGTTCCATTTTTATTTCCTCCTCTTCTATCTGGTATTATTTAAATATTTCCAGGTGTCCATTCATTGCTTTAGTAAATTGTCTAAATATTTCATATTTCCACCTTATTTAATCATTTTGATGAGTGCGTTTGCACTTTTTTCTACCAAATCCTTAATTTTTAGGGTTGCTCATACTATTGAATATTCTGATAGTATAGTTGGATAAAACATCTATGGTAGTATGTTGCTATTCTTCTGTGGCAAATGTATTATGGGAAATGGGAGTTTATCGGATAGTTTATACATAAATATTCCATTTTTGATCTCTATATTCAGATTGAGGAATGTTGCCCATGATTTGGTTTAAGGTTCAAGATCTTTAGGAATTGTATGTCAGTAGGAGTTTTTGAATTCATATGTATTGTTTAAGCAACACATATTATCTACATAGCGTTTACATTTGTGTGACCTCTTAATATTATTTTAAATTTATATTTGTGTCTCTGGAAGTATAAATTAGCCCCAAATGGTACAGGTTGCTCCCCATAGGGATCCCGATTGTTTGTAGAAGTAATTTGCTACTTATTTAGAAGCAACTTTCATTAATAAGATAACTAATAGTGTTTTTAATAGATTTGGCCTTTTTTATCAGTGTTTATACTATCCATTTTTTTAAAGATTTGCATCGAGTTGTCTACTACCCAAAACAAATTTAAGGTATTATAGAATTTACTTATGATATGGAATTTATGTATTTGAAGGTATATTAGTTTAAAAACATTCAAAATTGCTCCGCTTGGAGTACTATATGTTTCAGAACCTATAATAAATGAAGCACCAGTTGGTATTTTGTATATCTTCAGTATCCAGTATGTGATTGGTAGTGTTTTTAATTTATCCCCTACTTTTAATCATAATTTTTTTTACATAGTTCAACGTTATTGAAGATGATTTCTCCCAGATCTGTTATTTTATGTTGATGATAGTGACCCAATAATTCCAACTTCCAACAATAGCCTTTGGATATAGTAACTCTTACATATAAATTTAATATTAGTGGTCACTTTGTCAATTGGAATTAAAATGTACTTTTTTCCAGTTCCTCGAGATATTACCTATTAATATGTTCTCGTCACATAAATGGGATGCCTGGTATTCGCTTTCAGGAATATTCATTTTACCCTTACATGTTAGCTTCGTATTCAAGCATACCTTCTATTGTTTCTTTAGAATTGAAAATTTTCTCACGTATTGTTGGTCCTAGTCTGTATGTTTTGGATAGAGTTTGTTCTATTTTGGGGATACTATGTATTAGATCCTGATTTTAAGAAAAGAATTTTTGTAGATTGATGTCATCAAGTCCTCTATTTATCTACAAAAAACACATACATTACAAGGAATCTTATTTTCTTTCTCAATAGGCAGTTTATACAATTTAGTATCATTATATCTAGTATATATTTGTTGCATTGATGATATTCTGTCTTATATCAACTCTGTTTTTTAGCTCTATCTTTCAATATTTTCTTTTTAGTCTGATTAAGAATATTCCAATGTACAAAAAATATCCTGGGAGATCTTTGTTAATGTTTTGACTACTATAGAAAAAAATCCTTGCATGAAACAGATTCTGTTATTTTCATTTTTGTGTAATCATAGACTTTCTCTTATATGGGGCAAAGGATGGCGCATTGTACCTACACATACATGTTATAAGATTTTTCTCTTAGCCTCACAGTTTAATCCTTATAGATAAATTTTGTGCATGACTTAAATAGTTTCATCCTTGTGTCATTGTTGCTTTTCCGTGTTGCATCATCAAGATAGACAAAATTTCTAAAATGATCTTTAATATGTTGACACTCTCTATCTCTAGTTCTATGTATATTTATGCATTTCTTTTGGGGATCAATGGTAGCTGTTATTACAAACTTCATTTTGTTCATTACTGCGTTCATCATTGATTATATAATTGTTATGAAGCGATTTTATATATATATATATATATATATATATATATATATATATATTTTTTTTTTTTTTTTTTTTTTCATTTTTTCTTCCTTCTCCATAAAAAAACAAATTCTCTGTGAAAAATGTTTCCTGTCTTTTTCTGAGATATCAAGATTTGTTGGATCGTGTTTGATAATCTTCTAAATGTATATATCCTTTTTGTTTCCTCACTTTCACTCCAAGATCGTTCTCAGCAAGTGCTTGAAATGAGGGAACTTGAATGCATCAGTGTGAACATGTTCAGATGACAGTAAATAAGGAAGAGAAAAAAGGATACTGGTGGGGCATAAATTATCCCATGATATTCACAGCAAACATATGTGACTATTAATATTCACCAAAAGCAGATACATGTACGTATGTTTCCCTAGGCCAAACCTTGTCAATGCCCGTGGCTCTGTAATTCTCTAAATCTTCTGAAAGATATCATGGTGACCCTGAACATTAAGTGATATTTGTCACCTACCAGACACACAATATTTTTCTGATTTATCATCAAATTTCACACATTGATCAGGATAGATAATAAAATTTAGTGGGAAAAATGTTGTATAAGCAGCAGGCTATTAATTTATCATTAACGTATAGAGCTTTATTAGATTCTATTGTTTCTGCTTCCGTCTGATTTCATTCCTCTCCCAACTTCTTAGCTGTATGCTATTATGAAGTATGTGGCTCAGGTGACACAAGAAATTTGCTGGACTAACCAAACCCCTTCCCTATCTTTTTTTACAGATTTAAAACTCCCCTTCCCACAATAAAATAAGGCAAAAACAAAAAAAAACCCACTGCTTCTCCTTTATGCTGTCATTTAACTTATGCTGATATTACTGCCACTTAGACAATCAATTTTTTAGCTTCTGATGAATTACATGTAAATTTCATCTTTCTCTATCCTCTCTAAATATTTTCTCTCTCAAAAGATGACAATGTGATGAAACATGAACCATTGTTTGTGATATTTTAACTTTGCTGTAATTATATGCAGAGCAGCGTCAAATTTCCTGTCTGTTGGATCTGGGAGAAGTGTTGGAGAGAGGTGACTGCTTCATTCTGACTAATGGACTCAATTTTGTCTTTTCATTCATTCTTCAAGTTTTGCATAACTAAAACTATTCATATTGATACCCCCCCACTTACGCACACTCTCACATTTACATTTGTTTGGACAAACCCTTTTTTCAAGATTTGTGAGCTTTTTTCCAGAAATTGTTAATGAGTTTTGCTTTCTTTAAAAATTCTTATCTAAAATGAATTGAGCTTCAATCAAGAAAATTTGAAGGTAATTTTAAAAAACATGCTCTTCAATTTGTTTTGTGTTGATAGGCAAAAGAAATGCAGAGGGCTCATTTATATTTTAATCAGTGTTTGTTAATAATAGCATTGTTTTGAGGAATGTGTATCCTATATATCTTCAAGTTAGTGCTACAAATTTGTGTTCCTATGTTAGACAATTTCAGTTATACCAACTTTTCCAGTATCTTGAAACTGAATATGTATGGAAATGTTAGTATGTATCTGAATGAGTGCATTTTAAATTGTTCACTTGTATTGAGGCTGATTTGTGCCCAATAGTACACATATATACCTGCATTTGGGATGATGTACTAGGTACATTCATAGTGTTATGAGGATATTCATTTGTGTTCATGTTAACAAGTATAAAATACAGTTATGTGTGTGCATATGTGCAAAATACACATGTACTGAGGGAGCTGCTTATTATAATCATGGATAATATTATCAAATGATTGTTAACAAAATCTGTTGATCCTAAACACTTTATTTCAAGCGATCACTATAAGCAGTTTCCTCTATATTTACCTCAATACTGTGTACATGATTGGTACCAGCTTGGTGTATCTCTTTCACAGCATTTTCATATTCATGCTTAAAGTCATAATTATCACAGGTGTGTCCCGGTACAGTATATTAGTGCAACATTTATATTTCCAATTTATTCAGTGCAGCTTAAGGATGTACCTAGTTATACCAGAGCTGTGTTTACATCTGCAATTGGTAGGCAGACTTGCGTTATCATGATTTTTAGTTAGTAAAACATATTGTAATTACTGATTCAGAGATACGATAAATATAGTAAACTACTGATGGTGTGATATACTGTCTCAGTACTAATATATCCTTAATGAATTTTGGCTGAACTGCTTTCCTCTCTGAAACTGCTTACTGGACTGGCAAGCAGATGAAGCATAAATGAAACATTTCCTTAGAAATACACATCGCTACTAGATTGAGGAGCAATGATTTATTTATGACTTCTCAGTGAAGTAATAAATAGGACATGTATTTCAATGCATACATCAGAACATATAGCATTGAAACATTATTTTTCCTTGTCATTCATGTTCAGGATAATACCTTGATTCACAAATATTGATCTGTTCTCCATTAAGGACTAGGATCAGCTTTTACTTGAGATTCATGGGAAAATCCCACCTTGAGCGCAAAGAAAAGGGGGGTTGACTTTTACATGATTATTTATGGTAAACTGAATAGAAATAGTCAAAAATGAATAATAATGGGTTAGAATATTTCATATAAAAAAAATGCCTGATTTTATTATCTTCCCTGAGATATTACCTTTCAGATGATCTTCAGGGGGTATTAGGTTTCACCTATATTTCCTACCACAACTGCATGGCATTTCATAAGTGCAGTTTTTTGTTTTCTGTGGAGGACCAACTTCTGTTGTATAGTTGCATTTTTACTATGAAAGGTTAAATCAATATTATATTGACTGCCCAACTTTGATTCTTATTGTATATTTTCTTCTGTAAGACAGTGGCACTATCAATTAGTATTCTCAGTTTTTTATAAATTTGTTGGTTGAGTAATTATTTTTATTCACTTTTTTTTTTAAATTAAAAATCTTATTTGTGTTTTTCATGTATGGGACAATTGTTGAATGTTAGGGTCTCTGCTTATAAATCTGTTCCAACTTGTGTGAAATTTCCTATTGCAGAAATATCATTGATTATATGGCTGATCGATATTTCAAGCCAAGAATAATATTCATAATGTTCAACTCAAAAGACGAAGTTGACAAATAATTTCCTCATGCTGAATTGATAAGGTCACTTACAAGAACAGCAAAGATTAATTTTTATAAGATTTGGTTCAAACTAGAGGGTCATAAAATCTTAAATTCTAAACTGTATAGAACTAGCATAATGAATGCTGAGATTTCCCCTAGAGAAATCTCGGCATTCATTATACATACTAAATGAATTCCTGTCCTAACAGATAGAAGGAATAGCTCATGAAAAAAATAGATAAATAGATGGAAATCAGATAGTGTTCAATTTCATTTCTTTTTAAAAAATCTTGGAAAAACATTGCTTAAGAGAAATAAACAAAAATTTGGGCTCAAAAAGTCTCAATTCTGTCATGAACTTGTACACATATGGGGTTGGGTGTGGTTTTCATTAAACAATACGAAAAAGCATTACCAGGGTCACATTAGTACATGCAGAAAATTCCACGGGGTTATGTTGTGTAGTTTTTGTGACACTTTTAGATTTTGAAAAAAAGTTTTTCATTATCTCAGAAAACATCACCTCTTTCTCTCAGCCACCCTTCACTGTTAGCAGGATACCTCCCTTTTACTCTCAGCTCTCTTCTATGAATGATACTCCACTCACTCTGAAAATATCAGTAGGTAGACTGCAGGCTGGTCTCATAGCTGAAAAATGATACAAGAAAATTGCATGGATTTACATTGTAAATCAACACTTCCAAAAACTTACCTGCTAAAAACCTTCTCTGGTATCCCAGTAGTACACACAGAAAATCATAGGTTTGTGTCATGTGGTTTTTGCAGTAGGCTGCCTTTTACATACAGCTGGACATTTGGTGAATTATAATTCTTCAATGCCAGTGTAAAACAAAAGATTTCTGGAGCTGTCAGCTGTTTTATTGCGACATTACATTTGTTATTCTGTGGCATCTGTCTCAATGATAAACTGACAAAAATGCTTTTAGTGTAGCTTTCACTAAAAATAGCAGTGTGAACTGATAAAAAAAATATCACTGTAGGATCAACTTGACTTTCTTAAAGGAATCATCAAAACCCTGCCTTTAGATTTTCATTGAAAACTAAACTCACCTCTTTATTCTGTTTGGCTAATTTTGTTATTTCTTCCTAGAAGATTGACTGCTGTTGATAAATGATTCTATTGGTTGGTATTTCTGATCTGCTAATAGATGGGTTTTACCAATGAATAAATTCCAAATGAAATAGACATTATCCATTATCCTCTGACTATTCCTGTGGTCTGCAGCTACTCCCTTTTTTTTTCCCACCAGATTTCTATTTTATGCAGGTAACCACTAACTTGTTTTTGCCCACTTACCCACCTCTCCCCAACTGTCGGAATGAAATGCCTGATGCAGGAGTTTAAAGGTTATATTTAAGAACTGATTTCTTAGCCCAGTCTAATTAGAGTTGGACCCATTAGGGATTTTTGGATAAAAAGTTGCACCATTTCTTGGAGAATAGCAGGGGAAAAAAAATGACTTGAATGTTTGGGGAAAATATTTTCCAGCACATTCAAAAGAGTATTTTTTTTCAATTTTGGCTATTCATTCAAAAATCGTTGATAATAATACAAATATTGTCACTGTGGTATTCTAACTTTATCTATGTGTAATATAAGAAGATTATGATGAATATTCAATATTGAATGACTGTTTTTTGACATGGTCAAAAATGACAACCTGGAAGTCATGTAAGGCCAACTTGAGAAATTCAAAATAATTGACATCATAGTCCATCAGAAAGTGGAATTACCATTTTTTTTGTGTGTAGAATCTTAGCAACTTGGTTAAATCATATCTAAAAATCATCCAGGTAAGGAAAAAAACTGTTGCCAGTTTTTCTATGAAGTTGAAGAGTAGATATTTTGAAATTCAAAATAGAAGATTGTGAATGTACATTCCAAGTCATTGTGAGTGGATCCATCCCAAAATTGTATCACTTTTTCTTATTGCCCACTCTTCCACAAAATTCCTGGACCTGCCCTCAAATTTGATCACTATTTTCTTCCTTTAATGTGGCTTACCTTTACATGAAATTTCATTAAAATTTATTTAAGCTCTGCAGATATCGCAGAGAGACACAGGTGCATACAGAAATTTATGAAATTCATGCCTTTGATTAGTCAATGATTTTTATTGAATGGGGTGGGAGCACTGGCCACAAATCTGCTGATGAAGTTTTTAGACTTTGGCGATTTGTTGTTGCTGATAAGGCTTGTTTGTCGGCTACTTTCCAGTGTATTTTATTTTTTGGCTACGAGGAAAAAAAATGACCCGTCGAACAATTCAATTTACATAATTACTCATGTTTTTTGTTACATGCTCTACAAAATCAGTCACCTCTCCCTTACCCGGTGCGTAACCTTTCCACAATACTGCATTAAAATTTCTCAAGAACTTTTGAAGACATCATATCGGACACACAGAGCAAATACTGCAGTATATTTTTTGAAAAACACTGAAATATCTCCCAATCAAGAATAAACTACTAGATTTGTCTTAGAATTAAATCATCTCCATCTTATAATGTGGTGCTGGCTTCCAGAAAATTCCTTGGAAATTCGAGAACTTATGAATACACTGTATGGACGGTATACAGAAGTGTATGAATATTGAAAAGAAAAAAAAATCTCTCAATCAAAAAAAAATCTTGGATCCACCCCAAAATTTGATCACATCTTCCCTACCCTATGGCTCACCTTTCCATAGAATTTCATCGAAAGAAATTTTGGAGATATTGTGTAGACCAGCATTTCCCTACTGGGGTTCCTTGGAATGTCATAAGGGGTTTCATGAGAAATAGTGGAAAATAAGCTAATATCATGTAAATGCATATTTGAGTCATTATTGTGTTTAATTCTATATTTAATTTTATTATATACATTTGAACTTATTGATGGAATTTTTTCAAAAACAATTACAGTATAAATTACTTATTTGTGAATTTTTTTTAATAGCTGCGTACAATTTAAGTTTTTTTTTTTTTTTTTTTTTAAATCACTGTGATACATGGTTAAAAAAAATGATTGAAAAAATATGCCTAAAACAACTCACAAGCTCCTAATTAAGAAATAAATAGATAAAAACATTAGGTTCTCCTATTTTTGATTATCAGTTTTGACGGTATAACAGAATCGTAAAGTTTACCAAAGATTAGAAGGATCTGGATAAAAAAAATAAAAAATGTTATTTCATTATTATATTGTGACTATTGTAATTTTGGCCAATTTTCACCTTCATCATAATCTTGAAAATGAAAGAAAAACTTAGTCAAAATTAATAGGTCTAAAGTTAAGAAAAGAACCATATTAGTCTTTTTGTTTGTGAAAATGTGTGTTTTATTTCAATTAAAAAAAATATGCACATCACACAAAAATGTTCTTACATTTTATTCTTAGGGTGAAAGGCCTCAGAAGATAACTTTGAGAGAAAATTTCTTTCTTTTTATTTTTTAAATTTTTTAGCAAAACAAAAAAAATCATACATTGTGTTTTTTTTGTTTATCCGTAAAATCAAGGGATATCAAAATTCTCCTTTATTAAAAGATATAAAAACAAATAATTCAAATATTTGTTTCTTTTCAATACATTTAGTAAAATATCTTAAGTTTAGGGGTTCGGTCTTATATTCTTACACTTAGGATATGAAAAAAAACTCAAATTCATTTATGAATATGCATTATGTATAAATATATACAAAAGATTTTCAAACACACATGTGCACACACAATCATATAAAAGTAAGGTCAGTGAAAAGATTGAATTCGATTGCAGAGAATATTCCATAGAATAGGATAACAGAGTTTGGTGAGAGCCTAATAATGCCAGTGAGTAAAATGCTGAGAGAAGACGCAGTACAAAAAATTGAAGATGTTTCATTTTCAAACCATACAATAAGTTGATGCATTGATGACAAAGAGGTTTTGTGTGATAAACTGAAAAATAGATGTTTTTCTATCTAGGTTGATCAGGCAATGGATCTTACCAATAAATATCACGTAGCAGCTTTTGTAAGATTTGCCAATGAGGTTGAAATTCAAGAAAACTTTTTCTGTTGCAAATATTTGCCTGAGACAAACAAAAGAAAAGATATATTCAAAATTTTGTCCTCATATTTGGGAACGAGATATCTCTAGGTAGAACTGTGTTGGCATCTGTACTGATTATACACCATCAGTGGTTGGTTCTGTGAGAGGTTTTGTTTCTCTTGTAAAACAAGAAAATACTGATATTGTCTCAACACATAGCTTCCTTCAGTGAGGTGCTGATTTCAATATCTCTTGGAGATAGATTGAAAACATTTTGATGATTTTATAAAAATTGTCTGCTTCATTGAGCAAAGACCAGTTCATCCCAGAATGTTTGAAAAGCAGGGTGTGAACCTTGACAAAGAGCTCATAAATATCTTGCCACATAAAGTGGCTGGGTAGAAGAATAGTTCTAAATGTGGTGTTTGAGCTGAAAGATGAATGGCAGGAATACTTTCAAGAAAACAATAAGCCAGAGTCACTGCTTTGGTGATGAAAAATGGATGCAGAGGCTAGCCTATTTAGTAGACATTTTTCATCTCCTGAATCTGCTGAGTAAGACCCTGGAGAAAGTGTATTGACTTCAAGTGACATTACTCATGGATTTGGAAGAAGACTGAATCTTTGGAAAAATTATATTGCATAAGAAATCTGTTTCAACTACTGCTAGGACTATGTAGACAAGAACAGAATATATATAAGAGTGGTCAAATGGATTAAGATTGATTTAGGAAGCATGTGATTGTTGATTCAGGAGGGTGCTCTCCTTGGCAAACCTGCTGCATGAACCCACACCAAATATTCTAAAGAATGCTGCTGACTGGTGAGTGCACCAACTTTCAGCGAGAAGTGTGTTGATAGGTCTAAAAATCAATCCTTTCCTAAATCATAAATTGAGAAATCATAACACTTTATAGGGATTATTTTCCCCACAACTATATCCTTTGGCATTTTTAGGTCTCTCAATCTGTCTACCTTGGATTATAAAGCTTTACTCCAATTTAGTAGATACAGCCATCATTTCCATGTCCCAGCCAATGTATGAATGTTATGGTCTATATCTGTAACCCATTGTATTAAACAACCACTAAATGCAATTGAGAATGTCCTCAACATCTGCCAATTTCTCAATTGTTTGTATTTTGTTACAAAAAGGTTGTAATTTTTCACAGTTTTTAACATTTGATTGATCAAGTGAGTGGAAAATTCATGAAAAAAAAACAACAGAAATTAATACATAAATTATATTGCATAATCTGTGCACTCCACAGACACTCTCACTTGATGTTAAAAAAGTGCTATTTTTAACATCAAATGACAAAGTGTGTAAAGCTTTTGAATTCATGATCAGTGTAGCAATTTCATAGCTATTTACAATTAGTGTAGAGATTTTTGTACTATTGGGTTTTAGCATTTTTGATTGTCATTTTCCATCGGTTTTAGCCATTTCATAATCATTCAGTTGATCTAGCCATTTCATCAACTACAGAAAAGCTGTTTGAATTAATCCCCATAAAATTGAACCTAAAATTCTTCCTCCGCAGTTAGCGTTGTGGCTGATCATTCTAAATGAAGATGATAGTTTGGAAATCTTCTATTTTTGTTTGAATACCACCCTTTACATTTATGCTTATAAAAAAAAAACATTTTTGGCAATTACAGCATGTAACATCTAGGAAAATTATTCTCATTATTTTCTCTTTCTCCTCACTCAGTATATATTGTTGATTGTTCAGCTTGAGAGCTTTATCCTACAACTAGGAGAGAGAAAGGGACTACAAAGAAGGGGATAATGGAAGAACACATTGAAAATCTCTCTTTAATTTTCTCTCTCTCTCCTGCTGTATATTTTTCATAAAAGGGGTATGCATTTTTATGATAATAATAAGGAAAGGGTTAGTTAGTCTTTGATTAAGTGCTTATCATAAAAATGCTTTCTTTAATTCAGCTAATTAATAAAGAAATGAAGCTTCACAAAATGTAATCATTTTCAATTGCTGTTCTTGAAAAAAAAAAAAGTAAAATTAAATCCAAATTTTCTCAAGATTGCCTCTTAAAAATGTGTAACAGCCTTACTCATGAAAATTATGAATTTAAAAAAAAAAAAATGACTTTTTGTTTTTAAAATTTTTTGAAGCCATTGTCAGTCCTAAACTACATTGAAATTGCAAAATTTATCACCACTATATTTAAAGCAACTTTTTCAAGCTTTTTCATTTTATTCTAATTACTTTCATTTTTATCATTCTTGAAAAAATGGAAGTTTTATTTCCTATCCTATTGTAACATTGAAGTACAGATGTGAAATTGATGTTTTATTGGATCAAATGAAATATGCTATTAGTTGAAGATACATACAAAATCCCACGATCATTCTATGTTCTTGAACTGTTGAAGATACTGTTTCAATAAGTTTCATCATTTTAATGTTGAGCAATTAGGAAATTTTCTGGAATCAAAAATATATATTTTAAGTATATAAGAAATGATCTAAATATCACAAGCATCTATAATATTTATTACTTGATTTATTTTAACAATTACAGCTCTGTCATAGGAAAGTATTTTTATTCAACAGTTACAAGTCAAAATGTCCAATGAACATTAGGTCTAATGCAAACACATCCAATACTCAAAAGCCCTGTGAAAACAAAACAATTTATACATATATACATCCAACATACACGAATGATATCTATGCATACGTACACATGCCTCATTCTATCTCCATTTAGCATTTCTCGGAACTACTGCTCTGATGTCATTTAAATTGATTTTTGACCTGTCTTTGAGGTGAAAAAGCAATTAAATCGACACCAGAGAAGCTGTTCTAGAAATAGCCATGTGGGGACATTGTGTACATGTACATAAGCATATGTATCGTGCATCTGTGTGTGTGTGTGTGTGTGTGTGTATATATATATATATATATATATATATATATATATATATATATATATATAAGATATTTTTGCATCGGATGTTCTTATATTTGGAGGTGTTTGTATTTCTAACATTTTGTACTTGGACCATTAATTTTGGATCTTTTTGATCATAGGTATTGACTCTACACTCTGTAACCATTTTTTTTGGCTAAATTTTCAATTGACTAATATCAATATTATACTCTTCTGTAGACAATGGGAGATACCAAAATATAGTTATAATACAGATACTACCATATGTAAATATAAGTTATACTCCTAAATTATAAGTAAAATGGCTTGGTCATACATGTACATAAAAGGTGATCAAGTGCAAGAGTATAAAACTTATACATTTAAAAAGCATACATACTATGTAAATTCCATAAATATGTATTTCTCTTAGTTATACTTGTGTTGTGTGTATGTATATATGTATATATATTTTTTTTTTTTTTCAATTTTACGAAATATTTTACTTATGAAATGAACAATGATAGTGGAATTGGTCGAATTTTAAAA
Source organism: Thysanoteuthis rhombus (assembly GCA_963457665.1). Classification (NCBI taxonomy): domain Eukaryota; kingdom Metazoa; phylum Mollusca; class Cephalopoda; order Oegopsida; family Thysanoteuthidae; genus Thysanoteuthis; species Thysanoteuthis major. The sequence continues at coordinate 52,662,912 of OY735202.1, forward strand.
TTGGGATTGCTATGTCATGTGGTGGCAATGAATGAAAAAAAATCGTGAAACTTTTGATTCTCTATTTAGAAAAACAAATTCAAAAAGATTGAAAATCAATAAAAAATCAAATAAAATTATAATTAAAGAAAATAAAATTGAAAATGAAAGCGATTTGCCTGGCACGCTTCTAAAATTCACTTGATTCTCCTATCAAACTATCAAAATGTTGAGCAAAAGGAAAAGCACATTATCTGCTAATACATCTGGCTAGACGCCAGGGAAGACACTTGATTTGGAAATAAAACAGAAAATCCTCACCCAATTTAATGGAGGAAAAAAGTCGATGTAATTGCTGTTATCCCATTCAACTATCTCTACAATTATTAAAAAAGAACAAAAATAGAAGCAATGAAAGGTTCGGCAAGTATGAAATCTACGGTAAGAGAATTGACAATGGGCCCATTCATAAAATGGAAAACATTAATCCTGTGGATTGGAGATCGGATTCAAAAACCTGTACTTCTAAGCTTGACAATAGTTCAGGCAAAAACTAGAAGTCTTTTTGCAACATTAAGGGAGTGAGCGGGCAGGAGAGGATCACTTTGAGAACTTCACAGCATGTAATAGTTTGTTCAATAGATTTGAAAGTTATAATTTGCATAACATTTGAGTCAAAGGTGAAGTAGTAAACTCAGATGGAAGTATTTCCAAAATGTTCATTTAAAGATTTGATGCATTGATTGGTAAAGAAGGATATTGACCCAAGTAGATATTCATTGTTGATGAAAATGGACTCTTTTGGAAGAGGATGCTAGAACAAAGTTACATCCATAAAGAAGCAAAATCTATACTTGGATTTAAGGTATTTAAAGATCATGTAACTTTGCTACAAGGGGGAAATGTTGCTGGTTTTAAGCTGAAGCATTTCCTAATTTACCATTTTGAGAACCCCCATGCATTCAAAAACATTGATAGGCCCAACCTGCCCATCCATTACAAAATTGTGGATGTCTCTGGCGTTGTTTGAAGAATGGTTTTAAACTGTTTGTCAATATTGCATGGAAAGATGTGCTCCATTTAAGATTTTATTACTTGTAGATAATGCTCCTGGGCATCCCCCACATTTGGATGATCTTCATCCTGATGTTAATGTCATCTATTTGCTACCAAATGCAATCTCTACGGATGATGGGTCAAGCTGCAGTAACTACTTTTAAAGCTTTTTATCTTCAATCCACATTTGTATAAGCCATAGAAGCAATAAATAATGAGGAAATAGCATTGTGCAATTATTGGAAAAGTTACAACATGCTTGCATCAAGAATGTTGCAGCACCATGGGAGATAGAATTTGGGGAAAAAATGTCTCAAACGTAATAGATAGACATTTAAAGGCTTTGATGAAGAGGATACACTTGACAAAATTAATGCGAACCTTGTGCCTTTGCAAAATCTCTTGAATTAGAAGTGGATGAGGAAGAATTATGCGATTGTGAATTGCAGGAATTGATGAATGAAGTGTTAATTGAAATAAAAGCAATATTTTTGGAGGAGAAAGAAAGATTGAACGCAAAGAGCCACAGAAGAAATTCACTGTGAAGGGTTTTAGCAAATGTGTTTTCACAAGTGAATAAATCCTCACTGATTAGGAAAACATGAACCTAAATGTCAAAAGATTTTCCAGGATTGATCTGCAAATTGGAAGATTTAACTTGCAATTGACAAATCTTTGAGGATAAAAAAACAAAAAAAAAAAACAAACAACATTCAGGAAATTCTTGAAACCAGTACCCCCCCCCCCCTCAACACATGGAGAAGCTGCCAAGTGAAATTTTCACTTTAAAAAAAAAAAATATTTTTCCAATGCATTTTTCTTCGGAATTTTTTTTTTAAAATTTATATTTTTTAATATTTTGCCTATCTTATTTTTGAAGTATGATTATGTATTTGTTTTCGATTTAAAACATTTGTAGGGGAACAAAAGCAGTGTTGGTAATCTAGATGTCTTTTTGTTTCTTCAGATTTGTGAGTCTAGTATTGACAATATTTTTTTTTTCATAATTTCAAGTTCAGTGATACCAAATTGAATGTCTTTTTTTTATATATATATATATATATATATATATATATATATATATATATATATATTTTACGAATTTATGAGTGACTTCTAGAATTGAAAAATCACGTCTCAATTGGCAAAACTTGATAAAAGAGTAAAGGTAACAATGCACTAGATCTTTTATGGTCAGGGATGGCATACGAACTCTTCAGAAAAAATTTGTCGAACTTACGACCATTGTCATGTTGTCTTGGATATCTTAGGCTGGTTAAGTGAGGGTGGATAAAGAAGACTGGTTTCAGTCACCAAAAATATCCACTGACTGTATCTTTGAGATAGCTATTTATAAGAAGTAAATTAACTTTGCTAGTCTTTATAACCAAGCAAAAGCATTTGTATATGCTGTTTGGTGGATTTTGAATTTGATAGAAAATGACTTGAATTGTTCATAAATTTGTACTTGTTGAGAGTGACATGTTGATGAGAACAACAAAGAAGACAGATATTTAGTCAGTCTGGAAAGTAGATTGTTTCAAATCTATAAAAGAAAAAAAACTCTAAAATATTTTATGAATCCACTTTTCTTTACTTTTTTTTTGCACTTTCTGTTGACTTTTTTGAACATTCTTTTGCTGTAGTATATATATTTAGTTATGTCTACCTATGCGATATCTTCAAAAGTACCTGATGGATGCCAATGAAACTTTGAAAGGGAGGACTATAGGCTAAAAAAGTGGCAAAATTTGGGGGCAGATCCAGGAATGATTTTTTGGTTGAGATACCTTTCTGGGATTTTTTTTTTTTTTTCTTTCAGTACATTCATATATACACTCATAACTTTCCACAGGATATCTTAAAAAGTTCTCAATGAATTTTGTGAAAGAGTGGACATGTTTTTGTGATGATTTTGAATTAGCCATTATGTTTTGAGTAAAATGTAGAAAAATTGCTGAGATGCAAATTTAGCAATTCACCTTTATTATTAACTATTGTAAGAAGGTTTCATTTCGTCTGATCTTTCTACAAAACTCACAGAATATACTAAATAAATATCAGGAAAATAGATATTGGGTACCTTTTCATGTGATTTTGTTACCATTACAGAAGAATTTGTTTCAGCTGACGTTAGTAATTATTTATACGATGATCCTGAATTTCAAATGTTCAGTTTCTTTGAAACTTGTACGTGGATGAAATATCAAGTTTCTTCTATGGTAATCAAATCGGAACCCTTCTTGCTTTTTTTGGTATCTTCTTGTGAAGAGATAAAGTGCTACTAGTTACTAATTAGCTTTAGTTTATGCTCCATTTGTTGTGCTTTAGTGTAAATATGCTTCGGCCTACATCTGTATCAACTTTGTATTACCTTATCTCTCTTCATTCATCTTGCTTCCCTTTTCCATGCCCAGTATTGATAAGGACTATCTTCCATCTTCCATCCCGTAATAGTACAACAAAGATTTTTTTTAAAAACTTTTTTCTTCACACTTTCATTTTCTCCGATTTTACATCAACAGATTGAATAGATTTCAATTTATTGTAAGCATATACACATTTTTTTCCTTAGCAAGTCTCATTTTACCAAAAAAGCAATTTTATATACCATTTTATTAGAAAATTGATAAAGATACAAACATAAAATACCTTTAAGGATACTGATACTGATACATGATGAGCAAATGGTAGTATGAGTGTACGATTAGTGTAATTGAGTAGTAAAACATAAGAATGGTTATAAACACTCAATCCATTCTGAACTTTCTCTGAAAGTAACTTTACTTGTTGATAAAATACAAAAAAAATTTCATTATGTAAGATGTACATCTCAGAACAAAAGATATACTTTACAAGATTGAACCTTTAGTAAAATGTACTTAATTCTTATTTGAAGACTAAAATAAAGAATTTATTTGTAATAATTAGCTCCATTTCATTTAAATATTCAGAGAAAACAAAAATTTATTCTCAATAAGAATAAGCGTGTGTGTGCATGCATATATATGCTTTATGACTGCAATATATGATAGACGCTTGAACTAGCCCTTTAAGCAACTTAAGATGGGTGAATATCTGGAAAGAGTCATAAATAGATGATGTATAATCATCACTGACGACAAGTGTTTCAAAATATATACAATTCATTCATTACTTATCCTTTCTTTTTAATGTTTGGGATTTCTAATGAAAAATTGAGCTATTTTCTCTAAAAAAAAAAAAAAAAAAATATCAGATGTAAATTTAAAAAATTTATACGGATTTCTAAAGTATATTATAATCATACATATAAAACAAAACCTGTCAGTCTTTCAGTTTGCATAACAGAGTGGGCAAATAATTCTGCAATCATGAGCTTACACTATCAAACCCAACATGGCTTCAATTTTGAGAAACTTACATTTTGCACCTAAACAGTAAAATGGACAAAGGAATTTATTGAAATGTTCAAAAATACTGCTTTTCTTAATGTAATGATTAAAATACTGTTCATTTTTTAAGTTTTTTTTTAATCAAACTTGAATGTTTCTTTCCCCATTTTTGATACACTCAGCAATACATTTTGATATTGGGCATAGTAAATACATGCATCACACACAAATGTTATGAATTACATTTTTCCCCGAGGGCTGTAAGAAAATAAAAGTACATCATAAGATATCAATGGGAAATATATTTTTTTGTTTTAGAAGCAAAATTCTGTTTGATTTTATTAAAACAAAGTTTTGTTTATGAAAAAATAAATATTTCTTCTCTTTCTTTTCTTTTGATACATTCAGTGAAATACTTTTAAAATTAGATTGTATTAGCTGATGTCACACGTGTCTCGAAAGAAATTGTTCTTTTAGAATGAGCCAAATTAGGGCCCAAAATGAGCCAGAAGCACCAAAAAAATTCATCAGCCAGAAGAATTATTTTTAAATTTTTACCTGCCATAAAAAACATTGTTCTGATTGCATTTTCATGCAGTTTTCTCAGTTTAATATCTACCTCTGCCCATATATTTACTTTTTTATTCATTCTTTTGAAAAAAAAAATGACATTAAAGAGAAATTATGATGTTTGTAGCTATTACTGCCTTTCCTCCATCCTGTCATTTGATAGCCTGAATTTAAACATGACTCAAATTTCTGAATCAATTAAATTTTTTCAACATAAATCTAAAATATATATATATACTTATATTTTGTTTCTTTTTTTCCTTTTTGTGCTCCCTCATTCGATGCGATGAATAAAAAATTCAACCAAGACTACTGAAATCTGCTATTCCATCCATATGATTGATTAAAAATATTTATCATGGCTGAATCAAGTGAGAATATTGTTAAAAAGATCGCTTTTGAAAAATATGATGTATATTCATAATGTTTGCTTTTTACAAAAAGTTCAAGTATGAATCCATGTGAATCAGTATGTTCAGTTGTTACAATAAAATAATGAGTTGGCTTCTTCATCATTTTCCATTAAAGTTGAATAAACAGTTGTCTAAGTTAAAATGATAGAGAAATACTTGAATATTGTGTAATTAATAATTGCAAATGGAAGATGGAGGAAAGAAATACTCCTTCCAATTGTATTAGTTTTGGTGCTGTTGCCACATTTTGGTTTCTTAGTGTAAAGTAGGAATATCATCAGCAGAAGAGTTAACTTTCTCTAAGGTAGGACAAAAGAAATGTAAATTTTGTAATCATCAGATCTCTTTGCATGATTGATATAAGAACCTTGTCAGTAAACATATCCTCATATCTGATTATGTTCAATATCTGCTAAATGTGAGAAAGAATGATGTATATTGAATATAAGAAAAGGCAAAAAGTTTTTTGTCTTGATTGTTCAAAGAAAAGGTTTAATACATTAGTATGCAGTCATTGATTTTTTTTTCTTTTTCTTATTGTGCCATGAAGAAAATTATTTTAAATGCAATCATGCAAAAATCTCAAAAATTATTCAGATGGAGTGTAAGGATCGAAAGATATATTAGAGTTCCAATGGCTTGGTGATCAATAGCTTTATAGGTTAATGTTCATTCTAATTCTTGTAGTCAGCAGGCGCTAAAATTCTATTGCCCCAATTTTTCTCCTTTTGACAAAAGTATGTGCACTTTTGAATTCGACATAGTAAATCAATATTTTTTCAGTAAAAACTCAGTAAGCTATCAATATAATTTGAAATCTTTTGTGCACACATTGATTTCCTTCATGCACTGGTTGCAAAATCTCTGTGTATGTGAGTAGCTTAGAGAGAACTGTGCTTATAGGTAAAAATTTATAATGGATTTCTATGGTTATGTGTAGTCTGGAGGCACATTTTGTGTCATGTTTAATTATGATGGCACACTTGGTCTATCATCTCGCTTGATTAGTGGAAAAAACTTAAAAAATTGAAGTTGGAAGATCATGTGGTTCTTGTGAATTAAACAATGAAATAAAAAAAGCAGTAATAAATTCTAATCTATCTGATACCTGATATATAATCATAAATATATTATACATCATTGTGTAAGATGCAGAAGCAATTTGAAAAATGAATATGTGGAGAATAGTTTGAAAGAAAAGAAAATCTGAATGATAAATTGAATGAAATACAGAAATTGAATTCTTCTGATAGCAATGCTGATCACATTTTTGGCAGTAAAAGGTTTTCTTTTGAAAGACAACAATGATAGAATATTGAGTTTTCAATAGTTGTAACATGACCACAACTATTCGTGTTTGATGTTGCATTCTGTTAGCTGTTTTATTTATATTTTATCTTGGCTCAAAACTCTGTTTGCAGAAATTTTCATGAATGCTTATCTGCTCTGGCTGGCTTTAATATTGATCTTAAAGGAATTGTGCACTACCGCTTGTTAGTTACGCATACACATGTTCTGTTTGGCCACTTTCACTGCAAGTGAATCATTCTGTGTGCAGGCATGTTTATTTGGTGGGCAAGAGGTTGGTGCCTGTAGCAGTTGTGGCTTAAGCATCCCATATTGCCCTTTCCTTTATCTCCTGCTTGCAGGAAAAGACTGAAAATAAATTCCAGGAACATTTGCATCTGCAAAGGTAGTGGATGGAGAAGGAAGTAGGGTCCTGATTATTGGCTCTTTTTGGTTCTTTTTCTCTCGCTGCTTGGGAACAGAACGAGAAATAACATGTGCCAATGCAAAATACTCATGAGAAAAAAAAACAGGAACTGAAGAGGAAGAATGAAAATTGCCAACTAATGCATAATGATTAATGATGGAGGTATCTTAGCACTGGGTCCAAGATGAGAAAATAAGATACACCAGAGATATTGAGTGAAAAAGACTAATAGAATTGTGTGAATCAAAAAGCAGTTGTAACCACAATGAATTGTATTGCAATTCCCAACCATGAGAAGTTGGAACGAATTCAGGTAGTCCACAGGTTTAGCAGAGACAATAGTGTTTTTGTCCTCAGATCATTTGTTCACTTATTGTAATGTTTTGATAGAATGAAATTGATTCATAGTTAAGATACGAAGAAACGGAACCCAGGAAATTTTTTCAGTACTGGTTACTGAATATGAAGTGATAATACTAATATAAACATAGAATAATTATGCATCAGCGTCTTCGTGAAAGGCATGAACTGAACTCAAAATGCCCAGTTGCATAAGCAACACATTAAATCTTTTGAGATTCTCGTAATATATATATATATATATATATATATATATATATATATATATATATCCAAGGTTACTATGACTGCTGGATATATATGTCCAATAGCTCTCTTTTAGAAGTCTACTGAGACATTTTAATTCAGGTATTAAGCACCTCCATTGGATAGTCTTGAAAGGTTTAATGGAAATCAATACTTACTTTGAATAAAACCTAGTCGATAAAAAAATTGATGGCAACCCTTGTGTAAAAATGAGTTTATACAATAAATGAGTAGGTTGAACATCCTCTGCTGTTCGTAATTAAATTGTTCAATGGTAAAAAAAATCCCTTTTTCAATAAAAAGAGAAGTAATATTCTATAACCTTTATAGATGGTTGTATGCTTGGAAAAAAATCAAATAATATTAGATGAAGAATTTTCATTCCTCAACTGCTTAACTTTTTGAAAATATTTACAAAAATATAATTCTGTCCTGAGCACGATTGTCATTTAAAAATATGTTTAGACAAAAGAATGCAATTATTCATTGTTCCTCCTTTTAATGGGTAAAGTGACTGAATTCTTGTTGTTTTAAGATGTTCTCCTCCATAGGAAGATTGAGCTTATGTCTCTGAATATTCAATTAGTATTGTGACATAGTGATAAATAGGGAAATATCTTTTTCGCTGTGTTGAAAATAATTCAACTGATGAAAGAAATTTGTACAGTAATCATTGTCATATGCTGAAAGTTTGAATCAACATTCACTGTCTGATATTTTTTAATGTTAAATAGGTTCTATAACAAAGTAACTAAATCCTTTTGAATTGCAAGCAGGGGTATTAATTAATCAGAAACTGTCTAAATTATACTTGATATTCAATTCTTTACAACATTTAGCATGAAACACTTTTCTTTTATTAACCTCTAATAATGATACTGGGCATTGCTTGGGAAAAATAATTGCTAATATAACAGTTTCCTCTTTCTTTAGCCCACTGAAAAAAAAAATGGAGAAAATGTCCCCACTTGCTTTTGAACCCTTGAAAGAATGAGGGGGGGAAAAAAATCCTTATCAAATTTGATCAGTGAAATAAGAAAAAATGCCCACACTTAATGTGATTCACTAAAAAAGTTTCCCCCTCAATATCAACCCCTAAAAAAGGAAAATAAAGTTCACCCTTGATTTTGACCCTTTAAAATGAGAAACAAATTTTCCCCGGGTATTGATCCTCAAAAGTGAGAAAAATATCCCCCTTCGATTTTGACCCTGAAATCAGAAAAAAATATCCCCTTCAAATATAACCTGTCAGCAAAAGTAAAAAAAATTTTTTCCTCAATTTTGACTCCTAAAATTGAAAATGAAAGTAATCCTCTTTTCCTAAAATAGAAAAAAAAATCTCCCCCAGATTTTGACACCTAAAATTGAAGAAAAAATTCCCCTAACAGTGAAAAAAAAATTTCCTCCTCAATTTTGACCCATTGAAAGAGAAAATCTGTGCTCATTTTTTATCTAAAAGTGAAAAAAATCCACCCCTCAATTTTTGACACCTAAAATTGAGAAAATATCTCCTTATATCTCCTTTAATTTAACCCCTACAAATGAAAAAAAATCCCATTGATTTTGAAACCTGGAAAAAAATTTCATAAAAGTTGGCACCTAATAGAGAAGGAAAATTCCCCTTCAACCCCAAAAAAAGAAAAGAAATTCCCCACCACAAATTTGAGGCCTAAAGTGCAAACAAAATCCCAATCAAATTAGACACATACAAATGAAAACTGAAATCGTCTTAGATTTTAACCCTTGAAAATTTGAAAAAAAATTCCCATCATGAATAGAAGCCCATCGCTCTACCCTTCCACTTGAAAAAAAAACTTTATGTTTTGGAAAAATGATTAATACAAGAACAAAAAAAAATAGTGTTGACTGAATGTGAAGTCATGTAAAGAAAATCTTCCAGAGTATGGACTGGATGATATTCTTGAAGTGACATTTATTACATCAGTAACATTTTCACTGGGGCTGACACAAACAGGGGGTCTTGTTCATCATTATAGCCATGTAGTAAATAGAACCCCTTCCCTCAAAATCCTCTAAAATGTTATGAATTCTTCCTTCACATTCTAATACAGTATATTTGAGGTGTTCTTTGAATCATTATATCAAGCTGCAATGCACCATTTGGGAGGGGAAGGCGAGCATAGTCACAAACTTTCACAAATATAAGTATAGAAGATTATGTATTCATTGGCTACTGTGATTATGTTATTTAATGTATGTATTGCTGATGCAGAAATGTGATTGAGATTGTAATGGGTCTATTTCAGTCCTGATCAGTTTAGCAAAATTAATCATGGTATAAAAATAGAAAAATGATAATATGAAATTAACCACTTGCAATCAAAACTTTGATAGGAAACAAGTTTCTCTTCACTTGATTAACTGAAACACTCTTATCTGCAGTTATTAATTTATACACAATTTTTTTCTCGGAAGTAGTGAGTAATCATAGTTTGTGGATTCTGTTTGCAACGTACAAGTTCTCTTAAATCTGATTTCCCCTGGTAAACATCTATGGAATATCACTGATTTGACATTATTGTTGGTAACATCAACTGTATTGGCCTTCACATGAACTGAAAAATAGGGTTCTAGGAACAAAATACATGGGCAATAATACAGCAATGTAGCCTGTCTGCACAAAGTGACTAAAGTATACTTCTGTTAATCATTACCAAGCAAAAACAATTCTTGTTGTTGAATGACTTATATTAATGTAAATGTGCTAAGATTCTTTCAGGTTATGAAATTGCACTAGTAGGAGTCATGAGGTTCGAAAAAAATGGTCAGGAGTGATACATTATGCAAAGGGACTGTATTTCCAGAGATATTTATTATCTGATTCTTTTTATACTGTAGTTCTATATAGTGCTGAAAAGATATGTATAACATCTATTATAACTATTTTATTCAAACTGTTTAAATAGTGGTTGTTCATTCAAATCATGTTTATGGAACAGATGATTGAGTACTTTTAGTTTTTATTGTTAGGTGCTCTGTGCTGATGCATACATTGATTTTTACTTCATCAAAAAGTCTGCGTTTTCCAGTGTGGTGCCTTTTCATCATGTATATATCTGCAAGGTGAACTTACGAGCCAGTCTTAATATTAATGTTAATGTTATTGCTATTTTATGGTTTCCCTTAATCTGAATTTAATGTGATAACTAGACATGCCATAAAAAATTGTATTCGCTTTTTGATAAGTCCATTAAAGGAAAACTTTCAAGAGTGAAACTCTTTCAATAAGTGTGTGCCGTATCAGAATATTTTAATATCAATAGATTTCTATTGAAAAATTCCTTCTGTTTACTCAATGAATGAAGCTACTTAATCACCTATTTATGTATATCTTAAGTATTTGCTATTTACCCTAAGCCCTAATCAGAATTAAAGGTTTCTTTAAAGACTGGTTGGATTTCAAATTCCTATGAAATACAGTAATATTTCATCTCATTTATTTGGACCAATATATTATTACTTTTATGAGAATAGGTTAATTTTCAGTTCAAATAAATCATCACATAATAATCATATCTTATTATTCTCATTTTCACTACTGTAAGACTATAAAGACATGTATGATTGTTTCTTGCTGAAAGTATTTGACTAACACTTGGATTTGGTTGCTAAATGTTTTTTTTTTATGCCCAAGTTTAGTTTTTTTTTCCTTTTACATTGAATATTTTGAAGAATCAATAAAAACAAGGAATTCTCTTATAAGACTGAACAACAAAAACTTACTCACAGTGTATCTGTTGAATATGACATTTGGCACCATATGATCTTTGTACATATCAGTGTGTTAGAAATTTTAATATATGAAATAAAAATTCTCTGGATGTTCAAAGTAGTGTCTGATGATGCAGTTGTTTGCCTAAGAAACAGTTTATGCTCACCAAAAAAGTGTACACTCATCAGCCGCACAATATGCTTAAAATACATACTAGAAATCAAACTTGACTTTTATATAAAAACAAATAATCGCTTTTTAGCCATTATTCAACTGAATATTCTCTACACAGGTATTGGTCATTTTTTACATAACTTTGATTGAAAACCTCACAATAGCAAATATGATTTGGTATGCAGTCATATAAGATAAGGTGGTAGTTTTCATTAATTGCAAGTCACTATATATTCCAATATAATAGAATGGCTGCAAAAGAAATCTATACATCAAAAGAAACTTGCAGATTGAGTTGACAACAGCATGACTTCTCAGACGGATATTGATTCACTACCACCAACTCTGTCTTGGTGTGGATGGGTGCCAGATGTGCAATGACTCCTTTCTGCCATTTACTTAAAAGGAAATAAACCCAAACACACTTTTGCTTGTTTGGTTTCATTTTGAGCTTATGATGTATAGATTTCTTTATATACATATAAAATTAAAGGCTAAAGAATAAATAAGGATCTGGGAAGTTCTTTGTCCTCACTAACCTAGATGTCATCTCACCTAATCATTCATGTTAATTTACATAGTTCAAATTTATTAAAACTATTGATTGCTTCTTTGCAAGAGGAAAATTATCAATTTTTCTGTTTTTTGGTTATAACCTGGAATTTTCTTTTTCTTTTTTTTTTTTAGGTAAGAGCCATTCAAATTCATTTTCCGAAAAGTAAGTTTTTAAAAATATTTTTGATTGTATTTCTAAAAGTGAAATAAGTATCCGTATAACTTAAACTTTTTTTCAGACCAGCATCATCTACTTTGTTGATTGATATCCATACATTGAAAATTATTACTGGAATGTATAAAAGTGAAAAATTGTATAAAAATGGTGCTAAAAAAAATCATTTTTTTTTTTCCAGTCTTGTTTGGTGTGTCATTGTCATGACATTCTGTAATGATGACTGATTGAATTATTAGAAATAATTTCATTTTGTAATTTGTTAAAATTACTGTAGTGGCATTGGAAAAAAATTGATTTCAAAATATTGTCGTTATTAATAACAGGAACATAAATGTTAGACAACCATAATGAACATTTAGAATAGTTTCCTGTCCATGAATTTTATTATTAATCTTTGATTAGTGTTTTTTTCTTGATTTCGATTGAATCTCATCACAATCATTCAGACCATCAAGCTTCAGCCATCAGCAATGAAAAGCAATTAGAATTAAGATGGAAAAAAACACTTGTCAAAAATTAGTGATAGTTGATATTATTTCGTCTAATGAAATTCGAGATGATATTAATCATATTGTTTTTCATCATAATTATACTGATGAAATCCAAATTTTTACAATAAGTTGTATGTAGATATTTACTAAACTAAGGTGTTATGAATTCTGCGTGGTCAGCTATATTTTTTGTATAACTGATTTTCATCAACTGAAATTATAGAAATAATCTCAACTTTGTACAAGATCAATGAATGCATAGAAGGAAAGACTTGTCTCTATAATGATTGTGGTTTCTGACACTAAATAGCTTATTTCAACCTTGAAGGTATTGTGTATCAATAGTTCATCTTATTTTAGATGTGAAACAGCTTTCTTAGTCTGCATACTTAATTTACTTTATATTGGTAAGCCTCTAAATAGGAGCTTGTCAATCATATCTATTCAATCCAGATTCTAAAATCAGTGTATATATGTTGTTTTTTTCTATAATTTTCTTCATGTATGTATGCATGCATGCAGGATTCTTTTTAGGTATAAGCCTAAAATTCAAGGGATTTTTTTTGTGATGAATTCAAAATATTGGCCATATTGCTTGTCAATATTGAATTTTGGAACAGATTTCCACTATGATTGTTTTTCTTGAATTCAATGTATATTCTTTTTCGAAATGGGAAGTATTCTCCAGAGTTATCCATGGGCTGTAGATATGGTATTGTTGTGCACCTAATTAGGGGCTTGTTCATACATGGCTTTGTTTGCTCTCAATAGAGGATCTTTTCAGAGATTCTGCAGTTTTGCTCCAAGGCAAATGATAAAGATGCAGCTATTTAGGATGCTGCATATTGCCGTCATCCCTGTCTCCATTCATTGACAGTTTCAATATGAATATGCTTCTGGACTTAATTTAATCTAATTTGAGTACACTTATCTCAATATTTTTGCTCTATACCTTGAACCTTGGCTCTAGTAGGAGGTAGTCAGTTTCTTCTTATTCATTGAGTTGTAAATAATTGAAAGAATCACAATTTTGACTGGGTATTGTAAGATTATCACAAAATTAGCTTTGCTTCTCTTACTACTGATGCTTGAATGTAAAGCTTCATTACTTGGTGTATTCATTGTAATGTCTGGAACATGAATAATTAAAATGAAGAAAAATCATTTCTTTTAACATAATGTATGTTTTTGTGTATATGAAAATTTCATAATCATTGTATATACCATTACTACTGATTTTTATTTATTTTTATGATACAGTATATTTTTAACTAGAAAGTTTCCTCAGTATTGCTCAGACCTAATCCTCTCCAAATCTGCATATCATATATCTTCATTGCTAAATCTAACATAGGAGCTAATTAAGCATTGAATAGAAGAGAATAAACCAAGGAAAATTGTGTATGTGATTTTCAAAATACAGTACAATATATTTTCCTCAGTATTTTATTAGTTCATCTCTTAGACCTTGTAAGATGGAATTAGAATATATTATACATGGAGAAGTCATTAATGTACCAACTTATTGAGACCGATAAGAGACACTTTCCTTATGAATATTACATTTACACCTGATATTAGATTTATACCTTAAGAGAGTTGTAAAAATGAATCTGCCCAAACATTGTGACTACATTGAAAATAAGAGTTCAGATTTTCCAAAACAAAGTTGAAATATAGTTTTTACTTTCAATTAAAATTCAAATGGATTTTCTTCTTCCTTAATGCTTGTATGAAGTGGAATGCTAATTCCAAAGCATTTAGAATAAGATAAGTTGGATCATTAGAAGAAAGAATTCCCTGCAAAACAGTTTTGATTTCTTGCAGATGAAAGCGTTACACACATGAACTAAATTCCAATTCAAGATTTAATACGCCATCTACTTTCAGCTGCACTTTACTAATTATTAATGAATCTCACCTACCCGCTACCAAGCAATGAATTTTCAACTCTATAATTTCAAAATGATCTTTTCAACATGCATATTTTATTCTTTTATATTTGATAATTCATATCCCATACACACACATATGAAAAGAACCCTGAATGGCTAAGACACAGAAATCATATACTAATGTGTTTCTGTAGCTCTCCAATTTGTGTTTAAAATAGGTCTGTTTACTCACTTAATGGAAACCATCACATAACCAATGTCTTTTGGCAGCATGCTGTGTTGGAAATGATTAATTGACAAAAGGGGGTGATAAATAAATTAGTTACTACTTCTGCCTTTTGTTGGGCAGTAATCATTAAAAAATTCCGAATTTTCAAAAAATGAAATGAGCATGAAGGCAGCCAGACATAAACTAAGGGATCAATCTTACATACACATACGTTGAACCCGACTAAAAAAACCTATTGGGTATTTTTTTAGAGATGTAAATTTTTAAATTTTCTGCCCTCTAGCTCCATTGGTATAGCCTGTTTGTGCAATTTTATTGAAAGCCAGCCAGACCAACTTGAAAATTGAAGAGACCTATGTTGACATTTTCTGATATTGAGTTATGGATTGTGAATCATGTTAGGGATTCAGTATGTACCCAGAAATCAAATTTATTTTCCTTTTCTGCCATATAAGCTTTCTTTTCGTAATTTTCTTTTCTGGCTATATAGCTTTCATTACTCAAATTCTGTCTTCGATTTTATTAGTTTTATTTTTATGTCACTTTGATTTACACCCACTGACATTTTTTCCCCAGTCTGCTTTAGCTTTCATTACCTAAATTCTGTCTTTGAATTTTTGTTCTGTTTTTATACCTGTTCGATTTATGCCAACTGACAATCCTGGTTCTGTAAATATTACTTCTAGTTTTAAGGTATTAACTTTAGTTAATGCAGCAACCCTTTTGAAGGGGAGGGGGAAGAATTCGAGGGTTACAAGGAACCAGTACTGCAATTCACTATTTTGCTGACAGCCACTGGTTATATATATTATGGGCTTGTTGGTAAAATACTAGTAGAAACTGGTCACATCCAAAAGTACTCCTGGGCCCAGTATACATTTTGTGAAAAAAACTTCTGTTCGACAAATAGATGTAAAAAGTCTTTGGGTTATGATATAATCCTCTATTTTCCATATAAATATATGCTCTGAAGAGGAAGTAATGCTAGCATATGCCATTCATACAACTAAATCCAACCAGTTTTTAAGGAAGTTGTACTTATATGGATATAATTAAGTTTTCTAATCTGGTATAAGTCTCCTATTTTCCACTGTATTTACAGTTTTTTTAAGAGTAGCTGTCTCCCTTTACTTGAATATCATTATTATATAGTTTCCTTACCACCACCACCACCATTACAGATAGATTTTTGAGCAAATTTTTAGAAAATTTTTGATTTTGGATGCTAATTTTTTAGGTAAGCCCATCAAAATCTTCCATCACCTGAAATTTAGCCTTGTGCCAGATCACTCCTCATTACTCTGTATATTGTTGCAAAATCACACGTATATAAGGGCCTGGCTACTTAAATTACTTTATGACTCCTAGTGAAACTCTGCATTAATAAAACTTGGTTTTTATTGGGTAGTTCGATCAGTGTTTCATTTATTGGTGGCATGATCTTTATCAGTGCCAAATGACTGAAGATACGAGATGCTCTAATTGAAAATAAAGCGGTACAGTGTGTATGTGTATAACTCAGATTTACCAAGCATTCCACCTACTAGTATTTCCAGGATCTACAACTGCATTTTTTACAGGATTAAATATTTATCCTCCACCCTCTGAACTTACTGAACATTATTAATATTTAAAGACCCTGAACTAAATCTGAAAAAAATGTTAATTCTTATATTCCACCATCAATTCAGTATTTTTAATGTTTAATTTCTCCATCTTGCACTCTTCATACACTTCAACCACTGTTTTTTCCCAACTTATCCTGACCTTTTATCTGTATGAAACATGGCAGAAAGAGATAGAATTATAGATTTTTTCTTTTGTTATGGAGATGCTGGCAAGTCTTTAGACAATCTCAAAATCTATGGATTAGAGTCACTCCCAATAAATACTTGCTGATAGAATTCAATGTGTGAATCAGTGAATGCCAAGTCCTGATGAGAAGTGACACTCATACAACAAATTGATTACACTGTAATTAAAGTTTCTGTAGCTAATTTGCTAAGCTGTGATTGAAAAAAAAACTCAACCAATAGCAACTGTATCTTTTATTTTTCAAAAGCAAAATATTTAGCTATTTTTCCTTCTCTCTCATCAAAACTGAGAACTTTGTTTTGTAGGATTTTAAATTCCTAAAAACCTGTTTAGAATTACCATTCTCTTTGAATAATCTTAAGTCACTGAAACTACTAATAAAAATGCATTGTTCCTCGTTATCTGTTACTTATGAAGAGGTGACAAATTCAGTCTGGAATTTTGATAATTCAAAATGATACTTAGTTATATTTGCCTTTTCTTTTTTATGGATTCTATCAAATCCATCTATTCCTAAATGACTTGGCAGAAGCACAGCTGAATTTGATAAGCTTTGCATAGTTCCAAAAGTTTATCAGAGGCTAAATGAATATATGGGGAATCATATTCAAAACCTTGGATATTTTATTAAAAATTGATACTTTGTAAAAATAAATTGTTTAGCAGTACATGTCCATTGCATGCAAATTGTTATGAAACCAAATTCATTTAGTCTTGGAGCATTTTTCAATCTTTCTCATGCTAGTGGTTGCAGTTCAAAGCAATGTGTCTTTGGATACTTTGAATTAGTGAGAATAGAGAATTTAAACATTGAGATTACTATCATGTAGGCACTAATCTATTACATTCATAATGTTCATTATTATAAAGATTATTTCAGAGAATATTACAGTCTTGCACATAATCTGTATTGGTCAATGATAGTAATTATTTTGTAGAATAAGGTCAGACTTGAAAGTTATCCATAACAATATTCATAATTTATATAGTGCCTTTCCATATTGATATAAATCTGTTCTGCAGAGTTTTTATCTCTACATTAAAATTATATGAAATACCATGCCTTTAGATATGTGTACTAGCAGTTAAATGGGTTCTTCTGGAAAGGGATATCCAAGCTTAATTTTGTCTTGTTCTGTAATGCAGGAATTGGAAGAAAACAATTTTCCTGAATTATGGGAAAATACATTTAAAAAGGAATTTCTAAATTTTAATCTGAAATAGCCTTGTTTTGCCATCTTTTTTCTTTGTTTGTAGAATAATTATTCCAAAGAGTATATGGACACCATTTCACTAACAGCATAGATACATATTTATTGATTTCTATTTAACTTGTGTTTGTCTTGCTTAAAGAAATGGTTTTCACTACTGCATTATAATGAACTCATTCAAAGTAGGAAGGCCATTAAGATGTGGCCATTTCATTCTCTTATTTTAGTTTTAATTTTTTTCCGTTTTTACATGACAAGCAAAAACTGTAACTTTATTTTCTCTAATACTCAGAAATATGGAAGCAGAAAATATTTTCTTTATTTCGAAGTTTTCTTTGAAATGAACATTATCATCATTATCATTCATTTATAAAGCACATCCTTCTTGCATTTGTGTTTTTCTTTTTATCAAAGGAAGCTTTAAAAATGAGCTGTTTTGAAAAATTGTTCTTGATTAACATTGTTGCAATCATGTCATGAATGAAATAACTTGAAAGGAGGTAAAAGATACATGAACAAACGTGAATCTTATTTGAAAAAAATGGGGAAAAATAACAATCATGATTTGATGAAGGAAGACATTCAAAGAAAAAATTAATTATGCTTCTATTTTTGACAAAGAATATTAATTTGTATTTAATGGTTTATATTAGAATCAGTTTTTATTTATTTTTTTTGAGTTTGTGTGTCAAATGAATATGCAATAGAGAGGCAAAGTCTGATGTCACAGCCATTTTTCTGGCTCTACTAGAAAAATCCTATTTGTAATTTACGATGAGGATAATTTTGCTGGTTTCTCTCATTTTATTTAGTTTTTGTTTGCTTTCAATATGAATCTTTTCCTTAAAACAATGGTTGAATATTTTGAATTTGAACTATGAAGTTTTATACTGCTTATTCATAAGTATAAACATGAGTTTTCACTCATACTTACCTCAGAGATCATATTGTTTAGCAAATAAATTTTAGTTGAAAATTTGTAGCAATCTTTGTTCTTATTAATAAGACAAAGATTATCACTATAAAATTCACAGGATTACTAAATTCAGCCATTTTTATTGATTTAAAGCTCTGTTGTCAACAGTCCATTAGTTTTCAATACTGGTCTGCTGGGGCACATCGGAGGGGAAAAAAACAAATGACTAAAAGTTATCAGTTTTCTATCTGGCATAAACTAGCTGTCCTTGACCTACAAACTGCATAATTCCAATTGAAATAACGTACAAAAAATAAAAAAGAAACAGAATTATTCCTATTGTAAATTATCTGTAGGATTTTTTTCAAGTGAAGCTGGAAGATGGGTCATTACTTTACCACTCTAATGTTTATAAATTAGCTATTAGTGGGATTTATACCTCTAATCTAATTGTGAAAACAAGATTAAAGTCTCTGTAATATTAAAATACCTAAACTACCTATTACGGTGGCTTTTGAATTAACACTGCTTCAACTTTAATTTTGTTAAAATGTTATCAATCCAGTTGCTTGACTGGAGCTTTTAAAAATATTTTTCATTGACTGATGCTAGAATGCTAGAAAACTATGAAGCATTACATTAACAACTACTTTTGATGCTGGCTTTCTTTAAATATGTTCTCTCTCTAAAGTGCTTTGGTAATAAATGATAAAATTTTGCCTGTGGTACTTCAGGCTCACTGAACAACAGTTTAGAGAATGTAAAGAGATTATCAGAGAAAGTTTCCTCAAAATGTGTGCCATAGAATAGCGTATAAAAAGATGTTTACGAATGGAGCTAATTTATATGTTGTCCATTTTTCATAAGTAATGATACAATGCAAAAATTGATCAATTTCATGCACTGAACATAATTAATGCAGGTTTGATTGTTTTGTTTATTCAATATGTATGGAACTATTTGTGTGGGATTATTTTGCCTATCACTCTTGAATCTTGTGAAATTATTTCATTGAGAAGTTTTCTGTAAGTTTTCTGGTTTTGGGATCATTTTTCATCATTTTTCAAATCTTCATTGGTTGATAGTTTTAGTTGACCTCTCCCTTGGTTTTCTAAACTGAAATTTCTAATAGTCTCCTTGTTCATTCATAAGTAGCATGGTCCCAAAATGTGGAATTCATATTACTTGTAATTTCAGCTCCATTATGGCTCAGCTTGAATGTACTTCTAAATGTTTGTACAGTATCAAGAACATTGGCAAATGATTAAAAAAAAACATTTATTTTACATTTTTCAGTTAATAACTGTCAGGCTATGGACTTGATGACCTACCTTCCTATTTTCCTTCAAAAATATAGTAAAAGTTGAGGGAGTAACATTCTTTACTGAATACTCAACAAATTTGTTTAAAAATAAAATATGAAAATAATTTCACGTTCAAGAAAATCAACTTATTTTACTTACCTCATTAACTTTTAAGAGAACAATATCAATCTAATTTTAAATCAAGAATGCTTGAAAAATTCTTTTGCATGGATTTATATTTAAAGGTTTTGTTTGTTTCTTTCCCATTTTAGACTTGAATAAAACTACCCTAACAGGCAGGATAAATTGTTGTAGAAAAAGAATTAATGAAATACATAGATGGACATCAGATAGTATTTAGTTTAATGTGTTCTTTAAAAAGTGATGTTTAGAGAGATTTTTTGTTTTTTTTTGTAATGGTCTTGTAGAAAAGTTAAATGTACGTACACACTGCTTTATATTGATATGAGCAAACATATGTATTCAATTACAAAAAAATATTTTTCTTATTTAGTATGAATTACTATAACTGAATCAGAAGGAACATACACACAGTGTATATGATCTGGCAGAAAGAATTATAAATTGCACTATATTGAACTTTATTCAAAATGATCTCCTGTCATTATATGGTTGATGTACCACTCAACCTAGACAACATAAATAGAATGAACAATCAAAGAAAATAGGGCTGCTATAAGAATCGAACCTGTCATCAAAAGGGTAGCCGCTTCAACATAGCGTTGCTTTTACCTCTGAGCTAAACAACTGCTGGTAATACAAAGACTCAAATAATTTCTTTCTACCCAAATTTTCATCATATTTATTCATGGTCTATTTGCTGCTTTCAATGCGACAGTTATATATTAAGATCCAACAGAATGAATTATAAATTGTTATATTGTACAGAAACTCATTTGAAATGATCTCTTGTCATTACAAGGTTAATCTATTATTCAACCTAGACTACATGAATAGAATAAACAATTTTAGAAAATGAGAATGCTGCAGGAATTAAACCTAATTTGTCATATTTATACCTACAATCGTGGAATAGAGGTGAGCAATATGTGCTTTTTCAAACTGCTGACCTTGCCCGAGCGCCGTTAGCTCAGATAGTAAATGCAGAGTCATGTTTAGGCTGTTTCCTTGGTAGACACAGGTTCAAGTCTTGTTTCTATGGCTGTAAGCTTTTAATTAACCTGGATTCCCCTACCAAATTCCATTTTGAAAATTGCCGGGTAAGCATCTTCATCTAACACCATTTTTTTGTGTTCATTTCTAATCCTTTTGCAAAAATAATTTACATCTGCCTGAGTGAGTTTTACCCGTCTGCTCCTATTTTCCAAAAGGAGGAGTCAACTTCATAATTATCACATTTCTCCTTAATTATATGACCTTGTGAGTTTTTTGGTTTTTTTTGTTTGTTTTTTTGTTTGTTTTTTTAAATCAAATTTTAAAAAAAATTTTTGTTGTTTAAGGTTGTTTTTTATTCCCAGGTTAACTGTTAGTCTGACCTACCACCCAATCCTCTCCTTCTCTCAAAGCTTTTTGTTTGTTTATTTGCAATCCTGGTTTTTCCGCCCTGGAGAAACAGGGCAGGGAAAAGGCCTTCAGCTCATAGTAGAATTCTGCATGTATAGAATTTAGAAGTAGTTGTATCGGTTGGACAGTGCTAGCTTTGACACAAAATTACATTTCTAGAGCAGTCAGCAAGGATCAAGCCTTAATAGCTATCGTAACGTATATTCACCCCTCTACAATCAAGTAGTAATAGTGTAGGTCAACAGTTAATGTAAAGAACTAGAATTTAGATAATAATTCAACACCATCTTTCTGTCATAATCCTTCTTAGCTTCTCTCATTCTCTAATTAAACAAACCTTACTTCTATTGTAAGCTTCTAACATGACTCCTTGCTTTACTCAATTAAATATGAATCCCATTTTGGTTTCTATAGTTCATTATTTTTCATGTTTTTTGATTCATAGTCCTATTCCTCACTAACAATTCATTTTGTAACTGTTTTCTAAATTTTTCTCTTGTATTCATAATGTCTAAAATTCTTTCATGTGGTTGTGTATTTTGGAGACAAATTATAAATATATATGATTGGCTTTGTTTCCAATGGAAACATGACAGACTTTCTATAATTCATCTAATAACTATGGCTTGCATTTTGCTAGCTACTGAGTATCATTGCTTAGAGTAACTGATGATTCTAAAATCCATCTATTATATATATCATTATTACCTCTGCCAACAATGTCAGAGAGGTATATATATTCAGTAGTGTCCGTCTCCCCATACAATAACTCTAGAGTTCAAATTATTATATCGCTCAACTTGTTTGAATCGAAAATTAGCTTTTTAGGATGTTAAGTAAATTCATTGTAATCTTTTAGTTATATTTATGATTCTCTTATACATTTAGTTATAATATTTTTTTTTAGTAAGGAACAGATTTTATTTGGAGTGATTTACAATTCATAATTCAAATTCTGTATCATTTCATAAACGAGCATCTTGGTTGTAAGATACAAGTATTGAGAAAAGTCTAAATTTTTAAACAAAACACTATGCAGCAATCTTATATATCATCACAGGACTTACGTATGTATACAGATTGGCATCTCTCAAATTGATACTAAAAGTGCAAAACTTATTCTCTATCCATAAATTGTTGCTCTTGATATAACTATGCATTCAACATGCTGTTCACGATCATGATCTATGCAACCAACTGGAAATTGGAGTTCCACTAATATACTGTATCAAAATCTCCCATGTGACATGCTACTTGGTGGTGAGGGAGATACTGGAGCACTAGCAAAGGGAGTTGAAGTTTTGCCTGGCCAAACTATGCTGCCTATGCTCATATTCATGGATATAATTACAGGCCTGACTCTGCTAAGGCACTCTTGAGCCGTCTGAGCAATTTGATGTCAAGGATAAGTCTGTGCTTCAAGCCCAGAAAGCACAGACATTTATCAAAGGGAAGTCTCATGTAATTTACTTCAAGATTATTATAATTCTGTCAGTACAGGACCAAACATTAAAAGGTACAAAGAATTAACAGTGTACTTTCCTGATAAACAAGAAAATATTTCATTTTGTATGGATGTATTTGTTATAAAAAGGCAGAGAAAACTATTTCTTTTATAATATTCTGGGGACAAAGTGAATTGACATCAAAATGCTGACAAAATCTATGCCTCATGTTTGTAAATCAAATATCATTCAGAGTTATTGTCATCGCTGTTGTCTGATGGACAGTGTATGTAAATGAATATGGTTGAGTAATCATTACAGTACTGATCTCGCAAGCTCTTATTAATGAGTTCAGTCATTACTGGGTGCTTCATATCTGCATAGACACACACACACACTCACTAATATTTGAGCCCTTTGTTTGTGTCTTTTTATCACTAAAAGTAGCAGGCCTATTAATCTAATATTCGGCTGGGAGAATCAATAAAAATTACAACTAGGTCAACCATGGAGATCATTTAAGGTCATTCTCTGGTCCTTGGGTTTCAAACACTGGAAACAAATAATTATTGTACCAGGGTTTTCATAAGCCATTCTTATGAATGGTACAAACATTCCTTCCTAAGAAAATTTTCAACAAGTCTTCAGAGGCTTTGCCTTCTATTCATGAAAAATCATCAACTGTATAAATAGTAGTGAGTATACCATTGTCAAATTCTCTGACCCCTTTTACCTTTTTCAATCATGACAGCCAAAGCCATGGTTAGATTCTATCACCTCTTCATTTCCTTTTTCTAAACATACCAGCTGAATGAATCATGTCATTTTTGCTAAAGTAGAATTGAAATTACAGTCAACCTTCCATTTTTGCAGATTTGATTGTTCGTGATTTTGTCATCAATAGTTAAATGTTTATTTTTTCTTCAATTCTGTGGGCTGCTGTGAGAAACTATGGATGGCTAAAAATACTGTTCAGTTTTGTAAACCATAAGAGCATAGGGCGTTATGTGTACAGTACTTCACTGTTATATTACCTTCAATTCATACTGATATTTTTCCACAAAAGACATTTTGGGAAGTCCAAGTGCAGGTGTACTCTTTCCTTCAACATGTTCACTGTTTCATTTTATGTGCAGCATGGTACTGTTAATGTTGAGGTATTTTATGGACTAGACTAAATACCCACCCTAACAAGTGGAGTAAATTGCTAAAAAATTTTTTTTAAAGTTGGGCTAATGAGGAAAAAAGAAAAAGAAAAATGGGTGTTGGGAAGGAGAGTTGATGTCAAGAAAAGAGGGGCTGATGTCCTAAAAGGAGAAGGTTAATTTAAAAAAGGAGAAGCTAATATGAAAAAAATTACTAGCAAACAATTTTATTCTGAAATTCGTACAGATCCAGGCAAAATCATAAAATTAGGATGAATTTAGAGTGATAATATATGGTATTGCCTGGAGAAAAAATAATTGCAAATATAACAGTGTGTCCCTTGCTCTAGACACTACCTTGGAAGAAAAAGTTCCCCATCACTTTTGACCCTTGAAGTGAAAAATGTTCCCTCATTTATGAATAAAAGAAGGGGGAAAAAATTTCCCCTTCATTTTGGTCTTTAAAAGTGAAAAAAGTTCCCCGCAATTCTGACCCCTAAAAATAGAAAGAAAATTGGAAAAGAAGTTCCCCTAAATTTTTGACCACTACAAGTCCCACATCAATTCCATTCAAGAAAATTTTCCACTTTGACTTTGAATCCTACATTGATATAATTTTTTTCCTTTTGGTTTTTACCCTTAAAAGTGAAAAAAATTATTCCCTTGATTTTGACCCTTTAAAATGGAATGGAAATTTTCTCTTTAATTTTGATCTTGTAGGAAAAAATTTAGTTGTAAGACAAGAGGAAACTTTTTTTTCTCTATATTTTGACCTCTAATAGTGAAAATAACACTTTCACTCATATTTTAACTCCTAAAAGTGAACAGCTCAGGAAATCTATTAATTCAACTAGTTGATGATATGACTGCCTTAACTACAGTTATGATTGATCTAGAAGTTGTCATTAGTTTTGCATAATGAAATTTACTTTAAAAATGTTATTGAATTAAGGTATCTTATTTTATTAACCTGTTATAAATGCTTATATCATTGTTCTTAAGATCTGCTACTGGTCTGTGTCAATTTTCCTTGTGTTTTTCTTTTCCTTTTCCTTTAATAGCAACTCTAAAATTCTGAAGGAATTCTAAAAATAATTTGCTCAACACTTCTTAATTACTTCTCACTACATGTTGCCAAAGAATGGTGAAACATCAAATTTATTTATTATTTATTACATAATCTTTTTACATTGTCTGCTGTGCTTATTGCTAAAATCTCACCTCTGATCAGCATCAGTGTATATAGGACATACAAACAGGAGTACCTCAGGCTATTTAGCTTGCATTCTTGGTTTCTGATTTGTTAGTTTTCCTCTCCTAAAGGACTACTTCATTAAAGATGCTATGATTAAAGTTATTTGATCAATTATATTATTGTTTCTCTTTTGCTAATTTATTCTTATTTTTTAACGTTAAGTATTCTGCTTCCTGAGATGTTGGTGATTCTCATTGTCACAATGCCTGAAAAGGAAAATAGTGTAAATGAGGAAACTGAC
Source organism: Thysanoteuthis rhombus (assembly GCA_963457665.1). Taxonomy (NCBI): domain Eukaryota; kingdom Metazoa; phylum Mollusca; class Cephalopoda; order Oegopsida; family Thysanoteuthidae; genus Thysanoteuthis; species Thysanoteuthis major. Next base: position 52,688,756 of record OY735202.1, read on the forward strand.
AATGCTAGCAATTCCTCGGAACAAGTTAGATTACACTGTGCGTGAAGTCTATTTTTTATTGCATTGTTCGGTTAGATTCTTCCTAGTCATGGTCTTCTTATCCTTTTTGTTATATACAGGAAACTACATATTGTGATCAGCGGCTCTTCGATTATTTCAGTATCATTCACCTATTCCCTTGTTTTTGATTTTCATCTCATTCTCTCTTCGGTATAATTTCTGTCAAAATTCATTTTTGTCATGAGTGAAAAGCATGAATTAATTCATAAGTGTTTATTCTATTCATACTTTTTTGAGCATCCAAAAATATATAAGGAAAATAAGAAGTGACAAAATATGGTGTAAATAGAAGGAAAAATCACACGCTTTTTTCAACACACAAGATACCATACAGCTTTGTTGGCTTAAGTAACAGGCAACTTGAATACATCCACAGCATCATCCCCATTTATGGCAGTACCCCAGTCTTTACATCTTCTTTTCTTTCTCAAAATAGACTCTTGCATCACCTCTTAGAAAACTCTCATAACATATTTTATTGCTCAATACTGGAGGCTCCATCAAACTCTACATGGAAGTCTTTGTCTTCAATCTCAAGTGACATCTTCCTCTTCGGCCCACTGCAGTCCTAACTTTCTGATTGCATGCTCACAGCACACTTGGCCATTCCAAATTCCGCTGCTCTCAACTTTCCAATAGGTCGATCGCATCTGTCAATTCCTAAATGTAATCAATTCTGATTACTTGGGGGTTAAGACACATCCTATGTACTATCCGCTATGTCCTACTCGTACCTCTACATTTAATCTCCCCTCCATTGACTGCCCTACTTGTCCAACTCTGCAATCCCATGTGCAGTCACTGAAACTTAAAACACTGCACCCTGAATGATTGCGCTTCATTCTTGCCTTCCTCTCGATTTCCCACTACCTGCAACCCATCACCTCACCTGTTCCATAGCAGCCTCTGCTCTGAGGTCTCGAGCCTTATTAACCGTTAACACCTTTTGCATTAGTCACCTATTGTCATAGTGTTAATATTAGGCAACTGCTGCAAAGCCACTGAGATATGATCCAGGAAACCAGTCACAAATGTTAGTTTCACCATCCTCTCCAACCCTTCTCCCATAAATCCTGCTAATCTCATGTGTATATGTCTACCTGCTCCCTGGTCTCCCTCATCCTTCTTAGCTTACCATACATCATAAAAGCCCCTTTGAAGAACGCTTCTCTCAATCTAGCCTTAATTTTCCCCTCACTCATTCCCAAGTGAAGTGCTAATGTGTCTCCCTCCAAATATAACAGCATGAAGCTGGTGATATCAGGGATAACCTTCAATTTTGCCACCAGCCTCATGACCACATCTTCTTCACAACGGCCTTATGTCATTGCTCAATTTAATTCTTCCTGCCATATTGTATTACTGGGGCCTGAAATGGCGTGTGTTGTAAATGGAGGTTAGGAAAAACCACTCATCTTTTGCCTGACTGTGATTCTTTCTATGCCAGAAAATTCAGCACACAAGATGCTACACAGCTTCATTGGCCAATGTAACTTGAATGACTTACAGCAAAAGACAAGACCGACAAAAAACAACTTCAGTAGCAACCTACAAGACAGTGATTTTTCTCTTTCATCACAAACTGACAAATTGCCATTTTTATGATGCTCTACCTGAGCGTCACTCTAGTTTACAAAGTTTTTGAATAACTTGGATTTTTAGAAATGTTTTCTTATTGTATATCTTAACCACAAAAATAATTTTTTTTTCTTTCAATTCACTGCATTGAGTCATTCACCAGTTTAAAAAGCTGTTTTTGATAACATTAAGCTCTGTTTTTGATAACATTAACCAAAAGATACGTAGAGGCAGCCACTTATGATCATTTTGAATAAAGTGTTTGAGACTGACTGATCTTGATAACAATAACCATGATTATGATAAGCAGCTCCCTCTGTACTTGAATCTCAACAGCCAAAGAAATGTATCCTTCTGTAAGCTGGTCAAGTGAGGATCAACATAAAATCAGCTGTTATTGTTGTTGTTGCCTTGGGAATTAGTCATGTATTGGGTGTGACAATGTTTGGCAATAATTTTTTTTCCAGCAACTAAGCAATTTCAAGGTTTGTTTGCTCATTTCATCGTTTGAGTGTATACATGATTTTGTAGAAAATGATTAGAAAAAGACTGGCTTCTTCTGCTCACCATCTTCACTTTCATTTTGCAAGCAATGTGCTGTTAGTGTCTTCTATTAACTATTCTCCAAAATTTTAGTTTAGTTCATTGAAATATATAAATAAAAGATTCGGGACTTATGATTCCGAGAGTTTAACTTGAAGAGTTCAGCTAAATAGTGTCATTTGGTGAATTTTTTAATGAATAAACTAAAAAAAAATTACCTGGTGTGTCTTATAGAACATCAGAGAGGAGCAAGTCCAGGGTAATAACACAGCTGGGAGTGTCTTGAATTAGGTGTTATGTCAGAAAAAACTCGGCCTTGAGCAGCAAAACTATAATAAAGAGTGTCGATCAAGGTAATGTGTCCAGATCATCTTGATGCAGAATTCTCCGTTATGTTGCAAAATGTGTCAGGCGTGATATTCAACGGCCTCTTGAAGCCCAGACACAAAGTGAAACATCTGAAATGGGCTAGAAAGTATTTGAAAATTGACTTCAATGTTTTTGTTTTTTTTTCTACAGCAAGGTGGCTGAGAAGTTATGTTTTCGGCTGGAATTATAGGAGAAAGGTTATTGAACCTTGGTGTGTATTGGATGCAGTAAAAATGAGATCCCTTATAGTGAATTTTTGCAAGACAGTTTCTAGCCTTGGTTTATGAATTAGTGTCAGTCAACATACAAAACTTATCTTCATGTTAGACCATGCCCAGTGCATACACAACGGTCAACTAATGAACAGAAATAGGTTTCAGAAATGGTTGATTTATGGACTGGTCCCCATTTACTCCAAATTTCAACCCAATTAAAACTCTCTGGAGCATTCTCATGAGGAAGGTGTATGAAAATAGGTATCAGAAAAAGTTTGCTACTGAAGAAGAATTATGGCAAGAAATTCAAAATTTAACAATGGATGATCAACTAATATCAGTGATTCGTGGGCAACAATCTTACATTTCAAAGTAAATGATTCATATCCGTTTTTGTTAATTTAAAAAAGTGCATGCTGTTAATTTATATATTTAATGGATGTGTATTTTTATAGCTTGTTTAAACTGTCTTGATTCTATCTGAATTTTTATCCATATATATTTATTATATTGTGTTTTCTACCCATGCTCAATAATTTGGCACAATAAAAATTGAGGAATTTCTATAAAATACCTTATATCCTTCACCACCTGTACATTCAAGTTCAATATTTGCAGGCATTGTATGATAATGCGGTGTGAATATTAGTGTAAAAAAATTATTAAAATTCTTCCTGTGTTGTAGAACTTAGAAGAGAAAAACATATTTGCATAATAATTTGACACACTGTAGTAAGTATATACCAATGTAGATGTGAACATATGTATGTGCATGTATTTGCCTACGTTGAACGACTAGCCATCAAAGATGGTGAAGAGATCTATCTTTTTTTTCTTTTTTTATTATATAAGTGCGTGCTTTTGCTCCAGTACTCCTGACCATACTGTTTTGTCTACAGACTTGAAGAACAGAATCAGTATTCCACTAGATCCATTCTAAAAATGCCTTTTTTTTTTTTCGTAAAAAAAGTTTTTTGGCTCTGTGGGAGCCTTATTCTAATGGGTTTATTAATGGCACCTAGATTCTCCAAAATCTAGATGTTACTTTACTCTTTTAGATGTTTTTCAGTGGAAAACACCAGTGATATCAAATCAAATTCATTCTTACCATATTTATACTTCAATGGAATTATTTACATAATGCAAAATTTTGAAGTACAATTTTTCAATTGTTGACTGATTGCAAGTTTATCTTATTGCATGTATGCCTGTGTATACATGTGTGCACAGATGCATGTGATTCCAGCTTTCATGTCTCTGTGTTGCCCGTATCTGAATCTGCATATTTTTTGGAGAATCTGTGACAGAATTCCTGTTTTCATTATGATGAATACTCATGGTTTGTGATCATTTGTTCATTTGTACCAAATGTACCTTTTGGCCTACTTAATAGTTTTTAATAGTGTTCACCAAATGTCTAAAAATGTATATCTTATTGAAGTGTGTGTGCACTTTGCAAAAAACCCTTGTTCCATATTACTGAAGGGCATCTGGTTTTCTATCTGCCTCTGCGGTCTGATCCTTTGGAGAGTTATCATGTTAAGACAGGCTTCCCAAGGAAAAATGGATGCGATCGGTAATGGTCTGAGAGTTGCGATTAAAAGCAACAGAAATTAAGATGAAAAATATACTAATCAGTCGGAAATTGAAAATCTTTTTATAGTTTGTGAAAAAAATTAAATTTTCTATAGATGTGTGATTTTGCAGGATATAGGTTGAAGTAAATTAATCTGAAGCTTTCCCCTACCCTCTTTTTTTTTTTTTTTTTTTTTTTTTTGAGGTAATAGTGTTGGGTTGACCAATGTAACATATGGGATAAAACTGTATCACCTTGCTTCTGCTGTTGTTAGACTAATCAAAAGTAAACCTTTTAAAGACAATCAATTTTGTTTTTCACAAGAATATAGCCTTCTTGATCACATAATACAAGTATACTCGCTCCAAATGTTTGCTATAATAAACAGATGAAAATCATTAGCTCTATGAAATGTCATACAAACCAACATCTGAATTTGTAAACAAAAGAATTACATACTGTAATTATTCATCAACCACTGTCTAAGCAAGGTAACCCTCACCTTGGTCTACTTCTTAGCGAGAGTCAGACAAAAGTTAGGGGATCCTCCCCCCACCATATAAGGTCCAGGACACATTGGTTAATAGTTTGTAAATTAGAGTTTTCCACTGGTAGTTTATGGCAAATAAATTAGCTGTTGTTTTCTGTGCCTAATAATACAGCAAGATAGGAAAATTAGTGAGTTATTATGTACACATGCAAATAACTGGTCACGAGTTCCCAAACAGAAATGAAAACAGCACTACTTTAGTTAGAAATCCAAGTATGAGAAGAATGCTCAAACTGTACTTTCCTGTTTCCAACACTTCAATTGACAATATGTCTTCTCTATTTATTTTAGAATGAATGTATAGTCTTAACATTCTCCCCATAAGATTCCATTCCACAATTACTGATCTATAAGTCAAAATCAAGCTCAAGTAGATACTATTTATTTTTAAAATGATCTTTTTTGACAATATTTTGAGTAGTTATTTTTCTGTCATCAAATTAGTTATTACAGTGGCCCAACTTGCCTCACCTTTTTACAAAGTTTTGATATTTTCCTCTTGATGAGCATGGTAATAAGCTTAATATGTCTAACAATGATCAAATTTCACTTATGAGCTCCAGTGCAATCCTGTTAGTGTTCAAGGCACATAATTTAGATGATTTTTGCTCAATCACCAACATTAAAATGCTTCTAAAAATAATTCCCTTCTTTGTGTATAACGAAAAAAATTCTTAGCTTGTATTAGGATATGCTGAATTCAAAAGTTTATCAGTGTGATATTTGGGATTCTTTTTTATGCAAGCTGTGAGGTTTAAGAAAATGGCTCATTTTATTGTATCTATATCTGCATTATAGTTATTATAAAAACTTTCTTCTACATTATTAGTGTTACTCAATTGTATAGAAATGAATTTAAACAATCTCTTGGTATACATGTAAAATATAAGAAACATTTCAAGAAACCAGAGAATGGGATTAATAAAAAAACTTCAACCGTGAATTTAATTCCACCAACCATTTTGTTTTGGTTGGTTTGTCTTCACCCCCATAGATCTTGCGAGGTTTTTCTTCCAATAAAAAATTGAAAGATCAAATAACAGAATAGATTTATTAAAAGTATTTCTTGGTAGAAAAATCTGACTCCTTAACCCGTTAATAGTGTGAGGTACAACGAGTAATCTACGACTAGAGCAAATATTTATCAATAGCTATTTATGTAATCTATGATACCATGGGTAGGATTTATCAAAAATGTCAAAATTTTCAATCACATTTAGTGACATAACAAATTTTGATGGCAGATTGAGGTGGGGACAAAACAATAACAATGGTTGTATTTCAGTAATGACTTTATTACTGTATAACATGAAGATTTCAGCCCTTTTTTATTTATTTATTTTTTATCAATGCCTAATAACTTCAGATTCCCATTCAACTTTAATGCAAGTATTACTGATAGGCAGAATAGACTTATTATAATGTATCATAGCAAAATAAATGAAGGCATATTGGCTCTTTTTTATTGTGTGCTTCTTAGTAAATGACCAGCTCAATTACTTTTTAAATACAGTAATTTATAAAATGGATAGACCGTTCAAGTATATATTAGATTGATTCATTCATTAGAAAAAAAAATATTCTTACCAATGTTTTAATTATACTTTTGTGTTCATTCAAGTGATATTTATTTCAAACCTCAGCTGTAATGAATGTTACAAAGCCTACTGCATGACCTTTTGCACAACCAACAAAACAATGCTATTAGAATATGGACATTGTAGGTCAAAATTTGTTCACATATTGTGAGATAGATTTTGAAATGTGCTTAAAAAATGCATGATATTAGTCACTATTAGATATCTTTTTGTGTGGTTATTCATTGTGTATTTCCCCAGGTTTTTTTTGTCCATTTTTTTTATTTTTAAAAAATTTTTTTCATTTTGGTGCAAATGTTATTATTCAAATAATATATTAAAGTAACCACTTGAAAAAAATGGGAATACTTAGTATCTTGCTTGGTACATGAAGACTGATATTTGTGTTGCTTACGTGTAGGCATGAACAAAATGGTTGTGAATTTCCAGCATGAAATCTACATCTGAGAAATTTAAAAATCTGATTAAAATCAGCATATTGTTTGATTTTGATGACATTCTCGATACCCATTTACTGAAGAGCGAATTTTCAAAAATATGATTTTCCATTCAAAATGTTTGAGAAAACAATTCTTTTTGTTCTTCCCACCCCACCTTTTATTAATTTGATGAAATATTTCATAGTCTCATGCTGCAGTTGATTTTTACACATTTTACAGATATATCCCTCAAGAAATAAATGTTTGAAAGGAAGTCTTACTTTGTGATTTAAAAAAAAAACAAAAAACAGGAAAATCAAGTAAAATGTTTTCTTGGTAAATCTTTAGTTTTATTCGACTTGTTAAAATTCAGGCTTTTGATCTTGGTTGAGGGTTGGGGGGGGGTTCTCACAATATTTCAAAACTGAGATTTTTCATAATTTTTATTAGTTATCTCGATTAATCTCTTTTTTTTCATTCTTTCTATATCATACTTCCACTAAAATGTATGTATAAAAATATTCAACAAGCATGGAGAATTGAATACAGCTAAATGATGAGAAAACAGTTTCTCTCATTCATGTAAATTGACCATTATTACAAATCCTTGGAGGTTGTAAATCGATGCATAGCTCAGTTTAATGTTGTAAATCCCACTGCATATCTCAGTTTTCCATAGTCAGCGGGAAATGCCCTGTGTGTCAGCTTGTAATAAAAATTGATAACTTTCTGCGAGATATGATGATTGATAGTGCTAAAAGTTTTTCTTTGTTTCATTTCTTAACTCCAAAATATTGGACTCTTTTAGTGTAGTTCAGTTGACCAGAGATAAAACTCGGTATTTCTGCTAAATTATCTGAATTTGACAACTTTAGGGTAGATTTTTAACCATGGAATATCAAATTGCTAAAAAAATATATTCACTATCAATAAATGCATTAATCGATTGTGCATGAGTTCGTCGCTTAAAAATTCAGAAAAAAAAAATTAATTTAATTGGAAACATTGATTTTATAACTGTCAATACGTATGTAAGGATTGATGAAAATAAGTTTTTTTTCTCATTTAAACAAAAATTTAGACCAATTTATTTTCAGAAAAACCTTTTTTTTTTTTTTTTTTTTTTTTTTTAAATCAAATGGAATCTAAAAAATTTTTCATCAAGTTTATAAATCCGGTTTTAATTTCATGTTCAAAATTGTTCATGCCTACTTGTTTTGCTTTATTGCCTGCAGCAGAGCAAATTTTATTCATATGCTTCCCTTTGGTAGGCTTAAAATCCTTATCAAATCAAAAGCATTCCATAAAACCACTCAGCTTATGATTTCAAGATTAGGAACTCTGCACTATTGTTGTTCATAGGGACATATTTTTGCTTGATGGTTGCCACAGTTTTTCACCATTTCATCAACCCAGAGAAACATCCTTTATTGCAAGAAAAGAAACTTAATCTTTCTTTGTGTGTGTATATATATATAAATACACACACACAATTTTACACCGAAAAAGAAAGAAAAAATTAGTTAGAATAACAACCAAGATGATGTTATATTCTGAAATATATCATTAAAACCCATTAATCCCTAAAATTTGATTTCCAATTTTGAACTGTCATAATTTCTGTTAATTTGGAATATGCTAAATGAATCTGATTTCTAGCAGACATTCCAAGGTAAGTGATGATGTTTGTTTGATTTACCTAATGTAGTTTCATAATACTTTAGTTTTTTATAGATTAGTAATTTAATAAACATAGAAATGGTATTTTGCTACTCAAGGCAACAGCAATTGTATTCTTGCAGTGAAATGACTGGTTTGTTGCGTAATAAAGACCCTCTTATCCAAGAGTTGATAACTGTCTTTAGATTTTCTTTCCCTCTACATTTGACAGCTGTACTTTTCAATCCCCTTTTTCTACGCTTGACTCCCTTACTCCTATCCATATAACATTTGAATCAGAAATTTCTGCTGGCAAACTGCTCCAAAAGCTGAATTTTTGTTTATTTTCCTAATGATAGCCAGAAAATGTATCTGTCAGGATTTGGGTAGGGCGTAGTTCTAGGGAAGAGAGCTTACGGGCTCTATATTCAATTACATGGCCTTTCCGTGAAAGGCACTAATGGTGACACCTGCTCCTTAATGACTCTACAGGCACCACCAGTATTCTTAAATAATGAATTATGGGATACAAGATAGCATAATTGGCAAGTGTCAGTCTGGGAGGTACACAGGTTCAGCAGCGTAGGCAGTGTGCCTCTCTGTTGCCTGTAACTCCCAATTGCCACTAGCCATTAATTGGCCTTCAATAACCCTGATTGCCAGTGACAAGGTATTTTGGACAAGCTTTGAAAGTTCTTCAGTTTATTACCATTCTTGTCACACCACATAGAAAGAGAGAGGATTAAGTTCCTCCTCCTCCCCTCCTTCTGTCCTCTTCTATGTAATCTATCTCGCATTTTTGTTGGCGTATTACACAATTACAAGAAATGTATGCAGCTGACTCTTGTCTAAATACAAATTCACTCTGCCTTGGGGATTGTTCCTTGTGGTTTTCATCTTGTAAGCTAGTCAAATAGTGTGAAACAAATAAAACTTATTACCCTTTGCTTTGTTGATTTACCATTTGATGCTTATAGTAAAATACAGAGCTCAAAATGTTTCTGAGACTAGGTTTTCAATAATCAAAAGCAGCCTCAAACTTCATCATTAGAACAAATTGTTTTAATTTCTAATTGTTCTGAGACCCCCCCCCCATCATAGATTCATTCAGAATTATTATCAAGCCAAATACTTAAATATTTTAGTTGGAACTTTGCAAAAAATATTTGGATTTTGATCTATAAGTGGCTCTAATTAGAAAGAAAAAAACTCTTGGAATCAATGAAATTAAGACTACTTTTGTATTCCCCAACAAAGAAAAAATGTTATCATTTGTAAAACTGAATCGTGTTCCGATGGCTTTTGCATGAATCTTATTCTACTCATCACCCACATGACATATGTTTACTGAATAAAAAAAATGAATTACATGTGACACATCTTTTTTTTTTTTTTTTTTTACTGCGTAACCACGAAGTATTTTCTCCATGTGCCTGATAAATACTTATTTTAAATGTTCCACATAATGTTTGTTTTTGTCTTTTTTAAATCTAAAAATACCCTCATAGATAAAAGAAAAGCAACCTAAAACAAAGACGTTTAATTCAATTAAAAGATTGGAAGAAATTCTATTTGTATTAATAAATAAATTGGAAATACCTTGAGAATAGATCCTTGGTTTAAACAATGATAAATGAACAAAAAAAAACAAACAATATCAGCTTTTATAATGAATAATATCAACAGATGGCAAGATATTTATTTACATCTAGTTGTTCTGTATATCTTGTAAGCTATATACAAGTCATAGAGATTGTGTTTGAATGACTGGGTTGGATACAGGGGTACTGTTTTGTAATTGTCCTTTACGGGGCTGATACTGGACACCAGTAAACTCATTTCTGGCTTCTTCCAGGTCTTTGAAGCATTGGTATTTTACAGCATTATCTACAAGTTCTGCTATGTAAGGAAAGTTCTGGAAGGCTCTGTTTTTTAAAAGATGGTACAAAACCCGTCGGTTGAGCAGAGGATATCGAATGTTAGAAAGTATATCCTGGATTTTTGACTTGTCCTGAAGTTTGTTTTTTTTCATCCAACCTGTGGCTGCACTCAAGATACAGTCCTCATCAGCATGCAGGTTATCATTTTGGATGAGATCACGAACTAGCTGCCATGGACACGAGGGCCACATTTTACTACAGGCTAATTGGGGGAAACACAGACACAACACAAAAAATGCTTGTGATCTTATGTGTTCAGGCATCAGGCTTGACTGGCATAGGTAACACACTATCTCTATACTGAAGCTGGCTGAGCCATAGCCGAATTGTAAAGTCTTTTCCAAGATCTGAAGGATATAATTCTCGCAGTGGCTAATTAAGGGCCACACTGAGTAGTTGACTGCAAGTCGATAGAGTGGCACTACGTATTCTCGGTGCAACCATACTGCTCCACTGTATATGAAATATAGAAATCGACTGAACACTTGTGCACATTCTGCATCCACGTGTAGTTTGAGAATGGGTCGCTGGGTTTCGTCAACAGTTACCAATTCATTGAGCAACTGAGTGAATACCTCGCTCTTCATTCCTAGAATCATCTTGTGTGCACTGAAGGCTAATTCGCCATCATTAATATTGATTACCACATCACTGAGAGACTCACTGTCAAACAGGGCCTCAAAAGATTGTGTGGTCTTACATTTTCGACTGCTATCTCCTTCTTCACTGCTATCCAGAACACCACCAGAGGGGGGTTGGGTAGGATCAGGGTAGTGCAGTTGGGCACCGTAGCTTCTCATCATCTCCATTGTCCGCCACCATGGTATATTTTAATCCATACTAAGCATAATGTAGGCTTTGATCACAATAAGTGTTTACACCAAATGGAACATGCCTGAAGAAAAAAAATAAAACCATCTTTTAGAGTCATTCAATTTCATTTACATCACTTCATAGTCTTAGCTGCAATACACAAGCAAGCAATGTATATTTGATATGGACATGAAATCAACAAAAATAAATGAATCAAATCCTCACCTTTTCAATATAAAAGTGAATTTCCTCCTTAATAATTAGATAATTTCAAAGACAGCGTGGAATTTTTTTTCTCGAATTGCTGGAATTATGCTTTAAATTGGTAGGAAGAATTCAATTGGGTGGTGTCTGAGCAACCTCCAAATCTGAAACTATTATTAGTTAAAAAGAAGCTGATATCAGAAACATCCCTTCTTTTAATCTCTAGCGCTTTGCTTCAGTAGGTTGAGTCACATTTTGACACTATTCTAAAAGACCCTTTTGACATTATCCCTTGGGTCTTTTTCAACGAACTGAATGTTTCATCCAAGACATCGATGAAAAGATCAATACAAATCAAATTTGTACCCGTAAATTGATATTTAAACAATCCATGCGTAAATATATTCTCTTTAAATCAAATAAATAACTTAAGGTTAAAAAGAATTGATCTTTAAATGTCGACAAATTTAAATTTATAACTTTTCATTTAGTTTCATTTTGTTTTTCCATTTTAATTGTTAGTTTAGCTTTCTTGAAAAATCTAAAAAGTTTGAGATCATTATTATTCTTGAATTGTGATCTTTTTTTCTTGATGGGGAAGGGAGAATTAGTGGCTAGGTTTCAAGTTTGTAAAATCAGTTTCCAATGTTTCTTCAGCTGAACCTCAGGAATACTTTTCTTTAAATACAGAGGCATGTGGAGCTATTCATATTTTTCATGTACTGGAAAGTAGTACAGGTCTCCCCCATTAAAACGCAGATGAATGGTGGACCCCAACATATGGATCTAGCTAAATAAATAGCTAAATTCAGCCACAAATTAATCACATTTATTACAAATTATGGCGCGGTTTATCTTTTGTGGACCTCAATACCCACATGGTAAAGGAACGCATGTACCAATCATAGTTCCTTGGGAGGATATTCTACTCTAGTTTTGACAGCAGATTTTCGAAGAGTCCTATTTTGTCAAATATAGAAACATTTCAATATTAAGGTGTGCCCATAGGATCTGTTTTGTTGTTTGTTTACACATAAAGCAGTATTAATTTTTTTCCATTTATCTGATCAGCATAATTTCACTGAGGTAACAAGTTTGTTCTAAGTTAGTAAGTACACTCACTTAAAAAAATACACTAGTTCTTGTTGTTCCCTTTTAATTTTAATTAGTTTTACTTCCCAGTCTTTGTGGTTGGTGCGTTAGTCCAGCAGCCAGATATCAATATTGATGTATTTTCGAACTCAATCTGCTACGAACGTGGGATTAGTTCTCCTGTGAAATAGGCTGGTTTGCAGGTTTGTGTCGATTATTCAATTCTAGTCCTAGCCGATTGACATGGGTAACAAGTAATAACAAAAATATTCTAATAAATAATTGGGGAAAATCAATGTATTCAAATATCGCCGTTCAAGGGTTGGCTATAGTGAAAGAATTGAAAAAAAAAAAAAAAAAAAAGGTTCTGGCAATATTCGATGCCAAAAATATTTTTCGTGTCGTCAGTTATCGTGTACCTTATTTCCAGGCAATAAACCTAGATCATTTTCGATGAGTTAATTTATTTTCTCTTGAACCCTAATTAACAGATGCATAACAGCTACGGGGAGCTGGAGAGGAAACCCAGGAGTATAAAACTGATATAAAAAACATGCGTGATATATATATATATATATATATATATATATATATATATATATATATATATATATATATATATATATACCCAGAGAAAAACCACTTCCTATCACTGCCTCCACCACCACTTGTTTACTTGGACACTTATCTCTTCTTCTTCAATTTTCATACCTTTACAAGAAGAGAAAATAAGGTGTGGAAAAGATGTAGGCTTTACTTGCCGTCTCTTCGTCAAGTTTGTGATAGTACGGATTTCTTCATCACGGAATATATTGTATGGCACTGACGTACAGGCTTTCTTATTCTCCTTAAAAATGTTTTTTTTTTTAATACAGTTTTGTTAGGTGTCAAGAACCGATTGAAGTCCAATAAGTGTCTCTTCTTTCCTGCGGTACTCAATTCAAAGTTGAAATTTGACATAAGAAGAAATTTAATTTGAAAAAAATATATCCCGTCTTTAGCAACCAGTACTAGTCTTGTACTTTCAAAATCTATCATACTCACAGTTCGTGATATTGGGACAAGTACAATATTTGTGAAATGACAACAAAATACTTATTTATAAAGTTAAATTCGTTGCCTGCAAATTTCCATCAACAATGACAGGAAAAAAAAAATTCTATTTCATTCATTGGAACATTAAGTAAAGACACCGATATAATTGTTTTACTTATCTACGACCTGATCACTGTTGATTCATTCAATTCAAACGATCATTTTTTATCTTCATATTGTATAAATCCCAATTCAATGTCAATTTAAAATTCACTTGACATGAAACATTAAAATTTAAGCTTTTGTTTACGTTTGGAAATGATGCAAAATTATAACAATTGGGTTTCTGAAATATGTTTGATAATTTTTTAGAAATCAAAATAGTAGCAGTTATTTCGAATTTAATAATTGCTGTTTGGCAACCAGGAAAAGACTGTTTATAAGTTAACATTTAAGGAAGTAAAGTGAAGAAAAAAAGCGGAACGGGACATATTTTACATGAATTATTTACTATTGAAAGGTAACGATAAATAGTCGATGATTTAAAGGTAAAGGTTCAGTTTTTCATCTTCACCGTCCATGTGCTACTGCTAACCGTTAAAATGATTTATGATGAGATATACGTGGAGAAAATACTTTTTCTTCTCCTTCTGGTCCAGGCTGATTTTTTTTCCTTTTTTTTTTTTTTTCGAAGACTAGATAGTTCCACTGTTCCCAACCAAACCAACGAAATTATGAATAACACCTCAGAAAAGGATACTTATTTTATTTACTTTCGACTCAGAACATGTCAATTGTAAATAGCTTGCTTGAAGTTGTGAGAAAGGAATAATTCGTATTTAAAAGGAGCGTGGAAGTGTGCAAAGGACAACGTAAAAGAGGTGACTGGCCCTTCGGTCATGGTGGGGAAGCAGGTTGTTAGCTGTCCAACACTTGTAGTTCACTACTGTCTGTTGCTACACATGCATACTACTCACAGTCATTGGTTTTAGTTACATACCTTTCTTTTTTATTATTTGCTTATTTTAAACTCGTACAAGTGCAAGTACCAAAGGGACTAATGAATGAATGGCGGTACAAAAAAAAGGTTAAAATAACGAAGTAGGGAATAAGTTTTGTTTGGAAAAGGAATCGTACCTGAATTACTGTCATTTCTCAAGTCTTATGTTGTTGTCTCCGAAGATACCGGCATCACAAGAGAGCTGTCCGATAGAGTACGCACTGTCAAGATAAGGCAGCCTAAGACTACACGGCTACTGCTACTGAAACTTCTACTTCTACCACTGCTGCTGATGCTGTTGTGATGTCCTCCTATGTGTGATGGGGGAGAGGTGAGAAAGAAAGAAAGAAAGGGTGGACATTTATAAAAGAAGCTGGAGTAGCAAAATGTGTTGGGGAGTAGGAGCGGGTGTTGAATTCAGACCAGTGGAGCCATGTCCAGGTCACTCAGGTGAACCGAGTGGAGCCGGGGAGATATACTTGACCAATTAAGCGTGGGTCAGTGGTCTCTACATCTCTCTCATCACCACTACAAATCTGTTAAAAATCATACTCCATTATCTTGTCTGAGCCATGAGTACAAACGGTTTTTAGTCAAGTCCTTTTAGGAATCTAGTAAGCATAGAGAGTAGTAGGCATCAACTACCTTCCTTAAATTAAGAATAAATGTAGCACGGCCAAATTAACCTTAGCTTTAGCATCTTTCCTAAACCATGCACTCAAAATTTCACAGGGAAAAGAAATCAGCGACTGCAGATATAGTCAAGATGCCCGTTCATAGGTTCGAACTCTAACAACTGTGGGTCATTATAAATCTACTTACTTGCTGGTTTGGGAATTCAATCGGTTAGATTCTGCATATGCCATGTAGATATACTATTTCAGATATATAGACGTTTTATGTCTTATGTGAGAGAAAGACACATAGTTAACAGCAGAGACAGAATGTCTGAGGGTGTTGTTGTGGTGGTAGAGGTTTTGTGGAAATGGGGTAAGAGATAGCATCAAAAGTGGCTCTCTGGTCATTACTTCAGACAGCCTCAGGAATAGGATAGGAAAGGGCCCTTGTTAGTAAAATGCTAAAAAGGATGTTAGGCTTCAGCCTCCTCTACTACTTCAAGTATATTAGTTTGTTTTTCAAACAAATAAAAATGTAAAATAATACCCTCATATTTTAGCTTCTGATCAACAGATAATTTTGTGCAAGATTTTTGTAAAAATTTGATCTATTTAAGAAAAATAAAATAAATTCTTTCAATTCCTAACCCTTTCCTATGATCAGTTGCTTTATTTTTGCTTATTGAGATGCTTAGCTATGCATCCCTCCAAGTACAAGTATATATTGATTACAGCACTTGATTTGTTTCAAAATTTCCTGTACTGTTCAAAATCGCTCTGTTTAAGCTTTGATTATAATTTAATGCCTCATATATATAGTCACACTAATTTGTACAGCAAAACCTCACAATTCAAGGTATTCTAGTAGTTTGCAAATTTGTAATAGAAAACAGAGGTAATGAATAGCTTTTGATACAATTTTTTGTTAACAAGTCCAATAATTGGGTAAAATAAGAGTACCTGAATAGGAACCATGTATCCGACCTGTTATCCTGGCGAAAGGATCCTGCCTTTGTTAGTTTCACTAATGTATTTAAAAATTGTTGGCATAATTTTCATTTGTGTGCGGATTGTAATATATGTAAAACTTATTGAAAATGACAAACAGATTTGAACTTGAGTTTCTATCACCAATGTTCAACTACTTGGGCACTGAACTCTTCACTTAATTCAATGAGAAAAGCTAGCAGCATCTATCTTCCCTCAAAGTACTCTTACCACATGGTTTGCCATGGTCATATTGCTATTTTAGTTGCATTCAAGTGAATGATCTATAATTTTCTGCTAGATTGACATCTAGATGGGTCATGTAGCATAAAACCTGATTATCTTGTACATAAACAAATTACTCTTTTTGTTAAAAGTTACATTTTACTTGTATCTCAATAGAGTATTGCATTATATCTGATTTTGTGTTTAATCTACTTCACTTGCCTAGTTCTGTGAATTAAACCATATCAAACGTCTTTCAGCTTCATGCTTTACTAGTGAATCATAAACAAAGTGATTTTTTTTTTTTGTATAATCCTTTGTAGAAATAGGAAGTTGAAAATTCAACTGGTGATCATCAAATTAATTTTAACATCTTAGCGTATACTTCATTTTTTTTTCTTATTTTTATTTGGGTTCTTTTCTTACTTTTTGTTAGATTTTTTTAAAAATATTGTACATTCTGTTGATGTAGAGATATGTGGTTGTTCAAATTGTACTGATATTTTATGTATGGAAGATAAAAATAGATTGCTTTTACTATTTACAACATATAAATTAGTATTAAAGGAAATTACTCTTGGCCTTGATGTACAAATATGATAACCAAATCCAACGAGGGAGTTGAACTGCTGAAAGTGATAAATTATACTGTTTGGCACAGGCTTGAGATCAGGCTGAAAGAACTACTTCAGCAAGTTGAGCATGTCATCTTTGAAAAACTAACTTTTGAGGTTATTTTTTTAGCCAATCTTTGGTTCTAAACCTCAGAAAATAATAATTTTATACCAAGATTTTCATCATTCATTCATCTCCCAAATGGCGCACATCTATCACAATAAAATCAACTTTTAAGCTAGCTCTCTCATCTCTTCCTCCCTCTTTCGCTCTCGTCTCTTCCTCCCTCTTTCGCTCTCGTCTCTTCCTCCCTCTTTCGCTCTCGTCTCTTCCTCCCTCTTTCGCTCTCGTCTCTTCCTCCCTCTTTCGCTCTCGTCTCTTCCTCCCTCTTTCGCTCTCGTCTCTTCCTCCCTCTTTCGCTCTCGTCTCTTCCTCCCTCTTTCGCTCTCGTCTCTTCCTCCCTCTTTCGCTCTCGTCTCTTCCTCCCTCTTTCGCTCTCGTCTCTTCCTCCCTCTTTCGCTCTCGTCTCTTCCTCCCTCTTTCGCTCTCGTCTCTTCCTCCCTCTTTCGCTCTCGTCTCTTCCTCCCTCTTTCGCTCTCGTCTCTTCCTCTCTCTCATCTCTGTCGTCTCTTCCTCTCTCTCATCTCTGTCGTCTCTTCCTCTCTCTCATCTCTGTCGTCTCTTCCTCTCTCTCATCTCTGTCGTCTCTTCCTCTCTCTCATCTCTGTCGTCTCTTCCTCTCTCTCATCTCTGTCGTCTCTTCCTCTCTCTCATCTCTGTCGTCTCTTCCTCTCTCTCATCTCTGTCGTCTCTTCCTCTCTCTCATCTCTGTCGTCTCTTCCTCTCTCTCTCTCATCTCTGTCGTCTCCCTCTCTCTCTCTCATCTCTGTCGTCTCCCTCTCTCTCTCTCATCTCTGTCGTCTCCCTCTCTCTCTCTCATCTCTGTCGTCTCCCTCTCTCTCTCTCATCTCTGTCGTCTCCCTCTCTCTCTCTCATCTCTGTCGTCTCCCTCTCTCTCTCTCATCTGTCGTCTCCCTCTCTCTCTCTCATCTCTGTCGTCTCTTTCCCCTCTCTCTCTCTCATCTCTTTCCCCCCTGTCTCTCTCTCATCTCTTTCCCCCTGTCTCTCTCTCATCTCTTTCCCCCTGTCTCTCTCTCTCATCTCTTTCCCCCTGTCTCTCTCTCTCATCTCTTTCCCCCTCTCTCTCATCTCTTTCCCCCTCTCTCTCTCATCTCTTTCCCCCTCTCTCTCTCATCTCTTTCCCCCTCTCTCTCTCTCTCTCATCTCTTTCCCCCTGTCTCTCTCTCTCTCATCTCTTTCCCCCTCTCTCTCTCTCTCTCATCTCTTTCCCCCTGTCTCTCTCTCTCATCTCTTTCCCCCTGTCTCTCTCTCTCATCTCTTTCCCCCTGTCTCTCTCTCTCATCTCTTTCCCCCTGTCTCTCTCTCTCATCTCTTTCCCCCTGTCTCTCTCTCTCATCTCTTTCCCCCTGTCTCTCTCTCTCATCTCTTTCCCCCTGTCTCTCTCTCTCATCTCTTTCCCCCTGTCTCTCTCTCTCATCTCTTTCCCCCTGTCTCTCTCTCTCATCTCTTTCCCCCTGTCTCTCTCTCTCATCTCTTTCCCCCTGTCTCTCTCTCATCTCTTTCCCCCTCTCTCTCATCTCTTTCCCTCTCTCTCATCTCTTTCCCCCTGTCTCTCTCTCATCTCTTTAACCCTGTCTCTCTCTCATCTCTTTCCCCCTGTCTCTCTCTCTCATCTCTTTCCCCCTGTCTCTCTCTCATCTCTTTCCTCCTGTCTCTCTCTCTCTCTCATCTCTTTCCCCCTGTCTCTCTCTCTCATCTCTTTCCCCCTGTCTCTCTCTCATCTCTTTCCCCCTGTCTCTCTCTCTCTCATCTCTTTCCCCCTCTCTCTCTCTCATCTCTTTCCCCCTCTCTCTCTCTCTCATCTCTTTCCCCCTCTCTCTCTCTCTCATCTCTTTCCCCCTCTTTCTCTCTCTCTCATCTCTTTCCCCCTGTCTCTCTCTCATCTCTTTCCCCCTGTCTCTCTCTCTCATCTCTTTCCCCCTGTCTCTCTCTCTCATCTCTTTCCCCCTGTCTCTCTCTCTCATCTCTTTCCCCCTGTCTCTCTCTCTCATCTCTTTCCCCCTGTCTCTCTCTCTCATCTCTTTCCCCCTGTCTCTCTCTCTCATCTCTTTCCCCCTGTCTCTCTCTCTCATCTCTTTCCCCCTGTCTCTCTCTCATCTCTTTCCCCCTCTCTCTCTCTCATCTCTTTCCCCCTGTCTCTCTCTCATCTCTTTCCCCCTGTCTCTCTCTCATCTCTTTAACCCTGTCTCTCTCTCATCTCTTTAACCCTGTCTCTCTCTCATCTCTTTAACCCTGTCTCTCTCTCATCTCTTTCCCCCTGTCTCTCTCTCTCATCTCTTTCCCCCTGTCTCTCTCTCATCTCTTTCCCCCTGTCTCTCTCTCTCTCATCTCTTTCCCCCTGTCTCTCTCTCTCTCATCTCTTTCCCCCTCTCTCTCTCTCTCATCTCTTTCCCCCTGTCTCTCTCTCTCTCTCATCTCTTTCCCCCTGTCTCTCTCTCTCATCTCTTTCCCCCTGTCTCTCTCTCTCATCTCTTTCCCCCTCTCTCTCTCTCATCTCTTTCCCCCTCTCTCTCTCTCATCTCTTTCCCCCTGTCTCTCTCTCATCTCTTTCCCCCTGTCTCTCTCTCATCTCTTTCCCCCTGTCTCTCTCTCATCTCTTTCCCCCTGTCTCTCTCTCATCTCTTTCCCCCTGTCTCTCTCTCTCTCATCTCTTTCCCCCTGTCTCTCTCTCTCTCATCTCTTTCCCCCTCTCTCTCTCTCTCATCTCTTTCCCCCTCTCTCTCTCTCTCATCTCTTTCCCCCTCTCTCTCTCTCTCTCATCTCTTTCCCCCTCTCTCTCTCTCTCTCATCTCTTTCCCCCTGTCTGTCTCTCTCTCTCTCATCTCTTTCCCCCTGTCTCTCTCTCATCTCTTTCCCCCTGTCTCTCTCTCTCATCTCTTTCCCCCTGTCTCTCTCTCTCATCTCTTTCCCCCTCTCTCTCATCTCTTTCCCCCTCTCTCTCTCATCTCTTTCCCCCTCTCTCTCTCATCTCTTTCCCCCTCTCTCTCTCATCTCTTTCCCCCTCTCTCTCTCATCTCTTTCCCTCTCTCTCTCATCTCTTTCCCTCTCTCTCTCATCTCTTTCTCTCTCTCTCTCTCATCTCTTTCTCTCTCTCTCTCTCTTTCTTAGTCTCTCACCAAAACAAACATAGCATGTTGGTGATTGACATAGAATTAAAGAAGCAAAAAAAGAAATGGTTATAAGATAAACAAGTGACTTGAAGAAACCTTCAGAGATGCCTTTCTTTTTTACTTGTCCTCCCTACCTAGTTGTCTCCCTCTGCCCTCACTCAACCATCTCTATCTCAAACTGGCAGGGAGAGTAATCTACTCTATGTACATAGTAGGGTTGGGACACATAATGTTAGCTTGCTGGAAAGGTAGATTTTGGTAGTCATTAGCTTTTTACTAGGCACTTTCACCTGACACATCAAGCTGTTAAATATATAAAACAAAGTCATGCTTCTAGTAGTAAAAGAGGGTGCTAATATTATTCTTTTGTGAAAAAGGTTGATTGCACACTTATACGGACATCAAGTTCATTGTTCTTCAATAAACCACCATGAGCTTCTCTCTGATGGTTTACTGTACATCAAGTTTGGTTTTAATTACCTATACATCTAAGATATCACTGATCTTATGTAAATAGATTTACCAGTATAAGTAATGGCATGTTACAGTTAGTACAAGAGAATATGAAATCACATTTTGATCTGAGTAAACATTACAACTGAATGTTTCTGTAGATATATGATGAAAAGAATTCTGAAAAACAAGCTTTATAGGTCATCAGTATTTGATTATGTGAATAGGCATTGAAATAACAAAATCAACTACTCTTCATTAAGCAAATATTAATTACCTTAAAGCATGTTTGTGAGTTGCTTTCATCCTTTAAAACTGTTTAATGGACAATATTTTCTAGCAAACAGGTATCTTGTGTTAGGAATTCTAAAACCGATCAGTAGCAACTTGTTGTCAGCTCTCGATATTCAATTAGTTTAGGTCCAATCTGTTCAGGTTAATAGACATACACATTTTAGAATAATCTTGAATGACCTCTTCAACTAGGATGTGGACATGAACATTCTATGTTTGAAGGACTTGACCCATTTGATCCCAAAAAAGATATAACCACTTCTCATGGTCAGCTCTTGACATAGAGTTCACAGGAGCAGAATTGACCACTTATTGGACTGTTTTTCTTGATATTCATTCTGTTGAAATTGTGTAAGTGGTGATGAACTAAGTCAACCTAGAGCTCAGTAGTACCCACATAATATATGTAGATCTAATCTCCCCAATACTGACACCTGATTTCTTCTGTCTGTAAGATTTATGATGTCCAAATCTAGAACCATACATAACAGAAAATGAATCTACCAATGAGAAAAGTCAAAACATATCATCTCGAATATATTAATGCAAAAAGCAAGGATGAGAATTAAGGTTTTATTTAAAAGGTAGGATGCTTATCTTCTCTTTTAGTTTTCAGCAATTGGGTAATTTTGTTTGATAAATGTGTATGAAGAAAAAAACTTCCGCATAAAAGTGTTCATGTGCAAAAAGTTCTTTTTCTTAACATGATAAGGAGTAAATGATTAAGTATTATACCCCCTATCTCTATTGGTGCAGTCTGTACATGATACATACATAGGCAGCCAAACCAACTAGAAAAATGAAGAAACCTTTGTTGATTCTTTTGGCAGATGGTTTCTAATTGTACATTGCATAGATTAGAAAAACAAAGCATATACTTCGTTTGTTTGGCTTACTTTTGAAATGTGATAAAATGGTTTAATGTTGCCTTAAGTTTTAGGATCAAAGGTTGTAGTTTTCTGACTATGAGAATCTGACATGACTGATAAAAGCAGAGTTTTTGGCGGTACACTTCATTCATGATGATCATTAAACTCAGAACTGCTCACTTTTAATCTAAATCAATCACTTGCTACAAAATGACACTGCAGAATATACTATCATTAAATTCATTTCCTAATTTAAAAAAAAACATTTTCCAGATAATGCTCTTTCAATTATCATAGTTTTACCAGATATCTAGCTTTGATTATAGTTTTACCAAGTTTTAATCATAAAAATGCTTTCTTCTATGAAGATAGTTTTTACAAGAATTTTTAAAATGTGAAAGAAAATCTTTGTTCTTCAAGGTAAAATATTACTGTTGTAACTCTATGGAAAGAAGTAGGTATCTTATTATGTCTAGTTTCTGTTTTATTTTTTCTTAAATCATACATTAAATTAATTTGAAGCAGTATCATGAAGACTACTTAAAAGTATTATATATTGTTATATAAAAATTTAGACACATTCAGAACCAGGCGAGATTAGTAAAACTCAAGATGTGAGTAGTATAAACATCTTGAAAAAAAATTGCAGCAATAAAATACAGCAGAAGATATATGCATAGAAAATATTCCTAACCAAGTTAACAATTGTGAGTTCCTAATGAATAAATAATAATCATGATGATTTTGCAAAGAGAAAGAAATTTTCTACTTTTAAGCTTTCAGGAGACCTCTTACACAACTAAAACCAAAAAAGGATTAAAACTCAATGGTTGGATTTCAATAATTTCACTTATAAATTGAAGCTGAATCATCATTTCAAAATCTTAGTGTAAATTGTATGGTTCATTTTACTGCCCATTCACAAAATGTTAATTTCCCCTCCTACTGAGCCATGTTTGATGATTTGGTACAAGAAATGTGGCATCAAACTTTAATTAGATGCCACATTTCAGTTTGCCATAAGTAAGATTCAATCATTTTGTGACATTTCTTGAAATATTCATAATGTGTAAAAATGTTTTTCCTAAATTTAAGATTGATGAAAAATCTGTCTTATTAGCATAATTCCTTCTATAATTCATGTAGCTTATAACTTTTAAAAATTAGTTTAGAATCCCAGTTCTTCAAGAACATTTATTTCAATTCATTACCAACTTTAAAGTCAGTACTTACTATTTTTAAACTGCAACTATCTTTATTTCTAGTGGTCTTCTTGACTCGTCCAGCAGTGAGCATAGCTAATATAATGTCAGGATGTGTTTTTGTACAGCTGCTCTGTGTGTATATCTGCCTATTAGTCATGGCAATGAACTGATTTTAATTCATTTTTCTTTCATTATTTAAGCTGATGAATCAAGGTGGGTTGGACCTGAAACACAGTGGCCATTATTAGTAGATACACCATTATTGAAATATATTGGAGAGCTAAACTTGGTTTAAAAACTGCCTACTGATCTCTAGAGAAAAAACAAAAACTAATTGGGGTAGGGACAAACCTTTCTGTTGTATGCCTTCAGTCTCAGAGGAAACTTAAAAATTAAAGCCCGATGATGGCTGACTCTATTCATTGTCCAACTTGTCCAGTATCTTTCTTTTTGCAAATAATCTAACCTGCTTGATGATACCCACATTGAGATTTCATCCTAGGAACTTTCTAATAAATAGAAAAAAATTTGCCTCTGTGTTTTAGCCTTAATGAAAAATATTTAATGTAGATGGGGAAGCTTCAACCACTGAATTGACAGGTAGTTCTGTATTACAGGTACGTAGGATTATCAATGCACTTTTGCACTTATTTATTGCTCTCATATTGGAGAAAGTAGTGAAAATAGATATCATAATAGTTCAGGACACATTTAAAACCTTTTGGCTTGAAATTTACATTAAAGTCTAAAAGATTCAAGTCCAAACCTCACCTTGTTTAATCCATTTTCTTTTGTTCACCTTATTGTTAATCATTTGGGGTTATTTAGTTCCCATTACTCAGGTACATATGCTGCAATACTCAATACATAATTGACTTTTCTGCATAAAGGTTTTCCTTGCTATCTAAAAGTACAGCATTCATATAAAAACCTTCCATGTGCCAAAATGGTGTAAGGCAAAGATGCAACCATCATTAATTTGTGAGGGAGATTTTTCAGCGTTCCCAGAGTGAAAAATGGTATTGATGGCATGTTTGGCTGAGTTGTCTCAGGTTGTTAGGTTGGAATTGTTTGATATACAGGAAACTGCAGTATAGGAGAGAGAGAGAGAGAGAGAGAGGAAAAGAGTGTGCTTCTATAATGGTTTGCTGTTAGGCAAACACTCATCATCGTTGTTGTCATCATCATTTTTGTTAAAAAGGGGGGGGCGTGAAGTGAACTTTCATAATGTGGATGATACCTGCAATGTAATAGCAGACTTGAGGAACTCTTTTAATCTTCCATGAAATAATGGTAATTTATCCAAGTGATCCTGGCTTTCCCAAGCTATAGAGTTCTCTTCTCAGATTTTTATCAAAAAGTATAACTCAAAAGATATTCAATCTTGTGGGTGGGTCTAAATCCTCACCCACCTTTTGACCTCACTAGAACTTAAAACTGAAAGTACATATATGTGCATTTGAACATCTGCTATAGGAAGGAAAATCTTGGTGTCTGCCATGAAATCTTTAGGCAAAGCTCTTTTTGGTTGAGAAAACCAACTATAGGCTCTATACTTAGAGAAGCTGCAAACAGGCCTTCTCCTCTTGGAAGTTTTGTGCTTCACCATCTTACCATTGTGTAAGTGATTGTAAATTCATATACTTGTAAAATATCCAAAATGTTATTCTTAGAATATTTTCTTTTTATGAACAAGGCAATGTTTATTGTCTCAAAATATATTTCACTTTGCAAAAAAATAAATTGCCTCAGAAATTTGATTCCGAGGAAATTAAAGATTGACTAAATTTTGAAAAACCTGAAATATAAAAAAATCATCTTTGTTTATTGCAGTGTGAAATTGAATTATTTTAAAGAAATTTCATTGGGGTTTTTATATCTTTTTTAAAAACGACAACGTAAAAACGATAAATATTTTGCGACAATAAACCTGCAGATACGTAAGTTGAAAAAAAATTAAAACATCCTTCCAACAAAAAGATTTTCTGCAAAGCATCAAAAAGCCCAGTCTGTGAAATATCCTTTCAGTAAAACATGCCCAACAACTGTCATTTGGCAAAACATCCATTGTGAAATGCCTGGAAAAAATTTTCATCTTCACAAATGTATCGCATTGAAAATAACTATAAGAATTCACTGAGTAATGTGTATTTTCATTCACTTACCATGTTAATCTTCATATAATCCAACTTGGATATTTAATTATAATATTCCCATTTTGGATATTTTAACTATGTTTTCCTTATGTATGTTAATACCTTCCATGTCTTCTGACAGCAGGAAAACCTCTCAAGCAAAATATCTGTGTTAGGGAAGAAAAGCTAAGAAAAAACATTTATACATCATAACAAAATTCCTCAATGACATCTTATGACTGGAAGATGTAATCCATTTATAATATTTCAGCTAGAAAATTGAATTTAAAAATAGTATTGGTTATTTGATTGGATCAAAACTGACTTGAAACTTGAACTTCCTTGTGTCCCTATCAGTTGGAAAACCATTCTAAAAGCTTAGGCAATTGTAGCAATTTTTTTTGTTTTGTTTTTTTTTTCATTTCTCTACAGACCCAAGAGAACTAGATTAAACATTCATGTATATTTATCAAATATCTACTGAGTGTATCTCGCATTCTTTTCTCTCCTTTTTAAGATCAGCTGTTCACTGAAGCAATTCCATTGTCAAATCTCAATTGTATTTACTAATAGTTGGCAAGACACTCATTGGCTACATGGTTCAGCAAATAGGACACTTTTATCCTTTACACTTTCATCTGATACACTTCATTGCTCCTCTGAACAATGGTGTGCTTTCTCTACGTACAATAATAAGCTACAGTGAGTTCCTTATAATTTCTTCTCTTTATCATTGATTGTTAAACATGAGTGACAAAGAGAAAAAAATGGTAGAGTACTCATGCTTTCAATTTTGTTTATGTTGGTATTGTTTATGATAAACTATTGGACAAGTGGGAAAATTCTTTTATCAGGATATTTTCCTGTTGTGAACTTTGAAGTTGTGCTATTTTGGACACAGATAAAATTGTCAGATACTTAGCCAGGATATGTACATAATTACTGAGTTGTATAGTTTTCAGGATTATCATTATCCTCTCATAGCTAATTTCATTTCTTTAGTTTTTTCCTGAAAAACAGTCGAGAATTGATAAACCTATATAAAGAGCAGATCTTTTGATCAGTGCTTCCTTGATATTGCTGTTCAAAATCCTTTATAATTATTGGATCAGAAAGTTCTCATGAAGACTTAGAATATCCAGTTTAAAAGAAGCTAAGAATTCACTTGGAATTTATTTGCAATTAAAATAAGAATCATCCCTAATAGAATAACTTTGATTAGCAAATGCAGATCCTTCATGCAGCAAAGTTACAGCTCTCAAACACATAGACACAATGTAAGAAGAATCACTTCCGGAAGCTAACATTAATTTCAGCTTTGGAAGTTTTTGAAGATCAATCGAGAGATTTTACTCATTTATATACACCATTTGTAGCAAGCAAATCTTTTTTTTTTTTTTTTTTTTGTAATTTGTCTTAAATTACCCATTGTCTTCAGTAGAAATAATCTTGTTAGAATTCTTATTTCTCTGTATTTATCTCTTACTTGATGAGAGGAAAACTATCATTTTCAGAATTTAAAAGATCTAATTGCTAACATGAAGCTAAGTTCTAAGTTTTATCAAGATTAAATAATTGAGTCATTTAATGGACATAGTGGACTCTGATTTTTGTTATGCTCATATACACAAGATATTATTATCAGAAATGGATAAATACAGTTTTAGTTACTAAAGCAGTATTTCTATTAGTGCCACCAACAGAAAATGGAGAAATAAAAGATCAAGAGGAAAGTTACAGCCATTGGCATCAACTGCTACATTTTCCAGGGAGGGGCAAAATGATATTTTCAGGTGTGAAGTGTGTCTAAACTGTGACTGTTTGTACATTGCTTCTTTAAACCTTCAACTTTCAAACTGACTGGCCCAATGGACACTCATGGTTACAGCTGTTTTACTGGACACATTACTAGAGATCTGTATAAATTGTTTTACTGTTTTTACATTCTGCACATTTAAAATATTACCCTCAGAATAATTTCATGGAGAATTTTTTTCCAGCCTATTTATTTTATACATTCCTTTTTTTTTTTTTTTATATCTCTCCTTATCTCTTACTCTCACATTTGTTGGGTCTATCCCATTCTTATTAACATCTTTTCCCCTCTTTCTTTTACTTTCTCTTCCTCTGACTTTATTACTTTCTCTTCCTCTGACTTTATTACTTTCTCTTCCTCTGACTTTATTACTTTCTCTTCCTCTGACTTTATTACTTTCTCTTCCTCTGACTTTATTACTTTCTCTTCCTCTGACTTTATTACTTTCTCTTCCTCTGACTTTATTACTTTCTCTTCCTCTGACTTTATTACTTTCTCTTCCTCTGACTTTATTACTTTCTCTTCCTCTGACTTTATTACTTTCTCTTCCTCTGACTTTATTACTTTCTCTTCCTCTGACTTTATTACTTTCTCTTCCTCTGACTTTATTACTTTCTCTTCCTCTGACTTTATTACTTTCTCTTCCTCTGACTTAATTACTTTCTCTTCCTCTGACTTTATTACTTTCTCTTCCTCTGACTTCATTTTTTGAGCTTTTCATTCACTAATTCTCTCTTTCTGTTCATTCAAACTCTTTTCTTTAGACTTTCCTCTATTGTCAGTTGGCAATTGTCTACCAACTCAGCAACCTTATGGACCCTTGGCAAGAAAAAGAATACTTAAGTCAAGCTTTGGTTCTGCTTGCAGAACCAAAAAATCAATAGCTTCAAGTGAAGGCTTCCTTTCAAGGGATTTCTATTAATAATGTGGGAATCTATTTAATAAGCTGTTGTTGCCTTAGTAGTAGTAGAAGACTGGTGGGGTAATGTTAAGGCCAGTGGATTAAAAATTGGGTAAAGCAGATGGGCAAAATCTTATGCAATTGACAGTTCACTAGAATGTCCCCCCTCCTCTTTAGCTTGATATTCTCCCTTTCACTCTGTGTCTTGCATGTAATTATTATTCAGTTGTGCATATGTGGGCTGTATAATTTCTCACAGAGCTATGGTTTGTCTTTTTTTTTTCTTTTTTTTTTTTTTGGTACACTTGTATTTATACACATACAGACTTGATTTTGCTTGCTCATTTACAGATACATTTGCACACGTTTTTTTTTTGAATTCAGTCTTTTCCTCTCTTAGATAACAAAATATTGTTATTTGGTTATTTCTGCCTTTATACATTTCAAGAAATTTGCACATATACAAACTCAAAGATACATAACTATACATTTGTGAATATAAAATCTAAAGTCAACATATATGAACATTTCAGGTTGGTACACCCATATATATATATATATATATATATATATATATATATATATATATATATATATATATACCTTTAATTTTGTAAATTAGTGTATAATTTGCATTCATACACATTATTTGCAGTTCAGTGTATATACATATGCCGGTACTCATAAAATTTCATGCACTTCAATAAACATACTGACATCTTTTGTAATCAGAGCCCTGTACACCTATGTGAATGATATTTGTACAATGATGGGTATGTGTAAGAGAGCAAGGAGTGAGGAGTGATTTGTCAGGTTGGGTTTGGTAAAATTGATATGAGTGGGTGAGCAATGGTAGATTTCTAATCCACTTTGTGGTTTGCTTTATCTAGGAAATATCCTAAGGGACAATGTGCTGAAGCTGACAGACTGGCTGGCATACAGAATGGATCAATGGAGAAAGGAAGGCTTATTGTGCTTCACAATTATTGATATTTCAACCAATGTATATGTTTGTACTTATGCATTTCTTGGGTCATAAGACACTGAAAGTCTTCTGTATACAAGTTGCTGTGTAACGGAGTCATTTGGGCAAAATGTCCTGTTTCTATCCTTCTCATTTTACAACTCATCAGTGAAGAATAACTAAACATAGGCAACAACATTCTGCCTAATGGATTTGTAGGAGCAGATTAGAAAGAAACCTTTCTATGGGTTGAACACTTATGATGGAGAGCGCATGTAGGTACATTATGACTGGAGTAGATGATATACCTTGAAAGGATTTACACAGACCTATTAAATTCCATTTAAATAGGTTACTTGTTGATTTGAACCAAATCTTGTAAAAACTAAAACAAATTCAATATTTTTCTAATAATTTTCATTGCTTATTTGGGTCACCGAGTCGTTTAACTGGACAAGTTTACATAAACCAAAACAAAATATTGGTTGATCATTGCTGACTTACTCACTACTTAGTTAACTTAAGACATACGGCAGATACTGCTCAATTCATGGGCAGCCTTTAAAGTATTAATACTTTAGGTCTGGTTAGTCATTCAATAGAAATCATCATGTAACCAGAGTCTTTGACAATATGCTATGTTGAGGGTGAGCAATGGAAAGATTGGGAAAAAAAGGTGATCAATGAATAAGCTACTTCTCTCACCTTTTTTTAAGTAGTGATCACTAAAACAAGCAGACACAAACTAAGGGGTCAATTTTGCAAAAACTTACATTTTAAATAGAGCCCCCACTGAAAGCCTATGGGGGGGTGATTTTCATAAAGAAAATGTTTTTTTGTTTTTTTCTAGACATAATGAGTTTAATTGATTAAAATTTTAATCCCTCTAGCTCCATCAGTGTTGCCTGTATGCATGATACATAACCAGCCAGACCAGCTTAAAAACTGAAGAAACCTATGTTGATGATTTTGGTTGTCATTTTGGTTGATGATTCCCTAATCATATATCATGTTGTGAATGCAAAATTCCAAATCCCTCAACAAATATGATTGAATTAATTGAGGCCTTTAAAAAGAGGAAAAATCAATTTGCAGCATTTATTCAAGGGGTGAGATCCTTAGAAATGTTGTTTACTTGGCATTTATTTCTATAATAAGAATGTCATTATGTCTTGATAATTAACCAGTTACAAAAAAAAGTAACTCTGAAGTGTTATGTTTGGGGCCGTTGGTTATTAATAAAGTGAACAATTTTGTTTTTGCTGGATTTTTATCCTCATCTTTATTATTCTCACATTTTGAATGTACAATATTTTTAACAGCAAGTGCATGCTAAAAATTTTTAATTAGTCAAGAAAAGCTTAGAAATACTAATGCCATTTCATTTTATAACTCAGCATGGATAACCTGCTTGATCATTCACTAAAGTAGAACTGTTTCTAGAATTGTGGTCACAGAGGAAAATTAGGCATTTCAATTTGTTGGTAGATATGAAAATATAACCTTAATTTTTACAATTGGTACAAAGTAAAATTCATTGATCACTTCAGTATTAAAGAAAATAAATCATGACTTGATGTGAAATTCTCCTAAATTCATTTATATAAATTACTTTGATAAAACAATACAAAATCTTTCCAGCTTGAATTTAATAATTCTGTTGTAAGAATAATTAAGATATTTAAAACAGTTTTAAGTGTATTCAAGAACTTTGAATCTAACAGAATTATGCATTCAAATTAACATTCTACTGATTAGTTTCTTCTTTCTGCAATATTCTTATTAGTCAGTTAATGTCTAAGTATTGTCATCCAAGGTTAAAAAAAATACTTGAATTCTTGTATGATCACTTTTAAATGTGATACAAAAATTTGCTTATCAAACATAATTTAAATATCTTTTTTGACACTGGGTGTTGTTGATAACATTGAAAAAATGTCATCATTTCCTGCTTTATTATTCGAACTGGTTTCCTTTTAAAAGATATTAATATTCTGATGTCAACCTAGAAAAATCACATCAAGAGGTTTATTTTATCAAATAAAACATCACTTTGTTATTCATTTTCAAGCATGAAAAGCTTATATCGAACATTTTTAGTAAAGGAATAAATATTCAGATGTTTGGCTCATTTTCCGTCACTTTCACAGATGAGATGATTCAAGAGTGATCCTTTTTAAGTCACTGGAAAAGAAAATGTTTGATTGGCTACAAACTACCTTTTCTTTTACTTGCAAAAGTGAAAAAAAAAACAGATAATATAATTGGAAAATCTCCTTTCAGATTTAATATTTATACTTGATTATAAAATTACTATGTGAAAGCTTGCAAATCTATCTTGGGGAATTCTTTCTATATGTTAACATAATATTAGTCAGGAAAACTATAGTTCAGCCTGAGGCTATCTGGAATACCAAAACAGATATCTGAGATTAGCAGTGTTGATTGCTGTGATCGATCGCTTAGTGAACATGCTTAATATAGTAGAGACATGTCCAACAAGATAACATTTATTCTTGGAAAAAATGGTTCCAAAAGCTAAAATAGCCCGCCTTTTACAAGGCTGCATGTAATTTTACTATTGCCGGATGAGTCAGTTAAAATACAAGATCATCAAAATAAATGTACTAGAATTGTCCTGTATATTCCATGACTTTTGATTGGGCAAACCACTGCTTATCGTCATAGTAGCATTCGAGAAGAAATTTATATTCCTGAACAACAGAAACTGATACAGTGAGAAACCTGGAAATTTTCTATAAGAAATGTTAAAAATACAAATTTAAAAATTTTTTAGCCTCACTTATTTTTCTTGGATAAGATTCAAAGGATCAAAGAAATATATACATTTTTATTTGCTTTTAGTGATTATAAAAACAAACATATTGCTGAAGTTGTATAGCATTCATTTATTGATATAATTATGATATGGCATAAATAGCAATTTAAACACCAAACTGAAGTTTTTGAAATGTAATAGAACTGGATGTTCAGTTTTGTATCTTATTTAAAAGTTCAACATTTGTAGCATTCATGCTTTTGTAGATGACTGACTACCTGGCATGTGTCTATTTATGTTGATTTTTGTAACACATCAGTAGATATCAAATCCTAAGCAATTGAGAATTTAGCAGTGATCAGCTGTAAATTAGCTGTTACTTTGAAATTCTATTCAGATATGATGGATTAAAAAACTTATTTTGTCTTCATTATCAATGCCTGAGTCGTGTGACACTTCTGGATCCAACACAATCAGGGTTGCTAAGTCAGCTATGAGTTTGATCTCTGTGTAGTAATGTCACATCTTCATTGGTGGTCTTTCATACAGGCCATGTTCATTTACAGCTGGATCCAATATAGATAAGAATGTGTAAATAGGAATAGAATTCCCAATTTTGCCCGCTGGGTGACCAGTTTCTCATCTGCTGGAGAAAGAAAATTTCATTTTTCTTTTATTAAATCAAGAAGTATAACTGGCTGATTGATTTAGCTTTGAAATTTGTGACCTTCATGTGCATTCAATGCCAGGGAGATACAAAATAACAATTACAAGGTTTCATTTGATATTCCTTTCTTTCAATTTTCTTAGATGAGATAACTGACTTATTTAGAGATATCAAATATTCTACAAAATTGGAGTTTTTTTATATATGGCTCACTATCAAATTTATCATATATGCCTACAAACATTTATCTATTACAAATAAACTATTATACCTATGCATGATTTTTTAAGAGCTTTATTTATTTTTTAATCATTGCTCACAACTCAACTAGCTGTATTGCTCAAACCTTCAGTGTTCAGCCACCTACTCATAATACTGATGCATTGGTTGTAGTATGATATTGGTATACATTATCTATTTTGGAAAGTGCTTATTATGGAGTGACAAAGGTGTTGATTTGTTTTGATTATCCTTATTTCAGGATAGACTATTGGAAAGTCAGAAACATAATAAAAAATGGCAATTTTGTGAGAAAATTGAATATATTTTGACGGATATTACCTTTATCTTTTTGTCAACACTTTAAAAAATGAAATGAGGCTTCATGCATGACAGATGATTGGGGGGGGGGATCGTACTTTAGGTAATATGACGTTATCATTTGTCATAGTAAATCTGGATGCATTTATCTCTTATTGTTTTTTAAATATGACGCCTGATCTTTTTTTTACAGAGATTACCCTAAAAATACTGCTAGACTATATCCAATACCCATTCCTTATTTTGATGGTACAGTGCCAAAGCAACTGTTATTATTATTCTCTCTCCCTCTCCTGACACTGGATAGTTCGTTCAACTTTGGGACTTGATGGCATCCTACTTATGAATTAGGCTGTAATAATAAAAGAGATATATTTTTCTCATGAGGCTAAAAATGACTAAAAATATAGAAAACTACTCCTCTGGCAAAATCCGCTCAAATTTTGATTACTTCCTATTTGAGAAAAATCTTTGTATAACTCAACTTCCCAAGTTTGCTTGTAATGAATACAAACAGGCATGTTTTAAAAAACAAATGAAATGTTGAAGACCTGATTTAAGAGGGCTACTAGATGGAAACTTCATCTGAAGACAGCTAGAGAATTGAGTAGTCAAAACGTTGATGTTGAAAGCAAGTGGTCAGAACTAGATCAGGTGAGCCTTTCAAGTTATGATTACATCTCAATTGAAAAAAAAACTTTGAACCATGTAAAGATGAAGATAATGAAAACTGGAATATCTTTTATAATTCATTCAATTGTAATAATGGTGAGTATATTAGTCCATAATAAGTCTTGGGGTTTCAGCAATACTTCATACTCTGTTGTACACACTCTCATGTGTTCTCACTCTCTTTGTGGCACGTACACTCTCTCACACTCTCACGTGCACTCTCTCTTTCTTTCTCTTTGTGGCCAGTGCACTCA